>JAYGXS010000001.1:22804188-22820721 GCA_036362985.1 Ligula intestinalis
TTTGGAAATATTCTTTCTGAGTGAGATGAATCTTTCGCTTTCACAATCTAACTGGACTGCGTATTATCTGCCCTTTGGAAATACCTTTAATGAGTGGGACGAATCCTTCGCTTGAACAATATAACTGGACCGCGGATGATGCCACGCTCTGGAAGTTATCCCTACGATCAGCACAAGTCTGGAAGTTCACTCGCTCCTTCGAACAACATCGCTGCTTCTGACTCTGATTGTTACGGTACAAAGAACTCCTTACAACGAAGGCTGAGTCGCTCACATTACAAATTTTGACTGTTGAAATTAATTGCACAAGCAAATCTTTTCGCTATCTATATTAGCACGGCCGGTTGATTGCAGACTTTGAATTAATGCACTCTCATATAGTTTCCAATAGCATGGGTAACGCTTACGTGCACGATTTATCTCTGCTAGCTGAAAAAAATGTTCGTTGACGGCTGAATTTGAACCCCGGACCTCATTTTATAATGTCAGACGCTCTACCGACTTTACCACCAGCTCACACCCTGAAGGCCAAGTCGCTAATATATACTCTAACGGGTGTAATCAGGTTAACTTATGTAAGCCGCTTCTTACAACCTTTGACAAGGTACTTCCAGAAATAGCCCAAGCACTTTCCATAACGCGTACGAAATCCCACACCACCCACTACGCAGAAACGCATCTTCTATCACCAACCGTCATAGAACCAAACACCACCCAGCCAAATAAGCCTGCGCGTACAGATTGCGATGGATATCTTAACCTAGCCACGCGCGAATGCGTTTAGAGGGAAGCCTTGAATTTTACGCGGAGATACTAGCAGTGCTCATAAAGCACAATAAGATCACACCACCGGATGCGGCGCATGCAGAGGACAGGTCAGTGGTTGATAAACCAGGAAACCACGAGTCCAGCAGGGCCAAACGTAGACGCATACGTCAGCAGAAGGCGGCTGAAGAGCAACCTGCTTAAGACCAACCAAAGCCGTCAGTTTTTTCGCAAGACAGCAGCTGGAGCACGCCATGTGAACAAAAAGCAAGGCAACCACTTCAAGAGGATGCGGCACATGCAGAGGACAGGTCAGTAGTTGATAAAACAGGGAACCACGAGTCCAGCAGGGCCATACGCAAGTGTATACACCAGCAGAAGGCGGATGCCATGTGAACAAAAAGCAAGACAAACACTCCAAGAGGAGACTCCTGAAGAAATGGAAGTTGAATTGGACCAAAGGGCAAACGGTAACTTAGAAGAAAAAGCTACTAGCAAAATGTCCATAGAACCTCTCACAGATCTGGACTTCGAAACCCTTGCTGCTACTCTGCTTCAGTGCGATGTGACCACGGCCCAAGCTCGAGCCAACCGTAAGCAACATATACAGGGTGATACAGGGTGCACTATAATCAACGGCTACAGTTGCTGGGGATAAGGTGGAGCACGATCGCGGTCTCCTTCGGCAGTACGCTTAATCACTGCTTCGGGGCACTGAGTCTGTAAAAATTCTCAAAAAATGTAGAATAGGCAAGTATTAGCTACCGCATGGTTCAAGCTCTCGACCACGAACATTAAAGTTCATTTGGGACACCGAAGCGCAGGCACAGCTTATGCTGGAAAAAAAGTCGTCTCTGCGGACCATGCATGCTGGAGTTTTCTTTCAGCTGGAAAATGTGACTTTTTAAAAATGATCTAAACGACCGAAAGAACAAAGCCGAAACCGGCCTACAAATAAGAGGAGGAGAAATAGTCCACATTGAACGAAATTTTCTTTGGCCGGAAGCTGTCAGGCGGAAAACTAAACCAAGGTTAACCGGTCAGTTCTAGAAGATATCACAAGCAAAAGTGGCCGCTGCCTCGAGATCTATTATGCCAATTGTCATAGTCTCTTCAATAAACTTTACGAACTCAAAACAATAGTATCTGAGCAGAAACCGCATATAATTGCATTAACAGAGACTTGGCTGACCGAAGCAATGGGGATCAGCGAAGTCAGCATTAAGGGCTATCAACTGTTCAGCTGCGACAGATCTCAACGTAAGGGTGGAGGAGTGGCACTTTATGTAGCCAATGAAATTTCCTGTTTTCAGAGGGAAATCGCAGACATAGCCCTACGGCGATATGAAATAATTTCATGCAAAATTAAGATAAGGCAGCATCTGGCACTCAATATATGCGTTGTTTATCGGCCTCTCGGCTCCAGCGAAAGTGACGACGTAGAACTGCTAAGTTCACTGACAGTTATCTGTAAACAGGAAAACCTATTACTCCTGGGTGATTTCAACGCTCCTGGCATTGATTGGATGAGGCCTGGAGTAAAGACTGCAGCAGCACCTTTCAATTATTAACTACTTCAGTTTTCTTTGGACGAATAGCTCATTCAACACATAGTTTTTACAACCCGACTGCAAGAAGGCCAGCGATAAAACCGTCTAGATCTCGTTTTTAGTACAGAAGAGGGGATCATAAGGGAAGTGAACTCACAACCGCCACTTGAGTTAAGCGACTACGTTGCTTTTACCTGCGTGTGTTACCTACTGACGCCAAAATCACAAATAATAAGGCGCAAAAATGTTTGGGAAGCCAATTTTGAAGAAATCAGATGTACTGCTTCTGCAGACAACTGGTTACCCAGTAAGAACGATACAATGAACTATGGCAGTATATTCAAAGAACTGTAGAGCGCTAAATTGAAGTCCATTGCCCAAGGAAAGTAATAAGACCATGTGCCAGACCTCCATATGTCAACCCCGATAAAAAGAGCCATAAAGAAGAAACAAAGGCTATGGAAAAAGTCCGAGCATCTTCAAGATTCAACATCAGTCGCCGAATGAAAAGGGCAACAAAATACATGCCGTAAGGAAATACGAAATTCTTGAACTGCCTTTGAGCGTCAATTTACAACACAAGCCACAATATGTTCAAAGAAGTTTTATGGATACACCCGCAGTCAAAGGAAGCACTGGGATGACATTGCAGCTCTAAGGGATAACCTCGGGAACGTGGTTGTGGAAGGACCGCGGAAAGTAGAGTTACTGTCAGAGATTTTAAGATCGGCATTTATCATGGAATCCCCCAACGACGAAGTGGGCGAAGGTGCAGCCGTTATCGAAACTGTTATCTTTTCTGTCGCAGACGTAAGACATGTCCTCAGTCACATCAAACCAGACAAATCTCCTGGACCGGATGGGATCTCTTGACTGATACTTAAAGAATTGTCGACCGAGCTATCGGTGCTTCTTTCAATTCTGTTTGAGCTTTCCATTAGAACAGGGGACATGCCTTTGCAGTGGAAGACGGCCAACATCGTACCGCTATATAAGGGAGGTAGCAAGATGTCTGCGAAGAGCTTTCGGCCCATAAGCTTAACTTGCCTTCCCTGCAAAATGATGGATGTCCTTGTCAAGCAGGCCATACTAAGTTTTTGCGATGAAAGTAACATCATAAAAAATTTCCAACATGGCCTTCGGTGAGTGCGCTCTTGCCTTTCAAATTTACTGACTTCAATTGAGGCCTCGACAAGTGCTTTAGAAGTGGGCTTCGAAGTGGACGTAGTGTACATCGATTTCCGCAAAGCCTTTGACAGCGTGCCCTATCAACGCCTTTTACATAAACTGAGCGTTCTTGGCATCAACGGGAAAATTTTGGACTGGATCAGGTCATTTTTAGTCGGTCGAAAACAACGCGTTTGCATCGGGGAGGAAAAACCGGACTAAGTTGACGTAGTTAGTGGGGTTCCTCAAGGCTCCGTTCTCGGTCCTCTACTCTTCATTCTCTATGTAAATGACACCCTTCAAGAACTGGACTGTGGTCAAATCATGTTCGCCGACGATGTTAAGCTCTGGCAGGTCATCTAGCGCCCAAGCAACCGAGATGCTCTGCAAAATAATCCTTGCAAACTGCAGCCGTGGTCCGAGAGATGGCTGCTGGATTTCAATGTGCAAAAGTGTGCCGTACTCCACCTGCGTCCAACAAACTATCCTATACCCCAGAGCAGCAGGACATATCACCTGAAAAACATTTCAATTCCCGTAGCATCTACGCAAAAAGACCTCGGCATTTGAATGCAGAGTAATCTGAAGCCCTCATTACAGTCTGTCAAAGCTGCAGATAAAGCCACGGGAGTGCTGCACGCTATAAAAAGGGAGTTCCTAGCCTTCGATAAAGATCTCTTTGGCAGAGTGTACGGCACATTTGTTCGACCACACCTAGAGTATGGCATACAGGCGTGGCAGCCATGGCAAGCAAAGGACACAGCATGTCTGGAGAAAGTGTAGCGTCGAGCAACAAAGCAAGTAAGAGGTCTAAATGACCACACTTACATAGATAGATTGGCATGCCTAAATTTATTCCCTCTGCATTACAGGCAGCAACGAGGGGATCTTATCGTAGTTAACAAGATAATAAACTGTCTTGAGAATGGATCACGCTTTGAAGACATGTTTCAGTGGCACCTCTCGCCGCATCTCCGTGGGCACACAATGAAGCTGCGCACGAAGATGTCCAAGCTAAACCTCCACTCTGAATTCTTCACGCAACGTGTCATACAACAGTGGAACAACCTTCCACAGTCAGTCGTGGAGGCCACTTCTCTTCAAATGTACAAACAACGCTCGGATAATTACATGCGTTTCCTCTCCTCTCTCCAAGTCTGAACTCTAAAAACCAGACATATATTGTAAAAAACAATGCTACTCTCCTCCCTACAAGTCTGACCTCTAAAAACCAGATATATATTGTAAAAACAATGCTACTCACTAGCAGAACCTTTCTGCTACTTATGTATCTGATGACGAATCATCGACGGATATCAAATCATCAGGCGAATAAGCAAACTGTCCCAGTGATCGAGTCTTCTTCTTCTCAATGCTACTCACTGTTTTTCAATACTGTGTTAGTCATGGTAAATTTTTATAGTTTCTTGTACACGTTCTAAATAAGGTTTTCAAAGGCATTGCCTATTATCATCACCAAATAATCTGAAACTAAAAACCCCATCTGCGCATGACCATGAGTATGTTATCATAACCTACAATTAAGGATTCCCGAGGAAACTGAAGCGTCAGGCAAATAAAACGTTTGTTCCAGTGATTGCATCTTCTTCTTCTGATATGGGTACTTCTGAAAACTTTCAACAGGGTGTTCCAGAAGTAACTGACCCTTTTGATTTGCTTATAAAACGAAAACGGTTAACGCAAGGATATTTAAACTTAATTTATGCTAAAGAAAACCCTTTTGAGATTTGAAATTGAGGGGCACGTCCAACGCAATACTTGGCTTCAACAGGATGGAGCCACGGCCCATACAGCAAGAGAAACCATGACATTTTTAAATGGGTACTTTCCAAATCATTTGATTTCACGATTTTTTAACATTCCTTGGCCCCCTCGATCTCCAGATTTGCCCAATGCGTATGAGGCTAGCTGAAGTCATAGGTTTTTTTTAACAAATCTAACAAATCTGCAAGAACTTAAAAACAACATTTGTTCTGAAATAAGACAACCATCACCTGATTCACTAAGGAGCATTATGGCAATGACAAAGAAACTAACATTTTTTGTTAAAACAACTATGACCATCATTTAAAATATATTATATTCAAAACCTACTTCTTATTAAGCATATAAAAGGTTTTTCTTTCGAATAAAGCAAATTCAATATCCTAGCGTTAATAGTTTTCGTTTTATTGGCAAATCAGAAGGGTCAGTTACTTCTGAGACACCCTGTATTTTCCATCAGCCGATCCTGTTTGCCCGTATTTTATGACATTTTCATGTTTAATTCATTGAGTGGATTAACCTAATGGTGCTTTGCTGTTACGCTGTCGAGAAACGAATTGTTTACTTAATTGTAACAGAAGATGCGTATAGATGGGAGAAACCCTACTGTCACGTCTACTTTCAGCGGTCCACTGTTCTTATCCCGGTGAGTACACCGGTAAAAACTGTCCTTATGTACTGCGGTTCTCTCACAAGGAATTTATATTCCTGAATATTACGTCTGCTGTTATATTTAAGAGTGACAGACAAATACCTATGTAGACAGAAACTCTCCTGCTAGCAATGAGCTGGGTAGAGTGAACAGGTTACTTCAGAAACACGCATGCTAGGTGCTCTTCTGTGTTGAAAAATGGCGTATATACGCCATTTCTCAACACAGCACGAGCATCTGTTTAAAAGAAACGTGCAGCTTACGAAAGCTGGATAAATGTTAGGCCCCGAAACAGCAATAAAGATACGGAAAGGGAGCCTTTACGATGGACAAAAACCTGGCCTTCCCCATTTGCATAGTATATTTCAGTGGGCAGCCAAAAACCTACCCGAAGACTTTGAAGTATTCTTTGAATTGAGGAGACTCGTGACCTTCAATTTCACGGAAGAGCACAGCGTTATCATCAAGCACAGACATTAGCTGTTCCACCTGCTTCTGGGGACTTCGTTTTATTTCCTTAGTAGGCACAAGAGAAATACAGGCACAAATAGAGGAGGCAACCATAATGTATTTAAGTGTTCAAGGCGGAAAACACAACATCTCTTCGCAAATAATGTAGTAAGCAAAACCTTTAAAATAGTGATTTGCTCTTGAAAGAACTTTTTGCGTCAAAGTTTTAAATGGCATCGGATAAGTTTAGTATGCTCAGCATAAACCTTTCTTCAAAATATTAATTTTTCCGTTGATCATATATATAAGGGCTCCTTGAAAAGGCTATAGGACCACCCTATCCATTACAAAATATTTGGCTTTATAGTTTGACATTTATCTTATTTTTCGTCTCATGTAGGCTTGGACATTAGGAAATTTATTTTTGCCTTTATAACTGCGCATTCAGCGTCAAAAGTCCATGAAACTGTTGTAAAATTTTTGACAATGCTGTGAACAGATGTGTTTCTTAAATCCAAGCAACTGTTAGCTTCAATGCAAACGGTTTTTGCTGCCCGACGTAACATTGTCTTCGTCGCAGAGGCTATTACATTTGCATTAATATTCTTAATATATGGACCTCTTGAGCAAATGCGAATAAACAATATGTTTTAGAACTGTAGATTACTGAAAATATATTTTACGTCCTACCTGTCCGAAAGTTAAATATGTTTGTGGTCTACCTATTCAGTGAATATGATCATTAACTTCACTGAAAAATCAAATTTATTCAAATATTTTAAATACGGCTTGATTTAATCTTCAATAAAATGTAAATGCGTCTTTTGTTTGAAATTCACAGATGTAAGGCTTTTTTGCTCAGTGTAGTTCTTCGTACTGGGAAGGTCCTATGAAGAAATCGTTGCCTGCTTTATTTCCTTAAAAACTAAAAAACAGGCTATTGCGAGAGTACGAATAGTTTTCTGATGATATAAATTACCTGGGCTACTTTTTGATCGAATGAAAAGTATTTCAATTTAACTGACTCTTTTAAAGACAAAGATGAGCGAGCGTCAAGTGATCCAAAAATGTATAAAGGGTAGATTAATTCGGATATTTAGTTTTCTGAAGTATGTTATATTACGCAAACGTAAGCCTTCTGGTCCACTTTTAACTTGCAGTTCTCATAATATACGGACAAAAGGTTTTAGTGAATAAGAATGCTACACCTAAAACGCTTACTTGAAATCTTTTGTAGGGCAATATATCAACAAACAGAGACCTTAAGGAACATGGCTTCGTGCATACTGGCGTTTGTATACTTGTTCAAAACAATCCTGTAGATTATTCTTAATACTGTGCTAGTATAAGGCAGCTATTCTTGTTAAGCCCATATAAGCAGGTATATGTTGATGCGTGTTGTCAACTACACTAGCTCTGCTGTATTTGAAGCACCCGATTATAGTAACGCCTATGCTTTTGTCACAACGAGTTTAAAAAATATTCAAATTGATATGCACATACATTCAGAAAAACGCTTTTGAACAATGAATTCAAAACGTCTTATCTGTCCGAAATGATATATCTACGCTAAAAAAGGACATTTAATGGAAAACTTGCAGACACCAAAATGACTGAAGAGCACTTACGTCCGACTTATCCTCCCCAATCCAGAAGTGGATATTGTGTTCAATTTTGCCATTCTTAATGAACGTCTTTACAACAAGGAAGATTTCATCACTGAAGAAATAGCCAACATCTTCGTCAGGGATTCGCACCGGGTTTCCCTCCTGAAATTGTTTACAGCATACTATTGTGTTTTAAAAGAAAACTACCTTGAATAAAAATTTTTTAAATGTACATAACCCATTAGACCTTTACTAAGTTTCGTTTGGTTGCTTAATATTCTAGCAGAACTTATGGGTAGTATATGTTTGGCCTTCAGAGAAGCACCGAAACTAAACTGGCATTTATAATTTCAGATTAGACTCGTTTCTTAAATTCTCCCTTTTACAACCGAACTCTGTACTTTGGAGTATTTTTGTTCTTTTATGAAAAACTGTGGCCTAGAGTGTGCGCTGAAATAAGTAAGGGGTTGGTGTTGTTAGAAAAAAGCTGAGTGGTGTGTACTTCAGTCCCATTATTCTAATGAGAAAGCTCGACACGAGTGCAAACGAAATAACCAAAGGGGCTTCCTATCTCCTCTGAATTTACCTTCCAAGAAACTGGAAACTTGACATCACTTTTGGATTTAATGCCCAAAAGACTTTCTGAGTGTCATCTTTCTCATGCGCTTCTGACCCCCGCTGTGCATTAAAAGGCACAACCGTCTCCAAATTAACTGATACTCTTAAAAATGGGTATCAGCACTTGCTTTTATCTCGATATTCTGCCGTTGCATGTCGCAGCTATGAGGAACATCAGTATTTCCACGAGAATGGCAATGTGTGTTTTCAATTCTTCGCGGTTTCTTGAGATTCAGCCTGCTATTCAGGTTTTTTAAATTTTATTTTTATTCAGTGAACTGGCTCTGATTGCGTTATGTTTAGTTAACAAATATCTGCTTTACTTCATAATAATGAAGAAGACCGAGTTTACAGACTAATGACTTCAAATTTATTCTGCCCCCAGTAGCGGTGAGAACGGAGGTTCCAAAGAATAGATCTGCAGAAATTGGGCAATTTACTCACCGTCAGACACCACACAATCAAAGTATCTTCTTTTATATCTAGGATGAAGTCCCATTCAGAAACCGCTTTTCCGTGCACCTCTAAAGAAGAGAAAAAGAGGACTTGAGAAATCTGTTCTCATCCACTGGCAGGTATTTTCAGACGTTGCATTTTATGTCATGCGCGTAAACAGAGACTAATGATCACCAGGGGATTGTGCATACTTCGTCAAATAGAGCTTTTCTCAGCTCCGATGCAAAGTAACTGCCCTTAATTCACTAAAGTGTGAACTGCTGTCTACAGCGGGAGGCGGCTTTGTAAGGTTATCAGACGTACAACAGATGTCGCACTGGGGTTGCAGTACCTTTCTGTTCACTCTAATTAACCTTTCTACCTGTGCTATCAACTAAACTTTGAAAAACCCCTTACCTTGAACGTGTCAGTATAATATGGGCCTGCCTAATCAACTGAAAATAAGTAGGCAGTGATACACATTCCAATATGTTGTAATGCCTCCATTCCAAACTGTTGGAGCAGGTTCTCATTCCGAGTGGATAATATTTCTGCCACACTCACAACTGAATATGCACTTATCTGTCTTCTTTAGATCAGTACGTGTTTTGATGTGTTCAAATCGTAAGCACCTCCTCTGGAGGGCGTGACAATGATGTGACCTACAATTAATGTCAGGATGGCACTTTACACGACAACACAGTTGAACCGCTTCGGGCTCTTTCCCACCAGCATGGCAGAGCAGTAACTTCGCGCTGCACACGAGCTGGCAAAAACTCCAAAGAGTAGAGAGAAGAAGAATGAGTGATCGCTGGAGCAGGAAAGTGTGATGAAAGTACAATATGCACGCAAATTTAAGGACTTAGTTGCCACGAGGTCACCTGCCTATCGTCAACGAATTTCTGTTTCCAGCGATCGCATCCACGTCCAGGAACTCGCCTCCTTTTCGCTAGTAACTAAGACTGTTTGTGCCAGGCCACGTCTGCAACGCGCATCATCTAAGTTTGAGGAGTGTCACTTGGAGCATCACGTAATAGAAAGCAAGCAGAAACTATGCCTTCTCAGGTCGATTTAAATGAAAAAAAATAAAGCTTCCAGGCCTGATGTGACTATGCTGAAATAAACTGGGGCTGAAATCTATGATTGCTTTCAATTCATCTAACAGTATGCACATGGCTCTCCATAATGAGTAATTGCAATAGGCTAGAGGTCTTGTTATGAACTATACCTACTCCTATAAGTCATCGTTACATCAAGGTAGGGACACATGTAGTTCGGCGTGGCTCTTCTGGTATATTTAATCAAATTCAGCCCTGATGTTGGCGTACTCTCTGAAAAAAAAGCGATGAGGCTTGTCCCGCGGACATTAGGCTCAGATCAATTTCGAACGTGGCATGTTGGATGCGTAATAAGTGCATGAAAATTTTTGGAAAAACAAAGGGACCCAGAGGACCCGATGATTTTACAGGTAGTTTAGGCGAAACCCAAGGATGCCAAACTCATGTTCGGTCAAAATTCATTTCTTAGCATAGAAGTGTTAATTTTAAGTTCGGTAGTCCGCTAATAATAATAATGAAAACTAGCTTAAATGAACAAAATTCGGCCCAAGAACATTAATCTAGCGTCGATGATCGATTTCTGAATAAACCGCAAGGTTATCTTTTACTGGTATTTGTTTAGTTGATTACACAGCGCTAATCATCTACCACTGTTGACCTGAGATTTGCAGATTTTAAAAGAAGCAGATTTAATCTTTTGGACCAGAATTTTTCGTCTGGTGTTTCGAAATTGGTCGCGGGTCCATTATAAGAGACAAAAAGGGTCTACTTCCCGTTAACTTTTCATCTTAATTCTGAAATGTGTTTTCGGTTCGAAAATATAACCTGGGGTGGGCTGTAGTATTGATTATTGTGAAGCATAATCGCTGGACATTTCAGCCAGCTTTCAAACGATATACTTTTCGATGGATCTAAGACAGTACCCTGTTTGGGCATGATCAGTGAAGAAGTGTAACAGTTCCTTTTCATTCAGAGTTATCTAAAAAAATTCAAGTATATTTTATAACAAATATAAACAAAAGATCACTCAGAATGAGGAAGATCGTTCGCTGTAAGTGGTTTGTTAGTTATCTATTATGAAATACATGAATAATTATTTGTTTGGTGATATTTTTCATCTTCAAATGCCCGAGTTGTAGAGGCAATATCCGATAGCTTTAACACCTATTGCGATTCCCGAATAATTTTCCACGCGAAGTGCCTTTACACTCGTATTTAGGGTTGACAATAAAAAATTGTCTCCACCGTTAGGAGGAAGTCATGCGATCGTAATGGATGCGGTTAAGGTTACGTGCTGTATACTTTATCGGCAGAATTAATAAATGAGCAGAAATTTTGCTGGATGAATGAACAGACACTGGTCCTCAAAATGTCTCATAGTTAGAAGTATGTTTGAATTAAAATGATACCATGTCTTTAAGCACAACCTTTGACTAGCGACCAAACGAGTAAAAATATATTTGTCTGTGTTCCCTCAACATGTATTTTAATTTAAAAGAACATCAAAAATAAATGGGAAAATACGTTTTATTTTAGCAGCATTTATTTGTTGCTGGTGCCCAAAGCCTGGCCAAATTAAAGGCTGGCACCCTTACATCACGGAAAAATGTTGAACGTGTGCGGAATGATGAAAGGTACGAAAACTCTAATTAAGTACTCTTTTCAAATCAGAAACATATTTCAGAAGTTCGATTACATTTCATGAGAGGGCATCATCACTGGAGAGGCAGATCCGCCCCCAGGATTAGTACAAAACCACTTGCTTCTGACTTTCCTCCCCAAGAATAATATCCCTCGATGAAGATCACAAGTGCTGATCAGGAAGACTACGCCGTTTCAACTGTCCTACAGTCTTAGACAGAGTCACTTGCCTGCCTCTCGCAAAGCTTCTAAGGAGAATGTAATCTATTGATCCGCTAGGACGTCGCAACAGAACAAAGGTAGAAAAGACGTGAACTCACTGTGCTCCACAATTGCGGCAGGGCGTGGTTTTTTTGAGAAAAAGCTCATCTCGCAGGCGTCACTCGGAGTCCGCTGGTCGTTGTTTGTAATGAAAGTGTAGTTCCGCAGCCGACCTGTGGGACTTATATAGGACTGCAAGTATGCGAGTGTGTTGTAACACCTAATCGCATGTCTATTTGATGGCATGCCGCTGCCAGCGAGCCAGGGTATGCGTCATCGTCATAGTCCGCGTCATATACTCGCAGATGGGCCTTCGTAGACAAGTACTCTTACGGGCTGTGCCACCCTATAACCCCGTGCGAGAAAAGTCTGGGTGATAGTGACTGGCGCAAGTGCGATCTATTGAGCTTCTGATAAGAAATTAACAAGCTAATGGTACATGCAGCGGTTGGATGCAGCGCAAGCCTATATGATGACATTTCAATCCATACATGTGAAATCTTGGACAGACTTCCTCCAACGTCACTTGGGGCTGTTGTTTGGGGAAAGTTTCATAGAGGCCGAAAAATGGGAGGCAGGCTTCAACATTTAATCTACGAGGATTACGCTCGTTTCATCACTCCAGTAACTGTGACCAAGATGTCTTGGCAGTAGATGGCAGAACGTTTGAACCGGACCACGAGGCTTTGACTATCAGTGTGCCATGATCAAGTTACGGACAAGCACGTTCTATGAATTAAACATTTGTTATAAGCCTGGATTCTAAATTAGTTGCTCGTTCCGGAGCAGCCATCATCAGGACTTGTACTAAGTGGTGCTTGTAGCAGCGTCCACCACCGGCCCCACGCCCACAGGCGGTGGCGTGGTTGCAGATTTTATTCTGCCTCTGGGACAGCCAATCACGGGTGCTGTAGAGTCCTATTCACCAAACAGTTGATCAAGCGACCAGTGACTCACTTTCGCAGGACATTTACGACTTCATGCCCACAGCGCGCGTGGGCACCGAGCTTGCCGCGCATCTTGCCTTTAGGCCATCACTGAGTTTCTGTATACTGAAAGCAATTCCTACTGGTCTTTCCCCTTCTCGTCTCATACGAAACTGGGCGTGATAATTGTAGTGTTCACTGTGTGCCTATGGTTTGGACCCTTACAAAATGGTTAGCTCTAAGTGATCAAATCACAACCATCTGACACGCCTGAAAACAAACATCGAAAAATTCCAATCTATGTTGCCATCCTGTTTTTCTTGTGTTTCTTGATAGAAAAAAATGCAGTTCTCCCTATTTTGCGACACACGAAGACGATATAATCAGCCTGACTCCGTCAAGGGATTCTGACTCTACTGCGAGAGCAGTCCTTTAACCACATCGTTCAACACCGGATGTGTTCTTACCTCTCGGCCACTCGCCTTTAACATCAGCGCCTTCCTTAATCGGGATTTTTTCTCATATTTTCAACGTCCTTCTGTGTCTTAATCAATGAAACTCCCACTGCGTTTGACATGCTCGTTTACCTCGTTAAAGTCTTCGAACCCAGACAAAAATGAAATTCTTCTGGCTCAGCATTTACTGGGATGCACTGTGTCGAACACGCCCTCTCTACCAACTCACCGGCCCACGCTTCAGCGATAAAGGCGGCACACCCTCTGGCTGGTGTCTCAAACTCTAATGCTGCACAGGTCGCAGCATCAGTCTGGCCTCAGTTTCGAACCATAGCTTTCATCATCGCCACGCTCTCAAATCGCTATATGTACTGGACTAACTTATACATTTAATCGTTGACCTCAATGTTGACACCCCCACCTTGGTCATTGTCTAACGGTACATTGTAGCGCCGTCCACACAGGTGCCACGCCTGCGAACGGTCATGGGATCGCCAATGTTTAATCTCGAATGAATGAAAACGTCCGCAATCTAGATATTTGTATGGATAAAGGAGAAGACTTATCGAGCATCGGATCACTTTGTTCATTGCCCTGAGTCAGAACTATTAATTCCTTGTAAGAGTAACCCAGTACATAAAGACAGTTTTCACAGATGTGCCCACAGGGATAAGAATAGTTAACCGCTGAAAGTGGATATGGCAGTAGAGTTTCTCTCACCTATAAGCACCTTCTGTTACAATTTGGTGGACAATTCGTTCCTCGATAGATAAACAGCAAAGCGCCATTCAGTAAATCCGTTCAATGAATTTAACATTTTAATTTCAACAAATGCGGGCAAACAGGATCGGCCGATGGAAAAAAGGAAAATTTTCAGCAGTACCTACATTAGAAGAAGAATATGCGATCAATTGAACAAGAGTTTTATTTGCCTGACGTTTTGGATATCCCTCGGGAATCCTTAATCATAGGTGATGATAACATACTCATGGTCATGCGCAGATGGGGTGGAGACATGCACAGGCTGCAAACTATTTATAGTTCATTTATAGTTCCTAGTGGTCGTTCGCGTGTGTGGGATAAATGTTCACTTCTGTAGCCACTGTTTGGTTCTTAATTGATGCGGTACCTGCTTGACACTTCGCGTTCGACTCACTAATTGTCACAGTTACCTTGTCAGCGTCGGATGCGGGCCTAATAATTGCGGGACAATTATGCCCGCTGTCGTCAGAGTTGTTGTTGCAGCCGCCCTTCCCACGTGACTGACTCTCTTGCTCAGGAAAATTCTCAGTACACCGTATGGGAACGCCAAATCGTTGCGCTTGTTGATGGACTGGGGGGCTATGAGCCATAACTCCAGCAGCTCACGGCTCACGCGGTTGTCACCTCTTGCGAGGATTTCGGCCTCGTCAAACTTGAAAATATGGCAGAGTCCCGTTGAGTGAGCTGCAACCTGGGAGAATTCTTATGATGCACCGGATCAATTTGTTTATTGTCATGAGTTTTCGAACCTTTACAAGAATCCATCTTCAGAAATAAGAAGGAGCCACAAAAAGAAGGGCATTTCTTTTGATCATAGGCCAATTAACTGTTAGAATCATCGTGGTGCCAAGGCGTAGGTAACAGCAACCAAAAAGAATGAGTAAGAGGGTTAGTTATGGTGGTAGACACTTATAAAGTATTAGTAATATTGGGGTCATGAAGAGCAATTAGTCTAGCGTCTGAAGTCTGCCTCTGGGACAGAAAATCACATGTGCCATAGACTGCTATTGGCCATGTAGTGGATCGAGCGGCCAGTGACGCACCTTCGCGTGACGTTTATGCACTCCGCCCACAGCACGCTAGCAGACAGACGCACATGCGGGGATTGAGCCTGAGTTTCTGTATGCAAAACGAGTCCCTACTGGTCTTTCCCATTCTCTCCCTATACGGAACTGGGCGTAAGAATTTTATTGCTGTGAGTACATTCACGGCGTAGACTCCTACATGCTCACCAGATGGATTCCATGAACAAAGCTTGCATTTTGTTTTGCTCTGCAGCTCAATTCGCGGCCTTCGTAGCATGTTCACATAAAAGGAAACAATAACAGCTTAATCGAGCCCCCCCCCCCCCCGCGGATGACTGTGGGAGCCGCGAACGACGCTTACCACGCATCTCACTTCAACCCGCAGTTCACATTATTCCACTTCGGAGGGTGGTTATTGCTCAACTGATAAAACGACTGTATTGCCAAGAAGTTTTACAGCAGTTTGATCGGCATAAAATATGGCTTTTTAAATCACCAGTTGTAGCCATAAACCCGCAGAATGACTTGGTGGTGAAACATTTAAGTGAGCTATTTGGGTAGTAAAACACCTTCATTTGAATCGATGGATCTGCCGAAAAGGAATGGAAATGGACCCGTGGACTAGTCATAGAATATAGGTATAGCGGAAACTGCCTTACCCCAGCGAGACATTCATCATGAATATTTGGTGTCTGCTGAGTGGAGATGGCTACCAAAGACTTCTATATTTGTTCCCAGAACTGAACTAGATTTCGATATTCGCTTTATTACCATTGCTGGTACTAAACAACGTAATATTAATTTTGACGTTTATTGTAAGTCAATGTTTTTTAAGGTTGACAACATTATTTTGAGACGTTGATAAATTTTGAATAAAACGCAGTGACGTCTTGCCATTTGCTCGGATGACATTTGTTTTAAAACTTTACTACTTGCATGCTTCCTCACGATGTTTGAGGATGAGGTCGCCGAAGATCAAAGTGTATTTTTATAAAGGAAGGTCACTTAAGTAGCATTATACTATCAAGTAGAAGTATCAGGTAAAGTATGTTACTACATAATCCTTTTAGTATTCTAGTAACTTCAAAATGGTGGTTTTTAAACAAGCTTATTCCAGACCACCTGAAAATGTACGAATGCATACTAAAAAAGTATACATTTTACGATTGATTTTCGATGCTGCTAAAAATTAAAAGACCTACAATAGAAATGGCGCAAAAATATAATCGTCCTTGTACTCAGTTCATAACAAATAAGCTTCTTCAGAATTTTAATCTATAAAAGTTCAGCTGATTCAGAAGATGAATTGGTGAACATACGTTTGTTTTCGATAAATTTTCGTTAGACATTAACATTTATATGGTAATTAAGTAAAT
>JAYGXS010000001.1:22831788-22844924 GCA_036362985.1 Ligula intestinalis
GATAAATTTTCGTTAGACATTAACATTTATATGGTAATTAAGTAAATAAACTCTGCGGGTTGGCAGAAAAAATAGTATGATTATCAGCGGGGAAAGAGGGGAATGTGTGTCGAAATCTAATTGGTCCTGTGCGCCCAAATTAATTTCGTCACGGCGCCACAATTACCGTGGTCAAAAGCTGCTAATCCAACAGCCAGCAGCTTATCACCTCAGCCGACTACCATCCTCCCCCCTAACAATGATCAGATTTCGACCCCGATTCCCTCCCCCTTCTTCCCCACCCTGACAACCGTACCATTTTTTTACCAACCCACATAGTTCATGTGTTTAGTTACCATATAAATGGAAAGGCCTGACAAGAAGCTATCGAAAGCAAACCTATGTTAATCAATTCATCTTCTAAAAGTAGTTATTTCAATTTTTAAACCAAATCAATTTGTTTCAGTAGCTCATCACCGCTTGAACCGATCAGCTGTCGCTCCACGGGCGATGCACGCTCACTTGCTCGGTCTCGTCGTGCGAGATGCGACTGGCCTTTCTTTCCTGCTGTGACGACGACCACTGTTGGCGTAGTTGTGAGTCCTTAGTTAGCGCGGTCGGTGTCGTCTGGCCTAATCTGACTCTTACAGGGGGTCCGATAGGCTGAATTTAAACGGATAGTTCTGTTCGTTATAACGACCGGGGACAAACTTTCGAGCACCAGTCTGGCCATCTTGCCATTGAACCGGCTGATGACTTTGGCGGTCCCGAAGCGAAATTATGCTGCTCCCGTTCCATGCGACCGTAAAAGTCTATCCTCGCAGTTGACTGCAAGTTGATGCTCATTCAGCCTGGTGCAGAGACCCTTACCCGTTTCACCAACATTCCATGCACTGCAATTTTGGCATGGTATGCTGTACACCACTGCTGATTGTTCCGTTACAGATGGCGGGTCCTCGAGCCCCATTGTTTCCTGTCAGATCGTATAATATGGCTTACGGGCTACTCCAATGCCGAACGGGCTCAGGGATCGAGCCGAAACCCCCAAAACATTCCTTACGTAGGAGATCGTCAGCGTAAACATTGGCTTGTCGTCATTTGGTCGGTTCTGGATGGGCCGCTGATAATGGTTTGCTGCGAACAAAGAATAAAGGCGTTTCGCTTCCGCCTTTTTTCTGTCATCATCAATACAGTGCCTTTGCACGCGTTTTAAGAGAGTTCTAACGCAACTGTGTTTGTGACCATTTGGGTGGTTACTTTGGAGTTGAAGGATGCATTTGGTATTTGTGGCCTTATCCTCTCCTCGGAAGTCACGACGTGTAAATCCAGGAAGAGCAATTGGTTGTTGTTTTCCCCTTCAATCCTAAATTATATGTCAGGAATATGGAGTTCAGTAAGGTCTTAAAGTTCTGAATGCAGACACCACACTCTCAAAGTCTCCTCTTTTATATCCAGACTGTCGTCTAGTCCAGAGTCTGCCGTTCCGTGCTCTCCGCTTACTTAAACAGTATCCACTAATTTGAAATGGTCAATATCACATGGGCTTGTCGACGGACTGGGAGGGAGGAAAATGATCGAGGAAAAGAAGAAAAACTTGATGAAGATGATGACGGAGAAGAAGAGTTAATAGTTGTTACTTCCGGCTGAAAGAGTAGGAAATTCTTCACGTCCCTTCTCCGACCCCCATATGGTTGTTTTCTTCTCAAGACGCCTGTCCCCCTGTCTTTGAGCCGCTTGCCCGTGCCCCTTTCTGTCTCGAATGCCAGCCACCCTCCCATGTTTACCCTTGTCACACAATTGCACACGACTGAATACAACCCCAAGTCTCCCCGTTTGGCTCCCTTGTGTGTTATGTTTTCTCACAACACAGTCGACTCCCCGTTGACGTCACAGACAGTCGTTTCGACTCCCGGCGATAAAACCCCGTGAAGTGAGTTTGTGTTGAAGAGTCAGTTGATCGCTCCCCCCCCCCGTCCGCGGATAAGCTGCGCGCGAGATAGGTGTGGCCGTAGAAGGGCCCCATCACCCCCCCCCCCGCGCAAACCTTCCCCCAACCGCCCCCCCCCCCCCCCCCGCCTTTTCGCCCCCATTAGCAAATGCGACAGGATTCTACCATTGAATCCTGCCATGACGGACTCCGGTTGTATTTGTTACTAGGGCTGCTGATGTTTCAGACCAATCCAGATGCCTCATGCATTGTCTCCTTAAATCATATAAAAGCAGAGCCACGCCCCCTGTCCCTCTCCCACTAACACACACACACACATTTTCCCAAGTTTAGTTTCGCTCTGTGTGGCGTTGTGGGTGAATTTTTGTTGTTCCCTTGTACAGAGGCAGGTGGTTTGGCCGACTCCCTTCGCTCTTGACTTCGTGTTTCTATTGTTGAGGTTTGTACATTGTTTATCCTTTCCGTTTTATGCTTGATAGTACCGTAGTGTCTTAATACTAATTATCATTTGGTTTGACTTACGCGTGACTGCTGGGTACGCAGTCAGATAAGTCAGCAAAGACGAAACCGTAGTAGTATTAGTAGTAGTAGTAGTAGTAGTAGTAGTAGTAGTAGTAGTAGTAGTAGTAGTAGTAGTAGTAGTAGTAGTAGTAGTAGTAGTAGTAGTAGTAGTAGTAGTAGAACGCAAAAAAGAAGGACGAGTACAAAGAGAAATGGATGAAGAAAAAGAAGAATAAACGATCGTCTGAGCAGAACAGAGTGGTATAAGTAAAAGAGGAACGTGAATTTAAGGACACAGTTGCCACGAACCACGTGCCAACTGTTATTACCAGTCAATAAAATTCGAGTTCCAGCGGTCACATACGCATAATGGAACCCTCTTCTTTTCTGCCACAGCTTGTGTTAGATGACGGTTATAACGGTCTATCCTGCTAAATAAACTTTTATATGATGAAACAGACTAGTCTGTGAATTTTGGAGAGGGTTTCAAGCTACCACACGTCGATAAACGCATCACTGCAAAGGGCCATAGCGAAGGTATTCTGCTAACGCGTTGATGTCAATATGAGTGATAGCTTGTAGCACAGAAATATCCACCAAAAAGGCATACTTACGGGAATAAAGTAGGTAGTTAGGGATAGTAAATCAGCCCTCGCAGTCCCATTTTTATACGTACGATAGAAAACGCACGCATGAGCACGCCACCTTTTGATACTTTGCAGTTATTACTAAAAACCGTTAGCGGCGTTAGCACAGTAATCGATTTGCGCTGAAACTTCCTAATTCAGGACTTTGTATTGCCGGCAAAGACACCGGAGACTGGAATGGCCATCAGCCATTCATGCCCAAACCCAAATTATTCACCACCAGAAGCTCTATCTTCCGAACTTTTCAATCCGTATCTAACTCTTTAACCACTATGATACGAGCTCGTTTTGTGGCGGTTTAGAGTGTGCGATATTGACACTTGTTCGAGTTTGGTCAGGAGACAATGTACGATTCTCACAGCCGACAAACCAGTACCAACTGAACGAAGCGGACACCAGTTGAAGGCTCAAATAAAAATTGAATGCTGCCTTTTTAGCATTAAAATCAGAGTTTTGGTCAAAGACTCTATTATTAAGTAAAATAGTAGCCATAAGTTTATGTGGCTTTCATTGCTTTCGAAATTTTATAATTTTATGCTAGTTTTGTATATTTACATTAGATGTCATTTGGCTCTTGTCACCAAGAAATAAATCTGCAGTAAACGCCAAGTCTAAATATTTAGTCTTTCGGGAGCTTGAGCTAAAAATTGACTGCTTATTGTCCTTATGATCTACAAAATATTCACGTTTTCAGCCGACTCTGGAAACAGAGCAGGGCAGTTCAGCTTTGTGTGGATTGCTTTTGTAGGACCCCTAGATAGGGTGTGGGAGTTCGACCACCGTATTCGGTGATAGGGTAGAGCAATGACGATAGTAATGTGCACAATTCCAGGAATTTATTTCGGCAAATATATGTTTTCCGCAGTTCGTGTTAAGAGCAGTACAACTGCCTTGATAATGAAAACAGGAACGTTTAACAGCATTTATGATTAAAACTCCCTGCAGCTGGGGAGAGGTCGTGAAGAATACGCGTAGGCTTGCCCCGAGAAAGTGCTTTAAATCGCTGT
The DNA here is from genome assembly GCA_036362985.1 of Ligula intestinalis. Lineage (NCBI taxonomy): Eukaryota > Metazoa > Platyhelminthes > Cestoda > Diphyllobothriidea > Diphyllobothriidae > Ligula > Ligula intestinalis. Next base: position 22,835,871 of record JAYGXS010000001.1, read on the forward strand.
TTTCAGGTGTCGTCGGAGCAGTTCGTTTATTGCATCGTATAAGTTAGGCAGTTTAATGAACAAGCCTTTCTTTTCTGCAGTGAAGGTAGCAGACCTTTTGGTGCGTTGGCCGCGATTCCTGCGGATGAACATTTTTGGCTATCCGTTTTCAAAAAGCGTGTTCTGCAGCTGCTGGGATTTGCTTCAACAGTTTAATGGGAGCAGCTGCGTTGTGCTCTAACTGCCAATCCCTGGACAATGCTTTGTTTGTTATTTATGGATGTTATTTGTGAATGTAATCAATATACTACTGGCAAACGTTAGGACGGTGAGATATGCGTATTTCTGGGTCATTACCCATCGTCAGTCACAGTTACCTGACTCCAGTATAGCCGCATAAACTGCCGCTACACTCGAGTTTTGAGCCCGGAACCAGTGCGCTAGAGACGACCGTTCTATCCAAGGTGCCACCGAGTCCACGTCTTGCCCGAGTAAATGTTGATTTACTGTCCCATCAGTGTTTTCTTTAGGAATATTCTGCACTGTAGTTTTCGCAGAAGAACATCAAGGAATTCGATTTCCTTCGCCACCTCAAACTATGCAGATAGCTTGAGCAACGAATGTGGGTTTTCACGTCCCCAAAGCTGGGCGTCAGTGTTATTGTTAAAGCCTGTAAGACAGAAGATGTGATCCACTTATTGACCCTAAAACTCGAGGTCATTGATGATGTCCCTTCGAATTTTTTTTTATTTTGCCCAGAAAAGGGTTTGCAAAAAGCGATCCAAGCTATTAACCCACGCCACACCGTTTCTCTGCTTGTAAACATGGCCATTGCAGAGATATTTTACATTTTCTGTGCACCTCGAAAGTAGTAATTTTTGTGTTTCTTTCCCGAATGGCGTCGCAGAGGCAGTTTATAGTTCCCTTCACTGGTACACTGGATACCATTGATGACCAATTCAACGAAAGTATCTTATTTCAACCAACTTTCATATTAGTTATAGCGTCAATAAACTTAAAGGTATCTTCAAAATGTTGAGAGTATAGGTTTATATTAAAGCGGATATAGATTTTATCAGTCATTTGATAGTGGTCTGATAGGGAGAGTTTGCATATCCAATATTGAGCCTAGTAGTGGTTCTTGTTTCTGAATTTTCACGAGGCCGTATATTCTGGGTATGAATGCGCCTACAGTCTCAGTTTTTCAAGCTCCTTGACAGGCAAAATAGGAGGTCTTTGAAAAATGTCTTCAGCTGACCCTCAATGGTCTCTGTTCGGCCTTTGTCCTTCGCGGATTTTGATAACTTTTTACGATCTGCTACAAAAGCTTCTAGTTTTGGTATGCCATCATTCTTCTTCTGGAGAGATAAGGATTTCAGTAAACTGACCCTAAATTAGGCCAAAATCTGCCCTATACTTTTACCCAGCAATTGACACTAAACCTAACCTTAACGCTAACCCTATGCCTACCCATAAATCTTACCCTATCTTCCCTGGAATGTGGCGCAATGACACCGGCTTTGTGGGCGTTCTTTTTCGTCTATCCTGTTTGGAGTCTAGACTGACCAAATGGCAGCAACCTTGTAGACTCTCCTGAGGCGTCGTGCCTGCCACAATAATTCCTTTGTCAATGCGAGCTACCTTCAAGGTCATATGCCTTTGCTAGGTTGTGCCCAGCGATGACCTTGAGTCAGACACTCACGTCGCGCAAAAAGGCCTCCAAAGGGCGTAATTCGGCGGTGACACCACACAGAATTCATCGTTACAATAACCTGAACCGTTAATTCGTTCGGAATTGCCATCTGTCGGAGATCGGAGGGACAGGAGTGTCACCAGTTTTATTGTAGCAGGAAGCAGTAAACCGATAGAAGCGAATATGAGAGTTCCAGGACTCAGCCCAGAAGAAGAAGAAGAGAGGACCACTGGAACGAGCATTTTACTGTACTATACAGACGTTTCGGATTCTGTCTAGGTTTCTTTATCATAGGTAGCTGAAAAATGGCGTAAAACATGCACGGGTTGCGTGGTATTTATGGTTCGTAACGGCCATCCACATGCGTACTATAATTATCCACTCCTTTAACCACCGCTTGGGGTCTTAATTGGTGCGGCGATGACTTGACGCTTTGTTTTGGAGTCGTTGATTGCCACGATTTCCTCGTCCGTGTCGGATGAGGGCTTGATAATTATGTTTGCAGTCGTCAGAGCCGGGTCCAACACCAATGCCATTATCAAGTCCACATCCGAAACGGACAAGGAAATTGCGGCAACTTTTGACTGGAAAGCGAAGTATCAAGCCGTTACTGTACCATTTAAGACCCAAAGCGATGGTTACAGAGTTGATGATTATAGTACGCATGTGGATAGCCGTTACGAACTTGAAATGCCACGCAGCCTGTGCATGTTTCATGCCATTTTACGGTTAATTAAGATTGAGGATTCTCAACAAATTTCGTAACGTCAGTAAAATAAAATTATTGATCCATTGATTGCACCCTCTTCTTCTTCTTCTTCTTAGCAGTTTACCTTTTAAGTGATAACCCGAGTCCTAAAGCGCGCACAGTTCCAGTCAGAAGATAGAATTATATAAATATTTACGCTGACAATTCTACTTGGGTGCTTTACGCACACAGAGAATATCAAAGGGCATGAGTCCGTCGAATAACTGCTGGAAAGACCCGAGATTACTCAATAATCGCCTATTTTGAAGTTGGTGGTCTCTTAACTAATACTTGGCTTAAATGATCGGCCCATGTTTTGAAACGAGAAAAGTAAGTTTAACTTAACGAATACGACCTCCTCGTAATAGGTATACTGAAAGGACAATACCCAGTATCTGCAACTCCGAGTTCGCGCGTAAACATCGGATCTTGGGAATGAACAGACACGAGAGATATCCGTCATTAGTGTTAATAATCATGACAAAGTTTTATGACTACAAGGTGGCTCAGCGGGCATTTGATCTGCTAACCAACTGTTGACTATGCTGGACTCCGTGATCATTCCAGATTTCATTGAATGCTGGTAGATACGATCCGGCGCTGAAGACTGCAATCGCCTTTTCTGGTCTTCCCACCGACTGCAGATATTTCTACAAAAATTAAGCAATTTCGGAAATTAGCACCGTTGCAGGTAGCATTTAAGTTTAATTCATTCAAACTTAGATAGTCTGGTTTCTAAAAAGTTAGCCTGAAAATACACACATAAAAGCGCCTGAAACTTATCAGCATCAAGTGGCATTGCTTAGAAGGCTAAGGATGTGGCTGGGATTGGAGCTGCTTCCCGTATCCTCCAGCTATAATAAAATCCTGGTCAAGAGTGGGTCGAGAGCTGGTTCCCTTTGGCGGAGCGTATGATACAAAGACCCAGGTCATGTGAGCTGGCATCTATGTCACCACTATCGCTGGGTGTTGGTGGTACGCATAGATGCTGGTTCAGGCACCATCCCCCCGTGGCCTTTATGACATGCCTACTTTGCGAGGTCTGAGATTGGCCAGATGGTCTCGGTCCTTCGCTCCCGATTTCGCATCCGCTCTTGGACTGGACACAAGAGAGTGAAGGAAAGACAGAGTACGATAAATACAACGCATGTTTACTACAGGTAAGTCGAAGTCCCTGTAGCGCCGAGTTGTGTAACTCACTTTGGACATCGTTAAAATCGACGTTCAAACTGTCGATTGGCTAACGACTGAGTTACGATCGGTCACACAAGCATGCATGGTCTTGCTTGATACGGCTTTGTTAATACAGATTTAAATAGGCCTACGTACAGATTGAAACACTGGACAACAAACTCGTGCAGGCAACGACAAAAGGCTAAAATATTTTTAAATCTTACCTCTGCTTCAGTCCACGAACTTAGAGCTTCATTTGCTGAGGCACCTGGACCGATGTAAACATAGAGAATGTTGAAGGTTTCCACGAAGGTGACGTCATTTTGATTGATACCATCACGATAGATCTTGCCATTGTAAACCTTCTTCAGAACCAGTCTGCCTGACTCGTCAGATAGACTGGTAGGAAAAAACAAGTGAAGTAACGTTTGCATTTTGCTCCTGTTTGACAATTTCAGGAAACACATGCCTAAATCGTACCAGGTTGCTGCATAAGATCAAAAACTAATTTCAGAAGGGTTTTGGTTGTCTGTTCAGTTAATTTGAGTATGTAAGTACCACTGAATACTTTTAAAAAAGTAGTCATCGTTTGGATGATTCATGCAGCACGTATCGTTGAATCAGAAGTCATCAGCAGCTTGTCAATGCGCAGTGCCCGCTATACTTACAACACGGATAGTGGCGAACAGCTTTTCTGTTGCTGATTGCAGCAGCTCCGAAGAGGTGACTACTTAACGTCTTTGAAAATACTAGATAAGCCATAATTCGAGAGTTTCGGATATCGAACGAGTGGCTATACAGTATTGCTCATTAATCGCTTAACTGCCTCCGCCATAACGAAATTAGAACCGTTGATGCTCAATGAGTCAGCATTGAAAGAGGATGTCCAGGGGATGCATTATATAGATGATAATCAGACTTATAAAACCAATATTTGTGAGAACAACATGACCAGCGCCAGGTTTTCACATAAATTTGCCTCAAGAATGACTAAGAACGCCTGCTCTATATCACTATTATATTATTCAATCCAGATAAACACTTTTCATCATAATATTATTGCGCATTTCTCAGTGTTTTGTGCAAAGCTTGTTTTAATTACTGCTACTTAAATATAGTTTGAATTCTTCAATGTAATATTCCGCCTTCAGGGGGTAATTAACTCGTAACTAATGAAGTTGCCGTTCCCTGTTTAAACTTTAGGCTCCAAAAAATAGGTAGATTGAGGAATAGGTGGGCGAGTGTGCTTGGTTAAGGCAATTATTGAACGATGACGCAAGTGGCTGTGTACAAAATAACAAAAAGCTGCCGAACAAGGAGCGCTAAATGTGTCTATTTTCTAAAAATTTAGACTCACCGCAACATTGCCTTCTGAAATCCTTTCTTCTGCGTTTTGAATATGACTGGAGACACATTTGAATCACCCAATTTGGCATGGAGTTCATTCTGTGTTATCAATGGAAAAAGTAAATATACTGCGTAAAAGTAAGTCAAGAAAATGTGTTGGCATTACGTTGTACATTTAGCAGCAAAGGTAGAGCACTGAAAAGTCGTCCAGGAGAACTTTTGAAGGACACATTCTGTGGTTCATGCTATAGTCCAGTTTATTCGGACCCACTAATAGGCAGAATAAGCCAAGAGAGCGGTTCTGATAGGAAGGCTTTATTCCAGACGGTACAGAGACAACGGAATGAATTAGTGTTCAGTATAGCCTTTTATAAGGCGCTGGTCCTTCTAGGCTGTTCCTGGCCTATCGGACGAGAGGGGTAGTTCTGGCGTGGTTTCCCACGCTGCGGGACGCCTGGAACAATGCAGTGCACGCGGGGCGCGCGTCACGTGAGCTCCCGGCGCGCGCAAACGGCTTGCGGCCGTGACTCAGGTAGCGTGCACTTCTCGCCCCCATAAGAGTTCAATTATCTTAACGATTTTGATCACCCCATATCGCCAGTTCTCCTTACCAGAAATGGCTGACTTGGCACAGTCAATGGCCGACTTCCATAAAGCGAGCCGAAACTTATACCCACTTGAAGTCTAAAAATAGTCTGAGCCCATTTAGCACCCAATGACTCTAATTAGTAACTTAAGTGGAGAAAAGTAAGCATGCAAATGAATGAAAGCTATCCTTAAGGAAACCTCGGAGGGAACCAGTTTCCCAATGTTTCGCTTACATATTCGTCCCTGTACTAACGTTTGACAATACGTCTGCACGTCAGAATCACTACCGACATCCCTAACGATGTCGTTTGGCTCCAATCTCCAGAAGCGTAGTCAAACATCCCTCGTATCTCCTCAGTAGTAGAGAGTTCGAACGCCAGAAAGCCGTTTGCAGCTTAAGCAAACTCCTCAGGGAGTGAAGCTATGTTGTTGGTTAGTTTTGAGCCTCCAAAACGCTCAGCTTGCCAAAAATATAACATTGTTTTTGGCGAACAATAACTAACCAAGTTCAGGATAACACACTAACTTTCGTACAAAGAATGCTAAGGCTACTCTGATCGTTTTCATAGATATACAAAGCAAGATGAGATATTTTGCTTGCTTACGCTTTGGCATTTTGGGTAACCTATGAAAGAGATCGCTTTCTTACCTTCTCAAACAGATCTTCCTCATCGTAGAACTCAGATGTGGCCTTGCAATTGCGTCGCTTCAGTGCTGAAGTGATGTAATGTCTTGCCTACACAAAGAGAGAAATGGAGAGAAATGGACGTTCTTTTTATCAAGGTAGGTAGATTGGATGTAGACATGGAGCTAGACCCATTTCAGCCTAAGTGATGTTCATCTACCAAAAAGATGGAATAAATTGGTCACCTGGAAAAAAATAGGCAGCGTCACTGCATCATCTTATATTTTTGACGGCAATTTATATTAAAGTTGAGCCTTTCGAAGTTATTTCAAAGCTTTAATTACTGGGATTTAGGTTATCTACGTACAAGATTCTTGATTTGCGTATGTGTGTTATTAAAACTTTCCAAGGGAATAAGTGAAAGCTATTACAACCATACCAATGAGTTCAGGTCCTAAATGGTCGTCACAAAGGAATATCTAACAGAGCAGGGCAACATTGTAATATGCTGAAGTACTTAGATATCGTTAAACCGCGATAAGCTGATAAGCATCTGTACGCTGCTTAAAAAAAAACAAAATAGAATTAAAAATTAAGCTAACTGAAATTATAACTTAACGTAAATTTGTAAACCAAACAACAAAACAACAACTGAACTAAAACAACTTGAACTAAAAGTACCCACGGGATGCTAAATATTTGCGAGTTTTGGATCACAGTAAATACGCCTTCTAAATTACATGTAGTATGTAGATATCTATCTGTGAAGAAAAGCAGGGGTACTTCAGAAAAAGCAAAAGGCTCTTGTGCATTTTCAAGCTCTTGACACGTGCTCTTCATCAGACGAAATAAAAGTGAGGAAGGTTTACAATAGACAGGTAAAGCGATCGGAACAGTCAGACCAGTGGCGTGTGAGGTGAGCCATGGTTTGTGCACCCGCGTGTTTGTGGGCGGTGTGCGGTTGGAAGAGGGAGAGCGGGTGATGGGTCGGTAGATGTGGATGTTATCAGGTTAGCGATCTTGGGTGTGTGAATGGGAAGGGGTACGGTAAGTTTGAATCTTAAGCCACCGTACTGTTCGTTCAAGTCAACGCGCCGGTTGATATTGCCCGCCGTAGAGTACCAAGCCTCAAGAAATTCATGCGCTGGTTTTGTGTTGACCTTGGCAACGATTTCCGTGTCATACTGATTAAATCGATAGTCGCACTCCATTGCGCCTGCAAATACAAGGGACAGGGGGCCCTTGCGACGGACAGTCAGTTTATGTCTACTGATATGGGCACCCAGGGGTCTACCTGTGGGACCAACATACGCGCAAGATCAGGATGCGCATGGTATGCGATAAATCAGGTTGCATTGTTGTTCCTATGCTATAGGAACTTTTATAAGTGATAACGCTGCACGTAATGATGATGCTGGTTTGCGCCCGATGTGTATATCAAAAAGACGCAACTGTTCGGCGATTACATCGGAACTTCCTGCGTATGAGGAAGGGAGTCGAATTTCCTCGTCGTCATTTCTTCACTAGAGTTGGGGGCTTGTGGTTGTGCTTGAAGAATGAGAAAGTGCTTTACGAAACTGTTTGGGTATTCTCTAGGTCAAAACAACCGGTACAGGTAAGCATGTCCCTTCTTTAGGAATTCGTCGTTGTTGCAATAGCGATAAGCCCAATGGAACAGAGTGTGGACGCAGCTTCTTCTGTGAGCAGCTGGGTCGTTGCTATCATTCAGATATCAAAGATCTTTGGCCTATAAGAATGTCACCATAGAGCCATCGTACGTGGAATTACTTTTTTAAGCTTACATGGAGAAGCTTTTCTAGTTTCTAACAGTTGTGTGATTCAAGTGAAAAACATCAGAGGAAAGCTTTCTTAGGCTTCTATATTTGAGCTTTGTCGAACGTCAATAAGAATCATGGTCAAGTAAAGCTTTACCACTAGGGACTTCATTAACTATTTCGATTAGCATTCAGCAGCCTTCCAGTGCGGATCGGGTAAAACCCATGTCCGGTTCTAAGCCACTTCGGTAATGCCTTTTTTTCAAAGGATTCGTTACGTTTGGTAACTGAGTGCTGTTTATAAATATGGCCAAATTTTCCACATTCAAAATGACTCATATCGGAAACCTTATGTGGTCAATAAATGACCTTAATAAATATCTTATATTAAAGGTTTCGATATGAACACCGAACAGAAGTTAAAGTTATGAAAAAAGCCTTCAAAAACAGAAAGTGATCGAAAAAAGGTGGATCTTTAAGGAATATTTTAAACCAATTTGAGTCTAAAAACGGAAATATGCGTAGCATTTTGACTCAAGAAAAGTTATTTTTGTATAAAGGACTTGGTTGGGTTATTCCTTCAACTAACGATTAGATTTTAAAAAATTTTGTTCTTATTTATATCAATGCGGAACTTGGGTGGTACCAGAAATATTTTATTTTCTTAAGAAGAAATCGGTGTCTTTTTTGTTAAATTTACGTAGCAAACTAACCTACGGTTGTTCAATATTATTTAAACTTTTTGGTGTATGGTGTAGTGGTGGTTTTTATGCGATTATCAATACTTCGCAAATTTAATCATTTTTCACGAATTTACGACCGTGCTCTATATTAAAATACATATTGTAGGACAGGTCTTAGTCAAATAGCAAAAGCTCTTGTTATTGATGAAAGAGTAAATTGTTTGCAGTGCAATTTTTCTTCCAAAAGGCCTTGACGTTATGCTTATTGCTGTACTTAAAATTGCGAAATAGCGTGTTTGCTATGAAGGAATCGTTCAAAATGACACTAACTGGTACTAAATATCCTTCTTAGATTTATGCAAAAAAATTAGGAAATCCTCTAAAAGCTGTGTTAATGCCTACCGCCTGTCGCTCCTCCTCATCGCATCTGCTGCCGTTCCACT
>JAYGXS010000001.1:22845024-22865908 GCA_036362985.1 Ligula intestinalis
GTTCCTTGGGGTTGAAGACGTCTTTGAGGGAGCCCATGTGGACACTGACATGGATAAAAAAGATAGATGTAATCTGGGTATTCTTTGATTTTCAACTAAAGCCAGAAGCACTGCAAGGAGAAACCTTAAAATTTCCACTGTCACGAGGTTTTATTGAATCCTAGAGTTGAATTTGGCGGAGAAAATTAAACAGAAGCATGGCTGTTGTATGTGAAATTGCCTTTATTTGAATGAACGTACCATCTGAACAAATCTTGCTCTGATCTGCAAGTATTTTGAAGATTCATGGAGCTCTGTGATACAGGAATCCGGTTAAGCAGATTTTTTAAAGAGGATCACCAAACACTTAGGGAGATCAAAAAGTTACAAGAATCAGCCAATCCTAGCTTACGAACCCGCGGATCATGTAAAATCTCCCAGGGTCTCAATATTATCGAATTTTGGTTCCCTCATTATAGCTCTTTTAGTCAATTACTGTCTGCATCAACGTAATATTTATTCCTTACATTATTGTTTGAAGGTCAACCGCCCTGTGACATTCGTCAGTGGAGATCAGGAGTAGATTCGCAGTGGATGGGCCGTGAAGGAATCCACTGAAATGGGTCTGCAACTATGGCCGAACCGACAAATGCAACGCATGCGTGTGCTGTGCTTCTAAAGGGCTTTCACGTAGCAGATGCGCTAGACCAAACCCCTGATTAGGGCACGGCGTCTGTGGCACCCGATATCCTTCCATCTGTCATGATTTTGGACATGGATGGAAGAGGATCGATATAAAGCGGTACTTGCAGCGCAAACCAACAATTACTTATAACTTACCCACCGCCTAGTGAAGCAGGCTATAAGCATTGTTGGATGCTACGATCGAACTGCCATGTGCATGTATCCATATGTGCTGAAGGTCATAACCGAAGGGGACAAGGAAGCTTGGAATGGCCATGTTTCGCTTTTAAGCCCTTATTAGCTGACCAAAGCAAAACTTCAGGTGGTGTACTAGCCAAAGCTCGAAACCACGGTCTGGTGGTAAGGATTTAACGCCTTAACTCACTGCACCACGAGGTTGCTCTTTTGTCGGTTTCGATCGAAACAAGTTAACCAGATCATGAGCGGTCAGTCAATTCTGCAATTCACTTAACCTGTTGTGCCTGAGAACTATTTCAACAGTATAACCTGAAGCCATTAAGTGGTGAGCATATTATAGGCAGGACATTCTCGTGCGCATGCAGCTGAAGACTGAACCCCTGTCTTCTGCGTAAAAGGCCGTTACAAAGTTATTGGACGCATAACGAGTGTTCTGGGCATCCTGAATCTACCTGATGGCTGGCATTTACTTTTATAACTGTGTTAGCCAATTGCTTTTACAGAATAGTCTCAGTTAGATGTGTCGGTATCACCTGGGCTTACCAATCGACGTTTATATTAGTGTAAATGCCGGAGGTTTGGCTTGTATGTTTTTTTCGGATGTTTAAATGCCCGAGGACGAAAGCCTCGGAGTAGGTTGGCGTTTTCAGTAAATCCTATTTCTACCCGACTCATCCCCAAAAGCGCACTGTTCCTTCTCCTTGAAACCTTTGAGTATTTGCACGTGTTCTAAGCGGAAGGCGCATATATAACCTTGTCTGAAATGCGTGACCATCATGTAAACTATGAAAAATCTCAGAATGGTGCTTAAAATGGAAACAAAATTGAAATGATTCGAACATAATGACAAAAATATGGCCTACCCAAAGACTTTAAAGTATTGCTTGAATTGACGAGACTCGTAACCTTGAATTTCACGGAAGAGAACAGCATGATCATTAAGCATGGACAGTAGCTTCCCCACCCTCTCCTTGGGATTTGGTCTCATTCTCTATAAGGGGATGAACAAAAAAGTGAATGGAATCATAATTTCTCTAGGTTTTCCATGCGCAGAATTACAACACTTTATTGGAGATATGGCAACGTATAAAGGTTATTGATTTTCTCTTGATAGAAATTCGTGTGTTACAGTTGGCAATATGACCAGCAAAGTGTAGTATGCTTAACGGGATCCGCGTCTTGATAAGCTGAATCATCCAGTAAGTTGTTAATAAGAGGCCACCTCAAAACATCCCAGGGCTACCGCAGACAGAACAACAATTAGTGATATTGGTTGGGATTATTCCTATTTTAAGTGTCCAGTAGGCTTGAATATTGAAGATTTTCTTGTTTCCTATATGACTATACATTCATGGTCGAAAATCCATAAAGTTAAATAAACATTTTCGAAAATGCTTGTGTACATATTCGTGTCTTAACCCATGCATTTCGTCTTCAATAAAGAAGTTATCTTCTGTCCATAATAACGCCGGCTGTGCCGTAGAAGTCCTTACATTTACATGCATCTTCTTAAAAGACGGACTCCTCTTGTCTTGCCTCTTGAATTATTCGAAAAGCAAAGACGGGAGGTTGACAGCAAGTACGGTAGTAATCTAGTGGTATTAAACGATCTGACCTTTTTTCTCACCACGTGTAAATAATGCAAATTTGACTCGCCATTTTAAAGATTAAGATAAACGTGGTTTTAGCGATCGAACAGGTTGTAAAGAGCTAATTTACTGAGATATTGAATTTTAATTGAATGTTACGTTCATAAATCACACATACCCACGCTCTTTCTATCATAAAAATCGAAACACACTTTTGATTTATGAATGAAAAGTCCTGTTCCGCCCGGCAATTTAATACAAGTTAGCCAAAGACGAAATGAGTGAATGATATATTTTGTGGTCCTAAGAGTTCTCACCCACTTTCAACCATCGGTACTTATACTATGCGGGAAGAGGGCTTTTCACTAAAGGAATAGTGCAGCTTACCATTTTGAAACAGCATCAATCATAGAAGATAGAATTCAAAAGACATGGCTTTCTGACTAATTGAAATTGTAGTTTTCTTCAAAAAACGTTTATTACCCTTAAAAAAGGGTTCTAGCCGAGGGCAGTTTTTCTTTTTAAGTCCATTCACGCAGGTTCATTGTGATGTCTTTTGTCAAATTAACTAGTTTTGTTGCCTGTTAGGTATCCGAGTATAACGATGTGAACAATTATATCAAAGCAAGTTGTGGAAACGTCAACATTAACATATATATACTATATAAACTCGCTCTTTTTACAAAAGGAATTTGGAATATCATTTTTCTCCAAAATAATATATCATTGCTATAAAAATAATATATAAACAAATTAGAAACGCAATACTGGCTGAAGAATACTCACGTCTGCCTTATCCTTCCCAATCCAGAAGTGGATGTTGTATTGAATTTTGGCGTTCTTCATGAAAGTTTTCAAAACGACGAACATTTCGTCGCTGAAGAAGAAGCCTATTTCACTGTCGGGGATTCGCACCGGCTTGCCATTGTCCTGAAACAGTGAAGAGCACATAATTGTGCGTCAGAGGAAAACGGCCACGGTAAACGAAGCTGTTTCTGCATGTTTTGATATCTCACTAGGTCTTTTCTTAGGTTCGCCTGAGTGATTCACATTCTATCGAAGTGCTCTTGTGGGAAAAATATACGATTTTGCATTCACAGGAGCATAAAAGTAGGCATTGAGTTGTGCAGAGTTGAGTCGTTTCTTGAACTATCACTTGCAGTGTCAAACAGGGACACTTAATAATCTTACTTATGTTTGAGAATGTCAGTGTTTCTATTGCCTACAACGTACGCCGAGGTACATAAGAGATCGGCGTAATTATAAAACAGTAAGACGGTTTTGTAATATAGTTCCTGCATTCTAAGACAAAGTTCTCGTGTGGATATAATGACAGGAAGTGTTTCTGAGTGTCATCTTTGTCACGTGTTTCGCGCACCGTTCTCAATTAGGAGGTGTCACCTACGAACTAACTGCTGTTCCGTAGATATCGTATTAGCGATGTGCGTCAGATTCGTGGTAAATTTGTTTCATTATTTACGTGAATATTTATCAGACTGGTGACATAGGTACCAGCTCAAAGCCTAGACGCGTAATTTGTCGACATTTTGCCGCTGCACGGCACTTCCGTGTGTGTGTATTTCGTTATTAAATGTTTTGTTAGGTCCGATTTGCTATTCATCTTTTTAAACTTTTAGGAATCCGACCAACTGGCTCTATACTTGTTAAGTTTTTTTCCTACGAAATTGCTTTATTTCGCCATAAGGCAAACGCTGGGCCTACAGAGTAATGACTTCACAAATGTTTTTTTCTTGGGCGATAACACTAAGGAACGAAGGAACGGTCGGCGCAGCGGGTTGGAAAATGCATGTAGAAATTGCGCAGTTGACTCACCAGTAGACACCACACTCTCAAAGTCTCCTCTTTTATATCCAGGATGGGGCCCCAGTCAGCAGCCGATGATACATCATCTACAGAATAGACAATGAACAGTTGAGAATCCGGCTCTTGCTGCATTGCGGTTATTGTCAAATATTGTCATTAAAGCCGTCCATGTAAGCCAACGCGAATGATCCCGCCAAAACCCGTGTGAAGTTTCCGTATTTCCTTTGAAAAAGTCGTAAAAGATGCATTTTCTCGGCCGTGATGCCAAACTATCAGTCTTATATACACACTTAACACCGAAGAGGGCAGCGCCACATACTGCGAAGAAGGAGCAGTGGTAGACGAAGAGGCAGACAGCAAATGTCTCACTGAGCTTCCGGCATCTATTTGATCGCTGTCATTCACTTTTGCTGTCCTATCCACTTGCCCTTGCAGTGTCAGTACCACGTGTGCTTGCCAATGGACATGTTTTTCAGTTCAGTTCGGTTTTATTAGCCTTTAATTTAGTCTGACTACGAACGCGTGATACTTGTTCGAAAATGCACGAGTGCAACTCGATTCTCCGAAGATCTTCTTTCTTTTCATAGGTGAATACCTTTGAGCTCCCTCTTTGTACATTCGTTATGATGCAGAACATGTGGCGTTGCCAGTAATGGAACTGCGGTAGGGGAGCAGACGGTAAAAAAACTCCATCGGCATCTTTTAAACGTCTAGTTTTGAATGCGATTTGTGGGATTTTAGGAGAAAAACTGTCGCCCGTGGGGGGAAGGCGAAGGGCATATGTTAGTCGGATGTCCTGCTGCCGAAAGTGTTTGGATCATGTCAAGAGAAGGCCATCGCGGTTGTTCAATATCCTAATGGTCACACGAGGAGAAGATTGCGGTGGTCACGAGAACATCACCGAGTGTCGGAAATGCGCCACTCATATGAGATTCACGGTCAATCGCTATTCTAAAAAAACATATTGCTGAAAAGTAGCGAGCAGTTTTTTTTTAGAAAGGTTATTACTGCCAGAGCGTCTAGTGTAAATCGTAGATTGAGAAGAATCAGGTTCGATCACTGGAATCGGAAACTCCGATTCCAGTGATCGAACCTGATTCTTTTCAATCTATGCACATACCTGGGATGCGAACCTTTGCCTCAATTAGTGTAAATCGTACTTGCTGACGGGCGATAATGCAATCAATCTCGCGTCATTACAGAGAATGTATTTTTCTATGCTGCTCCAACTGCATCTTAAACGTGTCCACAGATGGGGACATGACAATTTATGTGGGTAGAACATTCCATGCCTGGATTACCCTCTTAGGGAAGATGAATTTTCGTGTGTTCAATCTTGCGCCAGTCACACGTAGTTTTTCTACGTGTGAATACTAGGGGTTCGGCACGCATTCTCCGCCTAATATGCGCACATGTTTAGCCTTTGGAGAAAATTTTTTGATGTCTTATATCAAATACCCAGAGCAGGTTTTGTCTTAAGTTAATCATTTTTCGTCCCTGCTCGTAAACAATACTGCGTTCTCATTTCTTCTTTACGTCTGTCGACGTGTTCTAAGTGAAGAAGCAGCTGCAATTTTGGGTTGAAGGCGTAAGAATGATGCAAACTTCAATAAATCTCAAGATTTGCCTTGCATCAAGACAACATTTAAAAGATGCGGATGCGTACCTACTAGCTTGGCGGAGAATTATTACCTGGTTTCACTCGATGTAGCAAAAATTACAAAACTGATGGAGACAAGGGCAAAGAGGACGTAGAAGAAAAAGAAGCAGAAGCGGTCACTGTTGCGGGAAAGAGTTATGAAAGAAGAAGAGGTACATAATTTGAAGGAAGCAGTTGCCGTGAAACCACTGCAATCGCTAGTCAAGAAATTTCCGATTCCAGTGACTGTATCCGAATCCTGAAAATACCCTTGTCAGTTGACGCGGCAAAAGCCGTTATTGTGAGCCCACATCTGCGACGCGTATCGTTTTTTAGTCTGAGACGTACCTTGTAGGGCATCTCGTGGCACAAAGTAACATGAAACTTTATTTTCTCGTGCAAATTATGACGACAAAATTTGAGCTGCACAATCTGGCGTAATTGTGCTTGCATTAACACGGGTTTGAACCAATGGTTGCCATCCATTTAGCTAACACAATGGGCATGATGCTCGATGATAAACAGTTGCGATAGGGTAAAGATCTTATTGTCAACCATATTTATTACTAAAAATAATCAAAAAAATCGAGGTACACACATCGTTATACGCAGCTCATCTGTTGGAGTTAATGAAGGTCGGTTGCTTTCGAGGTCAGTAGCCTCAAATAAACCTCGAACCTTAAGAGATGGAACCATAGGAGCTACCAAGAACATTGTGGGAAAAACCAAGGATATCAAAAAGAGACGACTTTCTCACAGAAAGGAAATGCAGAATCAAAGAAGTGCCAATATTTGTGTGCGGTCGGATTTATTTTTTAATGTGGAATGGCAAATTTTAAGTTTGTTTTTCAAGTTGGAATAATAGAAATTAGCTGAAATGAAATCAATTCGTCCAAGGGACTTCAAGCTAATTTCGAGCATAAATTTTTAAATAACTAATAATGTTCTATATAACCCATGATGAAACAGAAATAATTTATCTATCATTGTGTGCCCAAGGTCGAAAAAGCTGACAAAAAGCTGGAGAATAATTTTATTCGCCTCAGGTTTCGAAATCCATCGTGGATCTATCGTCACAGATAATGGAGAAAGGCTTTCTTACGAAACTTCATCGAGATGCTGAAATGTATTTTCGATACAAAAATATTGTTAAGAGTGGTTTCTAATAAAACTTATCATGTAGCATGATTGCTAGATATTTTGGTCACATCATAGCGCCAGATGTCAGAGAGTTACTTACCACCCAACATGTCTGGTTAAGTAATCTAAAATGTCTTGTTTATTAAGTGCTCTTATAAATTCAAATATCTTTTATAGAAAATATAAACAAAGCACATCCTTCAGAAGAAGGAAGAGCGTTCATCAGGAGAGGTTAATTGGATTTAAAGTATTTTAAAAAATCCTTAATTATACTAAGTTGGTGGTCGATTACCCCTGCAAATGTTTGAATCGAAGAAATTGTATCCTACAGCTTAAAGATGAATAATTTTTAAACCGAAGTATCATTATAATGACATTCCAGGATTCCAAGTTACACGTTTTTCGTGCAGGTAGGATGTACACACGTAGTTGTTATGGACGTGGACAGATTTTAAACTTCATATTCTATACTAAACCTGATAGCTTCTTTATACATTTCATTAATTCTTTACTGGAAGCATTAATGAATAAACATATAGGATCTTCGATAAATGGAAATATCATGGTCTGTTAAAATCTCTACATAAATGTTTACTTTTAAAGTCAAAATTATACCGTGTCTTGAAGTAGCAAAGTGAAATGTGACGCAACTTTCTTCCAAATGTGTAAAAACTTTTTTGTCACAAGTTTCATTCACTATGTTTTAAGTTAAAAGAGCAGCAACTATCAACGGAAAAAAAATTGGAACTAGTACCGTATTCCTATTTCAATGGCGTTCAGTTGCCGTGGGTGGTGAAAACCTAGCCACTTTAATAGCTGGCACCTTGATGTAACTGAAACCATCCTGGGCTTATGTTTCATGATAATAAATATAATACCTTTCATTTAACGCTTTTTCGAATTAATATAAATCACATTTTGGAAGTACAGATTACACTTTAGGAGATAAAATCCCTTCTGATAAAGCCGTTTTGCCCACAGAATCCTTCGCCCTGCGAACGAAATCACTCCATAAAGATAGATAACAAGTGCCGGTCAAAAACGCTATCGTGTTTAAAATGCTTTACAGTCTTACAGAGAATTACTCTTCATTCTCTCTCTCACAAAGCCTCCAAGGACAGTTGCATATCTAATTTGTAGTTAAATGAAACCTTCTAATAGGAAGTCTCAAAAAAGGGGACAAAGAAGAATTGAACTCACGTTCTTCCTTCGGTTCGACAGGACGCGGTTTCCTTGAAAAATAACTCATCGTGTAGGTCTCAGTGGCTAAGCTTTGCTCCGTTTGATCGTTGCTTAAGGTGCTGATGAAGTAACGCAGTCAATCTGTGTGTGTGGACTTATATAAATTTGTGAGCCTGCGAGTGGGTACTTACGCATAGGTACATGCCTGTGTGATGGCAGGCCCCGGGAGCAAACCAGGGCATGCTTTACCGACGAGGAGGTGCACACGTAGGCCACACTTTCAGGCTTGCCCGTGAAAGCGAACATTTTTTCAGCCAAATCACACCACAGCCCCTGTGCGATAAAATCGTGAGTGCTGGTGTGTGTGTGTGTGTGTGGCGGGAGGGAGGGGGGGGGGGGGGGTAGGTGGGTGACTGTGCGAGATGTTGAGTCTTCGTTGCGAAATCAACGGCCTCCTGGCGCATGCAGTGCACAAAACCTGCATTGGTTCGCACTGGAAATCAAATTGGAGCCTTCTGAGCACTTTCGCATTGAAGGAAATACTAACAGATCAACGGGATCTACTTTTCTCGGATGAATGTTAGAGCCACGAATGATGCCAAGCGCGGATTCGATTTCGAGCCATAGCCCACAACGCTCACTGTGGGAGGGTGGTTGTTGCGCAATTTATTAAACTTCCTCGCCCCTGGTCTGCATAAAAACGGGGATCAAACCACCGGGTGGGGAAATTAACTCGCAGAATGTTGTGGAAACGAAACACTCAAGGGAGCCGTTTGATAGTAAAAACTGTTGAGATGGAGCCGTTTGATAAGAATTCAAATGGGCACACAAAGTGACAGAAAATAGCAGAAAGTGTATATTAAGTTACGTGCCTCTCTGCGAAATACGATACAATACCTGAACCGTACCGAACCGGTGTCACGATCCAGTTACAGACAAGAACAGGTAATGTTTAAATCGGCTGTCGTAATCGTGATTCAAATCTACCTATTCTTTGCGGATCCAGGCTTCTCCGCACAATCAACTGTCATCAGGGATGATCTGGCCTTTAACCGGGCATTCGGCAAAATGTTGATCTCAAGAACAAAGCCTGCACTTGGTTTCGGTCTGCAGCTCAAAGCAGAGCGTTCGGACGACGTTCATATAGCAGGAGACGGTAATAGATCAATGAAGGCTGACTCCCTGAAGGATTTTCGGAGACGCGAACGATGCTAGACGCCAATCTGATTTCTTACCGCAGCCCAAACCCTTCAAATTCAGACAGTGACTCTTCTGCTAGTGATAAAGGGTGCTACAACACAAGATAGAAGCTGAAAGCATTTTCCACCCTATCATTCTGTTCTGAATGCGCAAACTTAGAACCGAGTTTTAAAGTAAACAAATAGAGTGCAAAAGATCACGATAAAAACGGAAACATTATCAAAAGGTTTCAGGGGAGTCACAAAGTGATCAACCTGCCTCAACTTTTAATTGACGAACACATGCAGAAGGGGAAATCATGTAGGCTACTGTTAGCAAAAGCCTTAATAAAGCGCACGTAACAGTGCCCTTGGCGCACTAATTGATGACTATTTTTTATGTGTTCATCTTTGCCGACGATAAATCTTAACCGAAAACCGGAAATATCTTATTATCAACGTTGCAATAAACACATAAAACATAACATACAGTTACGGGCAATCGTTCACTACGAGTAAAACTCGTGCAGTATTCGCCAGTATCATAGGTATAAGCTGAAACTTGCTGTAATAACAAAGTTGTAAAGACGTAAACAAAAAGTCTTAACGAATTATTAAAAATGTTCGCATCCCAGGAACGTGTATAGATTGAGAGAAGGAGGAAGAAAACAACCAGCTGACCTTCCTTGATGTCATCGTCTGTCGCAAAGATTGTGGTGGCCTGATGAAAAAAGTATTCAGGAAAGTGGCAAACACGATGCAAGTACTGAATTACAACAGTAACCACCCAATCAGCCACAAATGCAGTTGCGTAAGGACGCCCTATCGGCGTGTTGACAAATACTGCAGCGAACAAGAAGATAAAGCTGCCGAGGTAGAATACCGTCGACAGGTGTTCAGAGAGAATGGCTACTAGCGCAACTTCGTCAACCGGTGCGTACGCAAACGAGATGGCCAACAAAGGCGCTCCGACCCCAAAGTTTGGCGAGCGATCCCGTACGTCAAAAACGTTTCGGAAGCTGTCGGCTGCCTTCTCGCACCACTTGGAGTTTGTTTCACACACAGGCCGGAGACCTACATAAGGCGTTAGCTAATGACACCAAAAGACCAACTGCCACGGTAAAAAATTCTGGAGTCGTCTACAGGATTCGGTGCAGTTGCGGGCAAAGCAACTATGTCGGAGAAACTGGAAGGCCTCTCAAGGCGCAAGTTACCGAACACGCGGCACCAGTGCGGCGAAATGATGCCAATTCTCAAGTTTCAGCTCATTCGACGAGACCAGACCACAAATTCCAATTTTATGAGGCCAAAATTCTCGCATGAGGTGACAATCCGGGGAACCGAGAATTACTTCAGTCATGGTTCACGGGCCCCCAATCCATAAACAAGTGCAACGATTTGCCCAATACGTAGCCGGTGTTGAGACTCAATTTGGCCAAGACAAATTGCCACTTGGGGTACGGACAGGCCTACGCAAACACCACAGGGCCAGATAGTCGGGCAATCATTCACGCCCCAGTCCACCACGCATGCTTAAAGTTCAAAAGGTCAGAGCCCGCAGGCACTACAACAAACTATCCACGCACAAGAAGGCAATTAACGTTAATTGTCTCTGTATGTTTGCAGCAATGACTGTGTGCTATAAATACTGCAAACTCCTGTGCATGTATTTCCCGTTTCTTTTACTGCTCTTTGATTATGACTCTGATGACAAATCCTCGACGGATCTCGAAATTTCATGCGAATTAAAGTAATGTCCCAGCGATTGAGTCGTCTTCTTCTCGATTACGTCCTGGGACTCGCATATTCGCTTGTACTGGCAACGGTGTGTGATTACGACGCCTAGTTCTGCGGCAGTGCGCTCGGTTGCTTCCGACACCTCCTTGATTTATGGCAGCGGATGCCAAATTGTAGTGGTTGGGTCTGTTTGGATCCTCGGAGGGCGAGCACGTAGGCATCGACTTATGAAGGCTTTAGGATAGCCATTCCACATAAACTAGTCGCGGA
Source organism: Ligula intestinalis (assembly GCA_036362985.1). NCBI lineage: Eukaryota > Metazoa > Platyhelminthes > Cestoda > Diphyllobothriidea > Diphyllobothriidae > Ligula > Ligula intestinalis. The sequence goes on from JAYGXS010000001.1 coordinate 22,856,445, forward strand.
GATGTCAGGGCTCAAATGCTTTTTCCTCCGGGTTACTGCAGTGAGTCTGGATTCTTTTTTACAGCTTCTTCTGTGAGCCATTGAATGGTAGCTGTGAAAACTAAGAAGCTGTGTGGTGTTCTTCGCCACCCTGTAGACCCACTTTTCGATTTTGCCATCAGGAGTTCGCATGACGAGGACGTCGAGGAAGGGTGGTATCAGCAGCTTTCCTTTGTCGACGTACCGATGTATCGAGCTGGTGCCTGCATACGTCGCTCTGCGGAGTTATCTTTAGCCTCACGACACTGGCGGCTAATTGGTCCTCTCCTTACCCCCCCCCTCCCCCCGCTCCCATGCCCCTATAGCGGTTAATTGGCCCCTTCCCCCTATAAATGTTGTTTGCTGTTGTTGACGATTCTATCTCTGACGACGTAATCTCGCGAGATTTCGAAAGTTCAGGCTAATAAAACTATGGCTCCAGTGATCGCCACGGCTTGTTCTCCTTTTCAATCTAGAAGGACTTTAATTTTTTTATCAGAAATTACTTATCTTATTGCGAGAACTACGGCATCTTCGGGATCAACTGGCAAGGAGTGGATACCCAAACAGCTTGGTCAGCCGCTACCTCTGTACGCACCTACGTGGAACAAACGGAGGACAGCCGCCAACACGCTGGCACTCCCTATCGTACATAAAACATGTGTCAGAAGAAACTGCAAATATCGTTTCAGAGTTTGGCATGGCCACTACTCATCGTCCAACAGCCACCATGAGTTCATGGATCGTGCTAATAAAAGACCCACTGGAGGTCGATGAACAGCCTGGCGTCGTCTGTTAAGTACCATTTCGCGTGTGTTCTTGCCATTAAACAGGCGAGACCAGGCTACGACTTCGCTCGCGAATGGTCCATGTGAAAAGGTTATCCACTGTGTCAGATCGCTACCCACCCTCTGGAGGCAGGTCACGAATCCGACGGAATGTGGCATGCACCGCTAATAAGTCGGGGCGAGAACTACTGGATATCTGGGTGTTAGACACTGATTCCGTCAACAGGCATGTGAATATATCGCCCTGTTATTTTGCACTCCGTTCCTGCAACCAACAAGCGCATCCGAATTCTTATCCAGGCACGCACGTTGTCACGCCAAAGACGGGCACAGAGACTAAATCGTGACGCGGCGTGAACGTGGAGCAAGCACGAATTTTATCCCTCCGGAAGCGCATTTACTCGTAGCTGGACCTACAAAAAACATGCCAATGCTTGCTGTTCTCTCATTTTCTCTGACGATGACCTCTTGTGTAAAACCGGCAGCTTAGACTATACAATGTCTCCTTTAAAAAAAAGAGTCTGGGCCAAACATTTGTGCTTCGATTCGTGAGAATTTCGGGCATATGTGATGCATACGCACTGCTATAAATCATCCTTACACCAAGGCACACACACACATAGTTTTACGTGGTCACTCTGTCGAAGGTTATTAAATTTATCCCTTGCATTGGCGTAATCTCTGGGAAGAACCTAGTAAGGCTTATTTCGAGGGCATTGAGCTCAGACCAAATTCAAACTTATTCACATACTTAAAACTGAGGAGTGAAACTCGGTCTGCGTCGTAAAATATGCCTTGTAATGTGAGCGGCCCACAGAAAGTCTTTCACTGGGCTTATAGATTCTAGCTGATCCTTGTCATTAACAGTATAACAAAGCTATCCACCTTCCTTTACAGAATTAATTTACCCAAAATCATCAACATCACATAAATTTGTTTAGGGGTGCATTTTTTAATAAGTACTAACCCGTATTCTTCTCTTAAATAGTACCACTGCTTCGAGTTAATAAGCGTGCTTTTATTCTTCCGTACCAAGGTCTTCAAGTAGTTTGCCGTTCTCAATAAGTCCTTGTTCTGTCTGACTCATCGCAAAAAATGCGCAGTAAACATTTATTTTATATATTTCTTTTGTCAACGTCTTCTACTCAGAAGCAGCAGGTGAGAAGGATGTCGTTTGGAAAAGCTCTTAAGGTGGGTTTTGACATAAAGCAACGTTGAACTAGTTTTAGCGGACAGTAAGGAGGACAATCTTCAGCAAATTCAGGAACTACTTCGCGAGGACGGGTAGCTTGAGAGAGATTTATTACAAAACATATGGTTCAAGACAAATAAAACCCACTGCGGTCACTGTGGAGATAAGAACGCTATCCCTCAAAGCCCGTTTTCAAGTGAAGATGGCTAGTAGACTTCAAAAAACACGCCGTGACCAAGCCGTGTCACGAACCTTCTCTGTAGCGAAGGAGATATTGCCGGCTAAAACCACCTCCATGTGCATCTACTCATTTACTTTCTATCGTGGAGCAGGCTGTATTAGGTGCATGGGTCGATGCTTATGCAAAAGAATAAGGGATAATCTCCCGGCATGGCTGAGAAATGACGAAGTCAGGAATATAAACAGCGCTATCCTTGTGCATATTGCAGATTGCGGGCATAATATAGACAACAATGACGCCTTCCCAGTCAGTTATGAGATCACACTGAACTATCCAAAGTCCCTGGATCAGTGACTGTTAGCAGCAGCAGCAGCGACCACTATTACAGCGCAGAAGTCGGTCTTGTGTACACAAAAGTATCTCCTGTAAAGTTCGCGCCTAACATGGCCAAGGCTCACTTACCTGCACACCCCCACCCTCTTTCTGTCTTTCTCCCTTTACCCCGTTCCCCTGGACTGGCTTCCCCGAACCCAGCCTTATTAATCGTCCCTTTCTCTCTATTCCCACGACGCCCTTGTGTTATAACGGGAACATTATTGGCCACGGGTGTGCCTTGTTACCCATTCCCAAATGAATGTGCAGACCTGATGAGAATTTGTCGAACGCTCATTTTTACTGCTCTCCAGTTATTCTTCCAGCTTTACTTGAAAAGACCTGGGCATTTTTAAACGTATCCTCCCATTGCTTATTTTAGCAGCCCATATTTCCTATGTTTTTTTAGCTGAAACTATAATACAGTGACATTTTAAATCGGACAAGCAACTTACCGATCACATCCTTTGTGAGGTTGCTCGCTCTCTAAATTCTGAACTAATGCTGTGAAGTCTTCCCACATTATGCGTTGAAGCTTCAGTAATGTGCCTTGGCTTATATAGGCATTATGTACTCCCATTCCTATCACGCTACCTCACGTTTGAAGAAACGGAAATTGAGAATTTGAAAGCTGACCTGCTAGACCAATCAGACTGTGGCCTCAAGTAAGCAGCGAATCGATTAGTGTTCTGACTCATCCGACTGGCGCGCGTCAGCAAGCGCGTCATCATCACGTGCACTGTGTGTGGGCGGACCGATACTGAGTCGTGAAATGGACTCATCGGGACAGCCCGCAAGTGAGTCAGTTAGGCTGGTGCCAAACAAGTGCCAAACAAAGGAGATCCAACAGTTAGTAGGGGGAATTTTGCGTGTTATTCACCACCATACACCAAACTATCGAACAGTCTTCTCTTAAATCTAAGATTTTTCCCATTCAGAGTGCACTTCCCCATACCCCTCTAAAGAGTAGACGAGGAGGGCGTAAGAAATCTGGTTACATCTCTTCACAAGTATTTTCAAATTTTGAATATGATGACACGTACGTAAACAGGCGCGAATGATCGCCGGCCCACTGTGCAATTTCCAGCTGAACTTCGCAGGAGTTGGAAAATAAGGCTTTCCTCAGCTCCGTTACCAAGAATTTACCGGTTCTGCACATACTTACAGCTAAAGAGGGTACCGCTGTCTGTGTCATAAGTAAAGGCTTAATAAGGTTGCCGGGCGCATTGCAGGTGTTCTGTTGGGCTACTAGCAACTTTCTAACTGCTATCAGTAAAATGTATAGCTAGGCTACGCACTTACCTTTAGCGAATCCATTAAATGTAAATTGCCAGTATCACATGTGCTTGCCTAAGGACCATTTTTATAGCATTAACGCGCAAGAATCAGAGGTAGTGTGCGTATTATTCTCCTTCTTTTTGCAGTCGCTTTTAGTTGCCAAACATCATTTTATGTCTACACAGTACAGTCTCGAAGAGTTTTGGCATTCTGGATTAATCGTTTTTTTCTCCGGCTCATTAACAAAACCTCAATAAAATGGCATCTCTATACCTTTCGTACTTCTAAGTGGAAGATGTAGCTAACACCTTGTCTTGCCCGAGTGCGTATACTGATGAGTAGAAAAGTACTCAGGGGGTTACGCCACAAACAAAATCGAACGGATTCTGGTACCTATTTGCCAGCATTGCAGAACAGCATTTACTGATTGCAGGCAAGATGCGTAAAACTGTAAAGCGGATGGAGGCGAAAAAGAAAAAGACGAAAATGAAGAAGAAGAAGACGAAGAAGAAGAAGAAGAAGGCGAAGAAGAATAAAACAAAGAAGAAAAGAAGAATCGGTGGCCTGGGCAGAAAAGATTGATATAAGTGCAAAAGATACACGAACTTCAAGCCGCAATTGCGACGGATCGCATGCTATTGTTGTTGCCATTCAATCAAAATCTGGCTCCACTGGTCGCATGTCCATCCCGGAAATGGCCTTTTCCTTTCCAGAGGCAACACCGAGAAACTTAACTGCTATTAAATAAAACCGTCTGCGTATTTGGTGAGAAAAATGTATCACAGCAAAGAGTCATGGCAGAAATGGTCTGCGTTGCTGTCAATAAGCTAGCCAAGACAATACGGGTGACGTATTACAAATCTAAAAATGCGCCTAAAATGCCTACTGACCGGAATATTGAAGGTATTAGCGGATAGGAAAGTAGGCTTTGCGATCCCTCACCGAAAAAAAGTTTCACGTATGAGCATACGTGCGTTTAGTGCCTTGCAACCATTAGCAAACGGTATAAGCAGAGCTTCGCACCGAAACTACGTTCACTTTTAACAATGCCCGTCTCTTACAGCGGAAAGTTCAGTGGCTATTGAACTAAACTAACACTTTTAATAGCCTGAACTCAAAGTTATACTGCACAATGCTTTATTTTGGCCTTTCACTCAGAGCGTATATCACAGACCCTCTTTAATCGAGATATGCGTTGGGCCATAAATTCATGCAGTTTTCAATTAGTCCAATTTCATGTGATATTCTGTTTGGTGTTTCATGTCATATGTTATTTTGTTTCTTTCGTCAAGTGCTTTCCGGTTTTGCTTAGAATATTTCAGTTGACTTCAGTTTTGACATCTCACTCCTCAAAAAAAGATGGTTGGATCTAAAAGGGGACAGTTTCGAGTGATGTCGTATAGATTGGAAACGGAGAAGGTACCTATGGACAGTAAAGCAGTCCTCGCGGCTTCATTCCCTCATTGTTTAGGTAAAATATTCACATTTGAACATACCGATGGCTGAGGCTTTGTAATTATTGGCAAAAGCTATTGGCATGTGTAATATAGCAGTCCGTTTGCACTGAAACTTCAGTCATTTAAGTCGTTCACTCTTTGTCACAATGGACGGGCCAGTAGCCATGGCACAAAACCAGCAAATTTCGAGGGCTTCAGGAATAAGTTAGATGCTTTTTTTCAATCAAAGCAGATTTCATTGACCTTCTACTACTAAGTAATGAATATGTTATGCGTTCATATGGTTTTCAATGTTTTAAAAATTTATAATTCCACATTTTTTGTATGTCGTTCTGTTTTTGTTGCCAAACGTCTTTGGATATTGCTTACAGGGCTTCATTTGAACTCATTTTAGTTCCCACATTTCAAAATATATGGAGGTTCATTTCGATCAATGCGAAAATTTCGGATTTCTTATTTTAGTCAAGTTTAGTATAAGACTCAGTGCCTTAAAGGCTATCAGAAAAATTTATGATTTTTGCGCGGCAAATTGCCAAAAGAATCAATAAAAATGGTTTGGGCGGGTCAGAGAAAGCGATTTTTTCAATACGGACGCATCGCACACCGTCTGACGGTCAGGCTTCAATTAGGATGTTCGCAACGTTTCAATCCATGCAGATTCCCTGAATAAAATCGTGTATTAGTTGGAGAGAGGGAAGCCAGCAATAGCTGAACCTCTGCAATCGATGGAAAAGACCCCAACGCTTGGTTCTTGTATCGCAGACGCGTAGTAGACCTTACTTGAAGCTGATTATTACTGTTTATTAAAGACTGGGTTTATATATTAATATAAGAGAAACAAAAATGTTGATAACACCTCAAAAGTAACCAAATCCTTAAAACATACCTCATATTCATCATCGCAAGAAGATGCTTTGCGTCTGGTGAAGTTAGTCGAGGGTTTCCATTATTAATAACTTGAAAAGTACGAGACCATAAATGCCAAACGTTATTCTCAACAGCTTTGTCTTCTTCATAAAGAAGCTTTACAAAAACGGCCAGAATGTTGTTAGTTGCAACAGAACAACGCCATAATACACGCTGGAAAAGTCGTCCAAAATGCCATGTTAAAGATCGACTGGAAGTTTGTTTACATCTAGTATATTCTACGCACATTGTCCTACCAGATCATCGTCCTTCACTGTCACTCAAGAGTTACGAGCTTGTGGTGCGTTGTACTCCATCAATAAAGTGCTATGTCTGAATCCCGATCTGAGATTAACCATTAGTGGCTGATGGTGGTTAATAATCCAGCAAAGACAATTTTGGTGTCCGTTGCATTTGTTAGTTCCGCCTACATATATTCTAGAAAGCCCTATGCAACTGCCTGCAAGAGCTCTATAGTGAAGCCCAAGGCACCAGGAAACGTTATTTTTCCTTCACCACACTGGTGAAGCCCCTTCTACCATATATTTATATATTCACCCGTTCAGACCATCAGGATCACGTTAAAATAGGAAAGCAGATCACCTACTTTCGAGGACTATATTTTGATTTTACAGTTGGTGTTTGATTTTTTACTTAACATTGCTTCAATTATAAAAATTGTGGGAATAGCAACTAGTTTGTCTAAGGTATTGTGGTTTATTTGCTGGTAAGTAAACAAAAGGTACTCACTTAAAAAAATAAAATTGTAGGTATTTGGTAGCTCTATTTTTCGTTTTATTTTGAAATTTGCCTCTTAATGTACCCAGGTATTTTTTTTAGTTTCATGCATACTCGAGGGTTTTCAAAGCCGGGCTCCAGCTTCCTTTTTTTGGTCTGTGTGTAGGAAGATTTTTGGATCAATAATTTGAACAGGAACACGTTTTATCCCAGCTTGGGCTGAATTTCGGTCTTAACAGACCTTTGATAAAATTGTCTGCAGATAAGGTATGAAGAGTTTAGGTCCGGTCCGGTCAAGTTGAACCCTTTTGGGCAACCCTTTTCAAGAAGCGTGTTCGGTAGCTGCTGGCGTCTGCTTCAAGAGTTTCATAGGAGCAGATACGTCTCAGTCTAGCTGCCAATTTCTGGACTACATTTCGTTTGACATTTGTGGGAAACAAGACTATGAACTTTGATATATTGACCCATTAAGGTTTTCCTTCGGAGTATTCTACGCTGTTGCTTGCATAAAATTACATCAATGAATTCGATTTTCTTATCCACCTCAAACTCTGCGGATAACCTAAGCTACGGATGCGCACTTTGCAATTTCCGGACATGGGCGTCAGTGTTATAGCATGTCAGGTAGAGAACATGTGGTCTACTTATCGACTGTAATACTTGAGGTCATTATTGGTGTTCTTAAGACTCGTTTTCTCGATCTTACCTACGAAAAAATTTAGGCGAAATAATCCCCACAACGAAATCATCAGCACACCGCTTATCTACCTGTAGAAATAGCCACTGGAAAAAACTTGGACATTTTGTATGCACCGCTTAAATAGGTTTTCAGGTTTTTTCACAGGTTACCCATCTTTTGTTTCTACTGTGACCTTGTAGTGCCTTCCACCTTCCACGCTACTTTACGCATGAGGTCACGGTATTCGAATTGTTGGCTTGTGTTGGGAGGCTCGAGTTTGTCACCCAGACACATACACAGACAGACCGAGGTCACGCTGGACAGGTCAACCCTTGTAACAGTGGGAGGTGTTAGAGTTGCCGAGCAAGCCACCCAGACGTCAGACAGTACGAGTTCACGTGAGGCCAGTCCGACGCATACACAAAAGGCCATTTCGTGCGACCGTAAAAGGGTGGACATTATGCCAGGACAAAGAAGGCTTGCGGAGTCAGACGGCCCTGAAGCTGAGTGCTGCTATCAGTGAGGTCACGCTGAGGATATATGCCAGACATGCGTAAGCGATCGTGCGCACGATGACAATAGACAGCCAATGGGGAGCAACGACGAGTGCCCCTTAAATAGCGAGGCTGCCAGTAGAACGGGACACAGTTGTGGACAGGCTGCCTAGACGAGACTGCTGTCTAGACGAGACCGACCACAGAAGACTACTACTAGACACACGAACCAGAGATCATGTACTAGTACCAGTGATAGTAAAGTACTGGTTGGTTTCCCATTCTGTCTTCTCTTCCTAACACGCACTGGGGGAACATAACCGGTGTTGACACAGGAACACACTCGGTTACAACAGTCTGCCTCTGGGACAGCCCCAACTCACGTGAAGGCTTGCCTCGCTTGGCTGATAGTGTCTATGCACTTGTAGGCCAACATCAATCCGTCTAGTTAGTCAACTTTAAGGCTGACCTACAGAGAACTTCATATGATGACTGTCGCGCTGAGAGGCTTGGGGCGCTTCCCTTTCGGAAGCTGATTCACGCTTGTCCAACAATCAACTTCTTGCAATATATTCTCCACTACTTCTGCACAGTATACTTTATTCCCTCTATTCAGCGTCTCGCTTCTTTTGAGACTCTACTGGACCGGGCTTAAAGAACGCAACGCCAAGAGTTTCACATAGTTACTTAACCCACTGTGATAGTTTTTTTTTTTCGAATAACATCAGAGATTTAATAAATGGTTTTTAACACAAGTACGTTGGAAACCAGTAATAACATATCCAACGAGAGCATCTTCCGCCACCACACTCAAGTGGATTAAGGCTTTCTAAGAGCCATTTGGCAGTGGTGTAATAAGGAGAGTTTTTAAATCCAACATTGGGTGCATAGGTAGCACCTGTTTCTAAATTTTTAGAAAGCTAAGCTACAAACGCCCGCTTCACGCCATGAGTTTAATCAGACTTGGATCGATATTACCCGCTCAACTTTTCGCTCATATGGAATCTACCAATATGGGAGCAAGTTGAATGCCCAAGCAGGATTTCCTAAGCAATCATCTAGAATCCACCAGAATGACTACTAGGCTGACTTAATTATTAAGTTGGTTTGGCAGATTTGCTTAATTTGAGTTGACCCAAGTGTGAAAAACTTTAGGCGTTTGGCGGGAAAGCTGTACATTCGGGGTATCGTCGTGCGACGAGTTCATACTCCTTCAACTTCGTTGTCCGTCAAAAAGGGGTTTTTGAAATATGTTGTCAACTGATACTCAACGGCCCCTTTTCGGCCTTTGAGAACTTTGTATGATCCGCTAAGATAGCTTCTTGCTTTGTAAGGAAACCATTAATATCTAGGAAAGGAAA
>JAYGXS010000001.1:22865918-22876003 GCA_036362985.1 Ligula intestinalis
ATAGAACTCAGAAAAGGCCCTGCAATTGCGCCTCTTTAGTGCATAAGTGATGAATTGCCTTTCCTACAAAAATAGAAAATACGAAGGACTAAAGTTTGTATACAGGTAGGGGTATTGTACGGACACGTGGCGCTGGACCCACTTAAGAAGAAAATCATTTGATTTAGTGACAATACGGAATGCATCGTTAATTTGAAAATTGGAATGCAGGATCAGTGCATAACAATCCATATCGTACAGCAATCAAGTTTGAGTATGAACCTCCATGTTTATTCCAATCAGGATCTACCAAAGTCTTATTAACTGACAGTGGTCGCGATGTCACAATACATCCAACAAGAATACCAGAGAGCAGCATCCACATGCGTTTGAACAATACTACCTGGGCTGCATGCAGCCTCTAGACTCAGTTCAACTCCTAACTTACTTGCCCAAAGGATTTATTAATATAGCAAACCTCTTTGGTATTTCTCCTTTGAATTAACATGAATAACTATTGGGAGCCGCTAGGAGTTTTACGTGCGAGAACAAAAAGCATCAACGGATCCTGTATCGAGAGTTAGCATCGTCTTATCCAGATAGAATAACTTTCAGATGAAATACACTACAAGGGGCTCTATTACCTTACGAAATAGGTTCGTAATATCTTTCTAGTTCAGGAGATGTCATGTCCGTTATAATCATTTAAAAGCAACTTCGGTAATGCTTTTCCAAAGTTTTCGTTACTTTTCATACTTTGACGCAGTTAATAAATATGTCCACCTTTGCCATTGTTGCAAGAATTCATATCAAAAATCTTGTGTTTTTAGTAAATGATCTTAACGGTTATCTTATTCTAAGGTTTTTGATTTGAGCATCAATCAGAATCTAAATTTATGGGAAAAACTTTGGAACACAAAAAGTTATCGAAAATGTGATGGAACAGTTTATACTATTTATAGTCTGATAACGGAAATATGCATACAATTTTGACACCGAACAGTTCCATTTATATAAAGAAATTGATATAGCTATCCATTCAACTTGAGTATTAGTAAAATTTTCTTTTTCCTAAGTAACAATTGTAATTTGATATTTATTTTAAGTAACAAAGTAGCCAAAGTTTGTTCATTAGTATTTCAAAGCTTTCGTGCATGTTTTAATGCCGGTTGTTCAGTGATTATCAATACTTCATTAACTTTTGCGTTGGACATGCATTTCCCGCCGTACTGTTTGCATAAATCTATAGGATAGAACAGGTCTCAGTAAAATGGGCCTTCAATTAAGCCTAATTTTGATATCTTTATTTGCGACATAAGAAGTTCACTATAAACGAATCACCCATTGTTCTTAGATTTACGTAATAAACTAACATATCCTTTTAAAATCTGTGTCAATGCCTACAACCTGTCTCTCTTCCTCATCACATCGGCTTCCGTTCCACTGGGTCATTTTAGTATCCTCGTCATAAATAAAGACATCGTTCGATGTAAGGGACTTCCAGCTGATTGGCACCTCATAAATTTCCGTTCGATGACGCCACTTCTTCAGGCTGAAATGCAGCAGTTTTGGTTTGAAGGCTTATGGTCGCTGGCGTTAAAGACATCGTTGAGGGAGTTTTTGTGGACACTGATATGAGTTAAAAGATGGATGCAATGGGAATTTTGTTTTCTTTTATCGAAAGGACATAATTCCGCAAGCTGACTCCTCAAATCTTCTAATAAAAAAAACCTGGCTTTATCGCAGAATTAAAGGTTTTAATGATAAATGTTTACAAGGAGTTGTACTACCATTGTCTTAGTTGAATGGACGAACCATGTTAACAAAAGGTGGTCTGATTTGCAAGCATTATTGAAGATGCATTTGGTGATACAGGAGGTTGGAAGAAAATATTGTAAGTAGATAAAAAAAGTGAAATGGCAAGTCAGCCACCGTTGCGAGCCCGCAGATAAGGCGAAAGTCCGAGACATCAGTATTATCGAATTTCGGTTAAGTCATACCTCTCCTTCAATTAATTGCTGCGGGCATTGACAATTTATTTATTCCTACCATTATAGTTTGAAAAACATTGCTTTTGACATCCGTCAACCAAACTCACGAGCAGTCACCCACCTAAAATTCATGAGCATAATAATTTCCGAAATAATTTGCCTGATTATTATCTATAGGTGAGAAACCGTATCGGGAACAATGGAGGCCCACTCAGGAACCGAAACTCTCGTTGTTTTATCAGTGAACACGTGCTTCGGGTTCGAATACCAGATAATCCATACCTGGGATTGGATATGACTGCCTGATGATGGCTAATTATTCAGAAATTATCATTCTGGTCTCCTTGTCTTTGCAGGATCCACTTAATCATTTGTTATAAGTCACTATGCGACTGCCTGTGGTTGCTCTTAAAGCAGATTATTGGTTTAACGGGACGAGCATAATCTATAGCTTGCTATAACCGTGAGCACTTTACTCCCATGTACTATATATTGACGTTGTAACTTACCATACTAACGGCCCAAGTACGAGTCAAAAGGCCTAGACACGTGTTTTCCAACTATTCTGCCAGTTTATGACGCGACTGTGAGGACTTCGGCTAATAAGTGGGTCCCCCAGCTTTCTTTGCTTGTTTTCCGATTAATATACGAGTTTTGAAAGTTCAGCTTTTGAGTTTCTTTCGATATTACTTTATGTTCTTGGTATATATCGTTATATTTTAGGTCTGAACAAAGACTGAAATTCTATGTCTAACCGTTGGAAGCATGTGTACATGCTGATGTGGCTTGGCTCAAATACACACCTAAAATATCAGTCTATGGCTATAGACCTTACATATAGTGACGTTTACCGGAAACAGAAATGTATTTCTCAAAATGTATAGAGGGAAATATCGGTGTCCTAAAATACAAAATTATTACAAAGGATAAGGTTTTAAATGCGCATTTTCAATATATGTTTCCCCGCTTAAAGTCAGTCAACTGAGAGATGTACACAAAGTTTAGCATAAAACGATGTTTTACTCAAGCTTTTATGCACAATGCGCGTAGATAGGATAAACATTGCTGTGGAGACTCCTTCCAAATGTACTGCTTCAGTATCCTTCTGAGTACATTGGTCCAAACTAACTTCATATACCGCCTTTTTCCTTCAACGGATGCTGTACCTGCATAAAACAGCACCTTTAACGCTTAAAAGTAGCCGATAACTAACTATGCAGTCAGAATTTCCGTTGCCAGCGCCGAGATGTATGAACGGCACAGACACCTTCAAAACTAGACACATACCCAGTGTTCTAATTTTTTACCTACAATGTGCATTTGATGGGTCTATAAGATACGTGTCGTTTATCGTATATGGATCCGTTGTAAGCTTTGAAACACCAATGAACGCACAGAACTAGAAATATTTTGCAAGGCCCAAAGACTTGCCACCATCATTTACAAAACATATTTAAAAGGGCAGAAAACAACCTACCCAAAGACTTTAAAATACTGCTTGAATTGCTGAGATTCGTCGCCTTCAACCTCACGGCAAAGCACAGCATGTTCATTTACACAGACAGCATCTTCTTCACCTTTTCTCGCGGACGTCTTTGAGTTTCTATACGGGGCAAAGAAGAGGTACTAAAATAGGAGTTAAGCGTAATCTATTTCCGATGTACAGGCAAAAACATACAAATCCTCTATGCACATAAGGAGGCAAACGGGCTCCGTGAAACATGGATTTTCTCTTGGCAAAACTCAGTGAGTTACAGGTGTCAATTGCATCGGATAAGTTTATTTCGCTAAACATGGAACATCTCCTGAAAATGTTATTGGTGCTGGACGTTATTTGGGCGACTGTTGCTTAAAATAAAAACCAAGCCACCCTATTCAGAACAAATATTACTCCTATAGGTCGGGATATGTTCAATTGCCAGTTTCGGTTTGATCTGGATCTTGAAGATTTTGTTGTTAAGTTGGTTTGGCAGATTTGCTTAATTTGAGTTGACCCAAGTGTGAAAAACTCAAGGCGTTTGGCGGTATCTGAACCCGCGCATCAGAGAAAGCCTTTGCCGGAGGCTAATGCTTTACCGCTCAGCTACAAACGCCTGCTGCATGCTATGAGTTTAATCACACTTGGATCGATATTACCCGCTCAACTTTTCGCTCATATAGAATCCACCAATACGGGAGCAAGTTGACTGCCCAAGCAGGATTTCCGAAGCAATCATCTAGCATCCACCAGAATGACTACTAGGCTGACTTAATTATTAAGTTAGTTTAGCAGATTTGCTTAATTTGAGTTGACCCAAGTGTGAAAAACTCTAAGCGTTTGGCGGAATTTAAAACCGCGCATCAAAGAAAGCCTTTGCCAGAGGCTTATGCTCTACCGCTAAGCTACAAACGCCCGCTTCACGCCATGAGTTTAATCACACTTGGACCGATATTACCCTATGTAAATGCGCCTTCAGGATCGACAATTTATAAAGGTCTAACGAAATGTGCGGAACTGCTTGCGTGTATATTCGTCTCTAAAATCCATGCAGCGCTTAATATGCCAACCTCTCGAACAGATATGAGCAAAAGCGATGTATTTTACTAAATATTACTTAAAATATTTATTCTCATTCAAATTGTTTGAGAGTCAAATAAGTTTACGTTCTATCCTTTCAATGGTTTTGATCAATATCCTCGCTTACAGAATGTTGAAGTTTACAATTTCCTAAAATCTGATTTAGGCAACTCCTCAATCAAATCTAAATTCGTCTTTCGATGGGAATTCACAGAGCTGTAAAGCCCTTTTATTATCCGTATAATACTCTGTACTGGTATATGCTTATCCAGAACTTGTAGCGCCAGCTTAATTTGTTTGAAAAGCAAAAACAGGAAACTGAGACTGAGTAGATGTGTAACGTAATGGTATAAAAAGGAGCAGAGCAACATTAGACCCCGCGAAATGTATGTAAATAAAACTAGTAATTTTAATGACGAAGATCAGCCTCGGTCTGGTAACAAAACAAGTAATGAACAGTTAATATATTCAGAGATATAATTGTTGAAGCTCGTCCATAAATAACAAATGCTTATACAGTATAAAGTAGACAAACCGATGTATAGCTTGGATCCAGGACTGTCAAATTTTATTCTGTCTGCCATCCTTATTCGAAAAAATCCAAGATCATATATGTTTTTCTTATATCGCATAGCCCATAGCTTGCTTGTCCACCTTCAACTTGCAGTCCTTACATTGTGTGAGAGAATGGAAAGATTAAGCTTAAAATATTTCACTTACGTTTTTATTCGCGACCAAAAATCTAAATCGCATTAGTTTTAGCTTTGCTCACAAGACAATCATTCAGTCTTATGAACAGCTTGCTAGTGCAAAGCAGTTGCCCAGCATATTGTATAAGGTCGATCGTGATGTATTTTTCCTAGATGTGCTCCTGCACAGACAAAAAGACGGTTCAGTACAACGCCGGGTAAACAGAAAGAAAACCTGGACGGGGGATTGGCAGGGATTGGCAGCCAGAACACGACGCATCTGCTCTCCTGAAGAAGGTGAAAGAGAACTGCAACAGCTACAGAACACACTTCGTGAAAATGGTTATCCAGAAAGGTTCATCCTTCGTAACATTAAGGAGCGTATCGCAAAGCCTGCCGTAGCAATGGCAAAAAAAGAAAAACCAATTTATAAGACTGCCCTTCCTTAAGGACGCAGCAAGCGAACTAGTAAGACGACGTCTAAGGACAGCAGTCACGAGTGATTTCCCGGCGGTTAACTTACGCGTACTCTTCACAAACTTTCCCCTTCTGCAGATGGGGGGTAAAGACAGACTACCGCTACAGGCCAACTCCATGTGCATTTATTCCTTCACCTGCTCCTGTAGGGCGGTATATATCGGCCGAACAACGAGATGTCTGGAGAAGAGGATACGCGAACACATACCAGCCTGGTTAGGTAAAGGGGAAAATCGATCGATCTCAAGCTCAATCCTCGCACAACTGATCGATACGAATCACCAAGTTGGCGCGAGAGAGGCTTTTCAGGTCATATACTAGGCACCCACGCTCTACTCTAAAGGCCTGCGTAAACGGGTGCTAGCCACAGCTGAGGCAGTGGCAATTCGTTTAGCAAAACCCGCTCTCTGCTGTCAAAAGACGCTGGTACATGCTGTCTCCCTCCCGTGGCCGACCGCATACAAAGATCCCGCACCGCCAGAAACCACTACGTCAGAACTCACGACGTCAGAAGCTACGCAGCCCAAAACCATACTACCCACAGCCGCAGAGAACACGCAGTGCGACCATGCTGCTCACAGTCACAGAGAGCCCGCTGCGTGTATGACGTAGATCGTGGGAACGTCCCTCCCCCGTTCCACACGCGTGACAACCCAACGTCCTCGGCATGCTGAGTCCGGCGCGCAGGAGACGAGGGAACCACGAGATGACTAATTAGCCCCCTCCCCCCCACCTCAAGAACTATATTAGCACTGTACCGAACTGCCTGCTTTAGTCGCCTATTTTTCCATGTCACTGTAACGGCCTGAAGTGAATGACCGAAAACAGCTGTTTGCCAACACGACTTTTCAATCGTAAACAAAGTGGGAATTTTTGCCGAACTTATTAGTCTGTTAGACTTTGAAGCAACCGAGTAGTAAACTCTGTTATTCCGTCAAAACGTTTCAAACATCAAAGCAGACTATATGAACTCTCTTTTATATAATGCATTAGAAATATGACTTCTATTTCCAAAAAAAATAAAAAACGAAACAGACTGAAAAGCACGTATGTTAGACTTATCCATTCCAATCCAAAAGTGGATGCTGCAGTGAATTTTGGCATTCTTCAAAAACGTTTTTAAAACGATGAAGTCTTCATCACTGAAGAAGAAGCCTCCATCGTTTTCGGGGATTTGCACGGGCTTGCCATCGTCCTAAAACAGTGAATAAAACGTAATCGTGCTTAAAAATAAGTCAACGTTGTAAGCGAACTACGTTATTGAAAAATACGATACCTCATTATATATGTACTGAGGTTTGCTTGACTATTTCACCGTATTAGGGGCTTCTTTGATTAAGATATATGTACAGAGGTATGTATGTATCACCCTATTCTATGTTTACTTGTGACGAGTGGTTCTCCACAGAATCCGAAACGTCAGACATTTTTCCAAGCCTCCTCTTTCCTCTTCCCCGCTCTCTATAATTGCCACTTAATAAGCTGCTTGTTACTACCCAAAATCCCCCCTATCCCCTGGACAAATTCGCCTGTAACGTTGAACATTATTCACCTACAATTTTACCTTTTAAACTTTACCCCCCTCCCATATAAATATAATGGCCTGATGAGAATTTATTGAAAGTATACGTATGCTTGCCAATTGCTCTTCGGATTTTTGTAATGGGAATTTTCGAAACTTTAAAACAACTTCTTCTTTCAGCAATCCCTTCTACTACTTCTGAAATGCTGCACGAAGTTCCAGCTTTGAGATTTTCAAGTGTTTTATTAAATTCTATGGCCTCGAATGTAGTTCAATGAAGATAAGCGATTGAAAGTTGTAAAGAAGTAAACAATTTTGGAGGTATCTCCCTAAATTCTAAAGAAGATTTAAACACGAACATGGAAGCAATAATCAAACTGCTACCCTTTCTACCACACATTTTCCCTGGCAGTCACTGAAAACTTGGATTCTGTTTCGGAAACAATGCCACAAAATATTTCTGTCTGTCATATATCACACGCCTTTCTGGCCCCGTTCTCAACTGAAAGCCACCACCTTCTCTGATCGAAATGTCATGCTTTAGATATGAATATTAACAGTTTATCTGCCGTTCGTTATTTCACGTAATTATTTATCACAATGGCAGCCCGGCTACCAACTGAAAAGCAGGACGCGTATTCTGCCGCTATTCTGCCGTTACATGGTACAGCTAGTAGGGATTCGGATAATTAGTGGGTCCTCAGCATTTTTATATGTGAAAGTGTTTTGGTATGCACGGTTTTAAGAGGCGACTTGCTATTCAACTTTGTAAACGTTGTTTACACTCAGCCAACTGGCTCCATTCACGTCATCCTTAATTTTCAATAATTCGCTTGGCTTTTTGAGTTATTATTTCCCAGTTGGTTCGTGGCCGGTTACACTGAGTACCAAAGAATGGTCAGAGGTTGGGGGGCGTTGGAAAATTAATGCAGAAATTGTGCTATTTACTCACCTTCAGATACCACACTCTCAATGTCTCCGCTTTTACATCCAGGATGGTGTTCCATTCAGAAATCATTGTTCCTTGTTCCTCTAAATAGAATGAGCAAGACTTGAAAAATCTGTTTTAATTCCATTGCGGATAGTTGGCAATGATGTATTTTACGCCATACAGGTAAACAGGCATGAAACAGCACCAAATTATTGTAAATTATCCAAATTATTTTTCTGCCCATCGTAAAAGAGGGTTTTTCTTGTATCTAGTGCTAATATATTACCTCTTACGCAAACACTGAAGATTGAGGACGGCACCACGCAAAGGGCATTGCAAGGTTGCTAGGTGCACAGCCAGTATTCCTTATGGGCTTCCTGCATCTGTTTGATGGCTACCGTCTACTTTTTTAATTGCGCTATCCACTAACCTTTGGTGACTCCTCTTAATTGTGACTCTCAGGAGCACATGCGCTTGTTAATTGGCGTTTTGTTATAAGCGTGAATACAAGATTGGCACGCATTCACCGCTTGATATTCACAAACATGGTGTAATGCCCCTTTATAAAAGTCTCGGAGCAGGTTGTTATTTTGATTTAATCCTTTTTTGCCCAACTCATCACCATAACTGTATTAACATTTTTCCTTCAGGACTTTTACTTGTTTGGACATGTTAAAAAAGGGTATAGGCAGTTTTCATCTTCACGCAAAATACGTGAAAATAATGCGAGCTACAAAAAATCTAAAAATGGTGCTCTACACACAACGAATTTGATCTGCGTCCGGTACCTTTCCGTCCGCATGACAGCATATTATTTTCGCGTTGCACATCAGTTGCCAAAAACGTAAAGGAGAAGGAAGGAGAAAAAGAAGAAGAAAAAGATATAAAGAAACAGCAGCGACCACTAGAACAGAAACAAGTAATTGAAGTCCCAGTGGTACATACTTTAACGGATGCAGCTGCCATGGAACCACACATCTACTGTGCTCGCTAGTCCAGCAAGCACATCCGCATCTTCAAATTCGTTTCCAATTCTTATTGGCAGATATTTTTAACCCCCAGTCCACGTCGGTGACGCGAATCGTCTCAACTTGAGAGGTGTCACGTAGAATACCTCGTGATATAAAACATCAAGAAACTATGCCCTGCCGTGCAGAATTTTATGAAGACATTTAAACTATCATATCTGAAGTAGCAGTGTTAAAATCACCTAGGACTGGAATCAATTACTGCCTTCAGTTCATGCAATGGAATGGGCATTACCCTCGATGGTAGAGGTTTAAGTGTGATCCAGATCTACTGCTATAAAGCATCGTTACGCTAAGGCACACACACGAAGTTTTACGTGGTCATTTTGCTGAGATTAATCAAATTTAACCTTGATGTATGCGAAATCTCTAGGAAGAAGTGAATGAAGCTTGTGCCAGGGGCATTAAGCTCGCAAAAATTTGAACCTTGGCAACGTAGTAAATGCCAAGAACAATGTGGGAAAAAATCAAGAAGCTCATAAGGAGCCGACAGCAAAATAGATGCATCATACAGAATCAGAGAAGCACCGAGCTCTGCGATTAGTCATTTTTTTCCCTAGCATGTGTACCGTTTAAGGTCGATATTAAAATTTAATTGTTTTGTACAGCTTTCTTTATCACTGCAAATGTTTAGCCTGACAAAGAGTTGCTGAAAATGTGTTTGTCAGAAACTAATTTTTCAAATAAACCATGGAAATATTTATAGAATTTAACTTAGCATCATGACAGTTAGCCGAAATAAAAATATTTCCCCCCCCAGATCTCAATGTTTTTTCTATAATCGATTTCTTAGTAAATGACAACTTCTATTTTACTCTTGCTAGACTAGACAAACTACTATAGACTTCCATTGCGATTCTGAGATCTACACATGTCATTCCTCATTAAACCTTCATCCACATTTTGAAAAA
>JAYGXS010000001.1:22876103-22887907 GCA_036362985.1 Ligula intestinalis
TCTACACATGTCATTCCTCATTAAACCTTCATCCACATTTTGAAAAATGTGCTTTAGATTAAAACATATCACTTGGGTTTCGTTGAATTAGTATTTTCGTGTAGCATAATTGTCAGATATTGCAGTTATGGCAGCAGATACTGAGAGAGGCACTTTCCGGCCAATTGTGAAAACTACGAATTGTGAAAGCATAAACAGTAAAGTGATATAATTTTCTCATCGATTTTCTATAAGTTTATAAATTGAAGTGCATTTTATATAAACTGTAAATAAAAACCACATTCAGAAGAAGAAATACTGTTCACTGATGGGGTTTATTGGATGCTTGTCATTTGCATCATCAATAATTAGACTAATTTGGTGGCTATTTACCCCTTAAAATGTTCGATTCGAAGAAATGATATCCACTAGCTACAGTTCTGTTTTAAATTCCCGAATACTTGTTTACCCAAACTACTGTTACGCTTTTTTTTCCAGGTTTTTCGGGTACACATAGTTCACATTTCGGACACGGTTAATGACACATTAGTCTGTGCTATACATGTCTCCTGAAGTAAGCATGGATATGGCTAATTTGTATACTTTATGCTTCATATGTAGCCTTAAAAAGGACAAGATAGAATGTTCAATCAATAAGGACGTCATGTTCCTCAAAAATCTCATAAGAATCATTTTTAAAAATAAATGGTACCATGTCTTAAAGTATAAAATTATAAAAAAATGTGACTTCCTACCGTAAAAGTTAAACACATGTTGCCTGTATTTTGTGAGTGTATTTTAATTTAAATGGCATAAAATGCTAACGGGGAAAGGCCATACTACTTAACGACTTCCATGTTAGCAACTCGTTTTTTACCACTGGCGACTAATTTAAAAGCTGGCCCCGAGACGTTAGTGCGGAAATCTTGGCCTTATGCCGCGTGGAGGTAGGTATAAAAGCCTAACTTACGTACTCAGTTCGAATGAAAAACATATTTTATAAGCTCAGATTACGTTTCACCAGAGACCATCTCTGCTGGAAAAGCATTCCTGACTCGATCTTAATACAAAACAACTTGTTCTGAATATTTGCTCCAACGAATGACATTCCAAGATAAAGATCACAACTGCCGGTCAGCAAAGCTATCCGGTTTAAAATGCACTAAGGTCTTACACAGAGTTACTCGTCAGTCTCTCCCAAAGCAACTAAGGAAAGTGTTGTCTTACCCTGCCAAATTAAGTGTCTTGCAAGGAAATCGCAACAAAAGAAGAACTGAACTCACTGTGTTCATAAGCTTCAGCAGGACACAGTTTACTTGAAAATAAACTCATGCTCTGAGTGTTGCTGTTTGCGCTTGGTGCCCACTGGTCTCTGCTTGTGTAATGCCGTAGTCGATCTGTGTGGACTGATCTATTTAATCGAACTTCCGTGTGGGTGGTCGTACTCCTAAGCTCACGTTTGTGTGTTGGCATGTCCCCACGAACCAGCCAAGAGTACGCGTCATCATAGAGACGGTGCACACCTAACGCACACCAAGAAAGCCTGTGTGATTTTGGCGTCATGTAGGCAAATCTCCACCTAGTAACGCTTATCGAGTTCTTCAAATGTCGCCCGATTGTAAATACCAAGCGTTTGTGCTGAAACCAGCGATTTGTGAACGACCCGTCAGTACCTAGTCTGGGCCAAAGAAGTGAACACACACTGAAAGCGCTGTCAACTGCTTTCCGCATCCTTGTGACTCCGACTCGCTGGCTATACGTACTGTTCCGGTTTTGGCTTCATCGATTTTTCTTCAAAACAAGTCATTTTCCCAACTTTACATTTTGCATTGGGAACTGTTTTGGCAAATCACGGGGACGTGCTAAGTGCATTCCCTAACTAAGCACAGGCCTCCGGCCTGGGCCCTTCCAATTTCGTCTGCAGGTTCGGAATGACCCTCCCCCCCCAGGTAATACCCGTGCCCATCGTATCAGTTGATGCCAATAAGTTTGTGCGGTTATTTGGGTTATTTGATCTAATAGGGCAAGTATGTTTTGCCTCAGGTCATCTCCTAGAGCAATTTCCAGCTAAACAAGTTTGATTTTCTCTGCGTCACTTCTCTAGCAAAATTCCTGTCCGATCATTATATGATTGTTTCCCTCTTACTTCATTTGCCCCCCTCCCTTTGAGCCGAATGTCCGGGTTTCATTGCTTCCACGAATGCTGCCACACCCCCCCCATGTTGACCTTTTCCACTCCTTTTCATACGCGCGCCAGTGCTCCGAGTGCCACTTGAATACGTCCCCTCGGTCTTTGTCGGACAGCAGACTAGAGGCAGCAGCTGTTGAGCTTACCTACCACTGCTTCAGGGGACAGTTGTTTTGACTTCCGGCGATTAATACCCATGAAGGGGTTTTGTGATGGAGAACTACTTGTCAGTTCTCTCTCCCTCTTGACCCAAATAGCCGCGGCTATTCCGAGTACCACACCCCCCTTGTCAGTGCCGTATTGCTTCTGTACAAGAACCCCCCCTGTCGAACCAAATTTTAACAACTTTTGGACATCATTGGGATTTTATGTAGGCGTTGCTGTTGGATACAGAATCAGACGAATCAAGAACACGAAAAAACTAGTATCAACGAAGTTCGGTTGGATCATTCATCCAACGTCCGGCTATTGATAATGGACCAAGACATCCGTTCTCAGAGCTCCCGCCCCCTTCAAAGGTCCCCCTTCGTATAATCTATCCCTGCCTTCTTTTACCTGATGTCTTCAGGGTGTCTCGTCCAATGGCGTGCCGATTCCCTCTTGCTAATGAGCTCAGTTATTTTTAGTGTTTTGGCATGTTGGGTGCAGATCGATACAAATTGCTTCAGTGAGCATCTGACCATCCAACGGAAGAATATCACCAAAGGCGTGTTCTCTGCATAGCGGACTGGAGACAACCGCTAGTCCATTTAACGCGGGCGAAGACCAGAGTAAACATCTGGTCATACATTCGATCTTTTGCTTCTTTTCAAAACCTGTGCAAAATGAGTGGCTAGCTCTGTGTACTGCTGGACCAATTACTCGGATATTTTTCATTTCATATTCCCTGAAGTTGTTAGTCTGGGCCAAGGAGCAACGTTTACTTCAAAAAAATGCCTGTATTTAATGCCGCAAGAATATTTGGTTTATCCAGGCTTTGGATATCAAGGCTCAGCTAGGTTTAACGCCATTCTGGTCCTCCATCGATAGAAGCGATATTAACCCATTACCTCTCATAATTTTAACCACTTTGATTTTTGTTATGAAACTTGGATACCTATGGTAAAAAAGCGTGTATGTAAATTTATTTAGAGCGAATTTCTTAAAAAATCTCATGTGGATATCAGAGAAATATACCTAATAGATATAGCATGAAGGTTACATATGCGTATATATAGACAGGTAACTATTAAAGCTCTTAATTTTTAAGTGATCTCATATGAGATCACCGAGAGGTAATGGGTTAAAGGTTCATGCTTTCCCCCTCCCCCACAAAGAAATGGCGGATTGGAACATTACCGCGCAGTTGATGCCTCCTGTTACTTACAACTGCATTTACATATTATCTGACCTGTAAACTGACTTCGTCACCTGAAAAAAAGAACTGACACCAGCTCGGATCCGTCCTGTTAGCAGTGATGGCTGTAAGCTCCTATAAAACTGTGATTCAGATACGTCGTCTACGAAACAGGACTACAATAAGCATCTGTCTATCACAGTAGACATATGACAAGCCTGCAAGACAGACATAGCCTCCAGTACTTAAGCGGGGCTAGTAACATTCTTCCAGCTATTAAAGAAAGCCTGCGTAAAATAATTCAAAAATGTGTGTGATACGGAGCAACCTTCCAAAGTGAAATGTTTTGCAGATATAAAACCAAAAATTTTCCATCTTTAACGGTTAGGACACTGCCTTGCACTCAATCCAGGAATCGTACATATTCGCTTGTCCTAACCCTTACGCTAATCCCTCTGGAAATTCAGCGTAAAGCCACCTGTATTACTGACTTGGAGACTGTTACAAAGGCTGGAAGGACAATGCGCTCGCGGATGAGAGGAACTGATTACGTAACACAAGACACCACATTAGGCCGTGCGTGTGGCCCAAATATTAGCGAAATTCGCCAGGGCATTATAGTGTTTGAAAAGTACAAGCTGCGTGCGGCATATAGTAGGACAGAATGTTTCAGACCCCTCAACGCACGCAGTTTTTGAATAAAGTTTGTATAGACTTTGCGGCCACCGTCGGGCTAGGCACGACGGCCCTGTGCGCCCAGAAGAACTTCCTAACGGTGCCGCGGTTGCCAGGGTCAAAAGTCGCTAATCTTACAGCCCGCAGCTTATCACCTGTCCCGGCTACGCTGATCAGATTTTTGACCCCGATTCTCCCCCCTTACCCACCAGCCCTGACAACCGCACTATTCTTCTACCAAACCGCAAAGTCTGATCAGTTAATAAGGCTATATATGCACAGGCCCGACGAGAATTCATTGAAAGCAAACATATGGTGGCCAATCTTTCTTCTGAAATATCCCAAATTGTGGAATATAAATAGATATAGACAACTGTAGGTAGGTGCCGACCGTTCGGTGACGGAACTCACTCGTTCCGCTGTCCCTTGAATCTCCATCTTGAAGTCATCCATCAGGAGCTCAACGGCTAGCCCATCATAGGCGGAAACACATTATTGACAAAGGCAAGTGAAAGTATAATGGACATTTTTGGCTTATTAACCATCACTAGCCAACCAAAACCGACGGCAAGGGTGGCCATGCCATGGCCCGAGCCCATGATCTTGCAAGTTAAAACGTCCTACGCTTTAATCACTGCATCACGACCTCAATTTCTTGCCGGTTTCGCTCGATGGTTACGGAACGCACTTGTCCCATTGTGCCTTGGAGCTCGCTCTCAGGCCCAAACGGCAGCCGCTCAGTCCCAAGTATATCGTAGGCAGAAACATATTTTGTGCCGTCTCAGATACTTTGCCTCAATGTCATAAGGAAAATAAAGAGTAAAGTCGCCAGAAAAGAAAGTCTTGTATTGCATCCCTTGTACGGGTATTTAAACAATGAAGGATATGAAGAGAAGCAGCTATGCCTGCCCCAGATTCTTGTTTTGAAGAAGAGGAATGAAAGGAAGCCACCAACTTTCTGGCCCCCTCTACCTTACATTAAAAACATGTCAGAAGCAACCGAGCGTATCGCTGCAGACCTCGGCGTGGGTATTGCTCATTGCCCGACAGCTACCATGCGTGCACGAGTCTTGCAAATCAAAGACCCACTGGATGTAGATGAGCAGTCTGGCGTCATTTATCAGGTACTATATCGCGACTATTCTTGCCATTATACAGTGCAGGCCGGGCGACGATTTAGCTCACAAATAACTGAGCAAAAGCCAGCAGTGCGGAGAGGCGACTCACTGTTCCAGATTGCTGCCCACACTCTGGAAGAAGGCCATGAATTCGACTTCTCGAACCCACAGATAATGGCACAAGCCAGTAAAAAGACGGGGCGCGAACTGCTGGAGACCTGGGTGTCAGATCCTAAACCCATAAACAGGCATGTGGATAAACCGCCCTGTTATTTTGTCGCCCGTGCCCGTGACCAGAGACCAGGGCCCCGTTCCCCTACAAGCATACAGGCAGCCCCATCAAGCTCACGCCGTAATTCCAGGGATGCGCGCAGGAGACGCACGATGCGATAGCGTAAGAATAGACTTGGCGTGGACATGAACCAATCAAAAATTGCCTCCCCCTGCCAACCCCATTTAAGTGTAGCCAACTCTTGCTGTCTTCTCATTTTCTCTGACGATGGCTTCTCGTGTGGAGCCGATAGCTCAGAATAAAAAAATCGTTCCAGAGCTCACTTCTTCCTCTTTTTTCCTATTAAGGATATAAATTGGACCAATCCGATTGTGCCTTCGCACGACTAGCGACTCGATTGGCCATCGGATTGGTTCATCCTTAGCCTTGGTAGCCTTGTGTGACCTTGAAGACGCGCACATGCGCGTGCGGTTTTCGAGTGCGGTCGGACCGAGAACGTGACCTGAGAGCTTGCCAGGGCTTGTTAGGATGGTTCCTAAAGTGTTTCACTGGGCTTCCTGCATCTATGTTTTCGCATTCATTAATTTTTGTATCAGCGCTTGCCTGTTACCTTTGCAGAATTCGTTAGTTTGAAAGTACCACTATCACATGTGCTTGCTAAGCAACGTTTTTTTATTAGCTAGTGGTCCGCATTCCTCTTCTGATTACCACAACCTCTTTAAGCTACCACACATTTTTGTTATTCCTCCGTATCAAAGTCTTAAAGCAAATTATCCTTTTGACTTAATTCTCTTTTCCAGCCCGACTCATCACCAATGTTGCAGTTCAATTTCTTTTTCATACCTTTGCGTCTGTCCACGTATTCTCGGCGGCAGAGGCAGCTGTGACCTTGTCTGGAGGTCGAGAGAATGATGACGCCTAGAGGAACTTTTATGACTGTTTTTTGCTCGCAAACAAAGTTGAATTAATTAAGGCATCTTTCCGCCACCATGACAGAAAAGTAGTTCCTCGTTTCACGTGAGGTGGCACAAACTTCAAGTTGAAGGAAATGGAAGAAGAATGAGAAAAAGAAGAAGAGGAAGAAGAAGAAATGATCGCTAGTGCAGAAAAGATTGTTGTCAACCGAAATTTCTTTCGACTGCACGTTTTTGCCATAATAGGCCATGGCTGCCTTGCAGACCGCGTGATGCTATAGTGCCTCGTCGCAGTACCCTTTCTAGGTCCGTACCTTTTAAAAGAAGAGTTAGTTCTGCCCCTAAATTAGGCTGAATCACGGGGGGATTCTTAGTTGCATGATGCATCACAGCTTTTCAAGCTGAAAAACGACCCTAATTATCTTGGGTCGCCTTCAAGAGAGTGTGCGTACTGTGTGGAGAAACTAACACTGGCTAACGTCATCCGGTTTAACCTACCGATTGAACCGATTGTCAAGGTGCCCTTATCACGCAGCACACATGCTCCACTGGGAGCTGAGTGACATCTAAGTGTCGTGGAGAGCGTCCCTCCGTGAAATGGACTCAGAAGTTAAAGCTGTACGTGTGCAATACGTGGCCTCTCGCGGAACACCCACTGCACAAAATATATCCTTTTTTGCCTACGTAAATTACTGCTTCAATTTTTGAATACCCCCAAGGACCTTTTTGATAGGCAGTAGTCCCCGCGATAACTGCTACTTATAACTCATACTGCTGAACAGTCGTGAGCATCGTGGACTAGGTAACCAGGTCATCTCTTTTCAATACCCTTCAATAAATCATACGGGTGTCCCAGGATGAATGGGGTTGCAGTTTTAACGGTTCTTGGACACACTTCACAGTTAAAAGCTCGCCTATTTTGGTTAAGTTATTGTAGTCTTGATCTATTTGTAAGTCTACAAGAGGCAGACACTTCAAAAGACAAACGTATATGTGTTTAGCCTTTGTCTTGGTTTGATATTGGAAAGCTGTTTAACAATCGATCCCAGGATGTTCTTATCAGTAAATACTCGGGAATATTCAGGGCTGGTTTCGGTTTTCTGTTCCATGGTCTGTTTGCAGGAAGTGTTACGGATAGGACGTGTGGATGGCTCTGCGGAACATTCCAAGTCTCTCAAGGACTTCAGGTGAAAAATATCCGCTTTTGTCCATATAAACTGTCACTTTTCTACATTGCCATGTGACCCCAGAAACAAAGAAAAGCTATTCAGACCGGCAAGGATTACCTATTTTATCCTTGTATCTTATTCCTTGTATCCTTTACACGATACTGGAATAATAATGTCCCACGCCAGAAATTAAGTTGGCAACTTGCATAATTCCAGGAAGGTAATTCTTAAACGTGCGTTTTCAGCAATTCATACTTGGACGCGTACAATTGCAGTGATAATTATACTAGAAGAGTTGAACAAGATGCATTCATTCTTTTACCGTTGAAGAAGGATATCAAGGAACATGTTGCCATTATACTCCTCAAACTTTGTAGATAACTTAAGCGATGAACGCGCACTGTTAAATTTTAGGATCTGGGTATCTGTGCCAGTGTAATGTTCTGTCAGACGGAAAATTTCATGCAGATATTGACCTTTAACTTCGAGATTACTGATGGTTTCCATTTAGACTCAATTCCTCGATCTTGTACCCCTAAGCTGCTGATATATCCTTGGTCCTAATCCTGCCTCAACTTCTAACTAACTTTTTGACAACAAACCTAACCTCAACAGGAACTTATCTGAACGCAAACGCTGACCATAAAGCGAACATTATTTTCTCCGGAATTCGGCAAAATGACGCCGGTCTTCGGACGGTTCTTTTATTCATGTCCTGTTTCGGGGATCAGATAAATTATTAATGCCCTTAAGTCTTATAGCATTTGCATCTGCTGAAGACCGGAGGAAAATCAGGGGCATCACTTATGTTGCAGCAAGAAGCTGTGAACTCTCAAAGCGATAAACCGCGCCCTAGAGGGCGCATAATTCAAGTCTAAAGATAAAATTTTCAAATTATTTACGGTGAGAGTGTTAAAAAGGCGCTTCACTCACACAGGGCATACAGTGTCCCTCGAATAACTTAAACATCTAATGTATGCATAGCATTAGGCAAAAATGAGACTACCTATCGAATTCGCAAATGAATACTGATTTCAGCCTTTATTTTCGAATTTAAAGGTCAGCGCATTAGTTTCTTTGAATGTTCTGTATGGATGAACAGTGAATAGTATAGCAGGCGAAGTCCTTTGACGAAGAAAAAGCAACCACTGGAACAAGTGTTTTATTGTTCCTTAATCCTTAATCATAGATAATCTTAGAAAAGTCTGCGACATGGGCAGGTAAAGGTGATGCATGCACAGATTGCACGGTATTTATAGTTCGTAGCGGCCATCCACATGCGTACAATAATTATCAGTTTCTGTAGCCACCGCCTGAAGTCTTAATTAGTGCGGTGATAGCTCAGTAATTGCCACAATGTTCTTGTCCTGGTCGGATGCGGGCTTGATAATTGAGCGACAGTTTATGCCCGCTGTGGTCACAGTTGTTTATGCACCTGACCCTTCCCACGTGACTGATTCTCTTGCTCAGGAAATTTCTCAGTACACCGTATGGGAACGCCAAATCTTTGCGCATGTTTATGGACTGGGGGCCCAAGAATCATGATTCGAGCAGCTCGCGGATCATGCTGTTGTCATCTCTTGTTTCGTCAAACTTGAAAAAGCGAGAGAATCAGCCACATGAGAAGGGCCGAGCGCAGCAACAACTCTGACGGCAGCGAACATAATTGTCGCGCCATTATCAAGCTCGCATCCTACGTGGACAAGAACATCGTGGCAATTAATGAGCTTTCGCCGCGCTAATAAAGACCTCAAGCGGTGGCTACAGGAACTGACTATTATAGACGTTTCTCCGATTACCTATGATCAATGATTCCCGACGGAATCTGAAAAGTCAGGGCAATAAAAATCTTGTTCCAGTGGTCGCTTCTTGTGAACTGCTTCCTGGAACTCGCATATTAAATTCTATTGGCACACTCCTTCCTGCAAACTTCCTTAAAAGCCGCCGCCGGATTCATGCATATGCATGTGCCAACCACAACTATGCAGCTTGTTCAATAATATAGAAGGGCACTCAAACACTGGGTGATTCCGTTTTGATCAATCCCGTGTACGTGAAAGAATAAGCCCTTCACAGTTAAATTCAGCAAATCGAATTTTGTTTAGCATGAATGATGGTGTCGACCAAATCAGATGCAAGTAAGACCACACATTCCCCGACAATCGTCACTTCGAGTTGACCAAGTATGAGAAACTCTAGGCGTTTGGCGGGATTTTAACCCGCGCATCAGAGATAACCTTGCCGGATGCTAATGCTCTACCGCTAAGCTAAAAATTAAGCAAATCTGCCAAACCAACTTACTAATCGTCACTTCATTGAAATCGGCGAGCCCTCAAGTGATCACTGTTTTGATACGAGAAATGCATGTGGAGCTAAAGTATACCACATCTGCATATGGAGACAAGTTATATCATTCTTCAGGTTTAATAATTATGGTTAAGGTTTAATGAATACAATATGCGTCAGCCGCCCAAGCGCTACATGTATCTTCGATGATTCTGCATCCGCTGATCATTCCAGATTTCATTGAATGCAGGCAGATACGACCCGGCACTGAAGACTGCAATCGCCTTGTCTGGCCTTCCCACCGACTTGAGGTATTTCTGAAAAGGGATAAGAATATATCTGAAATTAGTTTCAACACAAGGAAACTACCAAGAGACTGCTCTTAATCTAAGATGATCTGCTTGGTGCTTCAAGGGCCTTAACATACCCACATAAAAGCGCATGACTCTTATGAGTATCAAATGGCAATGACTAGGACGCCTAGGCTGCACGAGATGGGATCTGAATTGCTGTCCCCACTCCCTTGTTGTATTGAGATCCTCGTCAAGTGTTGGTTGTGACCAGGTGCTGCAAGGTACTGTCTGCGATACAGGGGCCTAGGCAGTATGAGATGGCATCCATGCCACCGATTTTATTGAATATTAATGGTACGCGTAGGTACTGGTTCAGCTACTAGCACCCCGTGGCCTCTATTAAACTTCTACTCCTTAGGATCTGGGTCTGATCTGATCTGCTCCCGAGTTCGCTTTTGGTCTTGGACTGGACACTGGTGGGTGTAAAAAGACATAACGCGATCGATTAAACACCAGTCTACTATTACTTAAAGCTTTTCCACGCGTATATCGCCGTTCCTGCATCATCAAGTTCTGTAGTTTGCGTTTGAAAATCATCGAAATCAACGCCCAAACTGTTGGCTGAACGACGACTGTATAACAATCGGTCACTCTAGTATGCGCTTCGCTAATAAAGAATGAAGTAAGCACACTTACACACTGAAATATTGGACTTGCGCTCACAGCCATAAGTGGGTATAATGTTTCGAAATCTTACCTCTGCTTCGACCCATACACTTAGACTTTCATTTGCTGAGGCCCCTGGACCGATGTAAACATAGAGAAGGTTCAAATCCTCAATGAAGGTGACGTCATCTTGGTTTATCCCTTCGCGGTAGATCTTTCCGGTGTAGACATGATTCAGTACCAGTTGGCCCGACTGGTCAGAGAGACTTAAGCGGGGGAAAGAAAAATGAAGTAAGTTTGCGCTTTGTTGTTGGTTAACAATTCTTGGAAAGATATGCTGCACTCTTACTAAATCGCTTAGTATTCACTTGGGTAGTAGTTGATTGTCAACAAGGCTTCAGTTGTTTGCTTATTTAATCGGAGTAGAAGATATCTAGGCTCACGTTTTTATAAAAGTAGCGATTGTCTGAATGGCCCATGCTGTACGTGTCCTCGAATCGAAATTCATTACTGTGTTATCAATTACCAGTGGCCGTGACTTCATTGTACTTCCAACACAGATATTAGAGAACAGGTGGAAAATGTTGTTCAGCAATGTAACTGCTGCTGATTGCAACAGCTCCAATGAGTTGGGCCCCTAACGTTTTCGAAAGTGCCAGAAATTCGATAATTCGCGATTTAATAATGTATAACAAGTGGTCGTACATCCTTGGTCACTAGTCGCCTAACTCTCGCCGTCTTAGCGAAGTTAAAGCCGTTTATGCTCAAAGAGTATAGACAGTCGGCATTGGCATAGGATGTCCAGCGGGTGTATCATAAATATGATAGTTGAGCTCTTATAAAGCGCAAAGAATCACTTATTCTTAATAGAAGATTACGGCATATAATTTCGCCGCCAGAGGGACTGATAATGCCTCTTCTACATGAATGCTTATTGAATAGAACTGT
>JAYGXS010000001.1:22894576-22920303 GCA_036362985.1 Ligula intestinalis
CTGAGGATCGAAATCCATCAAGTTCAAGTAGCATGTTTGAGAACGTTTGCGTACATTCTGGTCTCTAAAATCCATGCAATTCTTAATTTGATTGTAAAGATTAGTTGCTTTATCGTAGAACGTCTTGCATGCTTAATACGCAGATCTCTCTGAGAGACATGAGCGTAAGCGATGCATTATTGCTACACATTATTTTAAATATATCTTCGTATGCTACCTTTTGAAAACTTGAATAACTTTTGTGTTCTTTAGATTCAGTTAATATAACGAGTAACTTCACCTAACAACAGTAAATGTATCCAACTCTTTAAAATCTGGTTTTAAAAAATGCTTAATAAAACGTGTATGATCGGAATTCCCCACCATTTTGATGTCCAGTTTTATGCGTAGCACTGGCGAAGACTTCTTCATATCTTTTTCTGCCTTCGTCTTTCGAAACCAGAATATTTAGAGGGCATAATTCTGTTACTTAATTTGTGAAACAATCATGGATAATTTCTTACCTCCCAAAAAGTATGTAACAAAGGTTTGAAATTTTTAAAAGACATGGATGAGCACCAGTCTACTGATTAAACGATAAATAAGGAACTAATTTATTTTTAGATGTACTTGTTCTGAATTTATTCCATAATTTACTAACACCCATGCTTGCAGCTCATTTTTTGTATGGTGCCTAAATAAGAAATATTCCAGTGTCAAATTACTGCTTGTTTTTTACACGTCCCTGGGCCTACTTGTCCACCATCAACTAACAGTCCGTAAATTTTGCCAGAGTGCAGGTTTTCACTAATGGAAAGATGATGATTAAAAGGTTTAATTCGAATTTTTATTTGAGTTCCAGAGCAAAAAATACAGAATCCTGAATGGTATTATTTGCATTTTTGTTCACAACAGAATGGTTCCGCCTTTTCAACAGTTAACTAGAATATTCCGTCAGGTCAGTGTTTGATGTCTTTTTCCAAGCTTACTAGCCTTGTTAAACTTTAAAGCCCCCGATTAGGATAAGCTATACGGTTTACTCAAGAGGAGTTTTAGAAACCTACTTAACATATATTAACGCCTTTTAAAAATGTATTCATAAGATTATTTCTGTTCCAACTGCCATAACTATGCTGCATAAATAATACATAAACGAAGTAAAATACACAAAACTGGCTGAAGAGCACTTACGTCCACCTTATCCTTCCCAATCCAAAAGTGGATGTTGTATTCAATTTTAGCATTCCTCTTGAACGTTTTAAGAACCACGAAGATCTCATCGCTGAAGAAGAAGCCTACATCGCTGTCAGGGATTCGCACCGGCCTGCCATCGGCCTGAAATAGTGAATGGCGCATAATTTTGTTTCAGAAGGTAATAGCATCATGTATGAAATACTTTTTTGTAAACTTCGATGTCTCATTAGATCTTCTCTAAGGTCCTTTTGACTACTTCACAAAACATCACGATTATTTGACGAAGGCATATATTTGGTATTCATTCGGGCATTAAAACCAAAGTGACGTTTAGTTGTCCGAATTTCAGTCGTTTTGTGGACTCTTATCTTCACAACCTAGCCGATATATTTTTAACTCTTAGAATTTCGAGATCTTCATTAGTTTTGTTATATTGTGGAGTCTAGCATCTACGTTAATATAAATGAGCAGTTGTTGTTTGTAGAAAACAATTAGATGGTTTTTTATTTCTTCTACCTAAATTCACACTCGTTTTTGACACCATTGTAGCGACCTTGTATTGCTAGGCCATGCCTCCCTCAGACACCGCGGGGACAAACCTTTCAAGGTCCTTCTCTGTCTGGCTCACTGGCCATCCACTTCGCAAGGCCAGTGTAGGGGGAGTTGTTTACGCTCATTCACTCCTGGAACCGACGATCTATTGTTCGGTTGCAGACATTCACACCCGGTGATCTGGACTCCGGCCCATTCAGGGCTGGACTGCACTTGCCTGGGAGTCACTTCCATATTACTTACATTCTACGCTTTTTATCTCTTAATAACTTATCCCTAACAATTTGGCCTTCCACGCCTTATCATATTAACTAGGTTTTAAATGTTGGAATATGTTCTATCACCTATTATCTGGCCGGACCACGCAGTATCCTACCCCATTCTCAATTACAAGGTACCAACTTCTCCGACCTATCTGATCTTAAGATGTAGGCATTATCACAGCACTTCAGATTCACTGTATATTTTTTCCCGTTATTTTACCAGAATATTTCCCGTACAGATACTAGCTAAATATAAAGTCGCGTGTTTCGCCGAATGCTGGTGCTCCAGCATTTTGTGTGTGTGTTTCACTATACACGGTTTTTTAGATATGACTTGATATTCGGCATTCTTAAATGTGGTTTAATTCACTCTACAGTCTTTATTCATGTAATGGTTTATTTTCAATAATATGCTGGACTTTCCGAGTACTGACATCACAATTGTCCCCTGGCCGGGAAGTACCAAAGGCGGATTAGAGAGTGATAGTGGGGGTGTTGAAAATTAATGTGGAAATTGTGCAATTTACTCACATTCAGACACCACTCTCTCAAAGTCTCCTCTTTTATATCCAGGATGTCGCCCCATTCAGAATCCACTGTTCCGTGACTATCTGAAGAAAAGACAAGAAAATCTTTGGAAAGCTGTTCTCATCTTGTTGCGGCTACGTTCAAATGTTGCATTTTATGCCATGCGGTCAAACTGTCGCGAGAAAACATCAAGTCTCTTCAAGGTATCAACATTATTTTGCTGATTTTGCTAAATAGGACTTTTCACCGTGCTAGTGCCAACATATTACCTCTTATGCATACGCCTTACACTGAAGGCTGAACAGCTATCTTCTGCAAAAAAGGTGTAGTGTGAGGTGATCAGGCGCACAATAAGTGCTCCACTGGGCTCGTTCCATCTGTCTAATAACTTTCATTAATTTTTATGACTGCCCTATCGAACTTGCCTTTGCAGAACTAACGTAATTGAAATAACCAGCATCATATGTGCTTGCTGATCTTGATTTTTTATTAGCATGAATAAAAAGGCTTTGGAACGTATTCCTTACCTCATATTCACAAATTTTAGCATTCGGGACGTGTTTTGATGGAGTAAAGGCTCGGCGCATGTTGTCGTTTCGACCAAATCCTTTTTCAGCCCTATTCACCATCAAAGGTGGACTTACATTTCTCCTCTAGACCTTTACTTATTTAGACGTATTAAAATGCGGAAGCGGTTATTAGTACCTTGTCTGCAAAGCGTGACAATGGCACGACCTACATAATAATCTCAGGATAGGGCTTTGCACGCCAACACAGTCTAACTGATTAAGGCACCTTTCTGCTCTAATGCAGAAGAGTCATACCTCGTTACATGTGAGGTGGAATAAACTCCCAACGGAAAGAAGGAAGGAGAAAAATTAGAAGGAAAAAGGAGTCAATGAAGTTCAAGGGATACATAGTCTAAAAGACAAAGTTACAATGGCACCGCATGTCTGCTGTAATTGCTAGTCAATAAACTTTTAGATCTGTTGATCGCACCCGCATCCTTGAACTCGCCTCCGCTATTGCCAGTCCACCTCGGCGACAACAATGGTCTCCGTTTGAGAGGTGCCTCGAGGAGAATCGCGTGATACAAAACAACAAGAAACTATGCCTTTTTTGATGAAAAAATTTTGAGCACAGAGGTCTGATTCGACTATGTGGAAATTACTTGCGGCTGCAATCAATGGTTCCTTTCAGTTAATCCGTCACAATAGGCAGGTGCCTCGCTGGTGACCAGTTGCGACAGTTTAGCAGTCTCAGTGTGAGCCGTACCTACTGCTATAAATCATTGTTAAATAAAGTCACGCGCGCACAAGCTAAACCTCTGGGAAGAAACTAGTGAGGCTTGTGTCGAGGGCAGCAAGTTCACATAAACTTAAAAGCTTGACAGTTGCCAAAAGCAATGTGGGAAAAAATCAAGAAGTCCATAAGAAACCGATGACTAAACAGATGCGTCATGTGGAGATAAAGAAGCAGCGAATTCAGCGGCTGGTCACATATATTTTTGTAATAAGAAGCGTTCCTTTATAGATCACTGAGAATAATGAAAATTAACTGAACCGTAAACAATTTTTCCTGAGGGACTTACTCTAAATTGTACCACTAATTTCAAAATAAATAAGAACTTTCTCTATTACTCACAACTGTTCAGTTGGCTACATGAACGCTTATATTCTTCCAGTGCGGCTCTGGAATGTGCAAATTTGGTGTTTCATTGAATTGCCATCGAAAGTTTGAGATGTGCCTTCTATCCAAAAATGATTACTTGGAGTTAAATATAATATTGGTTATTATGTAGCATAATCGCCAGATATTGCAGACATGGCGCAAGCTTTCAAAATAGGTATTTCCCGGCCACTTGCCAAAACTGCATTTTGAGTAAGCATAAGTAGTTTTTTGCTAGTCGGTTGCGTAGCCAAACTTTGGATTCAACGAATCAGTTTCTTACAGCTTAATAAATTATGTTTTACCTAGCTAATTTAAACGCGAAATGCCATTACACGTGCACTAAACATTTTTACGTTAACCGTTGTTGACATTGCAGTCACAGTTACTCAGATGCGTGTCTGTGTTGTTAGGTGGTAGACATGCAAGTATCATGGAGATGGGCCAAGTTATGTACGTTATACCATATGCTTACGTTACATAGTTCTTCATATATATATTGAATACTTCATAAGAAGCATTAATATATAAAAAATAGGATAATCGATGAGTGGAAAGGTCATGTGCCGAAAAAATTGCATAATAAAAAGCATGTTTAAAATCAAATGATACGGCGTCTTGAAATATAAATTTAAAGAAGACGCAACTTACTAACAAATGAGTAAATAATATTTCAGCCTCTATTTTATTAACATCTACATAACACTAACATATTTTAATACAAACAGGCATCAACATAGAATTTTCACAGAACTTAAAAGTCAGCGTTTATTTGCTGCGGAGGCCAAAAGCTACCTAGATTAAACGCTGGCTTTCAGGTGCGAATAAATTATTCTGTGCTTAGACTACGAGAAAATCAAATACTAAAAATCCTACGTAAGTAAACTTTTGGTATCAAAAACACTTTTCAAAATGTCAGATAGCATTTCATGAGGTAGAATCTTTACTGGAGAGGCAGTTCTGTCGCCAGCTTTAATAGAAAACAAACTGCTTCACATTTTTCTCCCTAATAATCACAGCCCTCTCTGAAGTTAAGGAGTGCCGGTCAGCAAACATATCAGGTTTTAAAGGCCTTACAATCTTACACGGAGTTACTCATCAGCCTTTCCTACAGCCTGTAAGGGAAGTTTTATAAAACATTGGCAGGTAAAGTGTTCTGCTAGGAAGCCGCAACAAAAGTGAGATAAGGTAAAACTGAACTCACTGTTTTCTTTAGATTCAGCAGGACGCGGTTTACTTGAAAATAAACTCATCTTTTGGGTGTCACTGTTTTCGACCGGCTCTCACTGATCGTTGCTTGAGTGCTGGTGTATTAACGCAGACGACCTCTATGTGTGGACTTATATATATATATATATATTTGCAAGCTCGTGTGTGCGTGTACTTTCTCCTAGACACATGTCTGTGTTTTGGCATGCTCTCACGAAGCAGCCAGGGGGAACGCGTCACTATCGAGGAGGCGCACACGTAGTGCACGCCATCTTCTCACAGGCGAGCCCGCGTAAGCGAACACTCTTTCAGTCCTAGTTACTCCACAGCCCCTGTGCGATACAATCTGGTGTTCGTGGGCGTGGAGGTAGTCGAATGAGTGTGCCAGATGTTGAGTCTGGAGTGATGGGGTTTACGAACTACTGGTGCATGCAGTGGTCGAATGCAGTGTCAATCGCAGCTGGCCTATCCGAACACACTTCAACTCAAATGTGCCTTAGTTTCGGACCAGACCAGGGATGTGTTTGAAAATTAATCTCTCTGTTAGGGGTATGGCAGATTTCTATCATTTCAGTTGACCAAATTGTGGAAAATTCGCGGCCTCGGTGGGAATTGAACCAACGCAATGGGGAAGGCTTTGGCGCAGCCAATGCCGGACTCCTACCGAGGTCAGCTGAAATAACTGAAGTCTGCCTTACCCCTTACGCCAAAGGTTAGCCTAGTAGTCCATCCGGTAGATCCTGGATGATTACTTAAGAAATCCTGCATGGCAGTCAGCTTACTGCGTCCGTATTGGTGGATCCCATACGTGCAGTAAAGTTGGGCAAGCAAATCGACCCGAGTGTGAGTAAAACCGCGGCGCACGGTGAGCCTCGTAGCTCAGTGGTAGAGCATTGACTGCGAAAAAGCCTTTCCTGCTGTGTGGGTTAGATTCCAACCGAGGAAACGTATTTTTCAGAATTGGGTCAACTGATATAATCCGTTTTGGTATCATGTCAGCGAAAACTTAGACACACACTCCTGCATCTGTGGGTAAGTTTCCCTGCCACAGGGCAACGTAAAGTCCAAACCGGACTTAGCCGCCAGGGTACCAGGGAGACGAAAGGTCTATGAATAAAACAGTTGTCATAAGCCTCGATTCAAATTTAACTGTTCGTTACAGATCCAAACTTATCCCCACAGTCAACTGCTACCAGGGATGATCGGCCTTGAACCAAGAATTACTCAGCAAGTTGATCTCCAGAACAAAACCGGCGCTTAGTTTTGCTCTACAGCTCAAATCGCCAGCCTTCGGAGCACGCTTACATAGTAGGAAGTAATAACAGATCAATGAAGGCTGCCCATTCCGAATGACTGCAGGGGCCGCGGAAGATGCGAAGCGCGGATCCGATTACTATCCTCCGTCTACGTCTTATGGCGTCAGACGGTGATTATTGGTCAAGTGTGGAGTCTTTTTAAGCAATCGGTTAGCTGTGCCTCCAATTCATGCGTGCAGTCATTTCTTTTTAAACTTTCTAAAATCTTGTCTAGTGTTATAGCATGAAACGCATATATTTATTGTAGCGACGCCCGTTACTTTATCCCATAAAGGACCCAAAATGTGTTTTTTCTCTCGTAACTCGTTAATTTCTGAAGAAGGAGAAGAAGATGCAATCACCAGCAAAAGAATTTTATTTTCCTGGGGTTTCGGATTTTGTCAAAAATCCTTAATCAAAGATAGCCGTAGGATATTGTGAGACATGCGCAGATGGGATTATCGAAACGTCAGGAAAATAAAAACTTTTTTCCCATTCTTCAAACACTCTTAGCAGCAGGCCATCCGATTTGACAGTTTTTCTCGGTCAAATGCCATTCAAACCCTAGAATTTTCAAAAAGTGCCTAGGGAGTATTTTTACCCGATTCCAAGGACACTCTTTTGAAATGTTCCACTGAACCAATGCAGTGCATAGCTGTTCTGTACCAATAGGGAGTTTAAATGTAATTACCTACATTTCCATTAATAAAACCTGACCTGATCTGACATGAACCCATCTTCTTCTTCTTCTGAACTGCTTCCTGCAACTCGAATATACACTTCTATTGGTTAATTTCTCAATGTGTGCTTTTGGCAGCAATCCCTGTCTGTTTGTTTTCTTGCTTAGTACTTGTGACTAAAAACCCTCAGTGTTGATTTTAAGTGCTGAACAGTATCGTTGGAGATGGGCTTTATAGCGTAAGTTTTTTCGCAGAACTGAATTTCTAATTCTTACTGGTTAACATTTGGACGAGGTATGCAGAAGAGCTGGAAAACATTTTTTGGCAGACAATATCGAGAAGGAGCTTAAGAGTATCCTGCACCTGCTTTTCGAGGACGGCTTTGCTGTGGGATTACTTACACAAAAGCAAAGCAAAAAATACCAACCAAATTTACTGTGGGTAGGTAAATGCCGTTCTTAAAAGTCTCCTTGTAAGGGGCTGTGACAAGTGAACTCTTAAAATCACCTGTTGACAAAGTCTTTTCATGAAATTTTCCAGCACCGAGAGTTCTGGTATTAGCCTCAACCAACACGGTGTTGCACGGAGAAGGATATGTTGCCAGCTCAAACCATCTCTACATACATTTACTCATTTGCTTGTTCTCATGTAGAAGGTTATAGTGCTTGCACGCATCGACGGGAACACCTCCTGGCATGGCTGAAGTCAGGAGCGTAAACAGCGCTATTCTCGCATACATTTTGGATTCCTCATACCATATGAAAACCAACAAAACCTTGCCGGCTATTTATAGGATACCACCACACTATCCCAAGTTCCTGGGACAGTGCCTGCAAGCAACAGCAGAAGCGGCCACTATCAGGTTTCAAAGGCTGGCCTTTTGTGTACAAAAAAGAACCTCCTGCAAACACTGTGCCTACCATGGCCAACGGTGACTTATTTGCACTCTTCCGCGCTTTCTCTTTCTCTCCTCCTCCACCTATTTTCTGAACTGGCTCCACCGAACATCCCCTGTCACCACTCTTTTCTATCCCCGCAGCTTACTTGTATGTTAAGACGACCTTTATTAACTCATGCGTAACTTTTAATCCCCTCCAACACAACTGTACTGCTACAATGGACATTTATCGAGAACTTACTGATGCTCGCCAATTGATCTTCTAAACTATAACAAACAGCAGATCTCCCCTTCATCTGTTTTGCAACAGCGTCGAGAACAAGCTAACTTAGATGTTCAGACCGATTCCGCAAGCAAATGTCTAGTATTGTTGTGGAGTTCTGAGAGAACATCGCCACGTACAGACGCCTGTCGGACTGTTTTATTCTCGTCAGACAGCGTATAACAAGATGTTGTACATAGTCACAAAGTGTGTGGATAAAGTTAATGCATAAAGTCCATTAAAAAAGGACGGACTGTCAGTGCCGAGTCTGGGCCATGAAAAAAAAACTGAAAGGGCACACACAGCTAGTTGCTTTTCGCATCCTTGTGACTTCACCGCACCGACTAGGCGTACTGTTGCGGTTTTGACTTCAACGATTTGTTCTAAAAAACAAGCCGTTTTCATACCTTTCGAGTTCGCACCAGGGGTGCCTTTTGAAAACCGCGAAGAAATGCTAAATTCACCCCTTCAGTAATCACAGGCTCAACGTCTGAGACCTTACAGTTTGTTTGCATTTTTGGCATGACCTGTTCGCTGAGTCAGCACAGCCGCCATGACTCAGCTTTTCGTAACCTGCGAAGCTTTCGGTCGCTTGCAGCTGTCCATCACACGCGTCTTGTCAATCCTCTGCAGGAGTCGCCCGCATCGTCTTTCTGTCTGCCTGCCATTCGGCTGCATCCGCGCTAGTCCTCGCCTTACTCTCTCGATTAAGGTGCACCATTTCCTGATTGGCTACAGGCCACGTCCTGGTGTTTCCTTAACCCCGTGCGCTGACGCAACCAACAAAACTGACACGAGAAGACTGCAAGCAAGTCGTTTCTCTAGAGCCATCTGTAATCTCTTTCTCAGAATAACCCTTGTTCACCGTTACCAGACTTTTCCGACTTCTGACTTAGAAAACATCTGTTGTCGACTTCGACATTCTTAATCCCCCCCCCCCCCCCACCTTGTTCAGACGGCCCCCTGCGTACAGTGTTTTATCAAGTGTGCGCTACAGGTCGATACAAATTGCTTCACTAAGCAGCTGGCCATCAAATTATCTCCTTCTCCGTTACACACAAAGGCTACTGCCCAAGGTTAGCTCTCTACAAATCGAACTGGGGACAACCACCGGTCCATTCTGTTAAGAGTGTAGCCTAATCAAAGGCTAGCAACCTTGTGGGCTCTGCTGAGGCGTCTTGCCTGCCGCCGCCGACTGTAACAATGATTCCTTTGTCAACATGAGGGTTGCCTTCAAGGTTATATGACTTCACGGGGTTGCGCCCACGCGATGACTATCCACACGCAATGACCTAAACCTCTGGAGGGGACACAAACGCACGCAAGTCTACGCGCCTGCCAACTGGTCACGTGACCTTATCCCAAGCGCACGCCCATGGCAATTTATGCCACTGTCACATCTCAGAGAGTGAACGGACTGCGAAGACATTGTTACTAATAGTTGGCGAGTAACATATACAATTGGGGATCCAATTAGCTCGCTACTCACAAACAATTTCAAGGTGAGTGCATCCTAAACAGATCGGAGTAGGATTACCTAATTACATCACCAGTTCGCCCCCGATTGACGGGCTGAGCCCCGAAGCGGGGACATTTAGCGAGCTGGAAATCAACCAGCGGCAACTGCCACCCAAGAAGGCAGCTCCGGGTTTTGTACAAGATAAACCCTCCTGTAGGTGGATTCCAAAATACCGCTCTACTTATTGTGTTCTTCCTTAGGGATTCCGAACAGCGTAATAGGACGGCGACACCACTGAAGTGCCCCCGTTTTAACACATTTAATTGAGGGTAGAGACATAGTTAAACGAATAAATATGTGGCGATACATTTGAGCAATGCATACGTTCAAAACCTGACTAAAATAGGGGCAGGAGACCTTTTACTATTGTACAGATTATTCAAAATTATTTTCATGCTATATGTCCCAGCGTAGTTATAATGGGAAAGTAGCAGCGTTTACAACACATATCTCTGTTTATCCAGGCCTTAGATATCAGGACGTAGCCCAGCTTAAATAAATTCTGTCCATTCCCGTTTATAAGAAGAATTGAAAACGATAGAAGTATGTGGCAATTCCTGCTTCTTTTTCCCTCACAAACAAATCGCTGATTAGCACATTGACACTCTGTAGGCGCCTACTGCTACTTACATCTGCGTTCGGATAGTATCTGCCCCCTAAACATATTCAGTCACCAAGAACAAAGAACTGAATCCAGCCTGTAAGCCTTGTAAGTTCCCAGCTCGTTACTATCAGTTTTTGTAGTAACGATAACTGCAGGCCTCTACATAACCATGACTGAGATAGGTTGCCTACGGAACAGGACTGCAGTAAGGACTTGACAAACACAATTGGTGTAGGAATGACCTCCAAGCGAAGTGTAGTTTCCAGTGCTTAACCATGGCTGTTTATATTCTTCTAGGCTAATATAGAATGCCTGAGAAAAATAGTTCACGCCTGCGTGTACTGTGGAGCAGCCTTCCCAATTCGAACTTCCACAGGGTAAGGAAGTAGCATGGGAACCCCACAGAGAGCGCGAAGCGCCCTCAACTCCAATAAGGGCACCTGATTTTGGGAGACAGAATGGGTGGCGCATATTGGGGGACAAATCAGTGCACATTATTATCATGTTAATTACGAAAATTACGCGTGTAAGTTAGTGGGTGTTCGCTGATCTTGTGTGAGGTCACTGAGGAACATTTTTTTATATCATTACCAACCGAAACGGGGTCAGTTGACAATTGTGAAAATTCGCACTACTTAAAATGTGTAATCAAGTGGTTTTGTCACATGTATCCAGTTGAATATTATAACCAAACCCCACTGAACGAACGGCCGCCACGCAAAAAATTGAAAGATTGTGGAAAATTAACCCTACTTAAACTGTTTAACTAAGCGGTAATTTTACATGTTGGCCTTCCAAGCAACCCCCGCTGAAGTTCCCTGCCCTGTTGCAGATATATAATCGGAAACTTTCTACCGTTAACGGTAAGAACACAGGAATCGGAGTCCCCAATACGACAGGCGGCCTTGTGCTAGGCTGCAGGACTTGTACTTATTCGCTAGTCCTAACCCTGATCTTAATTTTTTCTGAAATTTAGCAAAAGGCCGCCTGTATTAATGTGTTGGGCGTGTGGCGGAGACGATAATAACAATGCGCTCGCGGCCTAAGGTGAAAAGATGATTTGACAACAGACGCCGCAACAGGCCAAACCAGCTAGGTAATAGATATGGGCAAACAGGCGATCAATCAGCGTGCGTCGTATGAACAAATGACAAACAGGAACTTACAGGCACTGTAGCTCGTTATCAAGCAATGTCTTGCCAAATGTAAACT
The DNA here is from genome assembly GCA_036362985.1 of Ligula intestinalis. Taxonomy (NCBI): domain Eukaryota; kingdom Metazoa; phylum Platyhelminthes; class Cestoda; order Diphyllobothriidea; family Diphyllobothriidae; genus Ligula; species Ligula intestinalis. The sequence continues at coordinate 22,906,440 of JAYGXS010000001.1, forward strand.
GCTTGTAACGGTTCAAGAAAAGGCCTACAGTTACTGGGAGTAAATGTGGCGAAACAATGCAGAAATTGTGCAATTGACTCAACGACAGAAGCCACACTGTTCACCCCTCCTTGGCTGTATCGAGGAGATCCTCCCAGTCAGAATCCAATTCTCCGTGTTTCTCATCAGAAAAAAACAACGAGGACTTGAGAAATCTGCTCTTATCTCCTTGTGGCCATTTTTAAATGCAGTATTCCATGTCATGCTGGTAAACTGCCACCAATGAACATATGCACTAAGTGAAGTATCGTACTCGCCTTTGCACCAGTCGCAAAAGAAGGGCATTTTATGTTTTTGTTGGCTGACTGTGTCTAACAAGAGGTTTTGCAAGGTTATCAGATGCATAGCTCGTGTTTCACTGGCCTTCGTCCATCTACCTGATCGTTTTGATGAATTTGTATTTCTCCTTTATCCTCTTACCTATGCAGAATCTTCTAATAGGAACAAATCAGTATCACATATGCCTTCTGATAGTTAATTTTAGGTAGTGGTTCGTATTCTTCTCCTAATTATTACATTCGTTTGGAATTGAAACAAGTGTTCTTATGTCTCCGGAGCATGCTGTCGTTCCGACTTCATCCTTGTTCTGCCCGACGCATTATCAATGCTGCATTAAAAGTTCTCTTTAATCTCTTTGCATTTTACTACGTATTCTTGGCAGGAGAGACACCTGTGACGTAATAATTTTGATGCCTATAAAAATTTTATGATGGTGTCAATTAATGCCGCGACAGCTTTTCAGCTACGTCGTGTCGCTGCATAAGTATGATAATGAAGAGAACATGCAGTTTTTTGAAATTTTGCAGAATGAATGACATAACGGCAAGGATCATAGTTCGGTTTCAAGGTAAATGACACTGCACTGTTCCACGTATAGGAAGGAAGGGGGTGGGGGATTGCGGGAAAGTAAACGAAAATCAATTTGGGATTAAAACTAAGTAACCAAATACCAGGGTAGTTGGAGGTTGACCACATGGTTAATCTGCTTGCATAGGTCAGGTTTCTCTCGTCGTATGTATACAGCTTCCAAGAACCACGAGATTCGAATTGTTCGGGCCCGAACAAGTACTCGAAATGCTCTTTTGACGTCAACAGAATGACCACTTTCAAGCAATTTTTTAGTAATAGAGGACCGTGGTACTCTGTCTTCTTGCTTGAATAGCCAGCTAAGCAAGTGTTTAGCAGCACTGGCCGCCAGTTGCCTTTGCGTGTGCTCGATGCACTCGCATCCACAAGTACAATTGAATTCGTATACACAATTGGAGGTGGCGTGCAATGGCAAGGGATCCTTTGCCCGTTTTACTGGAATTCTTGTAGTCCGGCTTAAGAAGACGAGCTTTGCAGCGTTTAAGATTTTTTCTATAGTGCAGCGCAAGCGTCGCTTGATTGTATTTGAAGTATCATCACCCTTGTAGGGTAAGGATATGATGATGGGTTTTTATGGAATTAAACGTTCATCAATTTTGGCCCTAGAGGATTGCTGTACTTCTAAATAAAGTTTACAGGATAACCGCAATGAAGTAGGGCTGCTTCGATATGGGAAAGCTCTGCGGGCAGGGTCTCCCTAGAGCACATATTCCTTGCTCGTTGAAAGAGAGAAGGTACCAGATTTTGCTTCCACTGAATTGGCACAAAACTCGTGAAATGTAGATACTGCCCTTTTCACGTATCTTTGTGGAAAACCGAGCGCGTTATTGAACCATCGTCCTCTCTTAAAATGAGGATGTCTAGGAAGGAAAGCTTGTTATGTTGCTCGGTTTCCATTGTGAATTTCATTTTCTGTTGCAGTTTATTCAGAAGATTGAGGAGGTCATCGGCGTCTTCCTTAGAATCCACAATCGGGAATATATCGTCCACATATCTTTGATATAACTTTGTCCTATTAAGTCTTCATGACGCCTTTTCTTTAAGATTACCCATAAAGACATCTGAGAATATGGGCTCTAGTGGACTGCCCATTGCGACTCCGTCCAATTGTCTGTAAAGTTGTCCATTAAATTGAAATTGAAAATTTCTGGTACAGAATACTAGCAATTGGCGCAGTATTTCAGGCGGCAGACGGGTTTCAGACGCATGGGCACAAATAATATCTATTGTTTCGTCCAGCGGTACATTTTAAAACAAGGATTCGACGTCTAGTGAAACCATAAATTTATCAGTAACATTTTGGCGCTTGATCTCCTCGATGAAATGAAAAGTGTCCTTTGTAATGTACGTGGAGAACCGTTCTCGAATGGGGTTTATTTCCTTTGCAAGCCATTGTGCCATTGAGAGAATTGGCCGCAGCGGTATGTCCCTCTTGTGTGTTTTGGGAACTCCATATAGTCTAGGGATATGCGTACCTTTGGGCTTTAAGGATAACGCAGTTTAATCGTCAATTAGATTTTTGTCTAGCGTGTGTTTAATCATTTTCCAGGCAGAGTCTTCTATTGCTTTGGTTTCCTCTTTACCTGAGGTCTCTAGACTAAATTTGGTCTGATCGCTTAAAATGGATTCCATTTTTCTCAACTTATCCTTCCGGTTAAGGATAACCACTCCATGACCTTTGTCAGGCTTAGAAATGGTGATATCTTCACTATGTTTCAGTGCAGACAGAGCAGTCATGTGTTCTTTAGTCAAAGGCGTCGATTGTGTAGCAGGAGTTTTGCGGTACTGATGCGCAATGTCGACAAATTTTGCCTTCACCCAGCTCACATCTACAGTGTTTCGAGGTACTAGGTCTGTTAGCTAAGAATTTAGGCATTCAAATTGCGCCTCGATTTCAACTGGGTTTATTCTCCTGTTTGGAACACAAAAGTCTAGTCCCAATGAAAAAGCCTCTGATTGGAGCTTAGAAAGTGTGATGTCGGATAAATTGAGAGTAATTTCATCTATAATAAGAGAAAACATATCGTCAGTATAGGTCTTGCATAATGTCTTCCTTAATTTAAGTCGGTCTGTCTCTCTTGTCTTCTTTAGTACAATACACGCATGTTTCATGAACATTAACCAACAATAGAAACTCATCTTGTCCAAAAAATGCGTTGTCTGATCCATGCGAGATGTGTTGACGCAGACATACGCTGTCAAGTCTTCAATCCTTGATTGCACAAAACGGTCCAGATTTTTAATCGTTGGACGCAATTTTCCCCGACGGAGGATCTCATAGAATCCCTTTGGATACTCCTCGTTGTTTATGCAGTGCTGCAGAAATTCAATGTGTGGATTGTCTTTCGTTATTGTGCAACGCAATTGTACATGTCTATCCAGAGACTTTATTTTATGCATAGGGAGGTGCTTTTTCAGACATCTGAAGCATTTGTTTCCCGGTACGAATTTAAAACACGCATATACGGCAGAATTTATTGGCATCAAAAATATTTGCGCTCCTAACGGTCCTTCCTGTTCGAGGTGCTTCACTGCGGTAAAACAAAATCAGTGCAGATTTTGGGGAGAAAGCCTTAGTTGACGGTAATTTCAATTAAGATATCGCAGCAAAAGGTCGTGGCGGAGTTAGTCGGCAAATGGCACTGATGCCAATATGCTAGCTGAGGCAGTGCAGGTGAAGTCCTTTAACTTGGGGAAGTGCAACAGACAGCGCCTACTGAAAAAAATACAGTAGGTAGTTAGGAATAGCAAAGAAGTCCTCGTGGTCCATTCCCTCCCCTTATCGAAAACGCATCAGATTTAAGCATACCAACGGTGAAGTCCTATCAGTTATTAACATAATTCATAAGCATCTGTCGAACTTCAGTCAGTTTACCCCTGTGTCTCAACAAGGAGTGTGACTCAGGGTTAGGACTAATTCGTGTAAGCACATGCGTTGACCCTGAGCAGAAAAGCGTTTGCCTTAGTTTCCACACTCTCAACTCTATCCATCAGGCTGTGTCTTCTTAGAAACTAAGATAGTGCTGCTGTCGGTACGTACCTATACTAAGAGTGCTAGTTTCTATTACTCATGCATGGTAAGGCCAGTAGATAGTTTACTATAAGTATTTCTTGTGTGTGCTTTTCAAGAAGTCGCACCCAATATACACTCGCAATCTGTGTGAGGTAATAGTGATTAGCCTGTGGGTAATAATAGGGAGTATGTAAAGTCCTACCATGCACTTATGTCATGCAGTTTGCCGTCTATAGCCCAACTACAGACTTACAACAGTATCCATCTATAGCTTGGACTTTTCAAAACCCCTGCTCGTATCCCGTTGATCCCAGCAGGTTGTTAGAAACGGGGTTTAAGGAATTCTGAGTTGAAACATAACTTCAGAAACTATAAAACCAGAGTGCTGGAAACCAAGGCTGGTACTGCTACTGATATTTCTAATACCATTAATTCGGGGTGTAGCTGGTTGGTAGCATTTCTGGTATTATTTTTGACAGCATAAAGTTCAAGCCAGCTAGACTTTAAGTCAGCTAGATTTGAATTTAGTGTGACTAATAAGGTAATTAAACTGCTGCTGTGACATTTTACAAACTTTGGACCAGGATACTGCTGCTAGAGGTAACAGGCCACTGCTTAGAGTGTTAACTCTAGTAATCATTGTTGGGTAGCAATATATTCTTAAAATTGCATCGATAGTTGACATGACAGTCTAATTCAGTGCAGCAGGAATAAGGAAATATTAGTGATGTTGGTAGCAATAGTGATAGTGGTAATTCCTATAAAAGTATTCAAAGTTCAGTAGTAAGACATGCATCCTATTTTTTCAATTTAGGATAACAGGTGGAGGTATGAGCTTACCGCGATACAAGTACGGTACTGGAGGACTACAGTGCTGTTGAGATTGCAATAGGCTAAAGGTTTGACTAGGCTTTGAGGACTAGACTTTACTCTCAGAGCATTGGAAATCTAGCTGACAGACTTGACTGCGCACACTAAGAGGTACATTTGTGTATAAACTGTATAATGAAGTTACAACCAGATAGATTATAATTATGTGCATTTAATAAAAGGAATTTACTGCTGTGGTTAGGACAGGTAGACTATACTAAAAGAATTAAAGAATAGCAAGCTTACGCGCATCCTAGGCTTCATGCGGGCACATGTTTCCGCGTCTTCATCTGGTGATTGTGTCAGATACCCGTGTTGCCTTGAGAGCATGCGTCCTCTTTGTGAGTTTGCAGATCAGCAGATGTAGGCAGGGTGAATTGGCCAGAAATCTAGCAGATTTGGTTGTCTTACGGGCTATGTATTCGTTTACGTCGATCGAGCGCCCTGATTGGGTTTTGAATGGCCAATAACTGCCAGATTTGTAGGTTAGCGAGTGCGCCCACTTAAAGGCCCCTAGACTCCTTGAACACGTTGAACGTGCTTGTTTTCTTTTCCATATGTAAGGCCACTGGAACCACCCTTGTAGCAATGGTCTAGTTTGAATGTGGTTAAACCCCGGATAGCTAGCTCGGCGTAACTTCTGTTCAGTAGGGGCGCATCTTGCTCTAGAAATTAGCTAAGCTGGATGAGAAAACAAGCATCCAATATTTTGCAATAAGCCTATGAGGTGGGAAAATGAGCCTACGATCGTCCTCCTTTTCGCCCGAGATGCATGTGTAGCACACACCGGTATTTTCCTTTGACTGGTTGTGTCTAGTTCGTCGTTCCTCCACCGTGTGGGAGGCACAGATCAGCAGGTGTGGGCAGATTTGCCATTTGATGGCAGTTGTGCGGTTATCCCGAGCGGGTTGTCTGTTTCGAAGCTGTAAGCGCGTTTTTCACGGCTATTGCCGATCGGGCACTGTGATTGGCTTGCGAGAGGCCAATGGCTATCCCCTTTGCAGATGAGCCTGTGTCCGAGTAGGCCCTAGAATTCTAAGTAGAGTCCCCTCTTACTCTAGATGTTAGCGCAGTAGGTTAATAGTGTTTCGCATATTTATTTTGAGCCCCTTTATCAGAGGAAATTTCGAATGACCTCTTAAATCGGAGGAAAGGCCCAAAATCTTGGCTCTTGCATTCCGGACGCAACCCTATCCTAGTCTTAATCTGTTTATCATTAGCGATGGAAAATTTTGGTTATAGCACAACAGGCAACAAAGGGCCTAATTACTAAGCCCCATCAAGCCGACAACACTTCGAACCAAACCCAATCTTCATTCCCGCACGAGGATACTGTGTGACTGATGAGATAATCTAATTCTTTTGATAGGAGCTATACCATTTATACCAAGTATTGCCGTCCAGAATCCATCATCTAGAAAACGTCTAAACCACCGAACCTGTGTCATTTTGCTGTTTAACAACACCAGACGCCGGTGCGACGGTGTTCAACTGGAGTACTGCAAACCACAGTATTCAGAAAAGCCACCGACACAAACCAAGTGTTACACTTCAACAGAAATCACCCCATGTGTCACAAACGCAGTTGCGTTCGTCCTCTTTTCAAAAGAGTTGAAACACATTGTAGCAGTCCTACGGACAGAAGAGTTGAACAACAATACCTTTATGAACTCTTCCAAGCCAATGGATACCCAATGTCATTTATCAAACGCAGCAGGCGCCGAGTGAACAGACGATGGCCGATACAACAACAACAACCTGACGTCTGGAGGGCCATTCCCTACATGAAAGGAGTCTCTGAAGCAGTCTCACGACTGTTACAACCCGCTGGAGTGGGCATAGCCCATCGACCTGAGGCAACGATACGCAGGCGTGTGATGCAACCCAAAGACAGACTGCTCCGTACCGAAACCTCTGCAGTTGTCTACAAGAAACGTTACAATGACGGAGACTGTAATTATGTGAAAGAAACAGGCCAAAAATTGCAGACCCGCCTACGCGAACACAAACGGGCGGCTCAGAAACTAGACCCTAACTCGCAGCTTGCAGCACACATTGGAGCAACTGGCCACAACTTTGAAATTCAAGGAGCAACTATCATAGGCCGAGGAAACTCAAAAGCCGAAAGGTTGACACTTGAGGCATGGTACTCAGATGCCAACTCCGTCAACAGGCATATAGACCTCCCCACGGCCTACAAAGTTTTGCGCCATTATGTAAGCGAAGGACGAAACAAGGCCACGCCTAACGTCAGAATTGAAAACGACCAGGAACCCGCTAAGAACCGGTCAGAAGAGGAGGCAGGATCATCGGGACCCTCTACCCTGGGGACAAGGCGTTCCACTAATTACTGCTCATGACCCCGAACGACAGCCGTATTCACTGACAGTTAATTAGCGTTTACCACTACAATTTCCCCCCCCCCCCCCCCGCCTTTCATACTTCTGTTTGATGTGTCCTTTCCCTTGACGACCGCTGACAGTTGATTGGCCTTTGGCCACTATAATTACCCTCTCTTTGGTTGCTGCTTCTTATCTCTGAAGATGAACTCCTGTAAGAGTTCAAAAGCTCAGGAAAATAAACAAATTGAGCCGGTGTTTGACAATTCTTCTGCCTTATCCACACCTGGAACGCGAACGTTTTCAGTGAACTAAAGATATAATTTCTGAGTTTGGCTGGAGGATATTTTCGCATCTGCCATTTTATTGAATTACCGTCCTTTGTGGTCACTAAAAACACTTTTACTAGCGTATCCTTTTATAACAATGTGGATTTTCACAATTGGAGGGATGAACTGTTGGCCTTGCAAAATGCTCCGTGTAGGGACGAATTCGGTCTCTAACATAACCAAAGAGCATATTTTTTTGATTAAATTGGTACGGCTGCGGACCTTCAGCACGGTAAAATGGTTTTACTATATTGTCCAAGTTTTCTTGCTGACATAACTTCTACTAATTGCTTCATCAGCCTCTCTTATAAGTAAAATGTCTATAAAATTGAGACACTATGCCTTCATTTTTTTCTAACTGGGAGTTAGTGATTGGTGAATCTGATAATTTTATGTTTAGAAGGATTTCCAGACAAGCTTCTGGTCTACTATTAAATATTTCATAAACATGCTCACTATACAAATCTAGGTCGTTTATAATTAGGCAAAGCTGGATATTCGCCAGTTTTCCCATGATGACATCGGCTAGTTGGGATTCGAGGAGTTATGCGACTCTTCATTTTTGGTCTGTACTTAACACGGCCGTTGAACTTCTGTAGGCCATAAATATTTTTATTTGGTATTTCCGGTGTTGCTGCTTTACCGTTACTACAATTATAGTACAGGGCTACGAGTAATAATCTAACTCATACGTAAGCCGACTTTTTGATTATGATTGTTGTTTATGTCGACTGCGTTTTTTTTGCTTTAAAGAATCATGGCTATCTTGTAGGCGACTTGATGCGCTAGTGCTTAGTTGGATTACCTTTTCTACCTCCTTTTCTGATGGAAGAGTCTGCCAAGCCATCACAGGTGGCTTCGGAGTTGCACTATGCCCGATATACATTTTAACCTGAAAACGACCATCAGTATCTTGGTTTGCCTTCATGATCTTCGTCAAGTTTTCATAAGACGAGTTCGCTTGAATATGCGGAGGATAGAGTAGAAAAGAAGAAGGAAGTACTGTGTGGATTAAACAAAACCGGATATCGTCATTTGGTTTAGCCCACCGATCGAAGTGATTAACAATATGCATCTGCCAAGCGGCACACATCCTCAAATGGGAGCTGGGTGAGATCTTACTGCCGTGGGAAGCATTTGCGCGTGCAATAGGCTCGGTAGCCGGAATTTTACCTCTACAGTATGTGGCCCCTCGCCGCATATCCGCTGCACCTAATTATATTTGGCTTTTTTTCTTTGTTATATGTTTATTATTGCTTCAAGTCTTAAAGTTCTCAATGTCCTATTTGATTGCCAATGTCTCCAGCGATAACTGCTATTTATAGTTCATTCTCGTGAACAATGGTGAACATTCTCGACTTGATAGCCAAATCACCCCATTTCCACACCTTTACTTCAGTCATACATGTGTCCCAGCTTGGATTGTATTGCGGTCCTAGCAGTCGTCCGAGGTACCTCAAGGCTAAAAAGTCCCCTACTTCGGTTAAGTAATTGTCGGGTTTATCAGCCTGCATTTGGACTGGCTTGATATTGGGTGACCGATTAGCCATCGATCCGAGGATGTTTTTATCAGTGGATGATGTATACTCTGTAATATTATGGGCCGAGGTCGGTTCCCTGTTCCATGTTCTGGTTTGCAAGAAGTTTCATGGAGAGGCCATACGGATGGCTCTGCCGAAAATGTTAAGTCCATCGTTAACTTGAGGTTAACAGTGCAGGTTACCCGTCCGTTTTAACGGCCACGTATCCAGTTGACTGTGTAACACAATAAGGCTTTTCATCCCGGCAAGGATTATATATGTTGGTGCCCTTTACAGTCTGCGGGAATAAGCACGTCCCCCAAGTAATGAAGTTGGCAAATTGAATAGTTCCAGGAAGGCAATTCGGTAAACGTCTGTTTCCATCAATTCAGCATCGGGCCTGTACAATTGCATTGATAATGATAAAAGAAGAGTTGAACAGGATTTATTAATGTCTCAAAATTAAAATATCTCATTGTTACGCCACCCAGAGTGGATAACTGTCACCAGGGCGTGCGGGCAAAATGCGATCGCTACCTGGCATCAGCGTCGGTCAAGGAAATAACATCAGCCGTATTAGTGTTTTCTGACAGCAGAGCCCCTTGCTCGGCAGTCGCCATCAGCCGTTGACGCAGGCCCTTAGAAAAGTGGGCTAATATTCGGTAGACAACCTACGTCACTTCATTTTGATCACCGCCGTGATTTTTATCGACTCCTAGTGCAAAGATAGTACTCAAAATCGATCTACTTTCACTTTCACCCAACCAGGATGTTGCAAGTTCATGCACATTCTTTTCCAAGCACATTTTTGTTCGGTCAATGTATACTGTTGCATAGGAGCAGGAGTCAATACATACTGATGTAGCCTTCAAGAGTCATTGTTTGCCTCCCAAAGGTAGGAGTAGAGAGTTCGTAAAGCAAACTTAAGAAAAGGTGCTTGTAATCTTCAGATGTAGTATTATCGGTTTGCTTGTTGCATTAGCCAATTGAAGCACTTCAATGGGCACTTGGTTTGGTTTTCCGAAGTTAATGTGACAGGCTCTTTGGTGCGTTCGCCGCACCGTCTTTCTGTCTCCAAAAACTGGCCATTGTAGGTAAATTGCGCATATTGTATGCATCGCGTAAGTAATTCCATCAGAATTTTCACGGGCATGCACACGTCAAAGAGATACTAAATATTTGCTTCTATAGGTACGTTTGTAACAAGTGATGATGGATACGACACGAACATATCCCATCCACCAACGTTTATAGTTCTTTAAAGCGTAGACACAAAGTGTCTTTTCAACGTCTAGGATACACACAACCTTCAAGAATATTAGGCTTTTCTACCAGCCATTTGACATTGGTGTGATGGGTAGAGTTTCTAATATCCAATATTGAGTGCAGTGGTAGATCCTGTTTCTGAATAGTTGCACGCCGTACACTGTCGCCAACTGACAATCAACGTCTCTGATTGACGTTTATCCTTTTCTTACTTTGATAACTTTGTACGATCTGGTTAGATTGCTTCCAGATTCTAGGCTTTTATCATAGAACACTGAGCATATCCGTGTCCTGCCCCTAAAACTAACCCAAACGTACATCTAAACCTCTGATTCAATTTTCGCTCAACAATTGACATCAAACCTAACCTTAACACTAACCTACTTCCGTGAAATTACGCACAAGGACGCCGGCTTTAGAGCATTTCTTTTTCCCATGTCCTGTTTCGGGGACCAGATATATCATCCATACCCTTGATATTTTGCCAATGATATCTGCCGGAGATCGGCGGACAAGCATTACTTAAAGTGCGCGAAGAATCAGTGAACCCTTGGAGCGACAATCCGCGTCCTAAAGCGCGCATACTTTCAGTCCGAACGTACATTTCCGCAAATATTTACGGTGAAAATTCAACTTCAGTGGTTCAATTACAGGAGAAAAAGTTGGGTGCAGAACTTCTTCAATGACCTTAAAAATTAATTTCTGTATAAAATTTACCAAACATAAGACTCACTATCGATTTTTCAATCATCCGTCTCCTTGCTCTCAATGGATATTTAATTTTGCTTTCAGCCTTAAATTCGTAAGCTAAACGATCAGCACTTCTGTTTCGCGAAACGTTCTGTATGGCTTAATGGCGAATCGTATTGCCAGCCAAACGCTTCATCACTTAATTCTCTAGCACGGACTTCCTTCGTAGCAGCGGCCAAGCTCATTTGCCTGCATGTGTCAAGCAAAACCGCACAGTATATTCTGCGCGATTATTAGGCGTTGAACGCTAACCGAGTCCGTTTAGTTCATTTTCAAGTATGTGGAGGAAGAAGGCTTATGCAATTCAATCCAAACGCTCGAATGCCGTTTAACAGGGGTACGGGAGCCGACTTAATTGAGCTAGTAGAAACGCCGGAGTTTCTGAAATTTTAAGTAGGCGGGCCCTAGTTCACTGTCTTTCTTAATGTTAATACCCGTGTACTGATACGAGAAATTACTCTTCAGCTAAAGTAAACGACGTCTTCGAAAAAAAGTAAGTTGCAGGGACGTTCTGCTTATAAATCATAGTACATGCAATTCAGATACGCACTGTTAACAGACCCCAGGTATATACTTTATTGGGTTAACGAACCAAGGTGAAGGTTTATGAATTAGATATGTGTCCCTTGTCCATTGTCTCGTCAACAGACAGTTGGGACGTTTTTCGACTTCGGGACACTTATCGACATTGGGACGGTTCTTGACTTTTTCGGATCCAATGATCATTCCAGATTTCATTGAATCCTGGCAGATAAGATCCAGAAGTGAAGACTGCAATCGCCTTGTCCGGCCTTTTCACCGACTTCAGATATTTCTACAAAATAAGGCAAGCTCGGAAATTAGCAGCGTTTGCACAGTTAGCATTCTACATTGCTCCTTTTAAACTTAGGAAGTACTTTTTCTCATCAATCGGCCTGAACATACGCATATAAATGCGCATTATACTTATGGGCGCTAAGGGGCACCGCTTGGGAGGCCTGTGCTGTAGGAGCTAGGATCCTAAATACTGTCCCTATCCCCCAGTTATATTTAAATACTGGTCAAGTGTTGGCTGTGAGTAGGTGTTGCATAGTAGGTTATGTGATGCAGAGACTAAGGCTGTGTCAACTATGATCCGTGCCCACGCTTTCCCTGGGCATTAGTGGCACGCGTGGTGCTGGTTAAGGCACAAGCGACCCTTAGCCTTTACTGCACTCGTACTCCGTATGATCTTCAGTTCAGTTTTATTAGGGAAATATAGGTAAATACCTTGAACTCCCTCTTTGTACATAGCTATCACACAGAACATGTGGCGTTGCCAGTAATGGAACTGCGGTAGGGAGGCAGACAGTAAAAAAACTCCTTAGGCATCATTCATAAGTCTTGAATGCCATTTGTGGAATTTTAAGGAGAAAAACTGTCGTCTGTGGGGGGGGCGAAGGGAACATGTTAATCGGATGTGCTGCTGCTGAAAGTGTTTGGATCATGTCAGTAGAAGGCCATCGCGGTTGTTCAATATCCTAATGGTCACAAGGGGAGATGACTGTGGTGGTCACGGTGTCGGAAATGCGCCCATCGTATGCCCATGCGAACCAGAGGATGAAACTTGCAATCAGTTATTCTAAACAAACATATTACTGATAAGTAGCGAGCAGTATGATTCTTACCAAAAAGTTAGTCTGTAATATAATTAGCTTGCTTCATTACAGATAATGTCTTTTTCTATGCTGATCCAACTGCATCCTAAACGTGTCCACTGATTGGGACATGACAATGTATGCGGGTAGAGCATTCCAAGCCTGGATTACCCTCTTAGAGAAGGAGAATTTTCGTGGGTTCAATCTTGCGTCAGTCACAAGTAGCTTGAAAGGGTGTCCGCGAAATCTAGTAAAAGTGGCCAGCTCAAAAAAATCGACTTTACCAATATTCACTCACCTCAAGTTCCTGGCGGTAGGCTCAAGAACAACCGTGGCTTCTGCCAAACATTTCCCTGAGCGAATAAAGCATCTGAATGTAGAAACAAATGAATCCATGGTATCCTTCGATGTTGTCTCACTTTTCACTTCCATCCCACAACAACTAGCGGTTGATGTTGTTTAACAACTTCGTTCCGAACGCTACGATGACAGCGAGAAACCACTCAAATCTGAGCATCTGCTTGAACTTTTACGGCATTGCCATAAAACGTACTTCACATTTGGCGGACAAAGGTATGAGCAGATTAAAGGCACTCCCATGGGCTCCCGCCTGTCAGACCTGATTGCTGAAGTGGTACTCTAACGGATAGAACACTTGGTCTTCACCAAGTATGAACCAAAGTTTTGGGCTCGCTATGTCAATGACACCTTCGTCATTGTTAAAACATCTGACATCGAGCACCTCAAAGAGCTACTGAACTCGGTTGATCCAAATATCCAATTCACAATGGAGGTGGAAACAAATAAACAACTGCCGTTCCTCGATGTCCTGGTACGCCGGTGTTCGACTGGACTACTGAAAACTACAGTATTCAGAAAGGCCACCAGCACGAATCAAGTACTCAATTTCAACAGTAATCATCCCATGTGCCACAAACGCAGCTGCGTCCGTACTCTTTTCCAAAGAGTTCACACACACTGCAGCACACCAACCGCCAAAAGAGCTGAACAAAAACATATTCAGGAACTCTTCCGAGCTAATGGCTACCCAAACTCGTTTTTCAAACAAAGCAGATGACGACCAGAACAGATGACGACCAGAACAAAAGCAGCCTAAAGTCTGGAGGGCCATTCCCTACATAAAAGGCGTCCCCGAAGCAGTCTCACGACTGTTACAACCTGCCGGCGTGAGCATAGCCCATCGACCTCAAGCGACATACACCGCTAGGTGATGCAACCCAAAGACCGACTGCCT
>JAYGXS010000001.1:22925945-22998079 GCA_036362985.1 Ligula intestinalis
GACGAGAATTTATCGAAAGCTACGTATGCTCGCCAAATACTCTTCTGTTTCGAATGCCTTGAAAACTTGATGATTTCTGACAGTTGATTGGCCTTTCGCCACTATAATTATCCTCCTTTTTGGTTGCTTTCTCATCTCTGACGTTGGACACCTGTAATTGTTCGAAAGCTCAGAACAATAAATCAATTGATCTGGTGCTCGACCTGCCTTCTTCGTCATCCAACTCGGTTTTCATGAGCCCTTCTTCTTGCTTTAATAATCGTCCCCGGATCTGTAAACTGTACTACACTGAGCAGCATTTTGGTAAGGTTCCTCCTGCAGCCTAGCCGGATCTTCAGCTTGTAGCGACCTTGTATTTCCTAGCCATGCTTTGTTCACATGTCCCACTTGTCTGGCTCTTGTGCGCGTCCCAGATTGTCAAAACCTCCATTCAATATCACCCCCTGTCTGGCCTCACCGGCCAACCACTTCTCAAGACCAGGAGCTTGCTGCGGGGGAGTTGTTGGCGCTCAGACCCTCCCAGAACCGACGATGTACTGGTCGGTTGTAGTTGTCCGGACCCGGTGATCGACTTGCTGGACTGCGCCTCTGGACTCCGGCCCATTAATGGCTGGACTGCACTTGTCTGGGTGTCACTTACCCATTACTTAGATTATATTCCTTCTACCTTAATTTAATCATTAATAACACCCTGGCTTTCCACGCCTTATCATATCTACCAGCTTATACATGTTGGTATATGGTCTATCGTCTATTACCTGGTCGGATCACATCGTATCCCACAAGCTTATCAATCAAGCCTCTACACCAGAAGTTGAACACTAATCCTAGCTACATGCAATATAAATGACATCACATGTAGCTGTAGTCTTGGGGAACCTTATCCAACTGTTTATGTTAGGCTTTCAACAAACGACACCTGAGGATGAACTAACTGTATGAAACATCAGGTGCGCCTAGATTCTCTTCGATGGACTGATGTCTACAGACAGCGTGAAAATAACGCAGCCCCTCAAAGTTTCTGCAACTCTCCATCACGTAGATCCCACTTACAGCACTGATCCACCCACTGCGACACGAACTTACTAGCGGCTCTGTAAAGTAGCCGTTCTAACCTTTGCTTTCCAGCTGCGGTCTGCCTACATAATTTACTCGAAAACGCCAAGTAGATTGGGATGTGACCAACTCGATGGCGAGGCAGTAGTAGTGTCCTACTTTTAGGAGGCTGTAGCTTTGTCGACCTAGGCTCACCTGCCCGCCATGTATGTACGCCTGCTGTTTTGTTGTCTAGCTCCTGACATTTGTTCTGTAATCTTACCGGCTGAAGGAAACACTGGCTGATTCTGGATCAGCTGCTGCTTCATTATACTCCACCTTTGTCCTGCTCTTGCAAAGCTTAACTATAAACAGTAACTAACGCCCACAGAACTGCAGCCTTAGGTAAAGCAGTTTGATGGTGATCGTCATAACTGACAGGTATATTTTTAGGAAAAGAAAAAGGTGTGCGTAATCCAACGCTCAGAGAATGAAAAACCAACAGGCAAGGGAACCATTTTATCGTCACATCTACGCAGGCTGAATGTTTGCTGATGAGGAGTGCGGCATCCCGCCGGACTGAGGACTGGCAACTCCGTTCTGAGGCTCGTGTAGCTGGTGTAGCATCTCCGCTAGGAGGGCCGTCTGAAGTAGTTGTTCTAACGCAGCCTGCTCCTCCGCGGCGCTGTTGGAGGCCTTCTTCCTACTTCGCTGATGTGGGACCACTGGGTGTTGGGCGGCCATGAGAGCAGCAGTCTCAGTCGGCGTCTGCAACAATGGCTGCTGCTGCTCGTTAGGACCAGGCAGGGCTGGGATGATGAGGCTTCGTGTCTCTGACATCGAGGGCTGCACTGCCAGCGAGTTATCTGGAACGGGCGGGGGCAGTGACGGAGCCCTTGGATGTGCTGTAATTGTCTCCGGCTCCGGCCTAACGAACTCGGCCCTGGCAGTTGTAGGGACAAGAGTGCCCGCTGCGGGTGCGGGTGCGTGACCCACATCCCGAGGGCCGCTTCGATTTGTCCTACTGTCCTCTATCTGAACGAGTACGGACGTTGGTGCTGGTGGGCCGCCTGCCTCAGTGTTTGTGACCTGTCGCTCCGCCGCTGAGGCTTTCTGTTGGGAAGGCTGTATGGACGGTTCGACCTGCTGGTTTTCATTAGTAATTTTGATGTAGACAGTTGGTATGGTGGATCTCTCCGTTCCGGACGGGGTTATTCCGAAAAAGAAAGTTGGTATCATTGGTATGAATGGTGGCCAGAAAAAGGGATAAGTGCCAGCAGCCGGCATAGGTGTCACTGAGGGCCCAGGAGGATAATTTAGTGGCATTGGCAAGGTCCCGATGGCCAATATGAGGTTGATGCAGGCCATGTACACAAGATGCATTCTCTGGCAATGCGACATAAAGTGTGCCCTGAGTACCAATAACGAGTGGCGCATAGATGACGACAAAAGTTTATGATCGATTTTTCTGCAAATAAAGTTACCATATCATCGAAAAATGAAGACTAATACGGGATTAATCGATTATCACTGAAGAGTGGTCGCTCACGTACGTTGAGAGGAGCACTCAAAGGGGCTGTATATCGTCTGTCAAGTTTGCCGCCGGCTAAGAGTGACATGCGAAATGAACATGCTGATTTACCGGCAAGGGTGGATTGGGTGCCTGGTTGGGGAGAGTTAATCACGTAGTCGAAACAATAAGAAGTGATACGCCGAGCTAAGAAATTATTCTTCACAAAAGGTAATTTCTTTAGACTAAAGAGAAAATTGCGGTCTTATCACAAATGCCAATAATACCAACTTCTCAGAATATTCAAAAGCATTAAAGGTGATAGCTTCTGGACTCCGGTGATGTTACTTTTTTGGAAAATGATGAACAACTCTGGTCGGCATGAAAAACCGATATTGAATAAAATCTCAATCAATCTTTCCTGAGAATTATTCAACTGCTGCCACAAGAAATGAAATTTTTTGATGATATTGCAGGGAACGAGCTCTCAGCCTTATTTGTACAGCCTCATATGAAATGCCTAAACATGGATAGAATTCAAACTCATTGGGTGCAAAAAGTTTAGCCGAGTCGACACATTCAGGATCGGTCCTGCTGCCATAGATGAGACATTTGCTAAGTTATCGTGTGCACAGCATGCGCCGCTGAAGGTGATGGATTTCGGGTTCTTACCTGGAAAGGTAAGTAACGAGTACACAAATCAATTTCTGAGAAAATTAAAAAGCTCGGCGCTGCATAAGACCCATTCCAGGGGTCGTAATTGTTTTGTTTACTGTTCGGAGAAAGCGGGTGCAATTTCGCCAGTCGAGTACTCTCAAGCATTGCTGGACAGTACATAGGGTGAGAACAGTTGCCTTGTCTTTATAATTATTAAGATATGCAAGCTGGAAACGAACAGACAAAGTAGGGACCTGTAGTGATAAATTGCATAAAGTTGGGTTCGGACACAGCAAAATCGCACCAAAATCATCCTCCATTGCTAATTACGGCGACTTTAGGATAGAGTACAGGTAAAAGCAGAATACACTCTAGGTAATAAGAAACAAGGCTCTGGGCAACGCAATCCCAAAGCCCACTTGTAAATACCTCTGTAATGGTGAAGTTTTGGCTTTCTTCAAGGAGTGTCTGGTTAGTAAGAATCTGTTTTAAGTTCAAAAAAATGAGAGATCCGGAATAAAAATCTGAGGACATTATATTGCTTACTGGATTGGGGTTTGTTTTTCTGATATTTTGGAAAGCCGGGCTGGCTCTCCTTTGTCAAACTGTCAACTCTCACTATCAATCAGCGATTTGAATGTCTGCATGAAACCGTTGGCCTCGGATAGAAATGATGCTGGGACGTTTTATAAACTGACGTTAGCTCCTCAAGTTAGCAGCTTAGGTTTGAAGGTGACGAATGGTGTTTCAGCCCCATTCGGTGGCTGCGTTATGGGATGCTTGCTGAAACTATTCGAACCGTTATGAGTACGCTGGCAGGCATCCCTTGAGCAGTTATGACAGGATTTGGGGTTTTGTTTGGGAATTCTAGAGTCAGTTACTTTTTAGAATGAAGTTATGGCGTTAGGTTTTACGGTACTGGGATAGAGACTTGGGTTTAGGATTGGGACCAGGGAATTGGGGTTTGGTTTGGAGCTAAGACAAACCGCTAACGCGGCTACTAACCCTTACTATTAATTTTATCTGCCAGCCCTGAGTACTCCACGAACAAATAACCCTAACTTCTACCCATGATGATTATTGTTCGCCATAGATTCCGAGAGCGTTGGTGCAAGGATGTCGCTAGCCACAGAGGATAATTTTAAAATGATAACAGACGTAGTAACTGCCAACCGCACTTTTCACATTCACCGTGGGTCAAAAAGAGCAGACAGGACGCAGCGTTGGCCGCTTTCTCCAAACAAGCCATAAAAACTGCCTAACTTAGTCTTAACTGACAGTAGACTTTGCGCGGGTACTACTGCACTACCTACCTGCACTCAGCTTCAGTATGTGTTCTGTCAAGCTCAAGGATGCCGAGACTGATACAGATATAACTCTTTCTACTGCTACTAATTAGTATGACAGTAGTATTGGTCACAAGTGACGCGGAGTCAAAAGCACGCTGAGGCTCATGCGCCCTTGATTTCAACAAGGAGTGTGAATCCGAATTTAAGCTCTTCCGAGTGAATACACGTTTAAGACACAGACCACATCAGGGCTTGCCCTTGGTTTCCACCCTCTTAACTCTATGCATCAGGCTGTGTCCGTTCTATTAGGTTTCGACTACTGGGACTAGGATACTGCTCCTAGAAGTACGTGCCTATGCTAAAGTGCTAATTCTAGTAAGCATGTTTACTAATATCAGTAAATAGTATGCTATAATGCGGCCTATGTGTGCATTTAGGAAGTCTGCACCCAGTATGCACTCCCAATCTCTATGAGGTAAAGCGATTTGGTTATGGGTGACTTAAGGCGTCCTTTACTAGCACAAGTTCTAGCATGCCTTTATGTCGTAATGGAGTGCCGTTTACCGTCTATATGATACCTTTAGGCTTACTGCAGTATCAAGCTCTAGCTTGGAGTTCACAGAACTTCTACTAATATCCCCTCGAGCCAACAGTACGGCCATCAATTTTGATGATGCCCAACTTATACTGCAAATAGGTTGCTGTAGTAGCTTGAGCGTGAGTTAGGTGTCAAGTAAGTGGACTTAAGTAGACTTTCCGCAGCATTTACCGCACTTTCTCTCCTTTCTTATTCATTTGAGCTCGTTGTTTCTCTGTCTCACCCAGAGTTCGGAGAGTGTCCCACGCATTTATGCGGGGGGGGGGGGGGGGCATTCGAAGCACAGCAGATCTTATCTTAGCAGTGGGGGTGTCGTTTAGCTTAATGCACTCCGCTGAGGTGATGGGTAGAATTTGTTTCGGCTTATACGTTTTTCGCTTGCATGAACACATAGTACCCTTCCACACCTGCTGAGTATTCGCTGGTACGGCGCCTAGTGATACCTAGGAAGACACGGTCATTGTAGCGCGGTGGTCTTATCTATACAGTCGACAGAGTAGATCTGAAGAGAATAAAGTGGGAATGCAGGTGATTTTAGGCTTTAGCACCAATCTTTCACATTAACACACTGATCATACCTGAGCGGATACCACATTTGGTGTGGTCGGTTTGCGAAAGGTCCGCTAGCGCCCCTATCTAGAATTAAGACGCCAGCCAGCGTACTGATCTCACGGAAAGCGAAGATAGAGCTCGAGCAGGGACTGACATTTAGAGCTTTGAGGTTTGCCCTTCACTCCGGTGTGCACTTAACCTCACTCCCTTTTTGGGCGACCTAGTTGGGGAGAGGGGTGTAGCTATGGGGTTATAGTCCTTAAATAACTTCGTGTATTATGAAACGGGGCCCGAAAAATTACTTCTGACCTCGGTCGCATGGTCTGGATTTGGCCACTGGCGGCCGCATATAATCTATCTTTATCAGCCTCGAGCGCTGATGTGGATCTGATATGCTCTAAAGAATTTTTCCCTTTCTCGTAGAACTACACATTTTTCCGACTTGGCAGTGAAACCTGCCAGCGTTAGGCTGTCGAATAACATACACAGATTATGATAAAAATGGTCTTCCTCATCCTTCTCAAAAGAACTGCAGAAGCCCACGTCATCTAGAAACGACATACTGGTGCACAACCTGTCGTCGAAAGAACTGACGAAGGGTCAAATACAGGTTCGACAGCACAAAGTCTCACTCAACAAGGCTGATGCTTAACCTGCCAACATGATTGCAGCTGTGTAATTGGTCAGCAATCAGATAGAAGCAGCGAAGGAGACAAAGCACCATATTCGACACCAGTATCTTCCCTCCTGGTAGCTCATCAACCACGAGGAGTACTCCCCAAGGTCGATCGCGCTGCATTAATAGCACTCAAGGCCGACCGGGACATCGTCATCGTGCCAGCCAATAAGGGATGTTCTACGGTCATATTGGACAGAACCGAATACCTTCAGAAGGCGCAAAACTTACTGAAAAATCGCCAGTTATATGTTCCTTGTGAAACCAATCCCATCAAAAGGCTGACATGCTAAATCAACTCGACCCTGTTGGCACTAGAGAACTCGAGTTCAATAACGTCGTCTGACCGACGCACGATGAAGTTACAAGAAACGGCCTTGGCCCACTTCTACGGCCTCCTAAAGTGCACAAGGAGGGCGCTCCTCTCCAACCCTTCGTATCACTGAAAGGCACACAAACATACGGACGGGCAAAGTGGCTGTTCCGGCGTCTCAAATCTCTGACCGCTGATTCAGAGACCACGGCCCGTTCATCAACAAAAAATTTGGGGAAACTTAAAGGGGTAAGTTTCCTGCCAAGTGATATCATGGTTTCCCTCGATGTCATGTCCGTTTTTACTTTTATCCATAAGGATCTGGCAGGCGAGACCGTCGAATTACTCATAGGAAGCAAATGCGATGAGACGGAGAATCGCCTTGGGCATGCCCAAATCTTACAGCTTCTGAAGTGCTGTATCAAGACGTACTTCAGGTTTGACGGAACAATTTACAAGCGGGTGAAGGGGACACCAATGGGCTATCCGATTTCGGTACTCAAAGCTTAGGTGGTCCTACAACGGCAAGAGTCGCCGGTCTTCCAACACAACAAACCGAAATCCTGAGCGCTGTATGTGGATGACAAATTTGTCGTCAGCGCATGGGACCAGGTGCTCACGTCCAAGGAACATCTCAGCAGCGTCTTCCTGGACATCCAATTTACGACGAAGGGGGGAAGAGAACAACCAGCTAGCCTTCCTTTATGTCCTCGTCTGTCGCAAATATTGTGGTAGCCCAAACGTTAAAGTATTTAGGAAAGCGACAAACACGAGGCAAGTACTGAATTACTACAGCAACCACCCAAGCAGCCACAAACGCAGTTGCGTATGGACGCTCTATTGGTGTGTTGAGACGCACTGCAGCGAAAAACAAGGTAAAGGTGCCGAGATAGGATACCTTCGACGGACCTTCAGGGAAAATGGCTACCTGCACATTTTCGTCAACCGGTGCTCGCGTAAACGAGATTGCCAGCAAAGTCGCACCCACCCCAAAATTTTGCGAGCGATCCCGTACGTCACAAACGTCTCGGCGGCTATCTGCAGCTTTCTCGCACCACTTGGAGTTGGGTTCGCACACAGACCGGAAGCAATCATAAGGCGTCAAATGATGAAACCTAAAGACCCACTGCCACAGCAAGAAACATCTGGTGTCGTCTACAGAAGTTGGTGCAGTTGCTGGCAAAGCAATTTTGTCGGAAATAATGGCAGATTTTTCAAAATGCGAGTTGCTGAACAGGCGGCAGCAGTGCGGCGAAATGATCCCAATTCTCTAGTTACGGTTCATTTGAAGGGACCCAGCAATACATTGAAATTTGATGAGGCCAAAATTCTCGCAGACGTTGGCAATCTATAAGCCGGGAATTACTTGAATCATGGTTCACGGGCCCCTACGCCGTAAACAAGTGCAACGATTTGCCCAATAGATATTCGGTGCTGAGACTCAATGTGGCCAAAGCAAGTCGCCGCCTAGGAAACAGGCAGGCCACTGCGTCACCCTACCCCACTACCGAAGGGTCAGATGACCGAATAACCATCATGCCACCACGCCCGATGAAATGTCAGTAGGTCAGAGCCCGCATACCGTTCAACGGACCACCAACACTCAAAAAGGCAATTTCGGTTAACTGTCGCTGTATGTAACAGTAATGACTGTTTTCTTTGAAAGCGGCATACTCTTGTGCATACGTTACCCTACCTGCTACTACTCTGACTTTGTCTCTGATGATGAATCCGTGACGGATGTGGAAATGTCAGGCGAATAAATGGATTGTCCCTGCGATCGACTTGTGTTTTCTTATTGACGCTAATATTTGTTTTACCTTGGTGGGGCATGATTCCGAATTTTGTATAGACCAGAGGGAAGTTGGGTAGCAGTTGCGGTGGTGAAGCAGTATTTCCAGAATTACTGAGCTCTTATCTAGTACTCAGGCAATTTTATTAATACTGCTGTGATTCGTACTGTCGCTGTATTGTTAAAACTACTAGGTATGCATACTGCTCTTACTAGTAGTGCCAGAGTTTTTACAATTTAAACCGATGGTATGAGAGTGCAAGTACCCTTTAGACAGGAGGAATAAAGGCAGTTATGTGAAAGCACACTACAAGGACGGTACTAAAGATCAAAAGTGTGGCAATGCAGTTGCCAGCTGATACAGTAAAACAATCGAATAGTCCAATACAGTGCAACAGAAATGCTTCAATATTAGTGATGGTCGTAATACTAGTAATTTTAGGTCTTACAGTCCAGAGGGAACAGTTAGCGTATAAGATCTAATGGGCGCGTAAATATACACGAAGGAAGTCTGTTCAAGGTAGGGATAACAGTAGAAATGACCTGAATTATGCCTGTCAATATCAGGCGACTAAATCTAGTGTCCAGAAAGTCTGATTACCCGACGTGGCATCTAGGGTTTCGTCAGTCCGAGCCAAAGGATAATAATCTTTTTTAGTCACTGGGTGAAGCTTTCGACAGACAACGCACACCCCAGGGTGCTGTTTTTCTGCACAATTAGCTTAACTTCTATTATGCCTGTATCTCGCAAGGTAATGCCATTTACCATCGTCAGGCTAACAAGAGAATTGCCGTATGTTGCTAGAATTTGGAACTTACAAAAGTATTCTAGCACATATGTGTACACCGATCATATGTAGGGCGCACCTGCCCTTGTATTTAATGCCTTTCAGCTGTCATGGGTGGATGTGCTTACACAACCATTTGCCACATAACTAAGTATATGTTGCTTACTATGTTTCAGTAACATAGTTATTATTTTTAAGCATTACCGGCAGAAACATTGGGACTTGCAAGTCGCAATGTTTCTGCCGGTAATGCCTAAAAAAGTATTCTGTCACGATGGGTGCATCTCCGACATTCGGTGACGTTATCGTGACCACCGCAATCTTCTCCTCGTGGGATCGTTAAAATTATGACAGAAACCGCGATGGGCTCTTCCTGATATGCTTCAAACACTCTCGACACAGGCCATCTGATTCGAATATACTCTCCACCCCCACACCCCCACCCCCCACCCACGGGCGACAGTTTTTCTCCTTAAATCCTTCAAATGGCATTCAAACCCCTAGACTTTCTGAACAATGCCTAAGGAGTTTTCTTCACTGTCGGCCCTCCTTTACCCAGTTCCAATTACTGGCAACGCCACTGTATATTTAAATATTCTGCTAAACAAATGCATTGCATAACTGTTCTGCACCAATAGGGAGTTCAAAGGTATTTACCTACATTTCTTTCAACAAAAGCTGACCTGACCCCCTTAATCTAGCTTTATATTCCCATTGACAAAAACTACCTTATTCTTAACCCCTTAGCCACACCCCAAAACTCTTATACATAACTGTCTCAGGTAGGCCAGCTAGTGTAGCTGTGACTACTGTAATCTTTTCAGTAGGCCTGTCGTAAGTTAATCACCTGGTCCCAATCTTTGTACTATTCTCTTGGTCAACATCCCTAATTCACTGTTCCTAAAAGTGCAGATTATCTTTAACAGTGTAGGTGCCAACAAGTGTGTAGTGTCATGAAGGATATCAGCAAGACGCAGGATAAATGCATTCTCACGTCAATATCTCTTAGCAACTTAGCTATTTAAAACAGTATATGTGCAAAAAGACCTTGGCGTATTTATTAAAAACGACTTAAGAATCACAAAACCATTTTCCAAAGTCGAAGCAAGGGTAATGTGTACTATGCGCGCGACACGGAGAACAGTTCTTAGCTTGAATGCGGATACCTCTGGTAAGTTATATGGAGCATTTGTGCCGCCGTAACTGGAAGATGCGGTACAGGCCTGGCGGTCGTGGCTTTGAAAATGTCTAGTTATTATTGTAGGTTTATAATAATATGCTACGATGACTGCTAGTGAATTCAAACGTTTGACGTACGGGCAGTGTCTGAATGTCTGGCATTTATATCCATTCCACTATAGGCAAGACAGAAGTTAACTTATAAGAAATTTTCAGTCACTGAAGTGAATTGATCTGGATGCCAACTGCGAACACATTTTGGAAACGACACCAACAAAGTGTCTCTAAAGATGTGGTTGCCGACTTAATAAGGAATTGTGCCACAAAAATCAACGCTTCTTCTTTATTTCTCAGAGATTCGCTCGTCAATGAGACTATATATCGACGTATGATGTGCATTCCCCATTATGAAGGTGTTCAAGGTGCGTCTGGGTTACTACTTGTTAACGGTCGACCCGAACCCCCAACTCTTATCTATCGGATAACATTTTACTCCCCGATTACAGTAGATCGTTTTGTTACGGTAACCTTTACACTTGTGACAATTTCATACTCCAAATCCAGTGAACATGTATTAGGCTGTTATTTCTTAAATACTGCACCCCTTATTCCTCTGCATTTCATCATTAGTTATAATCATTCTGCATGACACAATCTGCAAAACTTTCGCAACTTGTCTATTTTCATGCGTACCGTTTAAATGGACTCTGAAGGGACTTCTTTCATTCAGTTAGTTTATTAACTAACTGATTGTGGCTGACAGTAGGCTGACAGCGAATACTGAGTTTATACGGCAATTTGCAACTTTTGAGATACTGCCTTGTGTGTGTCGTGACGGCTTCAGGTGTATTAAACTGAACAAAACGAGGACTGCACCAAAGTGTCGTGAGGTTAGGTTCCACAGAGCTGGCGTATCTACCTGGCGCCAATCCATTGTCCAAGCTGATCGACTAACTGATACTGAGATTGCACACAGTGCCTGCGCGTGCTGTATGCGACCTGACCACATAGCACATGACACAAACGTTCCACACAATGGAGGTAGGCTGTTCTGATCTCACATACGTTTGAGGTTACGTTGAAAATGTGTCGAAGAACAGGCGTCCACTTAGTTGGGGAGATTGGGTGATGCGGAATGTCTTTGATCATGATGTATATGCTGGTGAAGAGATGTTGGGTGGTGTGCTTTTACCGGTGGTGTCTTAGTTTAGGTTTTCGTGTACGCACATATGGCCGAGTAAGTCCATGCGGCCTCTGAGTTTGCATAGGTTTTGCGGTTAACTACGGCGAGTGTGGCAGGTGCGTGTTCTTGCTCCTGACAGTAGTTCACCAGTTTCGCTGTGAGGGATCGGAAAGTGACCGATACGTTAGAGGAAGGTACAATTAAAATGAGGACAGGTAGGTGTCGAGTCCGTATTGCTGATGGTCTTGTAGTGAAGCTGGACCTCTAAAATGTTCCCGGAATGTTCTCTGCTGTGATGGGCATGAGGGATGCCGTAGGTAATAGTGGATGATGGGATATGGCGCGGCAGTGCAGGTAGTTTCACTGGCGTAAGTGCTATCGGCCGTAATCGTCATGAACAGCTTGAGCGTCCTGTTCTTTTTGGCATAGCTGACAATGGAGGTGTTTGTAGAGGCAGTAAAGCATCTGTCATGTTTCCATGCGTTGCGTTTACGGATTCTCGTTAAGGCCGATCCGTGTTTGGAATGCTCGGTAACAGCTTGGACACAGCAGAAAGGGTCAAAGCCACTAGAGAATTTTGAGTCGCTCCTTTCGCATTGGCGATACTGCTGGCTTCATAGATTGCTGCCCCAGTATTCAACGCTTTTCGCCAAGCCGGTTGGTCCTGAACGAGGTTTTCCCAGTACTCCAGGTTGAGTTTCAGGTGCTAACGAGATGCCTTCGAGGACTCTTCCTTGAATATTGTTGGCGTTCTCGCCTTTGAACACACATAGCAACGTCACCCTTGACGACTCGCCTGGTAAGTACTGTTCATCCATCCTTTCGAGTCTGGCATGAATTAAAGCTTCCGGTTCGTTCGATGACTTCTATTTTTGACCAGAAAAAGTGACTAAGAAGGCTGGTTCAGCACTGAAACAATTCAGTTCCTATTCTGAGCTTTCGAATTCCTACAGGAGCTACACTTAAAAGGTGATAGCAGCAACAAGTAGTGTGAAACTCATGGGGTTAAAAACTAAGCAATGATCAAGAACGCCAGTCTAGAGGTGACTGCACAGGGCTGATTAGTCCAATACTAAATTGGTACATCGATTGATCCGTGGGCCAGGCTTCATCAATGGTTGGTTCGCCTCGTTTCGAATGTGGGTGGTTATCTTTACTGCGGCAAAATTAAATGTATGGCGCGTTTCGAAAATGTCGGCAGCAATTTGTGATAACTCGTCGCCCCATCGCAAAGTCATCTTACATTCATTAAACAGACACTAGTTCAACCTACCTTCTAACAGCCTTGCATGGGAATGTCACAATTTTAAAAATGCCTTCAAAAAGTACTTGCCTCTACACATTCCTCCTAATATCTGCTGGGTTCTCGTCACGCCTCTGCTCCACGTAGCGCAGCTTATTGTGTCTTATAAAGGTTGGTATTGCATTTATTAAAGGTCGTGTATGTTAATTCGAGGAGGTTATTACCATGGACCTGTTCCTTCTTGACATGATAAATGCAACATTTTGTGGAAAATTAATGCATGCACATTCAAAACTTGATTGAAAATGAAATAATTTCTAATACATGTACGAAAAGGCAAAACTTAATCAACACGGATTTATAAAAACAATGAAAAGAGAAAGATTTGAGCAAATGGTTAGAGTTGAGCTTATCATAAATCAAAGGAAGACACAGCGGCGAACTATTAACAATTATAGCTGAAGCCTTGATGCCAATATATTTCGGTTATAAAGTTAACTGCATAGTAATCAACTTATCTATCATAATAAGCTGCGACTGAAAATTGGGGTGAAGCTTTGTTTTATGCATCACTGAGTACCCTGCCAGCCAAATTCCCATTTCCCCCGTCGAAATTTCTGGGAGATAGGGAGTGATACTGGGGTGACGACAGGGATTCAAAGGGGGTGAGGACGCGGTTTTAAACCCGCATACCCCCATCCTCACCCCCGGATCTTTCCATCAAAATTCCGGAGAGGGTATGCATACCATCAAACTATCCGTAAAAATAATATCAAATGTCACCTAAAAACGTACTTTAAGTTCAAAAATAGTCCCAAATATGAGTTAGATTGCCTTTTCGGTCAGTCTTCAGTATCCTGGAAATTGCGGGTTATGGAATAGTACAAATTCCTTAACCACTCACTTTGGATACACCCACATAGTCACCCCCGCTCAGTTTCGGGCATGTGCTGGCAGGGAGGACGGGATATGCGGGTTAAAAAAACTTCGTTACCTATAATTCCCCCGTGGAAATTCAGAGAAGGTATGCATATTAAGCAAATGAATAAATTTTATATTTTAGGCTTCGTCATTTTCAAATCATGTGTAAAAATAATCTGAAATGTCACCTAAAACGCATTTTAGGTTCAAAATGGTCAATAAACGAGTAAGATTGCCTTGTAGGTGCGTCTACAGGATCCTGGAAATTGCGGGTTGCGGAATAATACCTATGCCTTAAACATCCTCTGTCCACACCCCGCAAAAATTTTAGCGTGTGCTGGCAGAGTACTTATCCCTCCACTCTGAAACTGCTCGACCAGACATTATCTACACAGGTATAACTTATAGGCCCTCGCCTAACCTCTATTGAAGACATTTGAAGTCACTTTATTATTCATATCTAAAAATGAAAAAAGATTTCAACCTTAACAATATAACACAATACAAATGTAGGCTTAACAATCACATGCAACTCCGCCTGTCACGGACTATGACTGCGCCCTAAAATTTTATGAATTCTTCGAATTGGTTCGGTCGATCATCTGCGGGATCATCCGTTTCAACGGCAGAGGAAGCCGGCGCACATGGACGTTCGGCGGAATGCCTTCTCGCAGAGGGTCATTGGATCCTGGAACGGAATCCCTGCCGAGGTTTCCCTCTCGCATACTGTTTGCACTTTTAAAACGTAAACTTAATTTGCATTTGCTCACAGACTGTGACAGATATAATACACATAGTGTCAGCAGCAGCAGTTTGCAATCGGCTGTCACCTATCACTCTATTGTACTAAGTCAACTGTCCCTTACTTACCCTCTCTTTTCACAAATCAACTACAAGAAATGGCAAGTTTTTTTATGACTTCGTGTTATATTTGTGCTCCAAATCTCAATCACTGTATTAAGCCGATGAGAGTTTATCGCAAGCAAGTGTATAGTCGAAAAGTGGTTTTATTTAATCCTATAATCCCTGAAGTTACATAAGCCGAAAATAAAAAATCACAAACGTGGAAGTGCACTAAAACATACGATCTAAACATAATATTTTTTAAATGTGTTATCTAACCCATCGCTGCCACGGCCGTATTTGAGGTAACTATTTCTGAAAAGCTTGCGTTTGACCTTAGCCGCGTACTTTGGATTACCTAATATTTCGTAATGTGTATCCGTTAGCCAGTATCTTTAGACAAAGGCATTTACCACTGGATTTAATCTTATCCATGATTGGTCTTACGCAATTTCCGAGCAGGGTTGAATCGTGGCTTGATGTTTGGGGTAAGTAAAATCAATTTTAATAGTTTTCCTTTTCTGTAATTCTTGATAAAATTGCAAAATGTTCTTTCACAACACAAAACGCTCCTTAGCCGTATCTTTGAAATGATTGAATGAATATCAATGCACCTGCATTTTCTTGATGGTTTTGTATTTTGTGTCACTAGTATGCTAAATTTATGTGGTATTTTATAATTCAATAATTTATATATGTTTTGGAAAATCTTGAAAATAATGCATTAAGCACAGAACTGTTCAGCTTTGTCCAGCGTGTTTGTTTAAAATTTTATTATTGATGTAGAAGTCGTTGATATTTTCGCTTTCGGAAGTTTTCTTGCATACATATATTCTTGCTGCTTTTGGTTGATATGGCTTGGATTTTGCGTCATTGTTCTATTGGATTCTTTGCCTTTACAAGACGAATCTGAACGACAATTCAGTTTGAAAATCTCGCAAATACTGGCGGCGAGTCCTCGCAGAATTGAAACAACACTTTGTTAGTCTGCTAGTTTATTAAGAGTTCTGCAGTGCGTCGAAACTCGTGTGTAAAATGTCAAACTAATATTGGCCCGTCATAGAAACGCACTAATTTCAAATCCGCGCTAGGATATTTTCTCGCTGGTCGCATATACCCGCTTTTAAGGATAATGTCATTATAGTTCTAGCGCACCCTCCTTTTGCTCGATACTCTTTGTTGCGACTGAGTAATAAGTATCTGCTTTTTTCGCTAATTCGTCTTTGGTACATTAAGCTGACGTATGCACGCATTGTAATCCTCCACATCCCAACCTTAAATATGCATTTTTCTAGAGCTGATGTACTCACCAGCCAAGGTGCAAAAGTTGACTGCGTACCTAAATCTTGGCTGTGGAAGTGTTTTTATTCTCTTTGATTTTATCCATAAAAAGGTTTTAAGAGACGTTTCCTTTAGTGCATAAAGATCACTCCTTATAAGTCAAGTTAGTCGTCAAGTAATAGTTACGTATTTTTTCCATTTTGAAACGATATTATGTGCTGTGTGCATGTGATGTCAATTAACTCCACAAATTTGTATTTACTTTTATTTGAAGCATGTAATCACTGCATAATTTGACGAATCCAATAAATTTCGCGAGTGCTCTACAGCTGCGGCCTCACTTCGCATACCATAGATACCGTATGAGAGAATATAACAATTGGATTCGAACAGAAAAATTGATGTTAACTGCAATGTCATAGAAATTTTCTAGGTAGGCTAATCAATAACTCAGACAAATTAAAACAACGCAAGCTGGATGCTATAAGTTTATATTACTGGTCTTTTTGCAGAAAACATGCATGTATCATGCAAAGCAGGACTAGAGAATAATTTATCCTTAGATTACTTAAGTCAATTTTTAAGAAACCAACCGACAATATCTTGCCCCTGAACACAGATGAACTTGTTTTGAAACTATTTAAAATACAACTTTATAAGCTGCAAACAGAGGTCCTATCATGAGGACTTGACTTCTATGTACTGAAAGAAAAATATAATCCATTTGTAGTGGAAGCATCGTTTGACGATCTGAACTCTTTGGCATCGGACTTTAAACCAATATCCACTGAAAACATGCGTTAGATGAAAGCATAATTTTTTTATTACGCAACAGTATCAAAAGTACCAATACCACAACGCACATCCATAACTAAGGAGTTTATGGTTTTGTCATCCTCAATCACATGGTTTACTGTACCAAAGTAGAAAATATTTTAGATTAATTGATAACATTTTATACAGAAAAACAAGGCAAAAAACAAAGGCATCGGAAGATTCCGCCCTGAAAAATAGCAAACGTCTTCTGGATAATAACCTGTTGAATATTAAGACAGTGCTAGTTTTAAGACCAGATGTTCATATCTCCCTCGATTATATGAATTACCACAAAAATGATACCCCTTAAAACCAATTATATCCATGAATACATCATTTTCACAGATAAGCGCAGTGGCTAGTAAAGTTATTAGAGCCAACCCGCCATCGGTTTTCGGACAGTTTTCCTTTTTATTAACACCAAATACATGATATCCGTTGACCTAGAGTCGTGTTTTACTCTTGTGCCATTGAATGAAACATTACACAACATTTGTTCTCGAACTCGCCTTTCCTCCAAAATATTACTGGAAGTACTAACATTCTGTCCAATTTCTATTTAACGATCAGACTTATAAACAAATTTAAGGAGTCTCACTAGGAATCCAATTTGGTCCGACCCATGCTGACAGATTTGGGGCCCATTCAGATGAACAAGTTTATTTACAATTGAACAGGACAACACTTTGTAGAAGATATGTTGATGCTGTCTTCGCGCTGATTGATAACATAAAGGAAGCTGAGGAATTACTATTTAAATTAAACAGTTTGCGTCCGAAGACCGAATGCACCATGGAACATGAAAGGAACAACCAGCTTTCCTTCATAGATATCGACAGGTTCAGACAAGAAAATGATTCCATAATACACACAGTTTTCCATAAAAAATACATGGAAAGAACAGTAATTGCATTAACCGGGTTTGGTAAATACTCTCTATTAAAGGGCAAGAAAATTCTGCTCTAAGGAAACATTGAATGCAAAAATTGCCTGCCTCAAGAATTCTTTACTTAAGTGAGGATTTTCAGAACTTTGTACTTATAAGTAGTGCAAACCCTTATGGCCAAAACGAAGGAACAGTCAGTTTCGTAAAAGCCCGTTTTCATATCGCTGTCTTTTAAAGCCCATTTTTAGTATCGCACGCAAATATTCGGTTATTTAAATAAGCTTTTTGGAAATCTGAATTTAACTGTTACCTAAATAAGTCATCTAGGAATTTTACCAATGTATCCGCATCAGTCTTACTAATTAAGACAGTTGAGAGCTCATTAACTTAGTTTCAGTGCAGACCCAGGCTCGTTTCAGTCACAATGTGGACAGGGCCTTTTTTTCTGAATGCCTCAGATCAGACCTGAGTTCACTCTTGACAATCAGTCCACAGGCTTCACGTTGATCGGTTTTACGTGTTAAAAAGCATCCGAATTCGCCTTCCGGTTTAAGTGCTCACCACATATGTTTTTGATTTTTGTCGACGTAACTGTCATATATGTTTAACCTTCTCAACCGAAATTGATTGCATCACATAGAATTGAAATGATTTTCAACGAGTGAACCGATAAATTTATATTGATTTCGTTTTTACTTTTTAACTGAACTATCACAATGTCAGTTGGTTGTACTTACCAAAACTAGGGAGCCCAGAATACACTTCTGACTTCGCAATCATCGTTGGTAAGTTAGAAGACAACCATGGATCGCTAAGCACCGTCCCAGACTAGAATATATCTGCATAAGCGGCTTATATGTATTGTAACATATCCAATAGCAAGTCGCTGAATACACGCTTAACCCCACGTCCATTATGAGAGCGATTGTATACCCCATCTGTTGACGGCAGAAAACCCACTGAAATGTTTATTCTAGTCTTGTTTGTTTTTGCTTATAACTAGCTAGCGGTATGCACTATCATCACGGCAAAATGGACTAGCCTGTGTTCTTTCATGTGGCTCTGAGCATCACACCTGCATGATCTACTTCGCCAATGATGGGTTCGCAGATACTGGCGTCTGTCTTTGGTTCGCCGAATTAAAATTGTCTCTCTACTATCATTTCGAATGTCTTTGTTCCTCTCAGTTGTCATAGTTGCTTATTATCCCACCTGCATGCTAAATAGATAGTGTCTCCTGGACAGCCATCTCGAGATGATAAGCTGAACAGTAGCACTCTGGGGTGAGTAGGTGGCAGAATTCGCCTACGCGTGTATCGGGCGTCGTGCCAGAAGTCCTGTTCTTATTCCACTTGGTATCTTTACCAGCTTTAGCCGCCAACAACACCCAGTAGCATTATGGAAGCCTCAGCAATCACATTTCCGTTAGAATTTGTACATGGGCAGGTCACGGATAAATTGAGTAACACTGGAAACATTTGCACTCACGACGCACGCAAACGCACCATTAGCCCGCCAAGGTGCACACGCAGGCTTTCCTTCTACTTCCTTAGTTAGCTGGCCTCTAAGAACCTCGACTCTGACAGCCGTGGCCGTCATGGTGCGAACAGAGTGCTAATACACCTTGACTGACAAATGATAATGCATTGGTCGTGCACAGCGCCCGTGTGAGTGTCTGTGTGTGCGTACTTCCACGGCAATCACCTGCCTGGACAGAGAGTCCACCTGCCAGTGTTACCACCACCACCACCGTTGGACTGGACGTGTGTGTGTGTTCTACGTCTGCATTATTATTTGCATAAGTTTTTGGGTGTGTGTGCGTGAGGTGCCATGACCTGGTCGGCAGGGGGGGGGGGGCGGTGAGGAGGTGGAGTGCAGGAAAGTGCATCCTTGCGGATGCGTCGGGACACAGCTACTGTCCACTGTAGGTTTGTGCATAGTTTCTCCCTGGCACAGCAACAGCCCTCCTACTGACCACGTGCCTTCAAACTGCAGGCAAGCAGACTTGTCAGAGTCGTGATCTTGTGGTTTGTTTGTGTTTGTGTGTGTGTGTGTGCTACACTCTTCTGAGGGCTTAAAAGCGTAAGCTCACTACATACAGCTTCAGATGCTAGCAAGAGTAACGGAAAAGCTGAGGCTGCGACGGTGCATAAACAACCTACTTGGGGCAGCGGGAGGAGAAAGTCCTTAACTCTTATGGTTATCTAACAGCACTCCAGCAAAAGTCTAGAGAAAGTGAAGAATCAGAGTTTCGAGACCCCTCCGCCGCAACTAATTGCCTGGAGGGCAACTGTCGTGGGCAGAGGAAAGTCCGATGTACTCATTGATCTGACCTCGAAAAGAATTTGAAACAGAATTCGTAAAACCATCCCTGCTATTCGGTTTTAATACCCCATGTGGGGATTGGGTCTTGTTCCACCAGATAAACATTTTAAATTCACTAGCTTATTTGTGGAAACAGTTCTGCTGACTACTGTAGTACAGTTTAAATCTCGAGTTATTAGACCTTAACTCTCAAATATCTGTTCTGAGCAAAGTGCTAGGCCGTTAATAACCGTCTTTTAACGGCTGCAGTCAACATCTTTTCACTCCCAATCGTAGGGGCTATACGCGTTCTGGCTTGTTACACCATTTACTAATAACTCGCCAGCACTTATACAGCTACCGCTATCAGTATCTCCACCATCTGTCTATTTATAAATGTTATTGCTTCCTATAGGTGGAAATATTTTTAGTATCATATGAGATCAGCTGTTTAGAGAATTCAACTAGACATTTGACTGGCTAATTTACGTTAACCGCCTCTGTCCTTGCTAGTCAGAATCGTATGGCATTCTGCCAAAATTGCGCCACGTCTGCTGATCATGATTCGCTGACGTTTTAAGCCTTTCGAACGCAAGCCTTTGCAGCCTCTCGAGAATTGGAGTAAAATACTCAACCTTCATCATCTGCAGCTGGAAGTGTCGGCGACTAAACTATGACAATGCCTAAACAGGAGTACATTAACGACCAAGAAAAGGGAGACTGGAATGGCTATTTCTGGCTTACTAGCTGTCGTCAGCCAGTCGTACCCAATCCTGTGTTGTGCATCACCCCAGGCTCGAACCCGCGACTGATTGGTAAGAAGGTCAACGCTCGAACATATTGAGCCGTAGCCTCATTTTATTTCCAGCATCGATCAGGATTATTGGCACTGGTAGATTGGCGCTCAACAATTGGTTACGTTGACGATTTTTATTGACTACACTGTCGTAAGGGTAAGGGACGTCCCTTACATACATTTGATTGCTTCTTCTCAACAGTTTCAGTATCATGTCATGTAATATTAACTTCGGTCCGGATGAATATCCTCCTTGGGGTATTTTAGTTCATTTATTGATCTGGCGACTAGCGTAGGGAAGCATTTTGTAAATCGAAAGTTTTGTTTCCTTAGTTATTACCCAAAAACAATATTTTACCTTTCCTGAAACTATAGTGAATATAGAGTTGAACGATTTGATTTCGATTTATCAGTTTTGGTCCAATTATCTACTTTAACAGTGGTTTGGATGATCAACATTTTCTGTAGTAAAACCACTTACTCTACAAAAGCACCAGAAAATGGGACCATTAGTGGCAACAGTAGTGTAAGTAGTGCAGTTCATATGCCTCTAGTCCCAACATCTGCCCTTCGGAAACGGTGGTTGTATGGTAGACAGTGGAATATACGTTAATAACTGATGTATGCGTTTTTATTTTATTGTATTTAATAATGATGCTGGTTTATATCTGTCGATTTTCCTAATCGTTAACGTACTGCAGAGAAACCCGTTTATCAAAATGCAGATTTCCTAAAATTCCTAAAAAAAGAAATTGTGGTTAGGATGTCGTCTGCTTCAACTTATCTGAGGTCCGACTTACCGTTCTGGAGTAAGATTAGTACACTTCGCGGTGCTAAGTGCCGCGCCAACCTTGAATTTACATGCGGAACAACTTACTTCCTTTTGTCGCGGAAAACACATTAAACTTTGCACTTCTAAAACCTTCCTTCACTACCTGTCCTATTTCCCCACTCGCAAAACTCTTATAACCTCCGTTTTCATAGGACAGAGCGCTAAAACTGGGCTTATGAGGTGCACAACTTCAACAACCTTTGCTCATTTAAAAATGCCTGAAAATTGCTTTACCAAGACGCAGATACTAGCTAAAACCCAAGCTCCGGTTTAACAGAGCAAAATTGTTCATTTTTTTGTAATTTGGGGTCTGTTTCATTGCTTTCGGCGAGAGTTTGGACAACCAACTTCTGATGCCATGCAAAGTGAGAAAGTGAGTGAAGTGACTGCTCTAATTTCGAATGAGCTCGTCAAGAATCGAAAAAATCGTCACGCAGTCAATTAAACTGAAATGTGTATATGCATGTTGAATTTAACAGGCCTTCAGGCCTAAAAGGTATTAACTTGCATAACTAAGCTCGAGGGGTATATCGATCAATTCACACCGTTGACGGGCGTGGCTACGACAACTCCGAGCCGTTTCCACAACCGCAAATTCGACTTGGTGGTGGCGTTTCAGCAAGCGTTATTTGGTTGTGTGCGTACTTTTAATCGGTCTGGGAATCTTCTATTTGGTGCACGTTCCCGCAGAAGTTCGTCTGTTCTGTCCCGAAGTACTTGTCTTTCTCTTTGCATTCGATCCACAACTAAACTCTAGGAGGGCCTGTAGCCACTCTTTTGATCCCTTTTAACACCTCAATGTCCCCATTTCGACGAAGCATCTGATGTCAGTATTTCGGCTGTGGACGATTCTAGACTTGGTTTAGGTTTTCTCATACATGGCTTCCACTTCCGATGGGGTGATGGCTGTGTGGAACTGCAGACTCTATCAGCCTTGTAGTTCACATATCCTCATGTTAGTTTCTGTGTCCAACAAACCGGAGGTTTAATAAATATGTCAAAGAGACGTCAGATATGACATGCTTTTCTGTACTTGCTACGTCAGTTGTCATGTGATGGATGACAACTGCCAAAGAGCGCCGAGCAACTGTGGAAAATCCGCAACGTAGTTTGAGCGACTCTGCGTAAACCAAGTTACGACACAGGTCAAATTAACACTGGTGGATGTGCGCACATTTTTCTGGACTAACTTCGGTACAGTGGCAGTTTGCCGTCGATGTAGACCATGTCTACCCTATGCGCCTCTGTGTGGTGGTGAAGGGACGGTGACCTATGCATGGATCAGTTTTGAGTGGTAGTGGACTTGCGTTGCATCTACCGCACACTCTCTTCACGTGCCCGGTGTCAAGACTGAGCCAAGAAGATCGGGGATGGGGTCGGGCGCAGGCGGCCGTGACCACCACACCTGACTCAGATCCCACGAAGTCGCAGTACCATAAAGGCCGCGAACGGCTGGTGCCCGAGTCTATACCTTCGCGTGCCACCAGTATCCCCCGCCCGTGTTTGGCATTTACTTTGGCATCGCAAATTGAATAATGCGTGCTGTGCCCTGATCTAGCTCCCGTGTCGGTCCAGAAAATCTACTACGTGGCCCGTTTCGTGGGAAAAAGTTCATGACAGGCTTTAATCGGCCGGCGCATTATCCCTGTAAGTTCACACCTACGTGCTTACGATGACAGGTATGAGACGGAGGCTTTTACATCGCTTCAGTCACTGCGGCCAGTCCCGTCAGTAGCTGATTGACAGGCTCGAACGGTTGAATGAGCTTGACTACGAAAGGAGTTCTTGAAGCAGTACTACTGAGCTACCGGGCAAACCCAACTCCGAAGGCTCCAAATGGTTTCTACCGTGCAGCAGCGTTGATGCAGAGGAAACATCATATGCCATTCGATATAATTCGTCCGATAGCTTCGGGCAGAGAACAACGAAATGTGGGTCATGAAACAGTTTGGCAGACGCCGAGGCAAGGCCAATTCAATTGACACCATGGAAACAGATAACGGTCATTCCATTCGGGTGAGCAAACGACTACATGGACAATCAGCAAAATTTACCACTGCGGCGTATTCAATGAAAATGTGGTAAAGTCACTTAGGAGATTCTGGTCCGATCAGACGTTTGGGCGCGCCGCAAAAATTAGCTAAAACTGACGCACTAGAGCCAGACCCAAATCTACCGTTGCTACTACTACTGAACACACTCGGTTTGCCAAAACTAAAACAGGAACCCGTAATACCGGTGGCAAAACGATTTCATCAATCACTTAGGCGATAGCTCGGTATGCGAATGGGTCGTTAAGGTTGCGTGCGAGCGGGCGAGTCTGTTAGGACGGCTCGACCTAACACGAAAAGTTGCAAGATAGAGTGAGGTCTGCACCGAAGAATACACCCGAGAGGCATATCAGCGTACACCTCACTGCAATCCCCTTAACGTACCTAAATCTTTCATGACACGTTGAAACTTGTGACTCAGAAGGGTGCCAACTGTCAGTCTTCCTGGCGACTGAGCGTCAGGTGACTGCGATGGCCCTCGCAGAAAGCCCGATACAGGTTTTAGGTGATTTCTTGCTTCACGAGCCACTGAGCCCGACTGACTGTCTTTTTTGCCATTGGAACAACGCAAGTCAAGAAGGACAGTGTGAGGACAATGTGGTGCAAGTACGTCTCATTATAAACGAATTCGCTCACAGATCACAGGTGCTGCATCCATTGAATGGGGCGCGTGGTTGACTCCTTCGCTTGTGACGGTCGAACCGGTATTTGTTTGATGTATAATGAAGATGCCCAAACCACCTCAATCGGTCTACTTGAATGATCGGGTAGGCTTTTAATGTCGTCAAAACGAGCAAAGACACGCGCTCTGCTAAGTCACCAGTTTACTCTATTGTCGTGGACTGAAAACTGCGCGTGAGTTGACTGCACCATTCGTTGGTCCACATATGACACTCGCAAAATAGGGGTAGGAATAAATCAATATTGTCCAAACAACTTTGGACACTCTATCGAGCTATGTGGTTCTGTAGGCATCGGCGTGGCATGTTACATCTGTGATTTTGCACGTCCGTGTGTGCTACACAAGATCTGTTACTCACTACATCTACGAATCATCAGACACCGCAGCCAGCATGAAACGCAAACCAGATACAGTTTCGCCTTCAGCTGCCTCCAGTTTTTTCGCCCGGCCAGCACGCCCATCACATCGCTCCAGCTGTGGATATTCACCGAAATAGTCAGACAAGACAGAACCATAGTTTACTATTATGACCGAGGACACGACGGACGGGCTCTTGCTTATTGCACCATCGGTGACGGACCGCCGATTACCACCTCATCCTTCCCTCCCTCCCCCCACACACAAAAGCCCTGCTCTGTCCTGCCGATTTGGGAAGGAGGGCAGGAGATTATTCTTGTCTCAACCAACCCTCACCCCTGCCCTTAGCCACCATTTTGCTGCTCTCGACTTCAACTAACCCGCAGAGCCTTTGACGAGGCGGCAGCCGTTGGGCCTGTGGGTGGTAGGGAGGGCGGACTGACTGTCAACTTAACACCTGCTCGGAAATTATAACTGCAAAATAACGTAGATGGGATAGCTCTTTGCGGCTGTCCAGTTTGCTACGCTTGGCTCTTGTCCTTTTTACCACCAGCTCCCCATCTCAAGGACATGGAATGAGCCTTCGATGTGGCTGGCGAGTCAGAGGAGGAAAAAAGTGCGGAGACTGCGGGCATTGGGTATTTATTTCTACTGATGCACACCGCCTGAAATGTTTCCTGAGTCAGGACCTAAACAACCCTTTAAATCATAAGTTAGTGGCACAGCGCTGAGCATAGCCCGCTTGGATGGCAGTTGATGTACAGACCTGAGTCTGATCCTCTGAGATAACCTGTCCTCTAAGGCTATTTGTTTGTTTTGGTAATTTAAATGACCTACTTACTGACGGGCGGGTGGGGGGGGGGGGGGGACCGCCGGTGGCGATTGTTGGTGTACTCTTCTCCAGGCAACCCTGCATAATGCAGGTGGTCTTGCTTAGAATTCCGGGAAAATTAACATAAGGGGTTAGAGCTAAAGTAAGGGTTAAGGTTAGTGTTCTGAAGAAGATGCGATCGCTGAAACAATAAAGGTATCAGGCTGACTTTTCGGATTTTCACCTTAAGCCATGATCGGAGACAGCCGCGGAAAAAAGACCGTTATGTTGAAGATTTAGGTTAGGGTCAACATCGGAGGGGGAAGATTTACCTTTCTTCGAATTAAGCGTATTATTCGGAGGGGCTTACTTTGCTCCTGTCCCGTCGGGAGAGTAGCTACTCATGTCTCTGATGACGAATCCGCGACGGATATCGAAACGTCAGGCGAATAGACATATTGTCCCAGCGATCGAGTCTTCTTCTTCTCAATTGCTTCCTGGGACACGCATGTTCGCTTGTATTGGCAAACTTGTTTCTCCCCTCTTCACTTCCTATACCTGCTCCCAGCGATTTTGCCGTCTTGTATACGGAGCAATGGGATACTGCATTGCTCCTGTATTTTGAGTTGATTAAAAAGAAGTCACTCTGGAATGCTTACCGTGGCGTAAACTCAGCTGATCTCAGCAGCTCTGCGCCAAATGTACTACATCCCGGTGACCAATTTCGCGGTTATTCAAACCCTCTACTTGTCTGTTCCATTCATTCCTAGTCCCCATTTGATGCCAGTGCTTGTGGAAGATATCTTCTGCCCCATTGGCCGACATCGAAGTTGAGGAGAATGGATGGTGCAAACAGGAATAACAAATGGCAGGAACGCATGCGTTTTAGTTTCACCGCGCGCTCAGTGGTAACTGATCGGCAAACCCTGCTTGGTTAAGCCTTTGAAATCGGACGATTTAGAAGTAGCCTGAGACAGAGAAGTCTCACGATTCATTTTGGTAGCGGGAGGAGTAAGCTTTAGCTTGGGGTATCTTACTCGACCGCCGGTCAGGGCGGAAACCGGAAAACTAGCGGAAAAGCCGCACGCTGGATCATTAGAGAAATCACATTATCAGAATTTGAGTTCGTCTGTTACGTCGCCTGAAGCCACGAGTCTCTACCTCTCTGTTTCTTAAAACACACGTCCTTGGATGTCACGCAATTGTTTAAGGTGTGAGACGGCTGCCAGCCGATTCAAATTACTAAATAGGATTTGACTGACAAGCACTTTATCAAATTCCACATTAACTTCTGACGCCAGCAGCACACATTGCCTT
Organism: Ligula intestinalis; assembly: GCA_036362985.1. NCBI lineage: Eukaryota > Metazoa > Platyhelminthes > Cestoda > Diphyllobothriidea > Diphyllobothriidae > Ligula > Ligula intestinalis. The sequence continues at coordinate 22,952,658 of JAYGXS010000001.1, forward strand.
ACTTCTTCCGACTGCGTGGGAATTTGAAAGTGTGCGTCATCCTAGCTGCGCCTAGTGTTCCCACAGTGTGATTAACTTGTGGCTTTTATGAAACTCGCGGTAATTGCATTGATTTCTCCGTCTCAGGGTGTCTTGACTTGTAGAAAAAAGTTGGCACACAGCGTGGAGGCAGATTTTATGATGATATTTTTCAGCATTACGCCTTTCCTCAAGCCAGTGTATGAATTTAACTAAAAAGGCCTTTCCTTTATAACACAAACATGGTTTGCAATGGCCCATCTTTCGGTGATTTTCATGAAAGCTTCCAATATGAACTTTGAGATCAAAATGAAGATATTTTTCCCAGTGGAAAGTGGACCGAGACGAAGACAATTCGATCGCTGGGACAATACTTTTATTCGCCTGATTTTTCGACATCCGTCGCGAATTCATCATCAGAAACATTAGCATAAAACGGTAGCAGAAATGTCAGGCGAATAAAAGTATTGTCCCAGTGATCGAGTTGTCTTCGTCTCAGTTACTTCTTGGGAATCGTAACTTCGCTTGTATTGGGAAGTGGACCATAGCCTTAACCTTAGGCCTGCGCAATAGGAAGTTTTCAGCCATGACAATTACAGTGAAATCTGGCTAATAGCGGTAGTTTAATCCATGGGATGAAGTTAGATGATGGCTTCTTTTATAGGCTTCCGCGTTTAAATGAAAGGCCTTAATTTAATCGCCGATTTCTGCCACAAAAGCACAGGTGATATGGGTTTAGTCTGACGTCTAAATGCTGTTGATACCTTGTTTTCTGCCAAAATTACTCACACTCGTTGAGGAACGTTCACCAACCGCTAACAAAACTCACTTTTTCCGCTCTGCCCTCCTTCGGGCCAAATTAATGGGGCCCTGACAACAGCCACTGCAGCTAGTAGTATAGACAGATATTATTATCGGCAAATCCATGTGAGACTGGAATGGCTATTTCTGGCTTATTAGCCACTGAGCTATCGGCGCCTCCTTCAATTCCTTCCATGAGAACAGGGGACTTGCCTTTGCAGTGGAAGGCGGCCAACATCGTACCGTTATATAAGGGAGGTAGCAAGATTTCTGCAAACAGCTTTCGGCCCATAAGCTTGACTTGCCTTCCCTGCAAAATGATGGAGGTCCTTGTCAAGCAGGCCATTCTAAGATTTTGCGATGAAAGTGACATCATACAAAATTTCCAACATGGCTTTCGGCGAGGGAGCTCCTGCCTTTCAAATTTACTGACTTCAATTAAGGCCTGTGCAAATGCCTCAGAAGAGGGCTTCGACGTGGACGTAGTGACCATCGATTTCCGCAAAGCCTTTGACAGTGTGCCCCATCAACGCCTTTTACATAAAATGAGCGTTTCGGGCATCAAGGGGAAAATTTTGGACTGGATCAGGTCATTTTTAGTCGGTCGAAAACAACGCGATTGCATCGGGGAGGAAAAACCGGACTGGGTTGACGTAGTTAGTGGGGTTCCTCAAGGCTCTGTTCTCGGTCCTATACTCTTCATTCTCTATGTAAATGACACTCTTCAAGAACTGGACTGCGGTAAAATCATGTTCGCCGACGACGTTAAGCTCTGGCAGGTCATCAAGCGCCCAAGCGACCGAGATGCTCTGCAAAATAATCTTTGCAAACTGCAGACGTGGTCCGAGAGATGGCTGCTAGATTTCAATGTGGAAAAGTGTGCCGTCCTCCACCTCCGTCCAACAAACTACTCCATCCCCCAGAGCAGCAGGACATATCACCTGAAAAACATCCAAATTCCCGTAGAATCTACGCAAAAACACCTTGGCATTTGAATACAGAGTAATCTGAAGCCCTCATTACAATCTGCCAAAGCTGCAAATAAAGCCACGGGAGGGCTGCACGCTATCGAAAGGGCGTTGCTAGCCTTCGATGAAGATCTCTTTGGCAGAGTTTACGACACATTTGTTTGACCACCCCTATAGTATGGCATACAGGCGTGGCGGCCATGGCTAGCAAAGGACACAGCATGTCTGGAGAAAGTGCAGCGTCGAGCAACAAAGCTAGTAAGAGGTCTAACTGACCACACTTACATAGATAGACTGGCATGCCTAAATTTAGGCCCTCTGTATTACAGGCAACAAAGAGGGGATCTAATCCTAGTTTACAAGATAATAAACGGTCTTGAGAAAGGATCACGCTTTGAAGACATGTTTCAGTGGCACCTCTCGCCTCATCTCCGTGGGCGCACAATGAAGATGCGCACGAAGATGTCCAAGCTAAACCTCCACTCTGAATTCTTCACGCAACATGTCATACAACAGTGAAACAACTTTCCACAGTCAGTCGTGGAGGCCCCTTCCCTTCAGATGTACAAACAACGGTTAGATAATTACATGCGTCCCCTCTCCTCTCTCCACGTCTGAACTCTAAAAACCAGACATATATTGTAAAAAACAATGGTACTCACTGTTTACCAATGCTATGTTAGTAGTGGTACATTTTTATAGGTGCTTGTACACGTGCTAAATAGGGTTTTCAAAGGCATTGCCTATTATCCTCAGCAAATAAACTGAAAATTGAAAAACCGTCAACCAGCCATTACCGTACGGAAGGGGTGCACCATCCCAACCGCGAACTCGCGACATTTTGATCAGAGTCTACCGCCCTAACTACTGAGCCACGTGTTCGCTGTCCAGGTCAGGAGATATTGACACTCGTTGAAGAACGTTCACCGACCGCTAACTGAACTCACTTGATTGCCAGCAGTTTTCCGATTAACGGAAAATAAACTGCTCTTCTGAATTTTCTGATTGGAATTTTTGCAACTTCGAAAATAAACTTGTTTATTGCGTGAATTCGGAAGCATATGCAATGGTAGTAGTTGTTTAAAGCATAGCTCCTGGTATGACAGGGAAACTGCCCTTAATATAGAAGGCTTTGCGGTAAATTCCAGGAAAATCGGGGTCATACATAAGACTATGGTTAGGATTCAGTTTGGGGTTCAAGAAGCGATAATATTTACTCCTGGATATCAGCGCAAGGCAACTCATTGTAAATGATCATGATTTTTTTTATGGCCCCATAAACAGGGCCCGGGTATAGGAACCCCCTCCCGCCTCCCACCTGAGTTCTAAAGGCAGCCCTCTGTATAATATCAGGGGAGGTAAATATTTCTGGGTCCTGACCCTAATTCTAACCGTAACATAAACCTAGACTCTGCGCTTATCTTAACCCTGACGTTTGCCGAAATCCTAACTCTGCAGTTACTACTCACCCAAACATTCACCCTAAACTAAACGCTAACCCAAGCCTTAAACTGGACCCTGAGCACAAATCGACAGGTGCGAGGACACCTGTATTGCGAACTGGTCCCGCTTTCATGTCCTGTTTAGGGCACCATATAAATTATTCTTACCGTATAAACAATTTAATGTGCCTGAAACTATCATGCTGTGCTAAATAACGTGGCTTGCAAGGCTGCCAAATGTATGGATACTTCTGTCCTCTGCGGACAGTGAGAGTTGTAGCGTCCTAGTAGTGGTTGTACTCAGGGCACTACAATCGTCAGGCCGAATCTCAGATAGAAGGTAAAATACAGTAGCCAGAATGAGGGCTTTATTGTGCACAAGACCCCACTTTGCTCTCTCAGGCAGCAGTGGCCGCTAGCGAAGACAGAGCTGGTGTTGACTGCATCCAGTCGCACCCAAGAGTGTTGACTATTGTGTTTTAAGGGTGGTGATGATGACAACTGCTTTTACATGACTGCAAGCGAGTTCAAGTGGTCTGCTATTGGTCTGTTGTAATTGCCCGAAGAGGGTGTCGACGGTAGAGGCCCGTGTTGCGTTGGCCGAGGGATAGTGCGTTCAAGAGGCCCCTAGAAAAACGTGCTTATTTGGACGCGCGTATATGCGCACCTGTGTGTGAATAAGCTGAAAGGGCTTTCATGATTCGGCGAGTTAGTCGTGGATTTGTTTCGACCGTGTGTTTGAGTGGCCCTTGAGAAACCCGCGGCTAATTGGGCACGCACTTGCGAGTGAATAGCTGTCAAACGATTTAAGGTCAGCGAGTCGGAACAGCCACGTGCAAAGACAGATGACGTTGGGGGCTGCGGACATTGAAGAACGAAGGGGGAACAGGCATTGTGGCCGTCCGCCACAGAGTCGGGTTGCAACTGCTCATGTGTAACGCGGTCTCCATTGCATTCTCACTCAGGTGAGATCCGAGCCACCTCCTTTGTTGTGAAAAACCTGCCCCATTGTGAGAGAGTGCTCTATTTTGAAGGGAATAACCAAAAACTTTCAGCAAAAAATGGCTCCATTCACGGAGTGCAAGGGATAAGGTAAGTAAGCGGTCATGGTAAAATGTCATAGAATGCCTAAAAATTCAAGGGTTATATGATTTTCACATTTTTTATGGAGACAGGTCGGCTTTCAACTTCTTAATTTCCGCTTCTTCACACGTGAGGTAGCGTGCTAGGAATAGAAGTACAGAGTGCTGATATGCCGATGTATGGCAACATATAGATGACAGAGGCCTCGGCGCATAATACGTGAAGACTTCATCGCCATTAGTTCAAGGTGAAGAGGCTGAGTGACCCCACTAAGGATGCGATCAGCAAATTGCTTGACCGTTTTAAAAAGACGTCGTATTACAATGTCCACTAAAAGAGCGTAGGAAACACCGGCAGCTGAAGAGAGAATTCGGAGGAGGCGTTTAAGAATGACCAGGTTTTTTTCAGTAAAGCGGAAAAAATAACTGGAGAGCAGTAAAAATATGAGGGGAGAATACAGGCATCTATAAGTCGCCAGATAAGGGCTTACCATATGTGATATTAACGCAAGTGGCGGATATGATATAAAAGTTTACAGATTTTTATAAAAAGGCCTTCTATGTGAAGAGCAAATGTAAGGTTGGATGCCGGAGTAACACCAAGGTATCGAGAAAAGGATACCTAGTTGGGCAGAATGTCAATAGTTTCAGGAGTGGAGGAGGGTCGCTGTCGAAAAATACACTAGACTGACTTCCGCTCGTTAAGTAACAGGCCATTTGCTGACGACCATGTTGAGACGTGGTCCAGGCCAGCCTTCAGTACTTGGAGAGGTATCAGACTTTTGAGAGAATGGCCAACAACCATAGCATCAGCAGATTGAACGAATAAACATTCGTTTTGCGATCGTAGGTCGTCAGTGTGGAGGGAGAATAGATGACGATCAGGTGTGTATGTGTGTGCTACGCTTTGTCGAATTGTTTAGCTTTGCCAGTCACTGCGCGCAGTACTGCCTTTGGTCGTCATGAGAGCCGCCGGTTGCCTTGGTGGATGAGTGAGAAGAGAGTATGATGTTGGATGATGGACCAGTCTATTATCACCATAACCGGTTTCACAAGCAGGTCACCGTCTTTACGCCTACCTAGCCGTGAAGAAAAGAAAGGTGACTATCGTCGGTAACGACGGCCAAACTGTCTTGTCGTCGGAAAAAGGAGGAAGAGGAGTAGGAAGGACGCAGTAGTAAACAAACGCCAGCTCAACAGCTGAGTATTAGAACCTGGGACTGAAAGTTGAATTTAGAATACTAGTTTTTAGCGATAGGTACCATCAAGAGAATATTTTGACACTCATTGATTAACTTTCACTGATCGCTGACTGAACTTACTCGTCCCGATCTGCCCTTGGTTTCATTCTCGAGCGCCGCCAGCAGCCGCTCAATGGCTGGCATATTATAGGTAGAAACACATTACCAACAAAGACAAAACAGACTGGAATGGTCATTTCTGCCTCATTAGTCGTCATCAGCCAATCATACCCAACCGCAAGTGGTACCCCCACCGAGGTTAGCTGTCTAGACTACTAGTCGCTGTGCAGCTGCTGGCGGGACTCAAGTGTGAGCCCCAAGGGAGAGCGGGACAAGTGAGTTCCGTTAGCGATCGGTGAACGTTAATTAGTGAATTTCAATGTCTTTCTATCGAAACCGCAATGACAACGAGCTTGTGGTTCAATAGCTATAGAGTTAGACTTCCGGTCAGAAATTCGCATGTCTGAGACTCGGGCGGTGTACCATTTGGAGTTAGGCATGAATGGGTGACGATGGGTTTTGAGTCAGAAATGGCCATTTCAACCTCTCTGGTCTTTGCCGGCAATGCTATCGGTCCAGAGGATATTTTATTTTTATGGGTTTCAAGTGACACCACGGTGAGAACTTAATGTTGTCTATATCTCCATTTTATAAGCGGTCTGGAGGACTATTTCAGAGAAGAGTATGTATGAGTGATTTCAATTCCTCTATTTTTTTACACTTGCTTGGACACTGCTCTGTCCCTCGTAGTTTCATCCAATGAAAGAAACGTGCAGGAGGAACAGACATACTGGTTGGAACAACACTTTTATTTGCACAACATTTTTGACTAAGGCTCGAACTGCTCATCAGGGACAGTGTCTGATACGAGTAATTCTTGCACGAGGGATTGTAATGCCACTTTAGTGTTTTTAATCCCAAAAATATTCTCCCAATAATTATAAAGCCAAAAAATTGTATCCAAAGTTAGCGAATGCCACTGTACCGAGTTAAGGCCTAGTCCTTCATCAGAATGTTGGTGTTGACCCGTTCCCCCTCCCCAACAACTTTTGCAATTGATGCACCAGCCCTCACCGGCAGTCCATGAGGGGGTATATCAGCGACCCTCGAACTCTTTTTGGCCAGAAATGTGTTGACCGTTTGGTGGACATCTGTTTCTGCTGCCTTTTACAACCACGCTCTAGCCTCGTTTATGATCCCTTCTTTATGGCAGCATGTGTTCAACCTGAATAAAACTGCATGCCTTCTTCTAGGTGGTGAATTCTTGTGGAATGGCCTGAGCTCCTAAAATGGTAATAACTCAGTTAGCTTTAAGTGAACGTTGTTCAGAAAGCAAACAAATTGGAACCAACAGCCTATCTCCCCCCTCTGAATTTAATATAACTAACAATTGTACAAATCTGTCTTACTGCGTGGGCATTGTCCTTGGCCTGCTGCCTCCAACAAGAAATTATTTCCTTTTTTCGAAGTCAACGACTGGATGGAAGTCATACAGTTAGCGGCTAGGCAGATGAACATTACCGACAAAGACAAGGGTGACGGGACTGGTCACTTCTGACTTCTTAGTTATCATCAGCCAACCCTGTCCCACCACAGGTTTTTACAAGCTCTGCGGTTGGAACCCGCTATCTGTCTTTTAGAATTCTAACCCTCCCAACCATTTAGCTACGGCCTCTTTGTCCTCTTCGCTGCGATCGGGTTTATTAACAAGGGTAGAGTGGTGCTCACCAATCGCGCCATAGGATGTACTTATTCTGTTGCGCCTTGGCGTTAAATCTGGAGACCTGCCAAATTTTATCAAAGGTCATAAAACGTGAACGAGTATTTCGCCGAAGCTCTTTCAAATGCATGCACCCAGCTTAGGAAGGTAGCATGAGTACTCGACGTGAAACAGCATGCCCGGACAATGATATATCCGATACAAATAAGGAGATAGCTATTAATCCAAATACAGTAAGGCAGATGTTCACAGTGCACGCATCGTCTTCCTTTGCACATTTGCTCTGATCCAAAACCAGTGCAGAGCTCAGAGGTCTGGATATGCGTGTGAACGCTGTGTCTGTTAAAGCTACACAGAATACTTACGTGTACCACACGCACAGTCGGGTACCTAACATCCCTCAAACTACTTCTTATTGAGCCGCCTTTCAACCTCGCCTACATTAGAGTGATAGGAAGGACGACCTGCCGCAATCTGGCTCCCAGTTCTGAGTACGACCAGGCTTTCCATCCATTTGACAATATCTCAAAATACGTCTGTTAATAACCCATGAAAAATGTGGAGCGTAACTTTTCGTATATATTGGGGTCCGGAATAGCTCGAACACACACACGTACTCCTATCTCACACTACTTCCACGTAAGGTTCTCCCGCATGAGAGATGAGATCGTGTGCATTGATCGAGCTGATCTAAGCATCTACCCATTCCACGCCAAGTGCAAGAACTCATAGCCCACGACTCACGCAAGCACAAATGGCCTAACCAATGCACTTTATAAACCAATGATCTTTTTGTCTACCTAATACAACTGCAGCGCAATTCACCTGTCAGCCAGCAATTCCACGCAGAAACATATAGCATAGTCTGTGGTATTTTCTTAAGAATATTTCAAGCCAAATACACGACACGTCTGCAGAGCGGGAATAATTAAGCAGTACGCATATCCCAATGTATGGTTGATTTCTGCGGGCTAAACCCTCACACCTGCGTGTTAGCCTCTTTGTCGCTTTTTAAACCAGGCGGAATGCTTTTTGGCACTAAAGTGCTAATTTATGCTTTTTTATTGAAAATTTCACTTTATACTCTTCGAAGTTTATGCTGTGCAGACTTTCAATAGTGTTACTGATGTGAAAAAAATGCAAAAATCTAGAAGTCTGTGCCAAATATACCAATCAAATTGTGACACGGTAGCCCAAGGAAATATATAGGCGCCACTACTTAAAACCACTGCTGCCACACTTTTTACAGAGAAAGGTCTTTTGACCCCCGTTCTGCTTGAAAAACAGAAAATTAGAACGACTGTCTATAAATTTGCCCGGACTTTTTCTCTGCACCAACAGCCTGGGATTTGCAGGTATTCTGATGTCAAGAACTATGCTCTAGAATCCACCTGTTCAGCTCATACATATGTTTAGAATAGCTAGTAGTTACTACTTATAAAAGTATAACATAGGCCCAGGGTTTAGCAGCCGATTCGAAAGGGGTGAAACCAGTGCCAATTATGCGAACTATGGTATTAAGAGCAAACCTTGCAGCATAATTTCAGCAAACTCCCTAGGTGCCGCCTTATTCAAATTACTGTAAGATCCCTTGAGACAGAAAAATTACCTCCGCTACCCCTTCTGTGTGAACTAATAGAAATTATGAAAGATATGGTGACTTTCTGTGTACGTACACATTGGCGGCGAAGGCAAGAGAGACAGAAATGGTCACTTCTGGCTTCGTTAGTCAGCCATAGGCAACCCGAGGTCGTGCATTATCCGAGGCTCGAACCCACAAACTACTTGTTCCGAAGTCCAAACCCCCTAACCAATGAGTCACGAGCTCGTTGTCCTGTCGGTCGCTCAATAATCGCGGTACTGGATACACTCTTCGTATTGGGCCTTGGAACTCGTTCTGGAGCCCCGGCAGCAGCTACACAGCGTCTAGTTTTATAAAAAAGACAATATAACCGACAGAGAATGGCGCGGAATGTCCATCTAGAGACTTCCTGGGAGTTCTATGCAGATTTTTATGTTATTAAAGTACCTTCCATGTTCGAGGAGAACAACGACCGAACTAGACCTAGTTATCAGAAAGAGAAAAAGAGAAATAACGCGTGAGTTTCTAGGTATTATGACTAAATGCAGTCCTGCCTCTATCCTCATTGTTATTTTTTGCCGATCCTCTGAACAGAATTGACGGTGGAAGACTACAACGACTCACAGACGACCGCCCCGCCGACAGTCTCTCTTCAGCCGCGGTGGAAACCCCTCTTTTGTGTTTGTCGGGAGGACGAGCGAATCCTATCGCTGTTTCCATCCGAGCAGGTAAAAAGCAGACATACTTTTATTCTAATTTCTCAGGAAATCCGGCACTTTATTTTTTTTACTTCTTTATTTCTACCGCTCTTTTACATGGAGCAGTACCTTGAGGTGGGGGTAGGATAAAATTCGTGTGTATTTCATTACTTTCACAATTCACATGAAACAGCTAGGGGGCTTCAATATTGAGGTAGACGCGTCACAGAAGCAGAGGCTTCCAGTCGGACGGACGGACAGTTTAAAGCGCATACGTCTCTCACGCGACTATCAGACAAGTCTGTGTGCGTGTTGCCTGTTTGGTCAAACATTTCATAGGTTCAAGCGGCGACTTCCACCTCTTGCCACACACAGTGGACGCAGCACGGCTGACTTGCGCGTGAATGAGTTTGTAGTGAGGTAGACGTGCGCGACGCCTACAGAATTCTCTCTTCCTTTCTTCCCCACTCGGCTATTGTGCAGGACGATGTTATGACGACTAGAGGCGGGCGCCAGCCCAATGGCTGAAGAAACTACGAAGCTCGTTTACGCGTGCCACAAACCGGATCCGGGATTCACTGTATGTGTACCCGGCTACGATAAAGGTGACTTGAACTTCACATCAGTGAAAATATCGTAAACGTTTTGGGTTCAGCTGGAGGCTGGTGTCAGCCCAGTGGCTGATACCACTAAGAAACCCGTCTGCGCGTGCCACACACCCGATCTGGGTCCCAGTGTTTGTATCCGGCTACCGTAAAGGCAGCGTGGACCTTACGTCAACGAGAATACTTTACCATCAAGGAGAGGCCACAACAGCCGGATTCTCGCTCTTCTACTCACTCGTAGACACGCCGATTTGGGCCTACTTAATCCTTAAGCTGACAAATAGCTAAGCCAATATCCTGAGCTTGTCGTGATATACACGATTTCATCAGATTTACCATAGTAGAAATGTCCTACTGCCGAAAACCGAATGATAGCAGGGGTCGTGACTGACCCTCGATTGTATGTTGACGTTAGCTTATCTGTTTGAGCTCGCTTTCGAGTTATTTGCATTCTCTGCAATCGTACTAATGCTTGTGTGTCTATAACTGGCAGAGAGGGACACGGATCAGTCTCAGTGGCATTTATCCCTTCCTGTATACATCTTATTGATATTCTGCCACTTATTAGGAAATTGGGTTTCCTTCCTTTCCCTCTCCTTCCTCACTCTCGATGTGAATGACCAGGTTCGGGAATCCCCACGGCACTATCCAAATAGATGTTATACAAGTCTACCTCCTTAGAACCTCATTTTCTTCCATGTAACCGCCGCCCCGCACATTCCTTGGACATAAAGTGGACGTTGTCGTTTGCTTCGTCCGAACTGCCTGGAAGTAATGTGTTTCAGTTGAAAATAATATTTTTGAAAATATGTTCGGTAGGAATAAATCGTAGGGCCGCCCAATGAGGTAAGTCTCCTAGCCCAAGTGTCTGACGGAATTCGTGGTTACAGATTTAATGCTTGATTACTGAGCACCAAATGATCGTTTAATATGTGATAAGTGCACAGTAGGAAATGAGAAAAAACCGGCTGTAACTGTTTTACTGAACTAAAAATGTGGATGAAAAGTTTGCGATCAGAACAAAAAAGACCAAGAGAAACTCATTTTGGCTATCAAAGAAAGCCTATCGTGCGATCTATTCCTACCATATGGTCACCTTACTTATCTTGTTGGCGGCAACCTGCGGCATAAAACAGCAGAAAAAGAAGATTTTGTATCTTTGTGCGACAACATCATAAAAATTTGCTTCTATTGATAAGGAAGCCCAAATTAATTATAATGACGCATGGTTATACATGCCAAGTTAAACTATTCAAGGCTTAACAATAAGTGCGCAGTTTTAACATTTTGCGCATCATTAGGGGAGATTATTATGGGGGAGTTGATCCTGTTGGTTTTATGTTTGCAGTCATTGTGAAAGGCAGTTACCAATGACGCTTGAACGATTTTAGGGTTTGCCGCGCTCACTAGATAAATTGTGCTCTGGGGAGTTAATTGCCAGTCTAACCGAGGGTTATTATTTGAACAAGATTAAAGTTTGTCCATACAAGCGAATATGCATGCCCCGGGACACAATTGAGAAGAAGAAGACTCGATCGCTGGGACAATATGTTGATTGGCCTGACGTTTCGACATCTGTCGCGGATTCATCATCAGAGACGTGAATAGGAAGCATTAGCAGATGATGAACCCGCGACGGATGTCGAAACGTCGGGCGAATCAACATATTGTCCCAACGATCGAGTCTTCTTCTTCTCAAAATCAAAGTTTGTCAGAGGGGCCCATCTAATCGCATTCCGGAGCATACTCGTCCCGTTGTGCTTTGGCGCTTGATTTTTAGCCCCGTAGACAGTCGTTTAGCGACAAACAGTATCTACAGTGGAAGAATACCGGCAGGGACAAAAAGACATGATAGAGGAATCGAAACACTACCCCCGGTAATGCAGCGGTTCTTACGCACAATTTCGGGAGGGTTTAATACAGTAGATCCCCTGCCTCATTGAATGTCAACCGAAATTCGTAACTGTGCTTACAGTTCGAACAACTCACTTTAGCAGAATTTTGAGATTGATTTTCGTACAGCTTAATCAAAAAATAGGGCAGGATCTCGGCTTTTGAACAAGTCTCTTTCTGACTGCTCGAAAAAGGCATGTTCCGTAAAAAAGAGCCACATAATTAGTGTGCATTTTTCTTATTGATATTTGACATCCTTGTAAACTAAAATATATTCTGTAGAAAATACATACAAACATACTATTTTTTGTACTTACTTGGTAGAAACTTACGCGTTTTTTCAACTCGTGACTTGTAGAAATAGTATTTCTCGGTTTTAAAAAGCTTTAATAATTTTGAACCCTACGGAGCATTACACTTGAATCCAGGGTTTCAAAATACATGCTGTATACATTCTGTCTAAGGAAAATCGCATACTTACCTACGCCATGATAGAAAGGTCAAATATTTCTTATAAAATGCTGTCACATCAATAGATTGATGCATACGCTGTAGTATGATAGAACATTTTGTGGTCCTGAAAATCCTTCGATAAGAAACTTTAAAAAAACTGAAGTAGACACTTTCTTCAGTTATAAGATTTTAAGAAGGCACAGTTTACTGCCAAGCGAGAAGAAGAAGAAGAAGAAGAAGAAGAAGAAGAAGAAAGAACATGTTTGTGCATGGCTCCCATCCACTAGATTTGAATTTATAAGGACATCGTACATAAATTGGGAAAGTGGGCAATGCTTTAGTGGCAATTTTTCCCAGCGTATGCTTTTTGGGGTTGATCAGAAAGGAGCTCGTTCAAAAGCCGCTGCCCTGAAGTGACTAAAATTATCTGGGGATTAAACTGGACGATAATCTATGCCAAAAATTTACTCAAGTAAGTTGTTTTGATCGAAAACATATTTCAGGATTTCGGTTGACTTTTCATTAGATAGACGATCTACCCGAAGGCCAAACCTAAACTTAACTCGGACTCTTAGTTTAACCCTAACCTTAATTTCCTGTATCTTAACGCAAAGCTACTTGAACTGCGAGCGTTTCCTTTTACTGTGTCCTGACGGAAGGAAAATATAACAGATCTCTATCGAGTTTTGCTTAGGGATAGAGTGACAGTTTCTATCAGGGCTAGTTAAAGGGTTCGAGTTAGGACAAGGACATACTTGCGCTTCCTGAAAATCTAAGCGGTTATTATCGGCACTTCCTATTCTCGTGTCGCCTTTTGCTTCTATTATATTCACGAAATACGGGCGCTTTAAAACTGTCAGTCGCATTACTGAAAATTTACCTTCCTGCACTCTTAATTATTTGAGCAATTTTTGGTCCTCATTTCTGAAAATTTTACTTCCATTGCCGAACGCATAAATGTGTTTCGTTTTCCATATTTCTTGTGCCAACAAGCTTAGTTTTTAGTCGGCCTGGTATTAGTTCCGATGGATGGCTTTAACCTGTGAATAATACCAAGTACATAGACCTACTCTGTGTCTGTTTGTCCAGAATGCATACGTTTGCTTCTGAATTGAACAATATCTTACCTGCTGATCAGGTTTTAAACCTAAAATGTGCAAACATATCCACTAAATAGCGAAAATATTACTGCAGTGAAGACACAGTACAAGTGTAAACGCGTGCGCAGTAATTTTCGTCGTTTCATATAAGTGGGATGTGAATATGGAGGGAGGATAAGAGATGGTGTCAGTGAGGATTAGCTGGAGCCGTGCCAGGAGGCAGGGGAGGAGGACGAGAAGAAGAAGAAGAACAAGGAGTGCACGTAGTTAACCGACCACGAGAAGGGGTATTTGGGTAGATTTATTGCAAGTAATGTTGTCACGAAACCAATAAAATGGACTACGCTAACCGCGGAAAAGAAAACTCTGTTCCTCAAAGTCCTCTTTGAAGGGAATGCGGCAAGCAAACTTCTGAGAGGACACATAAATCAAACCGTTTCACAAACTTGCTCTGCAGCAAGAATTGGTTTATTATCCTCGGCCAACCCTGTTTGTATATGGAAAGGCTGCCCCCTCAGATCCCGTCCACATGCATTTACTCCTGCAATTCCTGTGAAGCAGATTGTAGTGGTCGTAGTAGCCATCGTCTATCCACAAAAACATAAGTGAACATCTCTCTCGCCATGGTTGAGAAAGGGCAAAATTAGGAGCATAAAAAGCGCTATTCTCGCACGCATTTTTAACTCTGGACCTCGTGTGCCTCCCAATGAAGCCTTTCAGCGTCTGCTAGAAACCGCAGAAGGGACTGCCATCAGATTGAGGAAGTCAGTCGTATGCACACATGAAAGAACCTCCTGCAAACTTCGCACCCAGCATGGTACCGCTCAATATGTCTGCGTCTGGTAAAGTACTCATTCCGCTGAATTATAGAGTTTTAAAGTTTGGAGATGACATAATGACAAGGAATCAGCGTGCGACAGTCCGACGTATCGGTGAAACTAACCCACCGAGTTACATGTGCCCGGAGTGGAAAATAAACTAATAGGACCATTCTTATTTCGCCAACTCCTTTGCTGACATTTTCTCTGAATTTTCGACTGCTAGTCACTCGGTCGCTGTCTCCGATGGTCCTATATGGAAACTCAAAGAAAAATCGAAGGAGTATCTTTCTTCAGTCTGAACATGACGCAACATCCGCAAGTAAATCTAAATATCTCCGGTAGCGGCCAATTGCAAGCCGAACCAAAATGCAATTCTTAAGTACCATTTCAGCAGGTTCGAGCCCTAATTATCCTTGACTCGGTCGCTTCGACCCTCGGGTTTGGGTAATGGGCGGCAAATAAGCCCAGTGTATTTTTCCATGGTATTTCGCTCTCGTATCTGTCAGTACTCCTTCCGCCAGTGACAATGGAAATACGAACCCACGTCCGGCAAGACAACGACTTACAAGGCGTGTCCCGTGTAGTCAATGTGGCATCCGTGACTTTCGCGTTCGCACATGGGGAGCGTAGTGACACGCGCAAATTCAAGCTCACGCCGCGCCAGCCATTT
Source organism: Ligula intestinalis (assembly GCA_036362985.1). Lineage (NCBI taxonomy): Eukaryota > Metazoa > Platyhelminthes > Cestoda > Diphyllobothriidea > Diphyllobothriidae > Ligula > Ligula intestinalis. The sequence continues at coordinate 22,967,752 of JAYGXS010000001.1, forward strand.
GACTCTGATTCCTGACCAATCAAAACACGGCAGGCTAAAATGCTATGCGCACGCCCTATCCTGTCCCTGGTCGTCTTAGCTCTATCATGAAATATAGGGGAGGGACGAGAAGGTGCGTTGGATGAAGCGCAAGTCTGCAATTTTTAAAATAAATCAATCTAGCACCCACCTTGCTGCGACGATAAGGCAGTGTCAAGAGGGTCACTGGATTGCCACAACTGCAGACTTGCAAAACCAAACAAGCCATCTACACGTCCCACGGGTGTGACTTGGCCCACTTAACATGCATTGGCCTACAATAAGCACAGCCTGGAGCTCTCTACAGTAAGAATTTTGCAGAGGGCTCATTAAGAGAGAGGCTCTTCAGTCTGAACTTCAGTCCTGAGAAGGGGCAAATTAGCCCACCGGCTGATGGAGTTTGAAGTCACGAGTAATAATCTGTCGTGACGGATCAAGCGCGCCAAATATGTGGAGAATGCTCTGGTACGTCTTTGGGGATTGTTTATCACTATTGGTCTTACCTCCGTATTTTCCCCTTCCTGCACTGCCCGTACTCATCAATCAGGAATTGATGGGATTCATTTCAGCTTAGAAGCCTTCGTAGGAAGGCCACTTGCATTTTTTCGCACGAACTGGGCACAGTCCGATAAACGCGCCCTGTGAGCCGATTTGAACACCGTATTGGTATAATGCACCTCTAGCGCGGTCCCTTTAGGGTAAAGTATGTGCAGGTAGGGGTATATCAACAGGAAAGAGAGCCCATGACACAATAGTTAGGGCGTTAGACTTCGACCCTGCATTCGAATCTCAAGTAGCACGGAATGTGGGATTGAGTATGGCTGGCTGATGACGGTTTATAAGCCAAAAGCGGACATCCCAGTCTGCCTTGCCTTTTTCAGCTGTTATTCTCCATATATGACTAACTGTTGTGCGGCTGCTGGCTGTGCTGCAGCTTCGATTTTAAGGCCCAATGAGACGAGTATGTCTCGTGAATCAAACTTACGCCTTCGTCCAAATATCCGAGGACGAAGAAGATTAAGATGGGCGTGATAGATGGCTGAGCAATCACCACGCCTGAGGCCACCATACGTGATGAACGATCAGCATGTCAGAGCCCGCATGCCGGACAGCAAGCTATTGACGCAGAAGAGGGCAATTATCGTTGATCGTCTTTATAGGTTTGCAGTTATGACTACGCCCTATAAATACTCCTGTGCATATGTTACCCGTTTCTGCTATTGCTTTCTGCTCATGTCTCTGATTAAGAATCCGTGGTAGATATCGAAACTTCAGGCGAAAAAATTGTTGTTCCAGCGACCGAATCTTCTTTTTCTCATGGATAGTAAGCTCCATAAGGAACTGTTGACGTCCTAGTAGACAGTGCGTGTAGCTAGTAGTCCTGTGAGTGGCTCGCTCCTTACCTGAACTGCTCGCAGATGGAGTTGCTCGTCACCCTGTTGCCCCACTGTACTTGATTAAGTCTGCTTGCTAACTCTAAGCGAGGAGGATTAGGTGTCATACGAGTAGAAAGCTGGGTGAATTTTCTCTGACTTCCGTTATTAAGGTGCAAGAGGGTCGGTTTTGCCCTCACATGGTTCACGATTGAATGAAGCCGTTCTTATGCCCCACCAGGTTATAAGTTACTCAAGAATATGGACTTTTTGCCCCCCCTTCCAGGTCATCTCAGGTCATGTGTGGAAAGCAAATTTTTGCACACAAAAAAGCAAATAGAGCACCTGATCTGGTAGCATTTCCTTCATTGTTCTCTATTAAGTATGCAAATGGTGTAGAACTTTCAGCAGTGTGTTCGTGCTGGTCTAGCACAACACTTTCATCACATTTTGTTTCTGTGAAGTTGCATGTTTGCATCTTAGTCTGGTTTCAGTTGTTTTGGTACCTCCTATTAAACCAGGAAAGGAGCATTACTCGCAATTTCGTTAGCCCTCGTCACACCCCAGCTCTAAACGGGAGGCAATACCGCTGCGCACTTCGTGCAATTTTCTTACGAAAAAGCAGGTTATGTGATGCAAGCCGAAATCCATGTTATCTATTAAAAGGCAAAAAATGTTGATTTCCAGGTTGGGGGAGGATGGAAAAACGGAGATTTGCGATTGGGTTCCCGCTCAGGCTATTGGTTTTCGTACCTGCTAAGTCGTCACGTGCTTTTGTTCATGTCCTCTTCAGACTTCACAGACCAACACGATTGTCAGATAAGGACCCGGCAGGTGTTATTGTAGATTTGCACCCATATGAGATGCCACACATAGGGGCTGTCGGCACGCCCACGCGCAGATTTAGGCTGCGCCAGTCAGCTGCGCCCGATCCTGACTCCGGTCTTTTTGATCCTATCCTGACAGCGGGGTCAGATGGATGAAGGAGGAGAGATACATCATCAGTAATTCACACAAAAGTAATCATGCCTGCTTCCACCTGTGGTGCACATAGTTGAAATCGATTGTCAAGTTGTCAATCCACCCAACACACCCTACGTTATAACCACTGCAACAAGGGCTCGTTGCCTCAAGTTCGAGCCTCGAAGGTCGCTAACCCTGGGGTTGGGTGTGGCTGGCTGATAAAGGTCAGTAATGCAATTTACCCAATTGTGACAAATTATTCGCCTCGGTGGATAAATCAATCCAAGTGTGATTAAAATAAAAGCTTTCGGCGTGCCTTCGTAGCTCAATTGGTAGAGCGTTGGATGTTCTAAAGCCTTCATTGCTGAGGTGGGTTCGAATTCCACTGGGGCCACGCATTTTTCACAACTGGGTCAATTGAATTATTCACATCTTTCAAACCGCTCTTAATAAAAAAGGCCAATAAGCCAAAAATTTTCATTCCGGTCTCTCTGGGTTTTTTTCGGTTGTGTAATTCTGTCAATAATATATGCTAGCCATTGAGCAGCTGCTGACAAAGTTCGAGGGTGGGTTCCATGGCACAGCGGGACGAGTGAGTTCTGCAACCGGTCGGCCAGCGCCTACTTACCAATTATATTGAATTTCGAACCGAACCTGAAAACGCCTTTCGGGAAGAACTTACGCCCGATTTGCGCCATAATTTCCCTTAAACTTAACCACGACAAATAATATTTGTATTTATCTAAACAACATCACCCTGCTCATTAATGTTCCCTTGTATTGACAGGCTGCTCTCGCCGAACCATCTCCCGCCCACATCAGCGTCTGCCGTCTAACCTCAGCTCCCTGCACCTCAGGCCGGCTACATGATACCGACCAGTCTCACTTGGGCATCCCCGCATCCTCGTCCTCCCCCCGCGTCACAGCATCTCAGTCCCTCAGTAGGTCTCTCGGTCCCCCCCCCCCCAATTTTAACCTTCCATGCGGCTTTATCGACATGCACTGAGGGGAAGCCTTTAACTCAAAATCTGTTTAGACAGCCTTATAGCTCAACTGCTCCGCCCCCTTCCCTCCGCGAAACAGTCCTCCGGGTCACTGGTTTTAGGCCGTCATATTCCCACCTGTACGTTCTACAACTTAGGTTTCGTGATACCCACGGTCTATTCTTTCTCGACCGCATCACACCGAATCAGCGCTAAGTAGGCGTAGACAAATACTTTACTAGCTTCAACCAGTTATGCCGTTTTCCGCTACCCAACCGCTGACCTCGGCCTTTGCTTACCCTTGCATTTGCCCTCTGGGAGCTTGGTGGTATGTGGTTTGTTAAAAGAAAGCATGTACAGTAAATACACTGTATCATGAAATATCAACCGAAATTATGAAATCATGTTACTGATGTAGGATGATAATATTAATTACCGTGCAGCCTAATTCCAGGATATTTCAGTCACGTCGGAATGTCTGCTCTCCAACGAGCATACACTCTTAAAAGGGCTACTTGTTAAGTATGCATTTTTTCACATCGACTTTCAATGTCCTTATAACTTTGAATAGATGTAATAGAAACCAAGCACAAAAATATTCTTTCTGGTACGCATTTGGCAGAAAATTTCGCTTTCTTAAAACCCTACACTTGACGAAAATTTATTTTTTTGGTTTTAAAAGACCGTAAAATGTTCGCCAATAGAGGTGAATGTGCGAGTTCCAGGAAGCAGTTCGGAAGAAGGAGATGCGACCAAGGGAACAAGAGTTTTATTGTCCTGACGTTTTGGATTCCGTCGGGAATCCTTAATCATAGTTAATGGTACGATAGTCTGAGTCATGCGCAAAGTTGGGTGTAACATGCATAGATTGCACGCTATTTATAGTTCGCGGTGGTCATCCGTGTGCATGCTGTAATTATCCACTCCTGTTGCCACCGCTTGAGTGCGGTGATGGCTTGACACTTCGCGTTCGACTCATTAATTAACGCGATTTCCTTGTCCGCGTCGGATGCGGGTTTGGTAATTGCGCGAAAATTATGCTCGCTGTCGTCAGAGTTGTTTTTGGGCCCGACCCTTCCCACGTGGCTGATTCTTGTGCTCAGGCAATGTCTCAGTACGGAATATTGGAACGCCAAATCGTAAAATGTTCACTCATGATACGTCGTATGCGTCAGTTTATTAATTTTGAGTATAAAGTATACAAAATGATCAATTTTAATTTCAAAATGTTATGAGCAATAGGTGAATTCTTCCCCCTAATGTAGAGAAATGTGTGACTCTCTTTAGATTGAGCGTATACGGCATGTCGTCCGAAAACTCCAAATGTGAGTCTGCGTTTCAAGTTCATCCGGCGACTGTAGAAGTTTCCTAAAACTGGCATACACGCTCTCTTCAAACAAAAAGCTTGATAAAGGCGCAATTTGCCCTTTCTCCAAAAAGTACAAGGCTGAATATTATTGCGTATGCCGTTTAGAAAATACAAGCGTATCGAACATCAATGAAAAAAATGCAGAGTAATTAAGGAGCTAAATTTTCAATGTATGCTTTCTGAAGGCGGTCCAAAGGAAGTTCGTTCGCTTGCAGCCCTCCTGACGTGACTTAAATATCCTGAGGTTATGCTGCATGGTAATTAATATTACAACTGTACTTAAGTAATGTGTTCCATTTGAAAACATATCACAGAATTTGATTGAGAATTCACTAAGTAGAAAACATACTGTATACCTCCGAGTGCTTACGGCCCTGTGGTCAAACGCATGCATACCTAAAGGTTCGGTCTCTCTCCATACCGCTTCCCTGCTCCACACACCAATTGACTGTTTGAGCATTTCCATCGACTGAATCAAATTCCTGGCCTGCCGTGAAAGCCTACGTCCATGTCTGTCACGCGCATGCACGGCAACAGTTACAAAGTTTACTCGGTCCTACCAAAGATAGACCAATTGAGACCCTAGGCCCATTGTGGTGGCCACGTTTTCGCGTGGTACCGTACAATGTCCCCTGTCTATATAGGATGTTCGGTGGTGCCGTTCGTGCCCGACCTACTCTGACATTTCAACAAGAAAATTGTGACTTTTCCAGCGATCCACGCAGTCCCCCCCTTTCCCTTCGCCTAAACCTTTAGTATGTTCATGCTATTCAATGTGTCTCTCATCAGAAGGTACTGTCATGTTTATTCCGCTCAAGCGCAGGACGAAATACGCGCGTACCCTTTCGCCCCTTTGCTCCACTATAGGGTTCACAAAGCCTGTCTCGTGGCGACAAGTAGCCTGAAGTGTTGTAATTGAACTCATGACTCCCAGTGGGGACGTCTTTGCTCAGTCGGCTAGAGCACTGGCTGCACTTAAGCCTTTTTTGCTAGCGTAGTTTCGTATCCCACAGAGGCCGCCACGTTTTTCACAATCAGGTCGAATGAATTATCAAAAGTTACCAGACTTGCCTACTAATTAAGTGTGTCTGGTGGTCATATGATGGATATTTGATTGATTGCTTAAAAAATTACCTTACTGTATCAGACTTGTTGGATGTCATATGTTGCAGTCTGCTTAACGGTGAAATTGACCCAAGTGTGATTAAACTCACGGCTCCCGAGGAGCCTCATAGCTCCGTCGGCTAGAGGGTTGACTGAACTAGAGCATCCTCCTTTCTGGCGCAGGTTCCTATCCGACCGAGGCCGTCACTTTTTTCACACTTGGGTCAAATGACTAATTCTTACTGACCGTTTCTGGCCTGCCCATGATCGTCAGTAAACTTGGGCTTAACCAGTTTAACATGCTCTCCGAGGCGTCACGGGATCTTGTTCAGCTGGAGGATGCAGCCTGTCATACGCAGCGAGCATTCCGACAGGTGGGAACTCCTACCGACGGTTTTCAACCTGCCTGTCGTCGTCGGTAAACCGATAAGCAAGCTTGGTGGGTTAAACCTGGGTTCAGCACTTTTAAAGTACTCACGGAGGCATCACGGGTTTTCATTCAGTTGGATGGTGCACTTCTGCCCAGCAAAGACACCCACGCTACAAACGGCTGTTTCCACCCCACTCCTCCTTTGTGATAATAACTTTCGCTATGCAGTAGTTGCCGGCTATTAAGCCCACGGCTAATAAGCCGAGCCGTGTATTAAGCCCACATCAGCTTGGGACGGAATTTTACGTAGCGAAATCCGCCGGCTACAAAGCCCAATTTGCCAGATGTGATTTGTTTTCATTTTTCAAGTGAAATTTGGCAACACCCTTTTCGGACAGCAGCAGACATTAGGGGTGAAAAGGACAAGTCCCTAACACGAAAAAGCCGCAGGCGGAAAAGGCTAACACACCCGAACCGCAGCGCTGAGGACACACACACACACACACACGACAGTTCCCCCGTCGATTTCGACGATGGGCACCACGCGCTCCAACAAGCCGCAGCAAATGCTGAAGCACGCCGCAACTGACACAAAGGTGAGCTGGGCAAGCAACACGAAAGCGACAGCAAGCAGGAGCGGCGCAGAGAACTGGTGCGAGAGAAAACAGGAGTTTAGGCAGACTCGCGCAGAATCTACCCACTCGCTCGCCACTCCCACCTCCGTTTCCGGTGTAAAGACAAAGTCAATAAGACCGGGGATGAGGGAGGGTGTAGATGGCTGGCGCGATAAACACTCAGCGCGCGCACACTTGACACAGCCATCTCGCTAGGTATGCTCCCGACTGTGCGGGAGCGCCAAAAAGGCCACATTAAGACGGAGCCATTGCAGCGTGACTCTCAGTCCTCCATCTCCTCCCGTATGCACACACAGATACACGCGTACAGAAGGAGCAGCTACGTAGGGGGGTCCGAGTTTTCCCGTCAGTTGGCAGACCCTCCAAGCCACGGCTTTTAGCGCACCGTGATAGATTCAGACGCATTCAGATTTATTATAGTGAGGGAAGAAACGCGCCGAGGTCAACCTCACTCTCTCCCCCACCGCATAGTGACCGCCTAGCTTTTCGGGCACCCGCAGTGGGGCCTGAAACCCAGTGGGAGCGCGAGCGCAGTCACCAACAGGGAATCAGAAGTGAGAGAAAGTGCCAGCGCCTTCCAGGCCGCAGGGACCGTGGTTGGCTGAAGACTGGCATTGCATGTGCATACAGACCATTGGATCTCAGAAGGGTGAGAACAGCCCTGCATGAAGCCTGGGCCAACACCCTCCTGAGAGAGGTAACCAGTCAGTCAACGACTGAAAGGCACTGCCCATGCTCCGTTGCCGGTCGGCGTCCGTGGGTGAGGCTGAAAGGAGAGCAAGAGACAACTGGTGAACCTTGCAAGTGTGGACGTGCAGAAGAAGAGGAAGAAGAAGAAGAGTAGAAGGAAGATGAAGTAGAAGAAAAAAAGAGGAAGAAGGAGGAGGGGAAAGGACGAAGGGGAAAAATAGGAAAAGGGATAGGTAGAAGAAGAATTTGAAAGAGGGAAATAGGGAGAGGAGGCGAGGGGGAACGCGGACAGGCCGAGAGAGAGAGGAGGAGATCAAGTAAAGAGAACAATGAGAGCAAAATCTCAACTTACCTTGCAACAGAGAATCTTCAGTAACTATTGAGGCTGACGATTGTGCTAAAGACATAACTGTAGGTGCCGATATTGTGAGTACGATTGCGGTAATGGAGCGAGTGATATAACTACAGGAGCTATTATGGGGCAGTAAAGGCAAGACAGTATTCGACAAATTCAGTAAGAACGGCCTCCACTTACCTGAGATAGGAGGCACTCACCTGGGTTCCCGACGAACTTGACGACGCAATCGTGACGCGAGGCGACTAGTGAGTGGGGCTGAGGCCGGTGATGGTGGGGATGTATGAGGTACTGGGTGTGCCGACATCACGGTCAGTGCCGCTGTCATGAATGCGCATGTGACCTAGTAGGCCCATGCGATGAGCGAATGATCGGGGGCAGTGTGAGCAGTGAAGGCGGCGGTCTCGTCTGTGTGTTGGTGCTCCAGGCACTAGTTCACCAGTCTCTGTGCGATGGATTCGCAAGTGACCGACTAGACCGATGCGTGAGGTGAATGTGCGATTGCAGTGAGGGCATATCAGGCCCTCAGAGCTGGTGGGGGGTTTAGGTGAGGGGATGCGAGTTGTGGTGGGCAATGATGTGGAGGAAGTTGTGGGTAGGTTGGAGTCGGTGGATGAGGGCAACGAGGCATCTCTAGCGTCAATTATTGCCGTCGAGGTGGAGGGTGGAGTAGGGTCTGATGGAGTGTTTGGTGCAGTCGACGTGGATACTGTCGGAGGAGGGTTGCACGGCTTCCGGAAGTGACCAACCAGGCCAATGCGTGCACGGAAGGTGCGTTGACAACTTAGACACGTTGGAAGGGCTTGGGTGGTGGCAACGTGCGTGCGTGGATTGTGAGACACACACACACACACAAAGGGAACCACGCGTTCAGGCTCACGCTAGACGATGCCGACAGGCGTGACCCCAAAGCATACCAAGGTCGTCTGGCTAGCCTCGAAACCACAGACGAACACCATTCTTTTCTTGTACATAACCAAGCTCTAAACATAATACGGTACGTATGTAATGTATAGTGCTTATCCTGCGTTTGCTAATCAAGAACTAGGACTCTCCGGTTAATGTGCCCGCCGCTTATCAAGCCCAATTTGGTCTGGGCCTGAGGTGGGCTTAATAGCCGGCGACTACTGTATTGATCTCGGACCTACGAATATACAGTAGGTGAGCTAGCTCATGCAACGTCATAATCGAGATTGAGATTGGCCGTTTAGCACACACTTGGTCTCGTTATTTTGACCTGAGGGATAGACTGGATGCAGAGAACGCCTTTCAGTACGGAAAAGTGCCTGTCAGAATTTTGGTTAACTCGGAGGTTGCCTACTATCGACCAAATTTCCTAGGATATTTAGTATGACAGAATCTAAATTTTAATTTTTATGCATTTTGCTGTAGGAGCTCACCAGTATGAGCAAGAAAAGTTTAAAATACATTCTCTCTAGATGTTTTTCTGAAGAAATACTTAGTAATTTTTATGGTTCTTTTAGATTAAAAATTAGCTATTATTTCACAGCTTTCGTGCAGGCGTTACTTCTAGTTTGCCAATGATTATCAATCTTTCGAATTTTTTCGCAGTTTGCACGAATTTTAGCCCGTAATGTATAATAGACGGCGGTGAAACCCATGTAATAGTTGAGATTTCGAGAACACTCGAGAATGACTCTGAAGCCGCCCCTGACGTTTCAAGAAGACCACACACAAAAAGCAAGCGATCCTGGGTAAAATGAAACCTCAGAGGAGCATTGACTGTCGCAGTGATTTTTGAGGAAAACCAAAAACGCCGGAAATATGTGCAGTGCAGTTTGCCATTTAAACTTCACATTAGATGAAGAACAGTGAGGAACACCAAAAATGAGTAAACTATTTGAAAAGGGAAAATGGTGTTGGTGAGGAAAAAAATTAGCAGTTTTTACTAGTTTATGGTGTAAGCTCTCTTCAGGAAGAGGTACAATATGTCGGATGGTAACTAGTAGGCAGCTTTGTGTTAGGGGGTGTTTTTTTTTCTAAATATGAACTACTGTTATCACTTTTCTCGTCTTTCCATATGCTGATAAGCGGGACAAAGAGGATTTTGCCTTATAATTTGGTGGGACATGTCTCCCGTATAAGGGATTTCCTACCTAAAATTTTCTTGCTGAGGGCCTGTTCCTATTCTGAAGAGTATTTGTTTTGGCTATGGCACTTTTTGAAGTCTTCAATTCCCCAGTAACTCTTGAAACATCCGTGAATACCCTAGAGAAGCTAGTGACCGTAAATCTTGGACATGTACCTTTAGCGCCCTAATTACTCCTTCTTATCTGACTGCACCCTGTTTTTTTGTCTAAAGGAGACAGGCGCGGTAAGAACTATGCAACAGTGTGCTTCAAACTGCACTAAGCAGGGAGAGGGAGAGCTCCGACTCCTATATAAGTAAGGGAGCCGTATGTTGCTTCCTACCCGCTGGTAACGCTTCCGTCCCCACCACATTCTACTAATAAGCGAAGAAAAACACCTTTCTTTTCCTTTTATAAAAGGGGACTTAACTGAGACCTTAGTTTAGTTTTGTCTATAGCTAGTAGTAAGGCAGTCCATCGGCCAGATGTCAGTTTAGAGCCTCGCTGAGCAACGACCTGCTACCCCGACAAACACTTCATCCCCTTTGATCACGCTATCTCTGGACCTTATTGTGATTCTGGCGAAGTCAGGCGTTGTCTACCGACTTTAGTGCAGTTTGGAATGTGCAAATATGTTGGAGGCGGCCTCCAGCTACAAACGCGAATATACGAGCATCAGCTGGTTATAAGAAGGTTGGACCCAAAGTCGGGGGCAGCAATCCGTGCTGCAGAGATTGGGCACGTCTTCAAATTAGACGCCGTTGACTTTTACGGCCGAGGTAACGATCACATATCAAGACAGATTAAGGGAGCCTGGATGTCGACCGACTGCTCACTAAACAAGCACATACATTTTCCTACCCCATGTGGTGTTAAGAACCTTCTTATTAGAGGGCAGTCATGGCGTGGAACAATCGGGGTTGCCAACGAGCTCTACTGCCAACAAATATGAGCGTAAAACAGACCAGGGCGAAATCAGGGACTACATTACTCAACAGGTGGCTAGCAAACATGGGGCAAAGCAAACAATAGTGCTATGGCGGCAGACAAGGCCAATGGGGAGGTCGGCAGCAGAGACAAACGACAATTAGATGCGAGCAACCGGTATTGATAGAATTAGCACACAATGAAACGAGCGACATATAACAAGAGCCATGAGCCGGAGTATTCAGTCTCCGAAGATGGGAAGGCGAAACAACTACCCGAAACGCCAGACGCACAGTAAACTTCCTCCGTGTCGAACGCTCTTCCTTCTTCTGACTTACTCTCGGTAAATCGCATTTTCAGCACTATTAAGTATTTTACGTTTTGCCGATGGACGGCAAGCTAGTCCATCGCTGACTGCAGTCTCACCGCATCGAAGGCGCGCCCGCATCTGGTCTGCAGAGTGCTCATGTGTTGGCACTTGGCGTGCGGCCTTCAGCAGGCACTTGCTCACCGCAACTTACACGCAAGCGCTGACGTCGGCGTCGTCGAGTTCTGCCCTCGGTTGATAGAAGTCACGCCGGTGTCAACACGTTTTGGCCGCATCATCGCCAGCCTGGACCTGTCCTAGACGAGGCCGGGCAGGGGGGGGGGGGGGGGGTACTTGGAGAACAGCAAGGAAGTCTGGCACGGCGGCGGCGGCGGCGGCGTACGTGCAGCGCACGAAATGCCTGTTTGAACGGGATCACTGCGACCGTCCCAGGTGGTGCGCGCACACGCGTTTTTGTGTGCGAGAGAGAGAGAGAGCGACAGCATGTTGGTTCCTCCTCTTCCCGCCCCCCCCCCCGACCGCCCCTTCATTTCACTTGACTTGGCCCGTCAACGCCCTCTTCTGCGTCGGTTGCATGAAATGGCCTCCTGCTAGCCTATATTTCACATGTGTGCTACCGAGAGCGACAGAGAGAGAGAGAGAGAGGAGCGAAGGCGCGCAACGATGTCACACTGCTGCTTTCCGCTTGACAACTATATTTATGCATATATGATGGTAGAGAGAGGCTCGGCGATCGGTTATGGAACTCACTCGTCCCGTTGTGCTTTGGGGCTTGCCCTCATGTCCCATCAACAGCTGCTCAACGGCTAGTATATTATAAGAGAGAAACGCGTTAAAAGACTAGGGAGACTGGAATCGCAATTTGTGGTTTAGTAGCCGTCATCAGCCGGTCAGAAATGGCCATTCAGATCTTCATTGTCCTTGTTAGCAATTAATTTTTGCCCGATCGAAAACCGGCAAGGTAACGAGCCCGACGCGCAGTGATTAGAGCGTTAGACTTCTAAATTACAAGGCCATGGGTTCCAGCCTCGGGGTCGCCACCGCCTGGATTGCGTACGGCTGGCTGATGACGGCTAATAAGCTAGAAGTGGCCATTCCGGTCTCTCTCATATCCTTGTCGGTTCAACTCCATTCTGTTCTACAAGTCGCTGTGTGAACGCCTACGAAAGCTCTGTAGTGACCTACAGATCAGCTAATGAACCAGAAATGACAATTTCTGTCTCTTGGTCTTTGTTGGTTCCTCTTTATATGTACACGTGTGGAAGTAGGGCGCTCATCGATCTATCTGGTTAGGGAACATAAGCGTCCTGTTGTGACTGGAAGTCCAACCTAAAGCAATCGTAGACAGTCACATAGAAACTTCTAATATATGATGGAGTGGAACCGATGAAGACATGAGAGAGACCGAAGTGGCCACTCCTGGCTTATTGGCTGTCATAAGACAGCCCTTCTTCCCTCATATTCCCGATCACAACCAACAAAATCAACGGGCCTGCGGTGAAATGGCAGAGGTTTCACTCAATGAACAAAAGTCCTGGATTCGAATCCCGGGTGATATGCACCTGAGATTGCTTATGACTGGCTAATGACAGTTAATAAATCACAAATGAACACTCCGATCTCCCGTGTTTTCGTCAGCTATATACAGATGTGTATGCATAAAAATTCGAGGTCCAGATATCGTATCGTGTTTATAATCCCCCGAAGAGGACTACGAAGAAAAGCCAGTTTAGCAGATAAGATTGCACTCATGCTGACTGGTCGTAATCTCTCTCAGAGTAACTGGCTGACTCTTCCCATCAGCCTTAATTTTTGCAACCTCATCGGCTGTTTCGTCTGATAACCATGCTTTATGCAATTACATTGGCCTGCCTGTTAGCCGTTAGTTATTTCTACCCTCTCCAATATCGACCATTGGCGGGCTCACGTGACTTGTGCCCCTTTGCGATTATCGAGGTTGCCGCTAATTCAGTGTGCTTTTCGGCCTCTCCCTCGTCAGCCGGCTCATTAATCAGTAGTTGTTGTTACTGCGTACTGCTTTCGGCTTTGCGGGCGCGTCGGTAAGAATGTGCCAAGCTGGTCGCGTGACTTCCCATCGGCGGCTCCTCTTTTCTCTACCAATGTCGGCTCTCGGCTCCATTTGACTTTTATAGCCCGTCTTATTGGCTCTATCTGAAATTCCTTGAACTTTGTACTAAGTGCCTTATAGGCGGGATGTAGATCCATGGCTCGGTTAACTATATCAGTTTCTGAACTCAAGGGGCAACATAACCATTTATAACAAACCACCAGCCTGTCACGATAATTTTCTGCTAATTTTTATCGGGTCTAGGTGTTTCGTCACAATCGAGCTGTCGGTTATTACCATACAACCAAGAAATTAATGTTTGCAGTCTCAAGGAAAGATAGAGAGCAGCAAACCCACCGCATGATGCTGAACTCCTTAAATTTCATCGAGCTCATGTGGGGGCCTTGCCCAATGGATGGCAAAAAGTCACATATGTCTTTTGCGTACCACACATCCAATGTCTATATACAACAGTTTGACCGTCGCTAGCAACGACTTACTACTTGTTCATGATAAGGCAGTGATCATGTCTGATCTAGCCGGCCTCACTGATGTCACGGACAGTACCTCTCCACGTGTGACGATTAGCGGAAAGTTTTACCCATTCTCTTCTCCAAGGACGGAGTTTCTCTCCTCTTCGGCGCCTCTGGGTAGGCTGCAGTGCCGGATCGAGGACAGCATAGCAAAGTTCGTAAGACGGACGACGGAGAACGTTCCAAAACCATCTTACTCCTCTTTCTTGCCTGGCTTGATATATCCTCGTGATACTGTCGCAGCGAGTGTGGACTGCCCCATCTGAGACGACGTCGAAGGATGGTCCTCAGGCAGCGGTGGTCAAATACCCCTAAAGTATGACTGATCGGACGGCTGAGCGGTACACACGGATCTTTATAGCGATGAAGATGTCGCATCGGATCCTTAGATGCTTTTGGAGGATTAGGAAAGCCTGGTGATCAGCATCGGAAGACGATGTCCTCCTTACTCTGTCTATTCGGTAGCAGTCTTATCCCAAGGTATTTAAAGCTGTCCAAATTTTTAAGTTGATGGCCATTAATTCACAGGGGTGCCGTCTCCTGGTCAGGGATGCAGCTCGAAAATAACTTTGTCTACCCAGTATTTATCGACAAGCCAAGTGGCTCAGCGATCTCATTCACCAGTGACACTACAGACTGTATAAAGCTAAATCTTGAAGCTAGTAAAGTGATATGATTGGCGTATTTGAGATCACTCAGCCAGCATCCATGTACAAGCACGACACCTTCCTTTTCACGTAGGTCCTTCCCTAGAATCCAGTAAATGACGTACTTGAATAGAATGGACGACACGACCCAGCCTTATCGAACGATTCTGAAAGGTTGTTACAGAACAGAGCCAGCACAGTGATGGAACGGTAGTACACCTTGATCATGGCGATTATTTTTGGTGATACACCATTAAATGCCATTATCCGCCACAGGGATTCACGATGGACTGAGTAGAATGCAGTGGCAAATTCAAAACAGCACACAGTCGTTGGCTGCTGGTAGCTATGGTAGGATTCAAGGGCCAGTCTCACTGTGAATATCTGTTGTAGCAATGACTTCTACCGCTCTCCCACGAGATGACCTGAGTAACGATGGCTTGCACGTTAATTATTTTGGGTTAAAGGAGGCTTTCGATGCATTTATGCGGCCCACTCCTCTTAAATCTAGGTGCTTTGCTATCACGACAAATTCAGTTCGACCGGAAATGTGAAGTGACGCTATTGACGCCATTACATAGCAAAATACTCACTTTGATGCGACGTAGTCTGACTAGCACGGTCCCTGGGGTTCCTGTTTTGGCTTAGTGCACTTCGATTGCTGCCAACAACATGTTTCGCCGCTGCCCCCTGGGGGTGGCTGCAGCCATGATCTAAAAGCGAATTTGTTTATAGTGAAACCTCTACGGTGATTAATACAGCAAAACGTCCGCTCCACCCCTGCCGCTTACGACCTAGCTCTAAAGCACGCTAGTAGCAGGCCTTATTGACAATATGTTGGGTGTTGCCTGCGCGACTGAAGGTGAATAGGCCTTTTTGGTTGTCACTGAGTTATCGGTTTCTCTTGCGAATGTGTAGTTGGACGATCACAGACTCCCTGAAGTCATTGTGGATTCGTCCTTGTCTCAGCGTCGCCCGCAATAGCGACGCAACCTCGTCCATGAGCCGAGGATAGTCCTACCCCTAAGATCTACCTGGGAGTGAGTCAACGTCTAGCACTTAACCGCGATAGTCTGCAAGCGGTTGCGTCAGATATTTTCAATGGCCAATTGACAACGCATGCGAAGCGCTCTACCTCACCAGGAACCACTATGTTCACGAGACATATGAAACAAGCAGTCACTTTTACAAGATGATCCGTCTCACTGACCACCCCCCTTCAGCTCTACGCCTACTGCATGTGATCTATATAAGGGGTACCAGGGACTATAATTTTATACTTCCGATTTTGAAACGTCAGACACGTAGCCTGAGAAATAGCGCTTCGTAATTAGCATGCAACCATCTGATTGGTTTATTACAATCCTTTCTGAATTTGTCCTCTAGTGGCAGGACGTAAGAGAAGGTGGGACCCGATTAGTCTCAAAACGACCAACTAAACAGTACCAGAGATCGAACCGACAAAGAAAATGAACATCGGAGTACCAGCTATTTCGAGCTCATTTAATGCCCTCTCCTGTCCGTAATACCACAAATCAACTCTTACAACTCTATATATGTAGATATACAGTAGATTTCTTTACTCGTTAAATATGATCCATTTCATAAAAAAGTTCCTATGAAGCAAAATCAGCACATACGGCAAATCCCGAAGATTTCCAGAAGTGAAGAGGTGATCGTTTGTAAAAGGAAGGCATACTGTGGCTTATAAATTTATATTACACCCTTTATAAATACCAACGTCTTTTTTTACAAAAATCGAGAAGTTCTGGAAACTTGAAAAACCGTTGTAGCTGAGTAAATTTGAGTTTCAAAGGTAGATGAGTCTTTCTTGGAAAAACGTCCAGTAAAAATATATCAGCACAAGTAAAAGTACATTCTAAAATAGTCCTTGAATTGCGTTTGTGCTAAAATATCCTTCAAAAATAAGAGCATTTTAGGATTGCCGCTAATAAGCAGCTTACATTTCGAATAGACATTCAAACACGGATTCACCAGAATCAGTTGCAATTTATCCCTTTTTTCAGTGCTTAAGATGCGGAGGAGTAATGTTAACAGGTATTTGCGCCAATAGAGTAGTCAAAGGAAAAAACCTTTTAGATGCCCACATCTTGATAGGCCAGTCAAGGGTTGGAACCCCTAGGATTCGAATCCGAGACCTGTGGTCATTGAGTTTGCCACTCTACAATTGCACCACGGGTTCGGTGCTTTGTCATTTGAGCTCCTAAGCAAAACGGAAGTTGATTGTTCCTCTATCAGATCGGTGAAGCCCATGTATTCATCACAATTCCGATCTCAACCGACAAACCAATGAACCCGTGGTGCAATTTTTGAGAAGCAAACTCAATTACCAAAGTGCCCGAACTCGAATATCGGGGTTTTCAGCCCTTTAGATTTTATATGACTGGCTGATGACGGCTAACAACCCAGAAATAGCCATTCCAGTCTCCCTTTACTATGTCGGATCCATTCCATTCTATCTTCGTAGATGCTATGTGACTGCCTACGCTGGCTGTTATTTTGAACTCTTAAGTGAAACGAAACTTAATCGTTCCTCTACCAGATCTGTGAAGCTGGTTTCCCGATTAAATCCTAAGCCTACTAATTTGGATCCGTTATAAAAATTTCCCTTCGGTGTTGGATTTCTGCGAGTTTCAGTTCGTCCTCGAAATAATGGTGAAATCTTGAGGATTTTCAATGTTTCCCATCGATGGCCCATCAATGTAAATTCCCTTCTACGTGTTTTCCAAAGAATTTAGAATAATGTATTTCTTAAAAGCATTTACCGCAGTAGCAACTTCTCGGACATTCTTTCTAATGCAGATAACATTTTGGGTCATATTTGTACTCACCCAAACATGAAACCTCATCGGCTAGAAACAACAAGCGTGAGCAACGAATATGCCTTCAATTATTTTTTACAACGTTCTTGAATAACTTAAATCATTTTGTAAAAT
Source organism: Ligula intestinalis (assembly GCA_036362985.1). Lineage (NCBI taxonomy): Eukaryota > Metazoa > Platyhelminthes > Cestoda > Diphyllobothriidea > Diphyllobothriidae > Ligula > Ligula intestinalis. The sequence continues at coordinate 22,985,162 of JAYGXS010000001.1, forward strand.
AAGAGATTTGAATTCTCTGTATTGATTCAATCTCTGATAAAGTTATAAATTTGGTAGTTATAAAACCTGTTAGAGTAGGCGACGTTAGGTATAAAACTCGCAGTTTGAAAGTTTTCATCATCCAACTAGGCCAATAGAATAGCCAGTCTTCTACGAAACCCACTTATTTGTCGTGTTCTGTCAAATGAGTAGTCCTTCTGGTAGAATAGGATATGAACTAGTGACGACGCAGGATGACAACTGAAGCCATGGTGCAGCACTTTTGAATTGTGTGTTAACCCTACTTCTCATAATCTGCTTCAACATGTGTTGCGAAAACTCTCAAGCTAGAAACTGTCTGATCACATTATGCGTTCTTGTGAACTTCACCCACATTTTGAATGCATATGCCTGACTTTGCACTTTGTGAACACATTAGAGTTAATGATCTCAGAAACTGCCGAAGAACGCATCGCACAGAAAGCACTTGAGCATAGCTAGGAAGGGAAGGTTGTTCATTTGGCTCGGGAAGGTGTATGGATTGAGCCTGGCAATTCACTGGGTTCAGCACCGATTCTTCCTTTAGCAAGACAGGTGCATTTGGTGCTTATAGACTTCAGGACACCAGCCTCTGAGCGCAAACCTCTCGGGCCACTTGCGTAAGGCCAGAGAAGGGGATTGACCTCCGCCGGATTCAAAGAGCTGACTGCTGATACTAATTTCTTAAGTTAATTAACATTTGAAATCGATTTTGATCCTAATGCCGCCCTTGGGATTTTGGCTTGTGACTTCATTGTTATTCGCTCCGTATAACGGCAGAACCCAGTATGCTTCAAAGGGCTAATTTTATTAGCTCTCCTAATTCTTTTGTGCATCACCTTGCTATGGAAGGGCTCCTTGGGGTTCAACTAAGTTCGGCATGTTCTCGAAAACTGTGTTTTCAGATCAACTTTAAGATGACCCCGGCCACTGTATAATTAGTATAAGTTAGAATTCAATACATACGCCACCAAAATGCATGGAAGAAGTTGGTATTGCAGCTTCTTCTACGGTTGTGAAAGGCTCGAATGAGGAATATGGATGTCTTGATTTAAACTATCCGAAGCGGGCAGCAGAAAAATAAAAAATAACCTATATCTCAACTTCAGTTGTTTTCCGCTATCTGTATCCTGTGTTTCTTTGCGGTGATAAGCGTTTTAAATATCTTGGGCATCCTTACGGCAACCAGTATATCAAAGGTTCCCTGCTCGCGTCTGCACGCATGCCGAAGGCTGTCGTCTCCACCAATTTTGAACGCACAATACTCATTGTCATTCTTCGTTGAAAACTTGACCGGAAGCCCTGGAAGTTCTAAACGCCACACCTAACTAAGCCTTAAAAATGGCTACATTGCCAGAGGGAAGGTAACAGGCAATCATTATTCCTCAAGCACAGCTGCCATAGGTTATCTACTGTCTTCGGAGAGATAGCAGATTTATCCAGTTCCAGACAGAGCCGGAAAATCAATGAGATTGCCCAAAAACCGAGTACCTGGATTAGCCGCTGAACTTGCCCAAGGACACGCTCAGCATCTGCGTTGATTTCAATCAGATCGTTACTGGCCATCAGCCTTTCTCGCCTGCCGGCTTGAACAAGTGAGACAGGAATTGATAAGGTTTACCTTCAAAAAATGTTAACTTCCGGTTTGAGATTACCTTCGACGTTGCGAAGGCTATCAAAACTCCTCGCGACTGATTCAACCAGTCCCATCCTGCGTATTAACTTCTATGGTCCTCCATCGCGTTCAGAGGGTGACAGACTCCTGAGCGATATTGCTGTAGCTGGGAAAGCAGTCCCGAAGACTACAGCACCACGCCTTTTCTCGGAGTCCATTTTTCTCGTGACGTCTTCATCTCAACATCATCACCAGACAGGGTGACTTTAGGGCGACACGAGCTCCAGATGACCTCGGTTTCAAAGGCGGCCGAGCCGCTCCAATCGGCGTGCAAGCGGGCTGCAGTAAGCAGACTGAATTCCTGATGGACCGCATAGATTTCCGTTATGAGCTCATACAGAAGGACTTTTAAGGAAAATAAAGTATAAGCACATTCAATCAGACGTTTTGGGCACTCTATGCCCTCCGACTTACGTGTTGTGAAAGTGAACACCGACCACGACAAGAAAGACACCAGAAACGTCATTTCTAGCCTGCTATCTGTCATCAACCAGCCGTACGCAGCCCCAGCTTTGGGTCCACTGTGATTGTAATCTGGAATATTTGGTCCTAGAGTTCAACGCTCTATCAGTACCCTTTTTCATATCGGTAGTGGTCAAGTATACTGATTGTCCATCGCAACCCACAGCATAACGGATCTGTGCCCTAATGATATATCATTGACCTCTGTCACCACAGGTGTAGAGTGCAAATCGTACGTCTCTCAAACTGGGCACTGACTACGGCTGGCTGCCTAATGACAGCTAATAAGCCACAAATGGGTACTCTGGGCTTTGTCTTTGTCGGAACTCGCTTCCCTATATATATACATTCCTAATTCTTATGCGACTGCCTATGCAGACCACCTGGATGGCCACTATTTCATTTCCACGAATTTCACCCCTTTCAGTCAACACCTAGTTTCTTACTCAGGCCCTCGCGAGGGCATGTTCTCTGTCGTTGTCGAATCCTCGCGTGGTGCATGACATAGTATTGGCCTGGCTCAAAGTGCTTACACAAGTATTTAGTCAATTCAGTTTTTGCATGCTCCTCTTTTAAATTTCAGGCAAGCAGAAGTCTGCTAAAGTATTTGGAAGCACTTGTTTGAAATTAACTTTCTCGCCGTAGCATTCCAACCCACATTGTAAACGGCTAATGAGCACAACAGCCTAGACTGAGACAATGGATAAACTGATAAGATAGACTGCCATTCAATAGCCATACTTAAACGTCGGGCTGGGAGAACTGGAGATCTTAGCAGATGATCTTTTGCACTGCAAAATTGGTGTCCAATGAGCGCTATAATTGATTGAGATTTATAACAGTTGAAAGACCAATTATAGCATCGCATTCAACCGTTTTCTTGTTGGAACAGGTTGAAAACTCGTCAGAAAAAAACGTCAAGGTGTACTCTTGCGGGTCTCACGCGTGATATGCGTAAGCGGTTAAAACGACTGCTGTCCAGGGCTCAAAATATGAACTGAATAAGAAGCATCTGAATGGAAAGTAAAATTCGTATAAAATGGAACACGTGCATCCCAAGAAATTTAAATTTGAATCAGATGTTCTTTGGGATAAATACATGCTGACTTCGTCTCCTTCAGTTCATAAGCGACTGACATAAACTATGTTCAGTCCTACAATCCCCTAACTATAATAAACCGCAGTGATCAATTGCATCCACTTCAGTATTTGGCTGCTTAAATAGACAGAGCGAAAATACGCTACATTCACAGAGTCTGTGCCCTTTTCGAACGATTTTTGTTTCTCTGTAAACTCTGAAGGCAGTTTGTAGCAATCACCTTATCAACAAATACTTCAAGTTAATAACTACTAGACCATGGCGCTCTAACCGGGGCATCGCAAGTCAACCACGCTGGAAACCAGACACGGAGTAAGCATGTTTCATTGTTGGCTGGAGTTTATTAACTGCGAGTAAGCATGCTTTTTTCCCACAGTCAAAACTCTATTTGGCTCGTTGGGCTGCCATCATCAGAACCGGAAGAGCCACTGACACCGGCATCAATTAGCACACCTTGCTTTGCACTCGCCCGTCGCACCGCGTGACTAAGAGGTGAGATACAGAGGCCGTTTAATTTGTCGGCAAGCTATGCTCTTCTTGGGTATCCGCACCTATCTTGCAACTGGAGTGTGCCATTGGCTGACTACCGATGGCTGGTTCGTCAAGGCCAGCCTTTCAAGGCCAAGTCTCATTCGCCAACGCATCGTTGCCAATCACAATGATTTTACACCTTTGGTTGTGTCACGTGTTCGGTCTCAGTGAGGCTTATTTGCCGTCACTAACGCCTTCTTTAGTCTCATCATCATTAGTACAGTTCTAAAAGGCAAGAGACTTCAGATCCATTTGTCACGTGCAAATAGATTAGACAACTTCTAAATTTATCGCCTAACTGATGATTAGTCACCTTCCAGTTGCACGTGCAATTTAATGCGGTTATAGTTATCACCTGTATGTATTACAGGGGATAGAGAGTCCCGTGTGTTATCTTCAACCTTAACTCCCAACCCCTGGAATTTTGCGTGAAGTTGACTTATCTATGTGGAGTACCTGTTTCTGTTTCCGGCCACGTTTCCAACCGGTGTCTACGACCGTTTTTGCCCACTGCTGTGGCCAGACGACAGTTTTTTCAGCATGTAGGGATGCCCCACTCGTCCTGCGCCCTGACACCCAAATTAGGGTCGTTGTAGGCAAGCGCATGACGCCACTCCTTGGTTTGCAACCTGGAGGGGGTGCGCTCTAAAATCAACTTTACAATCGAACAGCAGACTCCCTATCTTATTAAATATCAACCGAAATTCTGAAATGTGTTCTAGATTCAAACAAATTCCCTAAGTGGTGCTGTAATATTTCTGATCATGCAGCACAATTCGAAGATATTTCAGTCACATAAGGATACCTGTTTTTAGAGAAACTCTTTCTGACCGCCTGCAAAAAATTTTATCTGCACGAAAAATGCTATTTCAGTAGTGTGCATTTTTCTCATTGATTTTCAATACCCTATAAATTCAGGTATATTTTATAGAAACCATGCACGCAAACATTCGTACCTTTACTTATTCGGCACAGAAGTTGGCCTTCGTTTTTTAAAAAAGTTTTATAGTTGTGCGATTTTTCTAGACCGGGAAATTTCCGTTCAAGCTGTACCGTATCCATCCATCAATTTTCTATGTTGCTCTTAAAGTTTACGGCATAATCCATTGCAAAAATTGTACGAGCAAACGTGACTTCTTCTTAAGAAAGAAGAGAATTTTTTATTATCTTAAGCGGAACGTATACGGCAGTTTATATGGAAACCCTCAATGTAAGTGTAATAGAAGATCGATTTTGAAAGTATTCGGCAATCTGCAAAGTTTTTAAAACCTAAAAACTCTTTCTGTACGTATAAAGATTGAAAAAGATGTGATTTGCTACCCAAAACGTGCAGGAAAAGATATTGATATGGTTAGTGTCTGAAAAATATATTTCAGTTTATAAGTGTATTGAACCTCAAAGAAAAAAATTGTCTAGGACTTAAAATGTCATGGGCTATATTGTATGTTTTTTTTCGACGGTCATAAAGAAGCTCGTTCGAAACCCAGCAGCCTCACGTTACTAAAATATATTGGGTTTTGGCTGCACGAAAATCGGTATTACAATCCTACCTGATTAAAGTAATGTGTTCGAATCGAAAATATATATCAGAACTTCGCTTGACAATTAGGGAGATAAGGTACAGGGAACAAGTCCAGAACAGACGTTTCTCTGTCTTTTTTGAGTGAATATTCGAACGAGTAAGCACACGCTGCACTGTGCTCAGTTTGCGTTGATAAACTGTACAGCCTGACATGAAAAACGTTTAGTGAACAATTTAATAAACTCTTTTAAATTTGATTTAAGAACACAAAATGAATATGGTTTGATTAGTTTTCAAGAAGAAAACTGTTGCTCTTAGGAGCTTCATTATTCGAGTGGAATAGAGCCACTCTACATCACGATGAAATCTTAGATCGAATAATGATATTTCAAAGTGATAGCAGAAGCAATCATCAGGATGGCGGGACAGGAAGAACCCACCGCGATCGATCACAGTCCGTTTTGGGTTAAAGTGAAGAGAGGATATTAAATGCTGCAAGATTTATCCAAACACAGGGAGAAGGTACAATGCTACTTCTTTGTTTACCGACTAAACTAACAGCAGATGGCGAGAACAAAGGACTCCCCCATGATTGTAAATATATTGCTTGGGTTCGAAATTAAAATATAACTTTAAATGTCGCCAAAAATCGTCACTGGTGTCGTGGGATGGGTAAGAGTGATGGATTTAGCTCTCAGTTAAAAACATGAGGTTGTAAAAACTTAAGTTAGCGTTTCTATTTGAACAAGTATGGCATGTTAAAACAGCTCTTTTATATCAGAAGTGCCCTTCGCAAAGTCAAAAGGGCAAGTGTTCGGAAATGTAACAGCCAATAATGACTTTCTGAGGTAGAGTGCTTATGTAATTTTAATTGGACTACCGATAATTTCGGCAGAGAGTCGAGAGAAAGATGACTTCAAAGAAAGGCATCTTTAGATTCAGAGAAAAGCGTGTGTTTAGGCGTAGAACAAAGAGGCGACGGAATAACCGTGGAGGTATTGCGTGAAGTATAGGGCCGCTTTATTGGAATGAGAGTGTCAATACATGAAAGGTTACGGCCAGAGCTAATGCGAAACAGCAGAATTCTGGTGTTGGTGACCCTGAAGGGCTCAATCCTGTTTCGTGCCTGCATAATACCGTCTTTATTGGCAATTGCATTTTTTCTGCCTCAAAGGTGAAAAACCTCGATGTGGTAGCCAGAAGGTAAGCCTCGCTTAGTATTCCAAGCAATTTCCGAAGAATGCTCGGTAGGCTGGGGGGAGGGGATATCAAACAACTAGCGCAACAGGCAAGGCAAGCGCTGAGATTTGATTGGTTGATGACGATCAGGGCAAATAAACAGAGTCCTTTAATTGCGTAGGCTGTTTTTGAAAAAGGCACAAAAAATGGGTGCTCCAAGCGCAGCTGCTCAAAAGAATTTTTGGCTGCAATATGCCATCCGTAGGAAATTTTATTGCCGAAACTCGCGTTATTCGAGATTTTGACAGGAAATTGAAAAAACTCAGGTCGTTTTAAGAAAACCGCCAACGCAGACTTCCTCACGCTTTTGAATTTCGTTTGTATCCTACTTCCTGCCTTTTGAAAATGACGCAAAACAAATGATAGTTTGACTATTGCCATCGATTATATCTATCCTGCCGCCCACAGCGGGTAGGCGGAAGGATGGTTTCGTTTATAGTCATACTAGACTTACACAACACATGTTGCATCTTCTCATCCTCTCCCATCTCTGCCCAATATAAAAGCAGAGTTAAGACAACCGCAGACAGGATCGGAAGCAAGGACTGAGGAAGTTAAGCAGCCCCTCGACAGCTCGACCGTCTCTTCCGACGACTTCCACTGTGTGTTCAAAAACAGGTTGGAGCAGAGTCGGTTACTTGCGCTGCATCTACCGCAGTCTATCCCCACCCTCTCCCGACCTGGTCCTCCCATTATGGACCAGTTTTGCACGGAGCCCGTAAATGGCCGTTTGGATCCCAAAAATGTGGATGTGGCATGCAGAGACCACATTAAAAAGGGGCCATTGCGTTCTGACTCGCCCTCCTGAAATGGAAGGCTTAATAAAATATGGAATATGAGTTGACCCAATTGTGAAACAACTCGAGGCGTTTGGCGGGATTTGAACCCGCGCATCAGAGAAGGCCTTTGCCGGAGGCCAATGCTTTAACCGCTAAGCTACAAACGCCCCGCCTCGTGCCATGAATTTACTCACACTTGGGTCGATATTACCCGCCCAACTTTACCGCCCATATGGACTCCACCATAGAGCGGTTAGGGCATTGGCCTCCGGTAAAGGCCTTTTACTGATGCGCGGGTTCAAATCCCGCCTAACGCCTCGAGTTTTTTCACAATTGGGTTAACTCAAATTAAGCAAATCTGCCAAACCTCCTAATAAATATGGTATACTTTGCAGCCCGTCTCCCCCCTTAAATGCCGCCCCACCCCCACTACCTGCCCTCCACGCCCTAGGGCTCTTTTGTAAACGAAAAATCGATAATATAGACGAGCACGGTCATTTCACGCTTATGCGGCTTCTTTCTATAACCGAGGCTTCAACCATCACAGCGTCGACCAATCAACGAAAAACTGATGCTCCATTGGGGACCTATCGATTTATTTTTCCTTCCTGACCACCGCCTCTTTTACTTGCAATAAGCATTCGGTTAAGAACGCACACACGGGGGTTTGACATTAATTGAGTTAACTTTTGACATTGAAGCGATCATTCCTTCAATGTCATTTTACTCGTGGCTGCTATAATGTTTTAATCCGAGAAAACCAACGTTTGACAGGGCAGAATTCTGAGGAATAGACCTGTTCCACTCGTGTTATAAACGTTCTCAGGGAAATCACTAGAGGTGAACTCGTGTAACTTTGCAAATTTCATCAATGCAACTAGATCATTTCTATTATGTGGTTTGTGCGTATTTTATAATTAATTTAACCCATTTGTGAGAAAATTGGGTGCCTTCAATGGTATTCAAATCCACGTCGGCAAGGTGCGGGCTTTAACACAACCCACTATCTAGTTACCGGAGCTAGAAGGCCCTGCTGGGAGTCATGATGGTAATCACACCTGATGCAAATTATCCGCCTAGGCTACTGCAACATATAGACTCCGCCAATTCTGATACTGTAAGCTGACTACACAAGCAAGATCTCCAATGGGATCAATCTAGAGTCCACCAGATGACAATTAGACGCAATTTATTGATAGAGTGTTTCGGCAGAGTTGTGGACAACTTGGCGATGTCGATGATGCGGTTAAATTCATGGGTCCCGGTGCGGCCTTGTAGCTTGGTCAGCTAGCACGCTGGTTGTACTAAAGCCTTCCGTTTCCTGGCGTGAGTTCGAATCCCATCGAGGCCGCTGAGTCTTCCACAGTAAAGGTCATTTCTAATTACGGCAGAAGCTGTAGAAACTACCAGCAGTTCGGGTTTGATTGGGAAAAGCTTTCATAAAACCCTGAGGATTATTCGAGAGGTCTAAATCAACCAATCACGTGAAACCAATCAAGATAGGTGGGAATGAAGGAAGGGACGGAGGGTGAAAAGAATGACAAAATAAGGATTGAACTTCTAATTTCTTCTCTCTTTAGAGCTCAACCCAAAAATATACTTGAATGTTAAATACCCAATTTTAACCTCTGAAATAGATATCGAGTCCTTGAATTGTTTAAGTTCAGCGATGATACCTATGTAAGCATTCAGGAATTCAAGTTAGGCGAACGAACGTTTTCGATTAATTCATCATCAGGCAATTCGCTAACTCTTCCCTCCCGTACTGCCTGATGATGAATTAATCGAAAACGCTCGTTTGCCTATCTTGACTTGCTGAAAATATCGGCTCCTTGGAAAGTTTCTCCCTCATCCGAAATATGCTTCTCAACTGGAACGTCGAAGCCATATTACGAGGCCAGATGGATCTGATTTCTTGAGCTTCTTTCGATTTCTTTGGTGAGGGGAATATGTGATTCCCTTGTAAATCGCATTGTTACAAAGCTTCAGCCATTACCAACCATCCAGAAGTTACCCCCACTGCATTTCCATTCACTTTTTTTTCGCAGAACTACATCTGAATATTGATCGGCATATGGACATTTTCAGCTGAACGCACATTTTGGTAGTGCTTCCGGTTGCATGCAGTGGAACCTCAGTTAAAGAGTTTTGTCCTTTCCGACACCGAGCTCCTCATATGAAACGTTCGTCTTACGAAATGTAGCCAATCAAGCTGCATCAGTTTACTGATTGGCTGCGGGCGACCGAGGACCCACGCCTTGGGAGCAAGACTCAACGGCGGATATAAGCACATGCAATCACTGGCAACTTGTTAACTGAGCCGCAGCTCATCAAACCAAAAAATGGTTTGCTAGTGGCTCGCTCGTTACCCGAAATGCTCGTAGATGGAACTGCCCATCACCCGAAAACTCCACTTTACTTAACCGAATTTATTTCCTGTTATATCTGTCGATAACCAATACCTGTGAGAATATGACCAAAGCTAACTCAATATAACTTCCAGACGCGCCGCGTGGTCGCCCGAGTTATCCTGTCATGTGCCGTCCCGCCCACTATCTCTCTCATGCAGTCTCAGCAACGCAGTGCGCCACTGTCGCGTTGATCTGAGCCACAAGCATTAACTCAGACGGTGGCAACGGTGCACCAGCCCGCAACACTTCAAGTATTTCGCAATTTAGACAGCATCCGGACAAAACTACGTGATTCGACGTTGTTTTTTTACCGACCTCACGACAGCACCCCCGCACCAGTCTCGCTCCCCGGAGTCCGTTCCCCGCAGTTGGAATTCAGCTGTCCGCCTGCGTAATTTGTCGGAAGAGCAAAGTCCTCACTTTCGATACTCTGCTCCAGCCGGAACCTCGCCACTGACCACGACGATGGCGCATGTCAATGAATAATTTCGCTAACTGGGGTTTGCCGTCGGACGCCATTGTTTCACTGCGTCTCTCTATGCATGACACCGCCTGGAAAAAGAGGCGTGCACTCATGCTTAGGCTGCCACTTTTGATGTGTTTTTGTTCTGGGACAGTGTAGGCTGTGAACCTGGCGTATATCATGAGCTGTTTGTTGTGGACCACGGAGCATGGCAGTACATTTAGCTGGATATTTTTGTCGTGCCAGTCACCAGCGTCCTTTCCTACCTCCGGTCTTCTTGACTCTGTCTTGACAATGGGTTCAGGTAGAAGAGGAGGAGGAGGAGGAAGAAGAAGAAGAAGACGAAGAAGAAGAAGAGGAGGAGGAGGAGGAGGAGGAGGAGGAGGAATAGGAGGAGGAGGAGAGAGTGTGGTGGATGCTGCGCAAGTGTACGATCACTAAAATTGCCGATAAAAGCGAAAATAGGAGTCCCAGGAAGTATCTTTGAAGAAATAGACGCGCTCACTGGGACAAGAGCTTGATTCGCCTGACGCTTTGGTTTGGCCAAACCAATCAACAAATCGGGAGCGCGCAGGCGAACACACTTACCAACGCCAATTTCGATGACCCTGGTGACTGAGTAGTCATCATGCCAATTCCGATGACCCTGGTGGCTGAGTAATCATCACGCCAACTCCCAACTGAGTGATTAAATTTCGAAAGATAACGACCGCATTCCCGCTATCCAACAATTAGCGCATCCTCAATGAAGGAGAAAGTACTAACTGTCACAGGTATGCGGTAGCCCAGCGACTACATCCTATGAATACTGCAACGCCCTGTGTACGATTTACCCTCATTTGATATTGTCTCTGAAGATGGATTCCAGCTGCAATCCGAAACGTCGGGGGAATGCAGTTTTTGTCCCAGCGATCGTGTCCACTCTTTCTCGATCCCTATAATTTTATCTACACGCAAGTCAATGTCACCGCTTCCTGCCTCCAGTGAACTAAACAGTAGATGCCGTCGAAACTCGACGCTCGAACTGTCGTGTTTACTGGGAAGAATAACAGCTTTCGTCGAGTTCAGTGAGTCGGGTGGCACAGTGGAGATGAGTCAATGCGACACTGATTGGGATAGGCAAAGAAGGTTTTATGAAACAAGACAGTTTTATTCCCGTCCTTATCAACCACCAGTATGGGCTACGTTATACTTTGTCTTTTTGAAGACGATTTGGGCACTGACCCTCGAGACAGGGACCACTGCATGGTGCCGACGATTGGCCTGATGATGATAATGATGATGATGATAATGATGATGATGATAATGATGATGATGAGGAGGAGGAGGAATTCTCTAAGTGGACCGTCGCCTATGGTCGGGCCGGGGAAGTATAAAGGATTGGTTGTCCGTTTAAAAGCCAGCTGCGTACAGTTTCCAATCACATGTAGCTCAACCAGACGTTAGAATGACCGACTGACGATGGCAAAGAAGTAAGGATGGATAATGTCTTTTGATTAATGCTGCGCTATTCGGTTACTTTAATTTAATAGTAACATTATGCTCAGTATAGAAGCCTTTTCGTAGTGTTACTGTCGTAAGCCGTGCTGTTAAAATGGGTTGCGGTTCCGGGAGGAGGTTTTATGGGTAAATACTTGTCTTCGAACCGTGGGGAAAATCATCATGACCACACTTCCTACAATCCACGTAAAGTACGTCATAAAGAAGCATATATGCCCAATTCTGCAGCACACGTAATCACGACTTTGTTGCGTCTTACATGGGAGAATTTGGCGAGACATCAATTCGAATTATGAAAAGTTATTGATGCCTAGTGGGAGAAAGAGAGTGCACTTGAGTGCAAGAGTTAGCAGAACATAGTTTTATAGACCCAGCAGCGGATGAAATAAGTCAAAGGTCCCATTATTTTGAGCAATAGCGTAAGCTGTAACCCCCCCCCCTCCCCTCCCCTCGTTGCACGAAATAGATAAGACCGCAAACTGAGCTTTGCGGTAGGTCTATGTTCACTGGCATGTTCTGTTGCTTTTGCCTCTTCCTTCCTGTACCTTGTTTTGCTTTCAATGTGAACTTTAAGCGGGCCTAGTCCTGGGGCCTGTGCCTTTCTCCTACAAAAAAACGATCTTGCCTGTGACACTTTCGAACTGCCCTTGATTTCTGGTCAAACCCAATGCAACTGTCGTGCTGTCATTTACTAGCTCGTCGTTCGAAAGACTTAGCTTACTAGTCGAAAGCTCCCTGCTCCTCTTTCTTTGTCTTTTCGGTGGCCGAAAGACCATTGCACAAGGCAGCCGCCAGATTAAGTTTTCTAGTGCCCCATTGTCAGGCCTAGTTTATGCATCCCCTGAGTATTGGCAAAACCTATTGGCCACAGCCGCCAAAAAGAGCCCGTTTTAGACATGAAATTCTGTAAATATTCCCATGGTTAATATAAGAGGTCATTTTATGGCAAACAATTGCTTTCAGCAACTCTTCATCAGACCAAACATTGGCAAGGGAAATCAATGCTGTACATACCAAGTAAAGTTGGAATAGGTAGAAAAATCAATAACTATCTAACAGCTTGTTGGTTGAGGGATTGTCGCTAGTTGGGAGGGGCGAAATCCTATCGCCGCCTGGTTTCGGTTTAGGCCATGGAAGTGTTGTGTTTTCAGAAGACTCTGACACAAGCTCTATCACTTCCATGGCCTAAACCGACACCAGGTGGCGATAGGATTTCGCC
>JAYGXS010000001.1:22998600-23021264 GCA_036362985.1 Ligula intestinalis
ATCTGTTCTCCTGAAACTGTCGAAGCAGAACTCCAACAGCTGCAGCATACACTAATTGAAAATGGATACCCGGAAAGGTTCATCCTCAGAAATATTTGTGAACGCGCCAAAAAGCCTGTCACCTTAACTTCAGAAAAGAAAGCCGTGTTCATAGGACTGCCTTTCTTAGGCGATGCAACCAGCGAGCTGGTCGGAAGACGCTTGAGGACTGCAATCACAAATGCTTTCCCAGCGGCGAACTTACGGGTGCTCTTTACGAACTCTCCTTTCCTACGATTGGGAGGTGAAGACCGACTCCCTTTGAAGGCCACATCAATGTGCATAAACTCTTTCACTCGCTCCTATGGAGCGGGATACATCGGCCGTACAACGAGGCGTCTCGAAAAGAGGGTATGTGAGCACATACCGACCTGACTAAGTAAAGGTGAAACTAGATCGATCTCGAGTGCTATTCTCGCACATCTTGTTGATACGAACCATCAAGTTGATACTAACGAAGCCTTTTAGGTGGTCTACAGGACATTATCTAATTTTTCCAAAGGCCTACGCCAACGGATGCTTGCAACAGCCGAAGCAGTATCTATAAGGCTAGCAAATCTAGTGCTGTGTTGTCCGAAGACTCTGACACAAGCTCTATCACTTCCATGGCCTAAACCGACACCAGGTGGCGATAGGATTTCGCCCTTACCAACTAGCGACAATCCCTCAACCAACACGCTGAAATGGCCTACATGCGCAAACTTACATAGTCTGCGTTGGCCAATCAGCGCCCGTGTTAGATAGTCATTGATTTTTCTACCTATTCAAACTTTAATTGTTATGTACAGCGTTAATTTCCCTTGCAAATATTTGGTCTGATGAAGAGTTGCTGAAAACAATTGTTTGCCATAAACTGACTTCTAAGACATGAAATTCTTGCGTCGAATCTTGTTCTGGAATTTGAACTTTACGAGCAACTTATTTAAGGTGCACAGTTTCGGTCGAGGAGGCAACAATAAATATGACAAAAATTGTTGGCCAGTGGCCCAAACAAAGGTCTTTCTGACCTTTGAACAATGATTATGATCAATGGGAGGCTACGTGGTAGCTTTCCGTGACGCCTCGAGAAAACAGAACCTGTTAATTATTCGCGTGCATGGTCTGCCTATGTGGACCTCGACTGGCCAATCAAGTGGCAAGATAGAACACGTCGACAGTGTACTAAACTTGGACGGTATCAGTAATTAAATTTTGTGGAGTTCAACTCTACGTCAAAGAGTTAAAAAAATTCACATTAAAACGTCAGCTTGAGATGTCATGGGCAAAAAAAGTTCATTAGCTTTTCTTGCCTTCCTTGATTAGGAAGCCTCATCGGCGGTGCAGTACGCACCCATGCTGTTTTGCTTCATCTACTTACACTTAAGTTGGTTAGTTAAGGCGACCGATGGCGAGTAATGCACATATATATGTTTACGGAGAGAAATGTAAGAAGGGGAGGGAGGAGGGCCGTATATCTCAGCCAGTTGGATACCGTTCCCCATGGGCCGTCAAATTTTGTTGATTGGTTGATTTGTTCTGACTGTATTATGTAATAACGGGAGCTTCAGCTCATCGGGATGTTCCCCCACGTTCTGCGTGTACTTTCCTGCGGTAATTTTGACCGATGATATTGCAATATAGCACCTGCATAGAGATTTTTAAAGGTGGAGAAACTCCAATCAGAGGATTCAGAAGAGTCTTTGGCATATACTTTCTATAAATTCTCTTGAGGTCAATAACCACCCTTCTCTTATCGACCCTTTTTCCCGATTCCCACGACTCGCCTGTAAGAAAAGACGAACAGTATTGATCGCTTGTTTAACTTATACCCCTACCCATATAAATGTATTGGCCTGACGAGAATTTATCGAAAGTATACTTACACTCACCAAAGACTCAACTGAATAGAGGAATTTGTTCGTTGAGTATTTCTAAGGTGCTCGTCTCGTGGCGTGTCCAAAATCAGACATCATCACAGACGAGCAATATGAAAAAACTCTTCTACCTCAACTCAACTTCGGGTCTTCTGCTAATTAACTCTGACCTGTCGAAACTGTGGCCTTTGTACAACTTTATTTTTTGCAAAGCGCCTCAGTGACACATTTGTCCCCATTTTTGTCTCTTCAGCAGCAAAGGCAGGCTGGGACTCGCATTTTTGCCTGCATTTTCAGCATGTTTACATAAGAATTCGCGCAGTTGGCAAGTTCGTTCAAAAAACATTGGAAGAATGCAATGAGAATGCCGACAGATCCACTCATAAACCGAAGTTCTAGCATTTATCCGCTAAGGCCTAAACAGTGGTTGTGCTTGAAGCATCATTATCAGTAGGTGGAAGTCGAGATTGTTGGCAAGAGACAGAAGGCACTAGATTGAGGACTTTATTGTGCACAGTAATCCGAGGTACTGTCTCAGGCGGCAGTGGCGAAGCCAGGGATAGTATTGACTGTGTCCAGTCATGCCTGAGAGTGTGTGTGTGTGTGTCTGTTCACCTCAAGCGGCCGATCGGCTAGGCGGTGGGGGAGAGAGTAAGGTCGACCCTCAGCGCATTCCTTTCCTCACTAAAAACAATCTGATGCGCCTAAAGCTATCGCGGTGCGCTCAAAGCCGTAGCTTGGAGGGCTGCCAACTGACGGGATACCTTGAACGCTGCAGTCAATCCAGTGTGTGTCTTGTTTTGTGGAGTGGCTTACTGCAGGCTGAGAGTCAGACTCAATGCCTCCTTCTTAATGTGGTCTTTATGGCACTATCAAGCGGGAGCCTACCTAGCGAGGTTTGCTGTTGGTAGGCGTATTGAGTATAGGTAGCGCCAGCCGCCTGCACTCTTTACCTTCTGCGGTCTTCCTGACTTTTGTCTTGGCACCGGGTCCCGGTGTGGGAGTGGTGAGAGTGTGGGGTAGATTCTCTACAAGTCTTCTTTCACTATAATCCCGCGGGAGTCACTGCGTTGCTCCAGCCTACTGAAGCCCGTGGTTTGCATCGTCAAAAGCGACGGTCGAACTGTTGTGCACGTGTGTGTGTGTGTGTGCGTCAACGGTGGCAGCTGTTTTACATGATTGTGGAGCAAGCCCAGGTGGTCTGCAATTGATGTATTGCCTTACAGAAGGGGATGTCGCGTCGAGGTCTCTGTTGCATCGGCCGAGGGAAAGTGTGTTTAAGTGGCCCCCGGGCAGCCGCGACTATCTGGACGCGCGTGTGCGCGCGAGTGGAAGTCGCCCAAGGATCTCCACATCAGCGAGGCGGCAGACGCTTCCTGCGAATTTTCATGGCCTTTAGGCAGCGGGCCTTGAACAAGAAAGTCGGAAAGCGGCGTTTGTTGTCCACCACAATACCACGCGGTCCCGGAATATCGGCAGGAGATGTGTTCGCACCGTTTAACCCGTTTCTGCGTTTGCGCGCTGACGCCCATCTCAGTATCCATAGTGCTTATTGATAAAATCCACCTCCCTAAAACGGACTGCGCGACTTTTTTTGGCCGCTAACGAGGACAAGGCAAGGCTAATATAAATCTCTAAACACTCCATCCTTCAGTCAATATATGTCGGTTAATTTACTTCCGACGTGATTCTGAATGTTCGCTGTCGCGTGAAGCCGTGGCTAAGCTAGCAACCAGTATGGTACGGTTGTAGGGATCGGAGCAGAAGGTGTATTGGAGTTAAAGATAAGACCGTTAACTCTAACACGTACAATCTTCCAGACACTGGTTCCTTAGGAGATATGAGGTCTTGGGAAGGCCAGAGTAGAAGGAAGAGTTTATTGTGTACACAATGGAACGGAGAATAGATGGAAAGAGTGTTGACTCGCGGAGTAGTGCGTCCGTTCCCTTTTCGGGTGGGCTCCGGAGTGATGAGGACATCGGGCGTCACTGGGGCATGCTTTGTTCCGGCGGCCAATGAGGCGGATGACGTCTAGACTCGCGGGGGGCCAATGACAGCGTGGGCCAATGACAGTTAGCACCTAGCCCCAGCTGGCGGTGGGCACATAGGCAGGCTAGATGAGTCATGCGTCAGTGGCTGGTCTTGGGTTCCAAGTGGCTGCAAAGAGGCCACTACAGGTGTTCTCAGAACACTACAATCATCAGGCCAAATCCCAAGTTGTGGATAAAGGCGGAAGGCAGCTGTGGGAAGGATTTACAAGTTACACTTGGACGCATGTTTGTGTGTGTGTGTGTGTGTCGGAGTGGAGTTCGTTCAAGTGTGTGCAGTCCAACGCGTCCGAAAGTGCTCACTGTGACAGTGTATGAGCTTGCAGCAGCGGGCCTTGAACCAAGACGCTGGATGCAGCAATGTTGGGCATTGGCTACACGGTCCTCTTGTCTCCCGGTCTAAATTTGAATTATGATGGACTGACAACGACTGCGAATGCCGATAGAAAAAACAGGCGAGTTTCCGGAAGCACTTCAAAGGAAGATGAGATCGCTGGAGCTAGACCTTTCGGATTCTCACTCGAACCTATTCTCATAGAGGGTTTCAGAACGCGAGATCTGCACATGAGAGTGGACATGTGATTGCATGGCCACCGTACGTCTTGCGCCTCGTTCACCCTTATCTGCGACTGTTTCTGCTGATGGGTTGGGGCGAGAATCCGAATCGCTAAGCCAATAGACTTCATGTTTCAGCAGGCGCATATTCTTCTGGTCCATAATTGGCTCTGATGGTGGGTTCCCATCAGATTCCCAAACGTCAGACGCAAATGCTTCTTACTCTGGTAATCGTGTGCCATTTCTTTCAAGATTCCCCTTGTCACTGGCGCTTTTTTGTAAAAAAAAGTGCGCAGCGCCATTTGATGCAGGTTTCTCCCATTAAACGCCTGCAAAGATAGTTTCTTCACTTGCGCTACTGGTACATATCCAAATGCACATTCAAAAGTCGCCCATCAACTGAAATAATTTCTAGTGCTTTTCGGAGGTTGTCGTACATAGTTTTTAAATATTGATTATAAAGCACACCTCCGCATCATATAGAGTAGTCGTCTTTTATCGGAAAGTCTCTAATGGGTTTCGTGAGAGACAGGGAGGGGGGAATGCTATATTTAGAATGGGAACTCCTAAACTTGCCAATATTAAGGAATTTCCTTTGATCTTTTACTTTGCAGCCTAACAGGCTGGCTTGCCCGCTCACCAATAATTAGACTTCGTCTAAACGTCTCCTATACCAATTAAGTGTCTTCGTCCGAAGGACGCGCATTAATGAGTGAACCCAGTCTCTCCCCGACCTAGAATTTTTAATAAGATGGCGTGCCAAGCAAAAGAACCACATGACTCTCTCACTGCCAAATGAGCGCACCCTGACTGTCGAGCAACGAAGCAAGTACATCCCACACCGACTGCTACGTAGCATATCGAAGAGCCGAAATCTTCGAGCCGTCTGTGTGATTAGTAGGGGGAGGTTACTAGAAAGAAGAGAGAAAAAAATTAGCAGTGATTAGCTTCCAGTTAGATTACACTAATCACTGGCACTTGAGGCATCTGCTGCCCTTTAACGCTTTTTTTAAGAATTCAGTGCGCCCAGCAGAGAGGCGGCTGCCTATTTTGTGAAACCCAACTAATTTAGTTGACCCAATTGTGAATAAACTCGCGGCATTCTGCGGGATTCGAACCCACATAGGAATTTGGCCTTTTAGCCAAGCCAACGCTCTAAAGCGTTGGCTTGGCTAAAAGGCCACTCTCCTATGATGGTTCGAATCCCACCGAATGCCGCAAGTTTTTTCACAATTTTGTTACCTAAATTAACTAAATCTGCCAAACCAACTTAACCAAACCAACTAAGACTTTACAGGCAGCATCATTGAGTATTCCTGTTCTCAGCCTCCTTTTTTTCCACTTTCTAGATTTCGCCTCTCCGGATTTGTTCGGTCTGAACGACCAAATAGATGCGGACATGACCAACTCGCAGCAATTTCAGAAAAATAAAAAGAAGGTAAGTGTGCAGTACCACGTATGAACTGATGGCGCAATTATTTTCTTGCGGTCTTTTGACTAGTTAAGGCATCATAGTTTGGGATGTGGCCTTCTGAAGGAAATGTAGTCCACTTAAACTTCTTTGTAAAACCTCACCAACTTTCATACTATTCTTTACGACTCACGGGATGTTCGGTACGTCGATATGCCTGAATTTGACTTTGCCGAGTCCAGTTATGACGAATGAACTAAAATGTCTGCATAATGCATAGTGTGTGCACTAGAATTATCACCACTTCTCTGGATGTTTTCCAACTTCCTGTCCCCGTAAGTCGTAGCCTGACACCATTCTCTTCCGATTTTGAAAAATTTGGTAGGCTAATTCACTTTAAATCCCTTGTATCGTTATCTAACTAAACATGTATGACGCCGTGTTCTTTTTAAGCAACTGGTATTGTTTCTAGTCATGGTCTTTTTGTGACTGTTATAAGCATCGCACAACAAGCTCTTTCCGTGACACAATTAACAGCCCAAAATAAAATTTCTAGAAGCGCAAAGGTTTTTATATCTGGCCTCATGTTTTCAACACTAACAGGGATCGATCAGTGTTGTGAACGTGGTGCTCGGTCGAGAATAGGTCGCGTATTGATAGTCTGTACCCTGGAAAGTCGAAAATAAAGCGAAATTGGAGGACAAGCCGTGAGGTGTTGCTAACGGGCTTGGTAATTTCACAAATTCATGTAATAATTTTCGAGGATATTGGCTCAAATAGTACAAGATTTAATCGCAAAATCATGAGTTAACCAAGTTCTTCTGTGGTAATTAGCATGGTCCTTCAATCGTCCCGATCTACACCGAACCGCTATTCTTGCTTAAGCACACGCTACTGTATTGTGGATAAGTAGAAAGTATATTATACAATCATAGTGATGACAGCGCACGTGTTTAGAACTTGATCATCTGATAACGCAATGATCTAGACAGCCAAAACTGGCGATGCACCATCGAAACTAAAGTTTTTAAACTCCACCTTTAAAATTCAGCATTTTAAATTGAGACTTCATTCTCGGATTTCAAATTCGTTCGCACTATGGTCATATTCCAACTTCCGCTATTACCGTAAGGTCTACTTTTCATAATTTTCTTCGAGTGGGCGTCAATGTGCACCTATTACTTCAAACTCAGGGAGCTCCAACGAAGAAAAGGAGACCCTTTTAGATCATTTTTTCTTTCACTCGATCCATCAGGAAATCGTAACACGTTGTGCGAGTCGAAGATGATCCCTTGGCTGCACAAAATGTTACTCCCTACCCGTCCTTCCTTCCGATTTCATATTTTTCCCTGCGAAACGGATTTTACAACATCCACGAGCGCAGTCAGTACCTACAAACGTACAGGGGGCCTAAGGTAGTACAACGTGAGAAAGTGTGTGTATTATCTCGTCTTAACCGGCACTACAGCCCACTTCTTGCAGTATCCGAACATTTGACGATGTAGACCCTCCATGGGTCTCGAGTGTTTCAGTGAGACTTATGACGACCCGAGGGTCACTGCTGGTTGGGTTTTTGTTTTGGGGATCGTTTATGTGCCACCTCCGACGCTCGCATTTTGTAGTTAGTGTTGCACTACATTCTGGGGAAATTGGGTTTAGGATTCAGGCTGGAGTTAATGTTAAGGTAAGGCCTAATGATAAGGCTAAGGCAACGTTAGGGTTGATGCTTGGATTAGGATTAAGGATGCGGCTACGGTCAGGGTTTGGGTTAGGGTTAGGACGCAGGAATAGGTAAGATTCACCGAATGCAGCTCAAAGCCACCTGTAAGGGGCGTTTCTATTCAAAATCCCCACCGGTTCGTGCGTTGCGGGGCTGGAAGCCACATTTGAAATGGGTTAAGTTAAAAGGGAAGAACCTTACCACGGCGCTCTTCAGGTCTAGTTCAGTAGTGGAAGAGAAGATGTGAGAACGTAAATGGGAGGCATAGTGTGTTCTGTACAAACGTAGTAGAGAATACGTAAGGGGAAATTGACAGTCGGATGCGTGTAGGTCCGGCTGTGCGGGGGGGGGCGGTTTCCGTAGAGCGTGAGCGTGCAAATCATCACATCGTCTACAGAGTGGCCTTTGTGTGAGTCAGCCTTGAAGGTGACTGGCCAGACCGGATTGGAAGAGATAAGCGTTGGTTTGTGCGCGCTTGCTAGCCACCGTGAGAGATTAAGCGTTGACGCAGGTTGCGGCACCTGTGATCGGTTGTCCCAGAGATGGATCGAGAACTGCAATCACGTGAACTCATGGGTGGCGTAGCGTCGGAGCTGGAAGGCGCAACAGGGCTACTGTACATTAATGAAAGTTTTCTGTCACCAATCCGGGCGTTTTGTGGATTTTAGCTCATGGGCCGGTTACGGGGCCCCAATTCTGCCTTGGGGTTCACTCTCGAGACCCGTCAGCAGCAGCACCTCGGGTAGTAATCATAACCGATCGATCAGCGTTAAGCAACCAAGGTCAACACTCCCGATCTAAAGCTGCGCGTCAAGGGGCTCGTGGCGCAGTGGATTAGATCGTCGAACTTCTACTCAATAGGTCACGGGTTTGATCCCCGGGTTTTGCACCATCTGGACTTAGGCATGATTGACTGATGACGGCCAATGAGGCAGAAGTGGCCATTCCGGTCTTGCTAGTTTTATTCCTAGTTAATAATCCATCTTCCGCACAGCTAAAGGCTTGGTACATGTGGAAAAAAATGCACGTAAAGTGTCTTCCTATCTTCCTATTAAAATGGTAAAACCGTCGTAGGCTATGTGAAAACACAATGGCAATACTCTCTGCCTACACTACCAGCTTTTACGGCTTTCAGGACCTCTGTCGAGACCCCAGGCAGAGCGGGACGGATGAGTTTCGCTATCGGTCGGATGAACGTTCATCAATGAGTGACAACGGTATATTTTCCCAGGTTGCTTCTGTTTTGGAACGAATGAGCAATCTGACTCCGAATTTGGTTGGAGGGCAAGCACGCAGCCTCTGCAAACATCAACCGGAACCGATCCCGTTTTGATCGGCCTGATGCCCACTCGAAGGCGCACCCTATCATTCACCGAGGCCTATGACCAGGGTTTTTTGTGCGCAAATAACAGCTGGCGTGTTGATGTGATGAGAGGAGGCCTGCGCAAGAACAGTCGGCATAGACTAATTCATGAAATGTCAGCCCAAATTCTGAACTGTCTTTTCCATTCAAAAATAATACTTAAGTCGGGTTGGTGTATTAATTCGCGTGCAGCCAAGCCCTTGAATATCTCAGTCTCTTCAGGAAGCCGGCTTTTGACTGAACTTCTTTCCAACCGCTTGCAAAAAGTAATTTATCATTTTTTTAAATAGTTACTTTATCAGTGCATAGAAAATCAATGATAAAATGCCTAATAATAATTTAAAGTATATTTTTAGAAAACGTACGAAAAAATATTCCCTCTTGTAGGCATTTAGTAGCCATTTACGTCTTCTTCAGATGTTCTACTCGACTATTTCACATGATGTAAACATTCAGTTTAAATAAAATCGCACGCTCATCTACGCTATACCAAAGGCGTCACATCATTATGCATTGGAAGTGGAGCAGGTTTTAAACTTTAAAAGCAGCATTAATAAATGGCCAAATACGATCATTTGTCAACGGATATTTCACGGTTAGAAATCCCATAATTTAAAGTGTTCAAAATTTAATAATGCCAATCACAAGTATAAAATTGGACGAAAACTTAATGTGCCGAAAAATTAGCACAAGAAAGGATAAGTTTGTAGATATTCCCTGTAAAACCAACGGAGAAATAAATGGGGAAGTATTCATACTTATCACTTTTTACAGATTTAACTTCTCGCAGATGGCCTGAAGGAAACTCTTTTGAAAGCCAGCTTCCTGACGTGTCTAAAATATCATCGTGCTACGCCACCTGACAATTAATACTACTACCCTACTTAAGTAATCCTTTCGAAGGGAAAACGAATTTCAGCTAACATTTCATGAGATAGCAGGTCTACCGTATAATAACAAGAGCGTTCAACTCGCGGGTTCCCCCGGGCTCTGGCAACCTGACCGTTCACTGTGCATTTTTCTCCGTACGCGTATATTACAACGTCGCACCAAAGTAGTCATATCTCGCACTCAGCTCGCAGGCGGCTCTCTACAATTATCAACCCCGGGGCAGGCAGCTGCCTATCTGTAATGGCCGCATGTGCAGGTCACTTACTTTAATTATTCCCAAGACGTTGATCGTAGTTCGCCGATAACAGGAAAAGTTTACAGTTCTCGATAGTTATAATACTCTTAGCTGAAGTGGACCGCAACCTTTGACTACAGCGCGCACCTTTTATGATCAACCAAGGAAGTCAATGACCCTCCCTCCCTCCCTCCCTCCCATCCCCTGATCCCACCTTTCTCCCGTCCAGCACATTTAGGAGCCATTCGGTGCGCACTGCCTACTATTCCCAGGATCCCGCCAGTAAGAGCTTAGGAGTACGCCTGCATGCAGGCCACCTTTTCTTAATTGTCAACTGTATACTTCGGTGCGGAGGCTTGTCCATAAAAGCATTCCTTCTGACAAAAGGGGAATCGGTGCCTGAAATAAGTGACTCCAGCAGTAGTCATTGTTTTATGTGTCCCAACCAGACCCTGTGTTCCTATTGTTCGCGAAATGACTGTTTCCGTGACAGATGGCCAAGGAGGGTGGGAGGGGGCGGCAGGGCAGAACGTTACTGAACTGGGTCCCTCCTATTTTGTACCGAAATGGCAACTGTGACAACGCAGAACATTAGCGGGCCTTGGAAACGAGCTACCTGCTTGTGCCGCTTACCAGTATACCCTTCGGACCAGGGTGAACCGTCTAATCGATCAGCCTCCGGGCTAGTCCATCAGACTTTCGCAGTAGTGAGTAGTCAGTATGTACTCGAGAAGGGTGTTATGTGTTACGGAGACGGAGACGGAACGGTATATCGTAGGTCAGAATGCTCCAGAACGCTCGCCGCAGGCCATTGGCTGGAATATTCGAGAAAGGTCGAAGAGGGAAAAGAGATCAGCTTTATTTTGCATATAGCATTCCAAAATTTTCAGCAAAAATGTCCTCCATTCGAAAGGAATAAAATCAAGCGCACAAACTCGCAACACCAGGAAATCAAAAGTAATTCATAATCGCCCATGACTGCAAATTTCGATATTATAGCTAGATGTCCTTGGAAAAGTCGTCACATATAAGCCAAATTGGAGTGCTTTCAAGATAGCGCTAGCGTCGTGTGGTCTGGCCACATTGTAGTTCAAATAAACAGGGAGAGATGAACGTAGGTTTCTAATCGGCGAAGTAGGCCAACCAACGTATATATGAGTCCATTTACCTGCGTATTGAGGGAGAAAAAAATGGCGACTCAATTTGGAAAACCCTCCGGATCGAAAATAAGTCGCAGTTTATGAGCTAGGAAATCAGTTGTTTCTGTAGGCCCACTTCTCGTGAAAGAACATCATAATAATTCGGAAAAAAAACTAACCCTCACAATTTCGGGCTCATCAAATTATCAGCCGTAAATGTGGGCTTGGTGAGAACTTTATATACGTCGCAGCAAGTAGATAGGTTACATCCTGCTTCAAAGCGGTCGGGGTTCACTGCACATAGAGATGTCAGTTTTGCCTGGGTGAAAAAGTACTTTAGCGTGTAGGAAGGCTTTAGAGTGAGTGGCGTTGATGCACCGTAACATGCTTCCCGAGATTTCAAGACCCACTTCAACAAAAAGGCTCTGCTCGAAAATGCCGAGCTGGCAATAGACGTGTAACCCTTTCCTCGACACGAATGAGCCTCTGATTTCCACCCTGTTGTGTCGGCCCCGAACTGCGTGGACCGCAAGGTTCGATAACTCGAATCACTTTCTACCTCGTTGGTTCTCGCCGACAGCATCCAAAGCTCAAAGGGGCAGCTGCTTCACGACAATTATAGATAGGCCTATTTAAAGTCTTTCGAGGTTTAGCAGATTGGAGTGATTGACCGAAGTGTTAAAACTTAGCAACCTCCGTGGGAGTCGAGCCCACACAGCAGGGAAGGCTTTTGGGCAGCTCACGCTCTACGATGGAGCTACGAGGCTCACCGGACGCTGGACAAGCAAATCGACCTAAGTGTGAGAAAATTCATGGCGCACGGTGAGCCTCGTAGCCCAATGGTAGAGCCTTGGCTGCGTAAAAACTTTCCATACTGTGCGGATTCGACGCCCACTGACATTCGACTTCCACTGTCATTCGAAATAGTAAAAGTCGGTAGACAAAATATGGTGTCAAAAGCGTAGAATATTGAAAGTAACGTATGCAATAGATCCGTGCTGCATGAGCCATATATGTGTTTTGTAAGGCAGCGGTCATTTATAGCCTTCGTCCCTTTATATGCCATGTATTCGATAAAATATGCTCTCGCTGTTCATTCGCCCTATGTGTTAGGACTATAGTATAAAAGGTATCTAAGAACCAAAGACTCGTTACCATGACTTTTTTCCAAGGATATTAATTCTGTTCGTCATTTTATAGTGCCTAACGTCACAACCATTTCCTTACATTGTAGCTGAAGTTCAACCCCGTGCGCCGCTTCCAGAAACGCTTTCTGGGCTCCAGCATGAAGAAACTCGATGAGTCGGAGCCAGAAGAAAGGTAACTATGATCCGCGTGTCAAGCAATTTTTTTCTGCAAATGAATAGACTACTTTCTAGACTAGGAAGCCCCGAGATCAATTGCTCCACAAATTGATAAGTTCCACTAAAAAGATACTTCTTACAAATAAAGGGGTATATACATTTATTTTACATTATTATACTATCAGTCGGTAAAAGTAGCTTATGTAGCTTCACTCATATAAACCTACTCCCGGCCTTTTTCCTGCAAAAACGGTGGTTATAGATATTTGTGGGTTAGGGAAATAGGATAGGCAGAGAAGGAAATTTTTAGAAGTTTAAAGTGAAAAAATTTAGTCGAAGCTGCTTCCCGCGGCTGCTGGGCGCAGGTTGTTCCACATGTAAATTAAGGGTGTGCGTGGCGCTTTGCGCCGCGGATTATACTAATCTAACTCCAGAATGGTAGGTTGGACCACAGGTAAGTTGAAGTAGACGATCTCCTAACCGCCATTTCAATTTTTCGGGAAATTCAAGAAACCTGCATTTCGATAATCAGGCTTTCCGCAATAAGTTAAATGATGATACAGATTAGGAAAATCTGCATACATCAATCAATAAAACTTCTGCATACAGTAAAATAAAAATGCATTTAGCATTTCTTAAAGTATATTCCAGTGCGTGTCCTAATTTCCCGCCCATAACCACCGTTTTCGTAGGAAAACATGCAGTTTGTAGGGATTAATGAGTGGGGCTACATAAGCTACTGTTGCCTAATAGTCCATCCGGTAGATCCTAGATGATTACTTAAAAATCTTGTCTGGCGGTCAGCTTGCTGCGTCCGTACGTGCAGTAAAGCTGGACAAGCAACTCGACCCAAGAGTGATTAAATCCACTGTGCACGGTGCGCCTCGTAGCTCAGTGGTAGACTGTTGGCTGCGCAAAAGCCTTCCCTGCTGTGTGGGTTTGACTCCCAGCGAGGCTTCGCATGTTGTGCAATTGGGGCAATCAAGTTATTATTTATTTATTATACATTTACAGTAGTATGCATTTATACGTGTATTAGAAGGCTCATGTACGTCTTCAATACCCCTACAATAGGCACCTAAAACGCTCTAATCATCACCTCATTTCGATCGCCGCAAAAACTGTCTCTCTTAAGCACTATAGTATGGCGGGCACAGGGCCATGACTTTCCACAAGTGGCTGACAAAACTAAACCACTCTTTTCGCTTGTCAGAAGACCTGGGGCGGAGTGACTGCCTGGCTGACGAACCGAGAGTCAGTATGTAACGGCTCCTCCTTAATGTGGCGATCCCTTTAAGCTGGGAGTCGAGTCGGGTGTGGCGGCACGTTTTGGGACGGCTCCGGTTGCGCCAGCCCCATGTGCCTGCTCCAGCCTCAGGTCCTATCGACTTGGCCATGAGACCGGATCCAGATGGGGGGACGGGGGAAGAGAATGTGGTAGATACGTCGAAAGTCTAATCTCACTATAATCCTATTCACGCATACACCACCCCGCTGGCTCCGGGCCTGCTGTGAAGCCCGCGATTAACGTTGTTTAAACCATCGATCTAACTGTGGGTGCCCTCACTGTGATCTGTTGAGTGATACAATATAACCCTTGTTGCTTCGAGAATGACAAGACTGACAAAGTTGAGACACTTGGAGTAATAACTTGTGCTTTTCCTCTCTCTGAAAGAATGATATTTAATTTTTGGCTACCTGCTCTTCCGAAAATGCCGAAGATACTCGAGGTTGCTAAGGTCGCTTCTGTGTTGTGAACAACCAGGCCATTGTGAAGAAATAAAATTTGGTTGACTATTTTTTAAGTTGCCCATGAGACTACGCCCTAACCTTAAGATGAATCTGTACACATGAAATAGCTCTGATGTTATAGACAATTTTAAAGCAGACAAAAAGTAGATCAGACTGAGACTTCGGCTAGTTCAGGCCCATTCACACCTTCGTTCAATCACACTCAGTCCAACCAGAAACACGAGCATGCACATCCACCCTGGGAAGACATTCTAGGGTCGAAGCGCAGTTTGAGCTGGGGGCAATACGATCGTCAGATTGAATCCGGATCGCTTGGAAAAGGAAGAAGACACCAGAACGAGGGATTTATTGTGCATAGAACCCTCAGTTGCTTTTTCAGACGGTAGTGGCCACTGGTGAAGTATTTGTTATGGGTACGGCTGCCATGGCCTCACCTGACGCCAGCGTATCTACCACCTGGTCCTAACCCCTCCAGAACCTACAATAGCTTCTCCTGGAATTGAGCACAAGGCCACATGCAATACGGGGGAGACATATTGCCGTACTCTCCTGTCACCTCTTCGATACCGCATCGCTTTTCGAGAGAATACACCCAATGTAGTTTACAGTATGCCTTACACTTGGTATTTGAGGGTTTATTTATTACATACCTTTTTCATCGTAAGTGCTTCGTTCATTGAATTAGAAGCGAATTATAACCGGATGATATGACTGTACCTTTGCAGCATTACCCTTGCGCTGCTGTAAATAGATCCCTTTCTCAGTCTCACTCCATAAACTCCCGTCAAGCAAACTTTAATGTAAGCTCTGCTACGAAAACTTCAAATGGGATCTATGGATGCACTAAATGAATCGATAGTCTGCCCTTATTTAAGTTCCGCAAGCCTCTATCCCTGTCCATTGTTAAAACCCAGTATGACGATCTAAGGAGGCTTCTGTGCGCCACAAAATGAAAAGTGCTTCCCTATCGGTTACTAAAATAAAAGCGAAAATGTCACTTTCCCTTTCAGTTCGTGCTATCAAAGGTCAGAAAAAGCGACAAAGGGACAGTAAAGGTCAGATGCTATTCCTGCCAAATATGGTTGATCGCTTGTAGATAGTCTGCCGAAGGAAAATGTAAATGACAAGCAACCGTGGGCAGACAAATATGGCCTGTGAATGCGCTTTCCTCGCCAACCAGCCCATAGGTCGCATGTTTGAGCCTAATCAAACATCGACTGTTCATCCGAGGGTTAGCTGCTCCGCCTTTGCTGCTGTCTTCTGGGTACACGGTCTCGAGAACTGGGGAGGAGGGCAGGGGGGCATTATTCAAGGCCAGTCCATTGTTACTTCACCCATTCCAGTTCTGAAACAAGTGTAGCGTCTGACGCCTCATTTACGTCGGTAACCGAAAGGGCACACACATGCATGTCCCACATCCGTATTCCAAGCCCTAGCTGCCAGGTCTAACGGGTACTAATCTGCACAGCCCACGCATGAAATTTCGTTCCAGACACTGTTGGGCAGCAGGCACAGTTGTGGACACTGTCCTTTTTGCATGTTCAACAGATGCCAAAGCATTACATTAACCACGATTCCACCCCGGCAGACCCTGGAGTGGCTTACCGAATTGTGTTTGGTTCTTTAGCTACTGTCCTGTTGTCGACCTCCATTTCGGAATACTAGACGGCTGTTTCTTGTCATATTACTCGCACTGAACGGCCGGCCTGATGGCAACAGCTGTCAACTTAGTTATTTTCCCGTTGGATCGTGCGGCATTTAACAACCTGCATTTCTGTATGATTCCTACCCGATTGCAGCGCAGAGGTTGGCTAATTTTGGCACGGGGGTATTGAGTTGACGATCGGATATGCAATCTTACCCAGAAAGAGGGAAAAAAGATTCCTGAAATGCAGGACTCAGGAAAACCGAGGATTTTATAGTTGGACTAAACGAAACTGAAGGATGGTGCTGTCTTCGGAAGAAAGGATTAAAAAGATTATTGTACACAACTTGCTTGATGAAGGGTACCAAATACAGAGTAAAACTGCGGGCGCGCAATTTGAAATACTGGAAATAAAGGACTCTAAAGGGGCAGAAAAATAGAAACTGAGGGTAGAGCCTAGATACGTCAAGTGAAGCGATCCCAGCTGCAGATAACCAATAACATCGAAGAAAAAGACTACGGGAATATATAATTTAATCTGAATCTCGTGCTGGCCGTACATGACGGAAGATATGATTGAATTTGACAACGTTGATAGTCTGACTCCTAACACCGGACCCACTAACCCTAAGGGTCACTCCAATAGGAGCAAGAGAATGAGCGAAATGGACGGGAGTTAAATTAAGCCTATCCAAATGGGCTAAGCACGTACGCCCTAGAAGCGAAGCCTAGGTGGAGCTAAATATCCGATCTTCCGGTCGGAAATACTCATTTGTTAGAGCCCCGACCACCACATATGACGTCGCTGTTACAGCCATGGACGCTTACTTTCCAGTCGTAGAACCAACTATACTAGGGTAAAAGGTGCTCGTCAGATAACTGCTGAGTGCGGTTTTACTCCGAGCTTGCACAATAGTCAATCTGACTCTCAAAGCTCCCATTGCGGTCTCGTATATTGACATGCTAGACTGGCTTTACCTCAGTCGGGACAATGTGTATATACGCTCATGTGTATACGCTTGTAGTAGCACTATATGGGCCGTCTGCTACAACACTACACCTCGAGCACGTACCAGTGGCAGTCTGGTTCTTGGCCAACCACTCCTACTCAAACCATCCAATCAATTTCCAAGTCGACGCTGATAGGCCCTCGCCCAAGGAGCTCTGGCGCCTGCTTTATCGGCACCGGACGTGTGCCCTCACCCAGCTGCCAATTTGTCAGAACCTATTCACCATTAATTTTGTAGAATGCTCCCGTTACTGAGAAGAAGAAGAAGAAGATGGGACTGCTGGAACGAGCTCTCTATTTGTCTGACTTTTCGGGTACCCTTCAAGACCCATTCTCAGAAACAGTTGCAGTAGTAGGAACGGTTTGTTACCGACATCCAACTTTTCTTTCTTTTCGGAACCTGGTTTGAAGCTTCAAGGGGCTTGGACCTATCTATGGCTTAAGCTGCCGTGGCATGTGCATGCGGTCACAGAACCATCGACTGCTAAAACCGCCTATCATCTGTTTCTGATGGATCTGCTTTCATAAAAGAGTGAGCGTACGCCTATCAGGTTGATAACTTAGAAAGAACTAACCAGTTGCCGCTAGTTACCTCTTCAGGCAAGCGGTGTCAGTCAGTTTATGCTCTTGTGGGTCTTAACTATTCATGCTCATAGGCGCCTTTGTCGTCTGCAACTAAGCAATGAGAAGTGAAAGCTGGTTGGTTGATGCCCAGACGTCGGCAACTCGAGAAGTGAATTTACCCGGAAAGGGAGACAGACCGTAGGACGTGACAACGGATTGCTACAGTTCCATTCCAGCCTTTTTATTTCTGTTGACCCGCCTCTTTCGATTACTGCTTGCTAGCCTCCCTGCGAGCACTTTATGCGGCTATAGTCAATCCCGTGGAACTTCGAATACGCTCAATGGCGATTGATCAAGGGCTTGCTCGTTCCTCGTTGACAGGACGCTAGACACGAAACCATCCAGATCTGGATATCCTCATCTATCTGGTCTATCGCGAGTATTTTAGAAAGGGGCGTCGTGTACAGCACTCAAAAGTGCACGTAGGACATAACAGTTGATCTGCTTCATAAAAGTACCGGATGGTCATGTGCGCGTTTTCTGGCCCTGTGCAGCTTCCTTCACTGTGACAGGCTAAATAAAGCCTCGCTTCTGTTTATTGGGTGGAGTTAGGAAATTGACATCCCTTATTTGTTTTGGCCGCTTTTAATGGTCCGCCCCCTCCGCACAATCTCCTCCTCAGTAGAGAGAAGCGGCAGAAACACCCGGGCTGGCGTACTCAGGACGGGGATGTGATCCACCGATAAACTTAAACAATTACAATCTGCCTCCGCCCCCCGCCCCCCCCCCCTCCTCAGAATGGCGAACTGTTAAATCCTCCACCCAGCAATAAAAGTACATCTGCTAATCAGGTTTGCTCTCCCTACCTCTAATCTATTTACTGTGACGGAATATTGGACAATGATCAGAGCGTTCGTTTGCGCAAACACCGATTGAGGAAGTTGTGTGGGTAGCTATTTTGTCTGTACACCCGTCGAAGAGATCCCATTTCGGTTACTTTGTCTTCTGGTTCACTGTAGTGCGTCTCAAAATGCCGGTAAAGCGTCCTTACGCGACTGCTGATTGGTTGGTTGTTGTTGAAGTTCAGTATCTGCATTGTGTTTGTCCTTTTCCTTGACACTTTGGTCTTTAAGTCACTACAATCTTTGCGGCAGACGAGGACATCAATGAAAGCCAGTTGGTTGTTTTCTTCCTCCTTCGTTGTAAGGTAGATATCCGGGAAGACGCTCTCGAGGCTTTCATTGAACGTGAGCACCTGATCCTGTTCGATGACGATGAAGGTAGCATTCACAAACCGTGCCCAGAATTTCGGTCTGTGATTATAGAAGAACAGCGACTATGATGTTTACAGGACCACCTTGGCTATGAGTTCCGAAATCGGTGAACCGAATGGTTCTATCAAACGTGAAGTATGTCCTAAGGCAAAACTTCAGGAGCTGTAGGATTTGTGCATTTCTGAGGTTATTCCCTAGCTCATCGTATTTTTTTCGCAGGAGTAAATGGACGGTCTCGACTGCCAAATCCTGGGGGACAGCAGTACAAAGAGACGTGATGTCAAAGGATACTATGACATCATTAGCGCAAAAATGGGCATTTATTCTTGAAAAGCAAGCCGCTAATTGTCATAACTATGCCGTAGCATAGTGACTGCATCCTATCAATGCTGCAACTTTCTGCTATTGTCTCTGTGGTGGACAGCCACATTGTCTGTCTCCCCCTTTGTTGTCCAAGGCTCCCTGCCCCAAAGTCGTGTTGTCACAACCAACTGTTACAATGCTTTCTTTCACTGGTGCCCCCGCCCCCGAGGCTCGACCTCGCAGCTGCTTCTAGCTAACCGATTACAGCTGCATCAACGTCCCCCGTTCTTCGGCGTGCCGGTGGACCTGACATTTGACCTCAACTTATTTACGCACTCACACACCTGCGTATACACGTGCGTCCAAATAAGCGCGGCTGCCTGAGTGCCGCTTGACTCAGCCACCCCTCGGCCGATGCAGCAAAGACCTTTTGCAGGCGACATCCCCTCGGGCAACTTGCAACACCGAGGACAAAACACTTTAAATCACTGTCATCACCCCACACAACACATATTCGACACTCTCAGGCTCGCCTGGACGCAGTCAGGACTAGCCCTGGCTTCGCTATTGGCCACTGCCACCTGAGACAGCAACTTGGGGTTCTGTACACAATAAAACCCTCCTTCTGGTGACTCTTGCCTTTTCCCTCCAACCTGGAATGCGACCTGATGATTGTATTGATCTGGGCACAACCTACGACTTAGACCCCTACATCTCTGATGATGGATCCGCGACGGATTTTGAAACGTCCGGCGAATAAAAGTCTTGTCACAACGGTCATATCCGCTTCTTCTCTAACTTTACTGTTAATTCTTGACCACTTTGACCACTGTCTTGTCAAATTCGAGAACCTACCACTAGTAGATTTGAAAGAAAACTAGAAGTAATGAATACTGACTCTATTCACTTATTTTATGCCAACATGCAGGAACCGGAGCATTTAGATCTATATTGCATTTTGTCTGCAACACGTGACGCTTATTTAACTGTTTTCATTCTCTTTTAAGATATGCATCCTCCACCTACTTACCGGCTGGCATTCTTCCCAATCCGGTCTATGCTGGCTACAACCAGTCCGCTATGTCGCAGTACGCCAGTCAGCCTTATCTAACCACGACAGTGGCCGAGTCGGGGGGCCAAGAGCGATTACGGAATCTGAAGAAGCGCCCGAGCCTGCCTCCGTCAGTAAATATGCCTGCGACCAAGCGCAGCTTCAGCCTCTCACGCCTTTTCCAACGCCGCACAAAGAGCACCTCAAAGATGGAGGACAGCGTCGACGCGTTTAAGTTTCAAGGTTCTTTATCCTTCCACTCCATGGAGTCTATGACTGACGGAGACAACACTCTGGGTCAGTCTGTTGAAAGTCTGCCACAAAGCCTGAATTTTGACACGGAGACAGAACAGGAGGAGGAGGAGGATGATCAGGGACCACGTCATGAGGCTGTCCGTTCCATCTCCT
Source organism: Ligula intestinalis (assembly GCA_036362985.1). Taxonomy (NCBI): domain Eukaryota; kingdom Metazoa; phylum Platyhelminthes; class Cestoda; order Diphyllobothriidea; family Diphyllobothriidae; genus Ligula; species Ligula intestinalis. Next base: position 23,019,165 of record JAYGXS010000001.1, read on the forward strand.
TTCAGGAGCCCCCACGTTGCAGGGGCGAGACTGCAGCCACCGCCGCTCCCACTGCTCCCGGCGGTCCAACCTCGCCCTCCTCATCCTCCGCTGGTGCGAACCCCCGTCCAGGCGTCGAACGGAGGCGCTCGCAGGCAACGCATTTCATTGCAACCTCCTCAGACAGGTCTGAAGCCAACCAGCTGCCCGCTTCGCGATCGGCATTTCCATCGCAGAGACAGCGCAAGTGAGTTGCAGGGGTTACTGTGAGCACAAGCTCTTGATGGGGACTGACTAGGAACTGTCCATGGTTGTTTGTTTGAAGTAGCGTTTGAATGAGCCCAGACCAGGGCTGACTAGCTGTCACGCAGTACTCGTTTTGCACTGTTGGGCTGTGCTGTTGGGTCAGACCACAACGCGGTGATCGCATGGACCTGTAGTAGGCGTTATGCGGGCTGCGTGTTTGAGACGTGTGGCATTCATTAAGTGGATTAGGAGTAAGAGGACCCAGTTACGTCAAGTATTGTGTGCAATCCCAACTGCAGTGTTCTTAGCTCGGATTTGTTACGAGGAAAGAGAGGAAGGCTGATTCTGAGGTAGCCCCCCCCCTTTATGACAAGCCAGAACGTACTCTTCTCACACTAAAAGCCTAGACGAGTTCATAAAATCCTATACCGTGCTCTACAGAGCTGCCAACTGCTGAACTAGCTCGGTCCTCACCCGAGCTGATGCTCCCTCCTCCCCCTCCTCATTTTGAGATCTGGTTCGTGTCTGTAAAGAAACCAGCACGTGTACAGCGCACATAGACCTAGATTCATCTATCTCTCGCACTAGCGTCTTCAAGAGGAAGTCTGGTAGAGCACTGGAACGATTTCCTTTATGATTCTAAGCTTTCGAGCTCGTGCAGAAGTTCAGCATCAGAAATAGTAGCAGCAACAAAAAGACGACACTTATAGGCGGTGCAAGCCAATCAATGATCAGCGACGCAAGTCTGGAGGTGAATGTGTGGGGCACCGTACACCGGCGCCAAATCGATGCATCAATCGATTGAGTTCCCACCCTTGGACCAGACTTCAATAAATTCTCGGCTCGTCTTGGTTCTGGTGTGTCTTTCGATTTTGAGAGGACCAAATGTTTCACAATAAATCAGGTTTGCCACAGTTCCCAAAGGATTTTTGATATAATGGCTGGGCTTCGGGCCTTCAAATCTGTTAACCCGATTCCAAGTTCCCCGTTTTTTCTATTTAATGGCGGTTATCATAGCAACGACATTCTACGGTCTTTCATAAAATCATGTGGCCTCAACAATTATATCCTACCATAAACGTCGTACCGTCATTCACATTTTTATGTTGATACGGCCCACGCGTCTTGGTGTGCCAGATAAGATTCTAGCGCAGAAAGAGTATTTCTAAATTCAAGAAAAGAGCCTCGATCGCTGGAGATAGTGAGCTAATTAGCTCGGGATTTCAGACCGGTATCTCAGCTACATTTCCGATTATATTGCTACAATAACTACTTCTATTGATGCTCTTATTTTTCTTCAAAATTAACGCATGGTAGTTTGACTATGCATCTTTTTTCGTGGTTTTGTGAGAAATTATCGAAGTCGGTTCTTTATAATCTTGAGTTGGAACTTTCTACTCCTGCGCGCACTTAGTAACATTGTCAAAGCGACATTTATGTAACGCAGTTGTGTGCATTCGACATTTTCCGGTCATTGCAGTTGTGAACTCTCCGTGTAGGATAAGAATTTTTAACAGAAGGTTAACAGGGGTGAACACCTCTGTGCGCAAATATTCCATCCACCGCGGACGTCGGAAAGTGCAACAAGTAAGAGAATCCGGGTGCTTTCAGGCTGGAGGAATTAGCTCATGCATAAAAGTGCCTTAAGTCATAAACGGCAGAACCAGAAACTAGGATGCGCTTTTATACTCCGACAGATAGGCGGACAAAGACAAGAGAGCTGGTTTCTGAGAGTAACAGTTGTATTCAAGGCCTGCACAAACGGTGGATTCTCCAGCTCCTCAACTTTGGCTTGTTTATGGGGTTCCGACCGTTCCCGAACATTCCTACCAATGGCGTGCGACGAGCATTCTGAAATATTCTGGCCTATGGCGT
>JAYGXS010000001.1:23044964-23093392 GCA_036362985.1 Ligula intestinalis
CACACACACACACACACACACACACACACACACACACACACACACACACACAAAGCGCCCATCAACAGGCTCGCTGTCCGGCCCACTTCCTTGAGACTGGATGACTAGTAGGATTCCGCTGATGTGTGGGTGCGTGAAACTGGTTGCGTAAGCTTTTTACCCATGTAAGGCAAGACAGGCTGACATTCACGGCTGTTCATATCCTTAGCTAAGCGGTTGCAGCTGACTTTGCATTCCCATGTCCGCTGGCTGGGTCTACAATCAAAATTCCGCGCTTGCCTTCCATTGTCTGCCCTCCTCCCCCACCCAATTCAGCTGCTTTCTCGCAGTTGCAAACATTTCCTGAGAGGATCCACCTCCACGCACAAATTTTTGCTGCAGTCGTGACAACTGTTCCTGCTCCATCTTGCCAATTAATTTCCCACAAAAATGCATGTGTGCGCGACTCTGTTTGTGGGCACGACTGTGTGTGTTTTAACTACACGCCCCCCCTCCTCTCCCCATGAGTCCGCAGGAAAAAGTGTCCACATGTCATATCAGCACGGGTATTGGGAGGAAGGTGGAGGGGAAAACAAGGAGAAAGGAAAGTGGGGAAAGGCGAACAAATGGTGAAAAAGATGTACGCTTATGTCTATCCAGAGGCTAGGCAGTATCCCAACGCTCGAAAAAACTTCTGCGATTAGGGTATGAGTGTACCTCTGTTGCTGCTGTGGAATTTGACATGCGTTGGTGCGTTTTGCTACCTAACCGGGGCGCTTCCTGGCATGTAGTTAGACCTTAGAACCAGAGGATGTCCACTGCGGGCTTCAGGGCGTTGAAGGCAAATTCAAGGCCTTGCTCATGAGACCATTATAATTGATAGTGGACTTGCGCTTCAGCTACCATGCTCTCTCCCTCATCCACCCGTACATGATGTCAAGATAGAGAAGAAGAAGAAGAAGAAGAAGAAGAAGACTCGATCGCTGGGACAATATGCTTATTCGCCTGACGTTTGGACATCCGTCGTGGATTCATCATCAGAGACATTAGCAGAAAACAGTAGCAGAAACGGGTCCGTTTTCTGCTAATGTCTCTGATTAATCCGCGACTGATGTCCAACCGTCAGGCGAATAAACATATTGTCCCAGCGATCGAGTCGTCTTCTTCTCAATTTCTTCCTGGGACTCGCATGTTCGCTTGTATTGTCACGACAGAGTCAAAAAGACCGGAAGTGGGATCGAGCCCACGTCGCACACGCATACACAGTGTTATAGTCTGTGGTGCCCCGATCGAGTAGGGATCAGGCGCAAATTGCTATTACGGTATGTTCCCACGCTCCTTGGTGAACAACAACTCTTGTAGCATATATACTGTATCAGTCTAACTGTCCCCATTAGGTGTGATTTCTTGTGTGGGATGGAATCACCACTCGTGTGGCAAAAGCCAGACCGCCAGTGAGTTATTTCCCGTCTACGCTCCGCTTGAAAAAGTTATGCAACTAGAAGGTAATGAGAGAAAGGAAAGGGTGGTGTCTGTACTCCCTGTAACTTAACATGCATATTCGTCCTGGACTACGTCCACCACGAGCTCCAGCAAACTGAACCAACGCGGTGACTCCCGAGGGATTCTGATGAAAGTATACTTGCGGAGAATGTACCCCAATCTCTCACCATTCCCACACCTGTACCCGATATCAAGACATAAGTCGAAAAGACCGGAAATTGGGAGGGGACGCAGGTTGTGTGCGCGAAACACACCCCAACACGCGCTACAATAAAACCATCTTGCTAGGTAGGCTGCCGTCTGGGAGCACCATAAAGGCCACATTAAGAAGGAGCCATTGAGACTGACTCTCTGCCCGCAGTAATCCACTCCACACAACAGGATACACTGGGCCGACTGTGGTGTCCAAGTTATCCCGTCAGTTGGAAACCCTCCAAGCCACGGCTTTGATAGCTTCAAACGCATCAGACTGTCTTTAGTGAGGAAAAATGCGCTTAGGTCGACCTCACTCTTTCCCCCACCGCCTGTCATAGGCCACCGCCTAGCTGATCGCTCGTCTGAGGTGGGATGGACGCAGTGCTTAAAAGGAAAAAAGCCGGAGATAAGCTTTGTAGAGCAGGTTGTGCAAGGGAAAAAGGAAATAAGAAGAGGGATAAAGACAGAGATAGAGAGAGGAAAAAAAGAAAGAAAAAAAAGAAAGGAAAAACGACAGAGAAAGCAAGAAAGAGAGGGAAAATAGAACGAAAAACAGGAACGAAAATATAGTCTCCTCTGATTTCTCTGAGAAAGGCAATAACTACGGTAATTCTGCTCACCAACACTGCCACTAAGAGCAATTTCAGTCTACGCCCTCTCCCGTTGACCAGCTACTCTGTCTAAGCAAAATTCGGCCCTGAAGGAGGGAGCTGCTTCATCGTCTTTACCCGTAAATCGCCTTTTCTCTTGTACGTATCTGGGCTGAGAGCCAGTGCTTAGCTAACTTATGCACTCAGGTGCCTGTGCTTGGCATGTAGCGCTGCGCGCGGCTTTGCGTGGGTCGTAGAAAATCCGCCTAGCTGATGACTCATGCCCCCCTTCCCCCAGCTGCATACAGGGTAGATTTAATTTATTCACGCCTTCGCAACGGGAACAGTTGTCAGTTTATTTGGTGAGGATAGTAGGCAATGCCGTTGAAAACCCTATTGAGCACGTGTACAAGCACCTATAAAAATTAACCACTACTAATATAGTATTGGCAAACAGTGAGTAACATTGTTTTTATAATATATGTCTGGCTTTTAGAGGTCAGAATTGGAGGGAGGAGAGTACCATTGTTTTTTTACAATATATATCTGGTTTTTAGAGTTCAGACTTGGAGAGAGGAGAGGGGGCGCATGTAATTATCCAAGCGTTGTTTGTACATCTGAAGGGAAGCGGCCTCCACTACTGACTGTGGAAGGTTGTTCCACTGTTGTATGACACGTTGCGTGAAGAATTCAGAGTGGAGGTTTACCTTGGACATCTTCGTGCGCAGCTTAATTGTGTGCCCACGGAGATGAGGCGAGAGGTGCCACTGAAACTAGTCTTCAAAGCGTGATCCTTTCTCAAGACCGTTTATTATCTTGTAAACTAGGATAAGATCCCCTCTTTGTTGCCTGTAATGCCAGTCTATCTATGTAAGTGTGGTTCTTTAGACTTCTTACTAGCTTTGTTGCCCGTCGCTGCACTTTCTCCAGACATGCTGTATCCTTTGCTAGCCATGGCCGCCACGACTGTATGCCCTACCCTAGGTGTGGTCGAACAGTGACGTTGATCCTGTGGATCTTATGTGTCGATCATATTACCTCGAGCGTCTAAACAGTTGGACATTTTGGCACATAGTTCATTTCCTGTTGTAATTGTTACGCCTTAGGAAGGCGACGGGTCGCTTCATGGCTCGTCAGTTTCCACTCAGATTGGGCGCGTGTCGACGTGCTCATTTTGCAATTACCGTGTTCGCGCGGGTGCAGGTGTCTAAGCCATGAGTCTGCTCAGAGGACTACAATTATCGCACCCAGTTCCCTACAGGAAGAAGAGGGGTAAGACCAGTAGGAATTGTTTATTGTGTAGAGGAACTTATTGGTGGTCTGAAACCCCGCCTGGCGGCAGGCCCAGGCCCTGCGCGCACGTCTTTCTGCTAGTGTGGCCTGGGTTTGAATGCGTAAACGTCATATGAGCGTGATTCAGTGGCTGCTTGATCAACTGCTTGGCCAATAGCAGTCTGCGGCACTTGGCTGTCCAGAAGCAGATAGGGCAGTGCGGTCACGTGACGATTTGCGAGCTTGGCACCAGCGCTACACGGGTACAGACTCACGCCACGCCAGCCACCTGATGAGCCCGATCAGCATAAAGTAGGCTACAATACTGCGTGTGTGTCACCTGTGCCCGATCCCCTCACCACTCTTCTTGAATCGGTATTGGCCTCGGGCACAGGTGGGAGAGGGCAGAGAGAGTGCTGTAGATGCTTCGCAAGTCGAATATCACTTCAAGTTAATCCTCGTGCAAGTCATCGTTCCTGCACCCATCATACTGTGGCGCACATGGTGTACCTCGTCGGTAACAACATTCGGACAAACTTTGTCCTATTGAGAAGTATTGAATTTGGAATAATAGGAAGTCTAGAGACGACTACCTTTAAATGGGGGTAATTTTAAGTTCATGGAAGCTTTTTTAATTGTGTGGATGAGAGGGGGGAGTGTCTTAAAGCCTTGCACCTGGCTGATACTGTGACTGCCCATGGATTCAACTTTACGCCTACATCTAACGAGCAGATTCGTTAATCAGCTGGACCGCATGTGGCCTCTTAAATATGGCACCTTAGAAATTAAAGAAGGTATCTTTAACTAATTTACCCGATAGCTGATTGAAGCTTGGTCCACAGGTGCCAACTCAATCAATCGGTGCATCAATTTGGCCCCGGCGTACAGAGCTCTGCGCAGTCACCTCTAGACGTGCTTCACTGATAGTTTCTTGGTTTATAATCCCTATAATTGTCGCCTTTTTGTTGCTGTCGTCTCTGACAAGGAACTCCTGTACGAGTTTGAAAGCTCAGAACAATAAACGAACTGCTCTGTTACTTGATCAGCCTTCGCATTTACTCATGCAAACACTTGGAACGCGAGCCTTCGCATTTATTCGTGAAAGTAAAAATTAGTGAAGTACGCGTAAATCAACGTTCTCCTGGTACTGTCAGCTGTTTAAAAATAGTCTTTACTCGCATAACCTCAAGCTATGCAAGCAGGACGGAGGAAGAGCAGTTTAATGACGTTATCAAGCCTACTGACTCGCCTTTATTTTGTTAACGGAAACTGCCTTTTAGGAAAACACTGTGCCTACTACGAGAACGCAATCTAGAACGAGTTTGTTTACACATAACCTGAAGTTATGATCGAACCTTTCGGTAGGCAAGATGAATTTTATCCAAGTGGGCATGTCACTAGGCACCTGTATCCCAAACAGAAACGACAGTCTGGAATGAACATGGGCTCACGCCGATAACCATCACTTCACGCCAATTATACCGTCGAATCTAGCGCTATCCAACGTGTGCTCCACAGCCTGGTAGTGCAGGGACGATGACTTGTGTGTTCGTTTTCTATGATAGTAGACTTGCGTTGCATCTACTGCACTCTATCTTACCCCTCTGTGCACGGTGTCAAAACGGGCCTTTTGCCTCATTCTGCACCTGCGCGTGCCACCCCGCCCCTCGATGTTCGGCATTCTTTATGCGAGCACGACGCGAATAAGGCCTACCAGGCTCTGATTAGGCTCCCCGCGTTGGTCCAGCGCAGCTACTACACGGCCCGTGTATGGAGCGCGATGGCAGTGAATGAGTGCAATTAGAGTGCGCTGGGGTTATTTGCCGCCAAAAAAGCTTGCAATCTTGAAGGATGTTATTGCTAGTGCAGATTGCTCACACATGCACCGCAAGCCTGTCTGTGAGAAATTAGCTCACTTCGTTATCGTATCACAGAGTGGCTCGAAGGGTATTTGTGGTGAAAAGTCCTTCAATGTGTACTGCCTGCCAATCGACAGCACAACATTTTCGTAAGGTAAATCGGATTTATTATAAGTGGACTCCTGTGGAGATGCACGATCTGTGTGAAGTTTAATTTTAGCCTCCGCAACTGACAGGGTCCTAAATTGCAATTTGGATTGTTGTGTTCAATAACTCAAGCAAGCCACTTTTAATTACTCCGATCACAATTTTCAGTTGGTGCGTATACCAGCAGTCAAATCGAGCATGCTCCTTGAACACCCTTGAACGCATTTCCCTAACTTTTCCTGCAACCAGCTTTGGGCACAAGATTCGACAAACATACTTGCAGCTGAAACAGTTAGCAGAATTTAAGTAGTAATTGTTGTCAAATACGTTTTGATGCGGTGGTTCCTTCTGTCGCCTATCTTACACTATCTAACTGAGGACCTGTACATTCTCATCTGTTTGGCCAAATTTCGTAAGTCTACTTTCTTCCAATGCATGATGGTTCTGATCTGAAAGCGGGAACAGTCTATTATATGGATCACCAGGGAAACTAATCCCTCACAAATCCTTTATATGTGACTGATGGAAACGGTCAGTTGTTTTTTATATTTTGTTTGATTTATCTTTCAATTTTCTCACATTTGCCGTCGGTATATAGCAGCTTTTTAATTGTATCTGCAATTTCCTGTTTTTGTTTTATGCATTTTCTTAATTTTCTCTCCTGCTCGACCTGCATAACCCCTACTAACGCCGGTCCCATATCACTGAATTCTGGGGTTTAAGCATCCTTGGTGATCCATATAACAGAGTGTTACCCTAACAGGTAGAAAGCCGACCCAAGTATTTAGTATTCAGCGCTTTCTAGGCTAATAAATTAGGCATCACGCAACTATACACAGCTTATAAAAACAACCAGTTCACCAAAGTTTTTGGCGGACGGTCAAAATGCCTATTCACCCTTCGTTCGCCAAAGCCCGCTGCCCAAAAGTCATGCGTAGTCTCAAACAACTGTTCCATTGCTTTCTTTCACTGACACCACCGTCCCCCGAGGCTTGACCTCGCATCTGCTTCTGACTAACTGATAACAGCTGCGCTAGAGTCCCCTGTCCTTCGGCTTTCCGGCGGCCCCCCACAGTTGACCTCAGCTTATTCAGTCACGTACACACGTGCACACACGCCTGCGTATACATGTGCCTCCAAGTAAGCATGCCTGCCTAAGGGCCACTCGAATAAACCACCCCTCTGCCGATGCAGTTAAGACCTCTACAGGCGAAATCCCCTCGGGCAAATTGCAACACGCCAATAGCAAACCACTTGAACCTGTCTCGCAATTCTACTCAAGCCGCTGCCACCACTGTCTCATTCGCTCTCAGGTCTGGCTGGACGCAGTAAACACCACTAGCCCTGGCTTAGCCAGTGGCCACTGCCGCCTGAGACAGCAATTCGGTTTCTGTGTAGAATCAGCCACTCCTTCTGGTGACTTCTGTCTTTTAACTTACAACCTGGGATTTCAAACTAGGTATTGCAGTTATCTAGATAAAACCACTATATAGACCGCTACATTTTTTCCCCTACAGCGGCTGGCGTCCATTGCACGCCAGTCAATTGCTGAAACTAGCCGGCCGTTATTTTTGTCTGTTGACAATTCCACACTCGACTTCGACGAGGTCCACCATTTTTCCCACAGTCTGGTGACGCAGGGACATGGACTTGCGTGTGATTGTGTTTAAAGTAGCAGTACATTTTCGTTGCGGCTATCATACTCTGTCCCCCCCCCCCATTCACCTGGACCCGGTGTCATGACCAAGGCAACTAAACCGGAGTCGAGAGAGGGCGCAGTGGGCTGGCGCATCCAGAGCCGTCCCCTAGGCGTGGCGTCACACCTGGCCCGCATAGCACGGATTGGGAGGAGGTTAAAAGGCAACATTAAGAAGGAGCCATTGCAGCCGAACACTCAGTTCACTACACGGTCGGTCCACATAAACACAAACTAGGCTGACTGTGAGGTCCCATTTATTCCGGTCAGGATGCAGCCTCCCAAGCTCACCTTGACAGCCTTTCACTTACTCCAGGAACACGTTCCAGCTGGTGGTGCGTTTCTATCGCCGGGGGGTTAAGTAAGTTAAACCCTAGAAACTGCGATCTTCAGAGCATGGTTACTTAGTAGTAGAGGAGAATTCGGTAGCGGCCAGAGTATTAGGAACAGTATACTGTGTACACAGAGAAACGAAGAAAAGAAGGAAATAGATTGACTACGGAGAGCACGACCTTCCGGGGAAGCGGCGTGATCCGAAGTGCTGCTTCGTTGCAGGAATCCCCACGGCCCAGAGAGACAGCGTACACGCATGCAGGCTTTATATTCGTCGCCTGGCCAGAAAGGCATCTATGGGCCAACTGTGATTGACTGATCCAGGCATCGAGAACCGCAGTCGTGAGATTCTAACGAAGTTCACTTCGACTCCAGCTAGTCACAATATGTCGCGAAACACCTTATAGATGTGACCTATTAATAAAAGGTCGCCTTTTTAAAATTATTGTTTTTTTGCTACTATTCGAACCAGGATACACAAAAATCGTCGCACATTACCGGTGCCAAGCAGATGGCGGGGCTCCGGCCAAGTTACCGATTCCTCCATCTATGGCTCCAGTGCGGAATCCATCGACAGGAGCCAAATCCTAACTGCATTTTCGGCCACAGCCGCGCCCCCACAGTCACGTTCGGCGCACAAAACATCACGTCCCCGTCGCCATCGTCGTCGCGGCAAGGAGGAATGCCCCGACGAGCAGCAGCAGCAGCAGTGCGGAGAAGGGAAACCTGCTTCACCGCCCCGCCATCGGACTCTGCGCCAAACCCTCTTCACCCGAGCACGCAAGAAGGCGGACTCCGCCGGCTGCAAGCAGGTGCCTCTGAGGTCAACAGCCCTGGAGCCACTACATTGTGAACTCACCTCCAACTCTGTCAGTGTGGGACGCGTGCACTTCAGTCTGGCAGGTGGACGCCGCGGCTGCTTCTTCCTCACCGCGCCGACCTGGAGGAACACTGGCAGTGGCGAACCCCAGAGGTTGATGGCCACTTACGTGTTTTGTGCCGCTACGGAGATGCAGCACAATTTCTGGCTGAAGTGGTGAGTGCGCGCTTATGTGGCTCTGTCTCGGTATCCAGGCGTGAAGAGTCAGCATTATGGGCACATGTTCACAAGCTCTTTTCATTTGGGGGAGGTGCCTCCGCTGGTCCCTAGCCACTGCAATCTTCAGGCCCTGCTCCGTAGGGGAAGGGAAGAAGTGAAAAGCCAGGTGGAAGCAACAGTGTATTCTTGGCAGAGGTAGTGGAGAATAGGTAGGAGTAAGTTGACTGTCGGACGAGTGCATGTCCAGCCGCAAGGGGGCCGGGTCGGAAGTTTCTCAGCGCGGCATTCATCATCTGAGGTTCTGTCTGAGTCAGCCTCAGGGAGATGATTGGCCAGACCGGATTGAGAGAGGCAGGCATTGGTGTGTGGGCACTTGCTAGCCACCGAGAGAGGCAAGAGGTTGAGGGTTGGCGTAGTTTGCAGCACCTGTGATTGGCCGTCCCAGAGGCAGATCGAGACTTACAATCACGTGACCTCATAAGTGCCGTGGCGCCGCAGGTGGAAGGCGCTGCAGGGTCACTATTGTCCTTTTTAAATGCCCCCTACAAAGCGAGCGAATTTCTGCCTTAGCTGTATTTTCCTGCCATCCAGCAGGAGTTATTTCTTCCATTCTGGTTAAACTAGGTTGCCATTTGAAGACTGCTATTTTACATATTTGGCAAGGATAGGTTGTATAACCCCACCGGGTCTAATATTAATGCCCTACTTCAGTAGGCCTTGTCTTGTTCATTAGCTTAAAGCTACCGGAAGCAATACTTTGTATCGGTAAATATGACTAATGGTATTTGTGCTTTTGAGCCTTCACGGCATATAAAAATGTTTTCTATTGTCAAAGGCGTGCGCTGTGACTTAATTAGATCTCCTAAGCGACTAATTAAATCGTTTTGTGTCTTTTCAGTAAGCAGCATACAACGTGTGCTGTAAAGACGTCGACCGAGTTTTATTTCAGCCAAGCCTTCTTGACTGCAGGGAAGGAACGTTCTGAATTATGCCTTGCTTTTAAGGAGCGGTTAACGTGTTTATGGGCTACGCGCTATTGTCCGACTTATTTTGCTGAGTAATTAGAACTATTGCTTACGGTTACCAGGCATAATTATCCATCGCTTAGACATTTTACAATCAAGCAATTAATATTCATTAATTTAATTATCAGCTAATTAAAAAAGGACTTTTTTGAATTATTTATACCTATTGTCGGTGGGTTACAATTTTGGAAAATTGGTCGCTTGGCAGTTGCTAGCGCTTCGCAAAACACTTTGCGACTCAATTATTACGACACCCCGCTCTTCAAAATGCACTCTGCTTCGTAAACTGAAGAGCGTACTTAAACACGAGCTTCTTATTTACGACTATTTTTATTTTTACCTCTGCATTTTTGTACTAGACACCATTTCGTCCCACCCATAAGAAGCCCCTGTTAGCAGCGCTCCTGTTCGCACGAGGCCGTGGTTACTTGTTGCGAGGTGGATTTACACTACCTACCGCCCCCGATGATTCACCCTAGCCTAGATCACAGCTAAAAGCGCCCGCACGTGTTTCGCCGATATTAAGTCACTCCATGGCACACCTGCGGGGTATTTAACCCATCAGTCAGTATTCCCGTATGCTGTCTAGTGGATATTTTGTTTATTTGCGCAAATAAATTTTGCTGTTTTGGCCTATTTCAAAAAGGTATTCTCATTTTTTTAAGTTTCATCTCTTTGCTCTCCTCAGAAAGTACAGTTAAAAAATGTTTTGAAAGCATTTGTGGAAAACTTTGTCAGGCGCAGTTTGCGAATAGATATGAGTATTTAAGCCTCTCTTTATTGATTACCCATGAACGTGCAAGGACGGAGACGAGCGTCATCGCAAGACTGACGCTCTAAATCGTCACAGAGAAACATTTTGATAATTCAAGGCTGTAGTATCGCCCATTGTTATGAACAAACCGTATCAGAAGGTGTAGTACAGATCCAGTCAAAATAACCGGTTTGCATCAGGTTCGACCGTTCGAATGCGATGTTGGTCGACCGATTCCGGCACGATCTTCGTAATGTAGAGGTACTGTCCATTCAGTGGTCAGGATGTTCGTCAGCGTTGTCCACGGGAGTAAAATCACATGGCAAAGACTAGAAACCAGTTTTCGATCATGATCAAGGGTAGAGGTAACAACTCCCTGACATCAGGGATTTCCATACTCATGTTAGCCTGATAGCTGGTCGAAACTTGGCGCAATTCCCGTCACTAAGTCCTCGCGAAGATCAGGGCTTTAAGAAATAAACTAGGCCTGTTCAAAACTTTGTTTCCTGTGCTCTATATGTTCTTATGTTGTCCGTTAATGTTTCAAAATAATGTTTACTCAAGAGAGAGAGAGTTGCCACTGATTGTTTGAACAAAGGAAATTCTTACGAAGAGACGGTTGAGAAATCAAAAGACGTTCATCGAGTATAGGCGCGCCAAGAAATGGCAGAGCAAAGTTTCAAAGTACAGAATAAGCATTTTTATGCTTCCACTTTGAAGCAGTCAGGGTACCGGATCTTACATTTCATTGATTCTCAGGTTAAACGGATAATAAACATAGAGTTAGGGTTAGGTTGGCGTGGATAGAAAAGCTTGTAATGCGGTCTAATTCAGTGCTAAAAACACCAGCTCATTTGAAAGATGACGGTTGACATCTAAATTTCGTTCATTACCAACGTGGTATCGCCTTTTCAACCACCCACTGCCACCGTTCCCGTACTACAGCCTTACCTATCGATTGTGTTCTTTAGAAGGGGGAAGGAGTCATAAAAACATTCCTTGTCGGTAACTAGAGTCACAAAAGCATTCTTCTCCAGTAATCTTACTGCAGTTCAAATACCCTAATATTTATTGACGGCATGAGGATGTTAATCCTTATTCCCCCGCCCTCCTGATAGTCCGGTACGGAACGAATGCATTCCCCCCTTTATCCACCTGCGTTTACGGGTGTCTTTTACGTTATTGATGGCTGTAGCGCACGAGCGCAGGTTTTATTACTAAAACGAAAAAATGTCCATTTACAATCAATGCAAAGCGCATTTCGCTTGGACATCTAACCTTCAAGCCCCGTCCCTGTTCACCTTTCCTCTTCATCATCTCGGGGCTAAAGGCAGCCACATTCGTGTAGTTAACGCCTACCCGACCACCTCCTTCAGTCGTCCTCATGTAAAATGTAGTACTTAGAGTTCGCTTTATTGTTTTTCTGCCTCCGGTTCAACTAACCTAAAGTACGTCCCCAGAGGTGCAAGTCATCCACTAAGAACCTTACTGATCGCCTTGGGTGCTCCGTGTCTCAGTTGGCACGTGTTGTCAGTGCATTTTCCGGAAGAACGTTGATCCTACGACTTGACTGGCTAGCATCGACATCGTACACTGGAGTGCTGGAAGATATTTAGGTTCTTGTCTCTTTCGATATGAAAAAAAATCATCCCACTAGAATGATTAGAAACTGCCGAGAGCTGTCACTGGCGGGCGCACTAATGGTACTAAAAGCACCTCCGACATGTTCCCGCTAGGAGATTCGCTAAATTACGCTTGGATGAAATCACTTAGTTGATATGTCAACCCAGGTAGTACGAACGATTTCCCGAAATGTGGGCGGTAGGAGGCGTGTGTGTCCGGTCTACAGAACAAGCAATTATCGTCAGTAAAGAAACTTTGTTTCCATTCTAGCCCACCGTATTCGCTTGAGCGGACCTTGCGGCAAGCTTATTACTACCTAAGTGCAGGTAGAATTGGTTTATGTACGTCTACCTTCTCGAGCCCTAAACTCTGTCCATAAGTAGGACATCTTTTTTCGACCACACTGTGGTGAATTCGACAGGACTAGCGAGATTCTGGGGGAAGCCAGGGAATAGGCATACCAATTATGTTAGTAGCAATCTAACCACGGACGATCCCGGCCCCACTTTCTAATTGCTACTCGGAATCGTCGCAGAGTCACCCCTTATCAACTACTGCATTCACATGCACTTTCAGTTTCCCGTCTTTTTAATGAAACATGTTGAGTTTGGAGACAGGGGGCGAAGTAGGCGGAAAACACGTCTGTCTCACTAGGAATCGATTTGCGCAGAAGTCCTCACTGTGGTTTCTTCGGGGAAATGGTGGTCTTCGGCGTTCCAACGGGCGAACCATCTTATTGTAGGTGAAAATTGCCAAAATTCTTACACCATCAAATGTCAGCAATAATTTACTACAGAGCTGGGGCCATCACCAGGCGGATGAAAGAACGCGAGAGAGATTTGATACTTCAGGTCAGATCAGGCCTCTGAGAATGTCATAAAGGAAGTCAGCTGCCAAGTGACCCACCTGTAAGGTCAAATAAAACGTATGCACAGTTCGACGCCCACAGAGCGGTGAACAGGCCCGCAC
This sequence comes from Ligula intestinalis, assembly GCA_036362985.1. Classification (NCBI taxonomy): domain Eukaryota; kingdom Metazoa; phylum Platyhelminthes; class Cestoda; order Diphyllobothriidea; family Diphyllobothriidae; genus Ligula; species Ligula intestinalis. The sequence goes on from JAYGXS010000001.1 coordinate 23,057,949, forward strand.
GACATGCCCCACAGTGGTGCTAGCAAATGTGATTGTAACACCTGACGTGAATGGTACACGTCTGCGCATGTTTCAGACCTATTTACGATTACTTATGACTAAGGATTCCCGACGGAATCCGAAACGTCAGGAAAATAAAGTCCTTGTTCCAGTAATCGCATCTTCTTCTCCGGTACACGCGTAGCTGAACTAAGATTGGCCTGAAAAATCAACCAATCACGACGCTGGCTGTGCTGATTGGCTGTGTCAATGTGCCATGCGTTCGTCGGTCTTTTCGACGCAATAGTCACTTCAATCCCGTTCTGTGCACGCCCGGTGAATTTGTGCCTGGAATTTAGAAGGCACCATATTGCATGCCTGCTCTCCTAAAACCTCGCTGTTCGTCTCCCGCTTTTCAAAATGTTCCTTTGTCATCGTGGCTCCAAACGCTCGTCCCCAGGTCCTCAGGAAGAGACAAATGGCCCCTATCACTTGTCTTCCCCCTGCGAATCTATATCACCCTCCGATAGTTCCAACGGAAATGAATGGCGACTTCCATCAATTCTGACTGCAGGCAGTTTAGATGAGTTGCCGAATGCGCTCCCCGGCGTGCCGGTGATGCCTCCCGTCTTGGAAGCGCAACTAGCCGCAGCAACCGCCGCAGAGGCTGTTTCGGCAGAGCAGGCTAACAAGAAGTCAGTCCCTGGGTCCTTCATGGATGCGGATGTCCTCTGTCTACCCGAGTCTCTGAAGAAGGGACGCTCTAAGCGTAGACCCATGCTAAGCAGCGTTAGCATGCACAGTCTGCTCAATCCTGTGTTAGATTTCACTCGTGTGGACCAAAGTAGGACCAACCCCTCGATGGAGGAGGTTTCATTCACCGATCCGTTGGGTTTTGTGAATCGGAAGGCCAATTATTATGGTATTTCAACTGATGGCAGTCTTTCGCTTCCTCTTGCCTCTTCTGGCACTCGTAAAAAATACCAATACTCTGGTATGAGTCTTCTCTCCCTGGGTCAACGCTCAACAAGTACTTCCCGATCGACCCTAAAAAAGCTCCTATCTTTGGATGTAGATAGCTTCTCTTACCTGATGGATTTCGAAGAACGCTACACCGACCCCTGGGTAGGATCCATTTCGTAAGTGACAATTTCTTTGTCATTGGATTTCGGCCTGGTAGAAATAGACTAGCTATTGTTAACTCGATGTTCCTGAAAATGAATAATATTATATCTACTACCAAAGCTTTGGAAGCAGGACGATAATAGAAGCAAACACCAACAGTTTGATATGAATCCACCCCCCGCCCTCCCCATTTAATACTTATCGAGGTAAACCAGCGTACACGTACCCTCCTGAAGCAAAAAGAATGGGCTGCTTTAATTTCCGGTCTTTTCTGCCATTGTATTACCTATTAACTGGAAATGAAGACAGACCCAGTAATGTAAGATAACAGAGAAGTCAGAAAAGGTTTGCTGTGAGTCAGAGTTTGAATACTGATTCCCAAATTTGCGCCGTTTGCTGCATATTTATGTTACCGCCGTGGCGCTCTCAGTCATGCAAATTAACCGACAGCTATTTTTCTGTTTTCTTAGCTTTTCCTAAATGTAAAGTAGCCAAATAAGTTTCATGCCCTATTTTTCTGGTTCCTCGCTTTCGCCGAAGGTTGATTTTGTCCTGCCTTTCACGGGAGAATTCACTGCGTTTTTTCGTCTGCTGAGCATTACTCGTAAAGGCTCGCTGCAACTACCGTGGTGGACTTATTGGGTCTCACTTTTTTACCTACATGAGGAACAATTCCAGCTGGTAATTGTCTTTTATCGTCCACTGAAATTGGACCAAGCGGCCGTTACTGCATATCTCTTTTTTAAGATAAACAGTCTAGGTACGTTTGTGTGCCTAACCAAAAATGTAATTCACATCTGATGTCCGTCTGAATCGCCCAGTGTACTTTAAGACTACATCTTGCATGCCTTTTCCCACATTAACGCCAGTTAATGCATTCACCATGTTCGTGATGGTTAGCTTTGCCTGCCGCATGACCTGACTGGGCTAAGGGGTCGTTGCTTTATCGCCCTCACGACAGAATCATCGTGCTATCCAGTAGATCGCAGTATAACATGGTTTCGCCTAGCTGTGCAGTAGCCAAATAGGCTTGGGGCCGTATTTTTTTCAGATTCCTCACTTTCGTCGGAGGTTGCTCTTTTCCTCTCACTTCTTCGGGATTTTTTTGGTTTAATTACGAGTTACTCGACCTCAATTTTTTTCTGGACAACGGAGGATCGTGCGACACTGGATGCCTCTACGATACCTAACGAACACCGCGAATAGGTATGCGTGCACTGTGGAAACAGTGGTAATAGGGACAAAATTTTAAAGGACGTAAAAGCACGGTAACACCTTGGTCATGAAAAGAATTTGGTATGCCTACCCTTATCGTTCAAGTGAACTGGTTTCTTTAACACACTGAATTAGACCGTATTACCCACCAACCTTTTGTTGTGTGTTCGTTCGGTTTGACACTCGTGGCTGCGTTACTAGGGTCTTACAGGCATTTGTTACTGCTTTCTGTTTTCCCAATTTCTCCTAGATTACACGTACAGAGTAGCCAGATAGGTATCAGACCCTATTTTTCAGGTTCTTCACTCTCGCCTAAGGCTGCTTTTATCCTCCCCTCACGTCTTCGGGAAATTTCAGATTACAGTTGTCTCTTTGTCCACTTGATTGGCTCCTCTAGCCCAATGCAGGGATTCACTGCCTTTTTGTGTCTGTTGCACATTACCAGTTAAGGCACGCTACAGTCTAGGTAGGTTTGCGTGCCAAACCCCAAAACTGACCTTCCCCACCTGTTACCTTTTTGAATCGCCCGGACTACATCCTGCGCTCCTCCTTCCACACTAACTTCAGTGGATGTATTAACCACTGTTCGCGATGATTAGCTGGGTCTTCCGCTGTGCCTGATCGGGCTTTCTTCACAACATAATTACTCTTGCCGAATTATCATGCTATTCGGTAGACTACACTAAAGCATGGCGCACGATTGCGGCCTGGAGAACAGGCAAATCTTGCCTTTAACCCGGGACTACTGTACTGGGTAGGCAGGACATGACGTGCGTTTATCGGTGATTTGGAGGTATTGCTGGTTCATAGATAGCAGTCTGCAGACCAGAAGAGACTGCCGAGATGCGTGCGCTGCAGTTGGTTTGCATTTTGCTCCGTTCTGCATCTTTCACGTCTATTTCAAATAATCTGTGCTTATCATGAGAAGGATTCGGGGCAATTATGATCGCGAGCAGTTGAGCGGAAACCATAAAAGAGACCGTTTGGGCTGGATTTGGTAACATCGTATGCGGCTTTCTCCTAAACAGGACAGTATTATTGGGGCTGCTGAGTCGAGATTTCAGCTGATAAGTATTAACGGACGAGTCTGCATTTGGCGGTTGATGAGGGAATCACTTTGTATTTCACGAATGTGCGTATTTCTGAAAGCTCCATGCATGTGTGGTCAAGATCAAAAAAGAGCACTAAGAATTTGCGTTATACGCGGGCATCCTGAAACCTCCTAATGTACCGTCAAGCCTGCCATTACTGATTTCACAGGATTGTAATGCATCGAATTCTCACTGAAGTACCGTTCAGTATTCCAACAGCCCTATCAATATCCAACTAGATCTCGCAACGAAAATCGAGTACAGTATGTTTAAGATCGTCTTGAACGCATTATCCCCAGGAAATTGCAAGCGCCTTCCCAATCTTAGCTTGCTTGTATGAGTGCGTGGATGAGAAAATATCGTAGTTCCGTAATAGCATGCAGAGGCAGTTTGAAGCTGTAATTCTGCACAAAGTTGGGCCTACCCGACACTAAAGGGTCGTTTTTCGTTTCGAGCAAATTTGTCGAAAGTAAGGATGTTGCTTGATTCTCAGTGGCTTAACACTGTCCTTTGGAGGGTCTAATTTTAGCAGCGTATACCGTAAGTCTCTAATGTCCTCTACAGTGTCATGACTGTGCTGATGAAACCTAATCACACTTTCTAAGCCAGGGGCGTTTACGAAAACGCCCGGGAGTATTGGGTTCTCCGGGATAAACTTGTTGAAAAAACTCCCAGCGGCCATTCGTCCGCGTTTGCCCTCGGACTTTGTTATATTACCAGCAACCAGCATCCATGAGTGTACAAAGGTTATTACATCTAGGAAGACAGCAAACCTGCAACTTCCCACCATGCTTGTCGTGAATGTGCGTGAAACGATTCAATTTATTGGTTCGAGGACGCTGACGGGGGGCGTACTAGTAGATTAGGTAGGGGCTTTACTAGTCGCCATGGTTTCGCCACAGCCATTACAGCCGATGAGTATCAGATGCTCCGCCTTGTGACCACCCGCTGAGTCATCAGCCCTGGACATTGGGTCCAGGGCCGCTAAAAGTCAACAGCTGTGGGCACAACCTATTTCCGCCAAATGTTTGTTTTGACTGTGACTATGCCAACACGGCTGGGACTTGGTTCGCTTTGTGACACGCCCCGGCCTTGTTGCCATGGTTGTGGGTGCAATGACGTGCACTTAACAGATATTTCCGATGATTGCAGCATTCTGCATTTTTTGTCTTGGAATAATGTTGTTCGGCCGAACGCGGGTGGAGGACGGGGGGAGTTAAAGCCGTCTTTTCTCTAAAGGGCAAGAATTTCGAGTTTTTTTCCAGGGACTTGACTTTTCTAGTCGTATTACGACCTACATTTTCTGGAATCTTGAAGTCTTTTTCAAGTGGTTAACCGAAGTCCTGAGGAGTAAAAAAGGCATGTTAGTATAAAACGAGGAGACTACCGAGTCAAGGTCAAGTTTACCACTGGTTCTAGCTGTTTGCACAGGTCCGGTTCCTCCCTCCCTATGTTGGCTGCTTCCAACGGGGGCAGTGGCGCTAGTATTTTGATTCATACACACATACTGTGTACTTTAGTGTCTTCTACCTTCAATGCCGCGTTTCAAATTGGCATTTTTAATCCATTCGACTGTTCCGAACTATAACACTGCTGTTTTCCGATATACATACTACACCTTCCGCGCATACCTTTCTCGTTATGCTAAGAAACGACAGGAAACAGCCGTTAAACAGTCCCACAATTTTTGTACCAATATATATATATATATATATATATATGCATATACTGGGGTTGGGTATGGCTTGCTTGTGACCGTCAATAAGCCAGAAATGACCATTCCATTCTCCCTAGTCTTTGTCAGTAAGACCATTCTACTAACTTATACATGCATATGAATGAATGCAGGTGTTTCACCGATCTACTCAAGGAACAATTAAGTTCCGCTTTGTCAAGGAGCTCACATCGCATACCCTCAATGACCGTCGCACAGTGACAAAGGTGATATGATAAAGAAGTGAATCCGACAAAGCGAAGGGAGACCGGAATGGCCATTTCTGGCTTATTAGCCGTCATCAGTCATCAATCTCGAGGGTTGGCACCCCCGAGATTTGAACCCGGGACCTTCGGTCATTGCGTTAGAGACGCTGCCTCTAGTCCACGGGTCCCCTGCTTTGTCGGTTGTGATCGGGAATATGATGAATGAATGCAGGTGTTTCACCGAGCTACTCAAGGAACAATTAAGTTCCATTTTGCCAAGGAGATCGCAATGCAAACCCTCAATGACCGTCACGTAGTGACAAAGGTGATATGATGAAGAAATGGTGATAGAAATGTCTTCGATTTGTTAAGGAACATTTTATGTAGGATATGTTGAAGTGAAACCGACAAAAACATGGGAAACCGGAATGGCCATTTCTGGCTTATTAGCCGTCACCAGCTAGTCATACCCAACCACAGGTTTACAGCGCCTGAGATTCGAACCCAGGATATATGATCATTGAGTCGAACACTACCAATTTAGTCGTGGGCCCGTTTGCCCGTCGGTTACGATAGAGAATATTAATTATTTTGGAAGTAGCTTCGCCGACCAGGTTACGGAACATTGTCGTTCCGTTGTGCTTTTAGACTCGACCTAGAGTTCCCAAGTCAGTCGCACAGTTACTAGTAGTTAAGTAGTTTCTGCGATTGTGTCACTGATGATGAATCCGCAACGGATTTCGAAACGCCAAGCGAATAAAATTCTTGTCTCAGCGATCACACCGGCTTCTTCGCAATGCGGAATCGAGGCTGAAGTCCTACGAACCTGCCTTCCGGAAAGACGGGCTGACAGCGGCCAGAAACAGCAATCCTCAGCCTTTTTTCGGCAAGATCTTTCTGTCGTTCCCCCCCCCCCCCTTTCCCCACTTTTTAGCCCTCCGCACTTGTGTAGTCGGTGCTTGGTGAGCTAGTGTGCTGGTGCCATAGTTGATTTCTGACAGGCAACCCCCGCAATCGGCGCTCATGCTCAACCTGCGTTCACGTCCGCCTAATTTCTCGCTCGGTTGCATCTGGTCTGACTTCGCGTCTACAGCTCCGTTGATTGAGCTTTACACGCAGGGTCTGTTAAGCCACAGGGTAGTCACATAACGGTTGATTGAACTTGTTCCCGTCGGCTGATCTTCAATCATATACCTGATTGTTGGATCCTTCCCTCCGCCCTGGTTTTAGAAGTTATGGAAAACGAAAGCCTGTCCATAGGCTGCACAGTATGCCACCATCAGCAAGCGCTGATCCATCCCTCCTATTGTCCCCTGCATATGCACGCATGCGGGGCCGCTATCGCATACCGATCTTCATAAAAGTAATTCCCGCCACAGGAACGTAAGAAAACACTGTCCATAGGGACCACGTAATAAGCAAGATAAAAAACAAAGTTCTTGCAGTTCCTTAAACATCGTTCTGTCTTTGCCGGAAAAATTTAAACCTTTATAGAGGTGCAATTTCGCTTTGTTGGCGTCTCGTAACCAACTACCTCGAGTTTGTGAGAGTGGTCGTGAACTGTAACCACCGGTCAGGTCTTCAAGTTACTTGTTGCTCAGAGTATTGCAGGTATGATTTACACAGATTATAGGTAAGCTGGAGAAACTCCTAAACAGTTATTGTCCCGGTAGGCCTGTTCGCTGTCGATCACATTGCTATTTCCTTGGGCCATTATTCTTCTCGTAAGCTGACAGGTGATTGCGTTTCGTCATCCCACCCAATGTCATGAAATGAATAATGGTCAGCCCTGGAACGCCAGCGAGATCGATGTACGCCCATTTCACTTTCCGGGTCCGAAATTGCCTTTCTTACCACTTTCAGTCCCTCACTCGGACTAAGTTAAAACATATAACTCATGTAAAATTAAGACGCCTCCGATGGAATCCTACTTTCAACCACGGTATTTATTGGTTCTTACACCACTTCCTAGGGCGTTGGCTGTTGACTGAGTCATTGTTTGAGCGCTGCGCATTCTGTAGTAATCGTGTCCTGGGCCGGGGAGGGGGTGAGCGGCCGCCAGCACCAATTTGTCTTCTTGTCTGACAGCAAGCTCATACACAGGCCTCCTCGTTTGAACTTGTTTACCTTTTTTTTCCAACCTTCTCGGGCCTGGCCGCAACCGCATGCAGTCCGGTAAATATAGACCAGCTTTCCGACTGGGTCATCTACGTGTTTGGGCTGTCAGCGGATGGTATGCTACCCCAATCCTCAGTTCACTTATTAGCTTGCTGAGTTCTTTGAATACACCAGCACTATAAATTAGGAGTCAAAGACCGAACTGGATGCTCCAGAAGCCTTGAAGAAAGTCTGGCAAAAAAGGGATTTTGACCAATGTTATGCTAATTTTGTTCCTAACCTATTTCCGGAACAGTTAATGGTAGGGCCAAGTTGAAGGCACTTCCAAGGTCCACAGTACAGAAAATAATAAAAAAATATGAGTGGAAAATCTCATTTGGACTGGTGTCCTATGCTCCCACCGAAGGCGCTCTCAAAAAAAGGGAAGGTGAACCACCTCGCACCATGCATACTGACAGAGACCTTGTCGGACTACGTGCGGACAAATGGCGGTCTGTGCTTGTGCTGGACTGGGACTAATGTATCATCCAATTGTATGCGACATTTTTAAGATACTGCAGTGAAGGCGCTAGCAAGCAGCCTAAACATAGACTTGGAAACACATTAGGATGGTTAACAAGCCAGGAATAATGCTATAACCATCTGTGTCTCCCTGGGGGTAACTAATGCCGCTAAACGGAACAATTCCCACAGAAACTGCATGACGTTCAACTTTCAAAAGAGCAACTTGGTGTCTTTCGACGTGAAGTCACTTTTCGTTTCGACATTGCTGAATCCTCCAATCAAAACATGCAGAAACTCCTGGAAGGACACTGCAGTAAATCAGGCATCTCAGTTTTATTCTTAGCGTCTTTATTCATCTTTGGCAGACATGTATATGAACAAGACAAAGGGCATGTCGCTCAATTCAGCGTTGTCCAGCCTCATTTGTGGGGCAAGAGGTGCCGGTTTTCGGCGACCATCGACTGAAATCGTGCAGTCGGTGTCCGCTGGTGTTTTGAAAAGTTTATTGCAGCTGCACTGCAGTTCAAAATGACGGTAGAGTGTAGCTGCCTGATGGCTGATCGACCTACCAAGCGTGTGCGTGTTCTTGGCGCGGTTGTGCGACTTGCGTGTGAATCTGCAGCCCCTGGCACCAACCGCGTCTTGCCTAGCGAACCCGAAAACGCACTAAAGGATTTTGATTTGGCCAATAGAATTACTATTCTCGATGACCTTGGTCCGCTAGAAACTCTCTAAAGGCCAGGCTTGCATGGTGGTGGTGGTGGTGGTGGTTTCTGAGACGGTTGGGTGAACTGATGACTCTTGTATTGCGTTTCTTCAACGACAGTCGCCCTTATGCCCTCCTCCAGCGCACCATTTCAAGGTTTCAGGTTTTCCCGGTCATTTCTTAAAGTATTATCGTTGCTTATTCGCATAATCCTAGAGTAACCTGTTTATTTCCTACGTAGTCTTTTTTGAGGGCCAATTCACTAGCTGCAACTTGTGGACTTGCCAACTGGACCATGGATAAGCCAACAGGGGGAAGGAGATCTCACTTCCCCAAATGTCCTTGTTGTCAGTTATTAAAGGAAATTGAGAAATTGACACCATAAACAGGGTTCAATGTGAGACAGACTCTGCCCATTGGTGGCTACCAAACAATCTTCGGAGCAAAGGCCGAAAGATAACCTTGTCTCAATTGATACAACTGCAGCTGGAATGGCCATTTCTGGCGTATTAGTAGTCATCAGCCAGCCATACCCAATCCCAGGCTGTGAGCCACCCGAGGCTCGGACCCGCGACCCGTTAGTCAGAAGTCCAGCAGTGTAACTCACCTACCACGAACTCGTTGTTTTGTCAATTCCGTACCCGACTGGTGAGTGCCCATCTACTGTTTGAAACTAAAACGTCGAACAAGTTACAACACGACAAGAAAAAAATCAGATCCGCGCCCAGGTAGAGTGGGAAACCCTGGTGTAGGAATCAACCAATGGGGTAAGATTTGTTTATACGCCCCCCCCCCCCCCAGCAGGACGTAGAAACACGAAATACTCGTAATGCGGGTGGCTTCGCGTTACATCCCAGGGAAATTAGGGGTTTGGTTAGGATCAGGGTTGCCGTAATATTTATGAGTAGGACACAGATCATGTACCCTTAGTGTAATTTAGCGCAAGTTAACCCAGAGAGCGGGGTGTTAATAAGCAATTCCGACCCACCCTTGCTTCCAAACATATTATAGCGATTTTTTATCGTTTGAAAGTCATTTCAAAGTAATAATCTGTAACCGGAGGACATTCGAAACACAGCCAAATAACTGTAGCTAAGGGAGTTATAAAATTTCACACTTTCTATCAACTGTAACACATGTTGACTAAGACCCTTATTTGGTAAATCTTATCTCCAGCTCTTTTGTTTAAGCATTCGTTTTTTTTTCAGTAACTCCTCGAGAACGAAACTTTTTATTCTGCAACTTGCCTCATCAGACATCATTTTTCCATGCTTGTATGTCCACCGGATGTACATATTTCCAAATTCGCACCCGACACTACACTCTGCTCTGGACAAAAAGAGAACAGAGTGCCTGTGAACGCCGCTGGAGATCCGCACACCTGGTAGTTGTGGGTTGGGTTGACGCAATGTTAATCATACTGCGTAAAAGCGGTTCGGTGTAAACAGGCGTATATAACTTAGTCGCCATTAAGTGTATGCAGGCAAAAGAAAGTCTTGCTGCCCGCCTTCCTTCACTCGTGTGTCCTTTATTGACTGTTTACAATGCATTATGTGCAGAGCCATTAACGTACTCGGTTTTTAAACAAAGGATTCGTTTAAACCATTTAAGGTGCGTTATCGCAGGTTTCGCAGTGAGCCCTGGGTATATGTATGTGTGCGCCACTTTCAGCTCCCCTGTCTCTCAGAGGGCTCGAGTTAAGAGTGGTTTTTTAGTTTCGACACAAAGGCAGTCAGCGTTTATGACACACCAAAAGGCTTAGCAGCAGTCTGTGATGTAAAGTCTTGTTGGAGGGTTGCTGAGACCCCTCCGCCGATGGCGTAAATGTCCCCTGTGGCCTTTATATAGGACTGCCAAGTTTCCAGATATAATTGGGCCAATTGGAGAGTGGAGGTCAGGTCACTACACTATATGTCGGTCCATTCCTAATAGGAAGGTAGGGTGGTGTTATTGAACCCGACTTCCCTTATATAAATTGAGATCCAAGGTTTGCGCCATTTGCGGTTCAATTTTTCACGGAGCCAGACACTGGAGCCGCGGTTTCGTGTCCTGTCAGAGTCAATCGGGAATATTCAAAGTAACATGAGGCGGATAAGTTTACTGCTGTAGATCGGAGTTCCCAAGTAAAACACAGCATGTGTATCTCGTCGTAGAATTGGGACAGGCCTATGAAAGCTACTGCAGCATCCAACGGAGCATGAGACTTCGGCTCAATAGCCACTTCAAGCTGACTTTCTACTTTGTGCCCCCCTCCCCAACCTGGAGCTTAATCATAATTAGCGGGCCACGACAGATAAGTTACAATTTGCTATTGCAGTCTCTGTGGTTTCTGTTGGTACTAATTTTCGATCATAGATCACTTGTCGTCATGCCAATTTCTCTGCGGCTTCAATACTGGTGTTCCGAAGCAAAACGGAATGAGCATGTTCCGTCTTACCACCAGAAGAAATCGTTGAACGCAACTCCCGTGAGGGGTTTAGATTCCTCCGTTGACAGGGTTTGTGCAATTGTTCTAGGTCTGGCTTTGCTTCAAATATTTGAGTGGTTTGCAGTCGGTGGGCCACAGTGGTATTTTCCTGGAACACTACACTACACTGCTGCTGCTGCAGCTGGTCGACGTTAACTTCAAATTAAGTAGGGCCATATCACTTCCTCGGCGGGCCAATAACACTATTGGCATATGCACGGAAACACAGGACAGTTCAACGCATCGGACTTCTAATCAAGGAGTGGCGCGTGGTGCACCGCATGCAGGTTAATTATGTTCTTACTACTCTGCCTTGTCTTTGCCGGCAATATTCATCTGTACTGTGTGGTATCGTATAGCCGCCTTTAGTGTGTGCACACGTATTTATTTGTCTGTTCCGTTTTGGTATTTCCGTGTGTGTAGCGCGGCAGCTTTGCGTCCCGCCAACCACTGCGCTGAATGCCGGCTCCAGTTGGCCTGACTAAAGCGGAAGAATGAGTGTACGGCCGACTTTGAGACTCGAGTCCCTACAGTGAAAGTAGCGTTGCGTCACCTACTATAACGAATTGTTTGCGCCCTCAAATTTTCACGATTGCTAACTAATGGATCGCTGAAGTCCCCCCTTGGACCGGGAGTCAGCCTCGGTCGGGTTCTTAATCTAGCCTTTATGTCAGTTAGTCCTATCTGATCCATGACCCTCTAGTTCATTTGGAGTTTATACTTGCATGTGCGTTTGCGTGTGTGCTGCACATGAGGATGGGTTATCTATAGCCTTGTCAGCCACTGCACCGTCTTTAGTTATTTTGACATCGCTTGCTACCTGAGCACAATAGGCTTGGGAGGTGATAGTAAAGTAGATGCTTTACAAATCAAACTTCACATGAACGAATAAACTTGTGAGGTAGCACTGCACTCCCCTCCCCTCCCCCCACCCCACCCCCTACGGAACACTTATAGTCTTCTCAGGCTGCGAAATAGTGTAGGGGGTGAGGCCAAAAACCAATCTTGCTGTCTGAATTCCTTGTTGAGTGCTCACTGCCTCGAGGTCGTATAATTTCGCAGGCAGCTGTTTCCAAGTCGCTGACCTGCAGACTCTTTTATTGGCGCACACCCGCACGTCCAGATAGGCGCAACTGCCTTAGGGCTGCTTGAAGAGCATGGGCTCTCTTTCTCTCGGCATGAGTTCTCTCTCTCTTTATCCTTCCTGGAATGAGGCGCAGGGCCGCTGTTAATACTTGAAAAGGGGGGTTTCTAATACCGTGTCCTGCTTAGGAGGCCATATAGGTACTCCATACCCGTGCTTTTTGTAATTATAAATTTTCGGCGGTGGTTTCTATACAGCAAACCTCTATCGCCTTCGCACACCCTCATTTAGATTTTGCTCCGTCATGTCCTAAGTGAGTCCCTCTCAAACCAAGCTTATTTAACTAGATTGGCGATTCAATTCGTGATTTGTGTTTAAAATTGATCGACTCTTTTAGGGGAAGTAAGCTCTGGAAGGAACAGTAAGTCTTTCTCGGTAATACTATCTGCGAACAGTAGGTTTGTTGGGTTGGCGCTCAAACAAGATAAGCCGTTCACTCTGGTGCCTTCGGTGATGGTGAGTAACAGGTGTATTGATAGACTTAGAACGGCGCATACGGCCAGCAGCATAGTTGCGCCATCCCAGTCGTAAATTGCCCAGGCACCTGTGTCCCCAAAACAAAAACTGCCAACGTAGTTAAGAGCTTATGTCCGTACGAGCAGCAAGGCGTAGTGCTGATGCATAGAATTGTCTTTAATTTGGTCCTACTGCTATTGTTATCTGCGGGGTCAAAGATCGGAGATCTACTGTGAAAGAGAGCAAGGCCTGTGCGATCCTTTCGGATGGGTTATATAGACTCCTTGGTTTTAAAATATATCGCCCGGCCTTTTTTGGTTCTATTAAAGCTAAAACGATATAAACAAAGTTGTTTTACTGCGGCTTTTGTTATTCAACTTCCTTTTATTGATTGGTAGTTGCTTTTTTTATTTTTTAATATCCCTCTCAATTTCGTTGCAATATATCGGCCTAGAAGAACCAAGTTGGCGGAAATTTACTTCCTGTTTATGTTTTGTTTGCACGCATTTCGCTGCTTCTCCGCGATGTTGCTCCAGCCTTAACCCCTCCCCCCTCCTTTCCCCCATTAACGTGCTTCGCGTTTTGCACGATCCTGGACTTTGTGGCAGCTAAGGCGGCTTTCATCAACTCCTGTTGCCATCCTTTCTATAGTATTTACGTATCTATGGGAACCTATGTCAGCCCATTCAATCCATCAGGGCCACAAGAGGGAAAACAATATAGATGTAAAACATATTTGACCGCCAACTGCTAGCCCGGTTGAGCTACTCCACTAGAATCATGTTGACCTAGTTGCTTTTAAGCCTGTCTAGATAAGTTTGCTTGGGTGGGCTTACTTTGCGCCTTTAATATTGGTGAAAACAAAGCCAATGACCGATTTGAAAGAAAGGACGGTTCCATAATGCGAGAAGATTAGTAAGATATAAATGGTACACTCACAAGCAAAGGTATCGAAGCTTACAGGCAGTAGAGTAGTGTCAGTTTATGCGGGGCCAAGATGGGAGACTCGAACGAATAATAACGGAGTTGAGCGAAACAAAAAGGGCGTAGTTATCAAAAAGAAGCGATTAAATATAGGATGAACGGTTGATACAAGAATGTCGTATGAAGAGCTCTACTGTTACTGCCCAACATAATGTCAACGGTGCGACAGTAAGTTTAATATTGCTAGTAAACAAGGAGTTACATTAATTTCGAATGCGTGGTAGTGTGATAAGAATAAAACAAACGTAGGAACGTACAAGGAATGTAGTAAGTACCGTGCGTCTACCCCAATTCTTGCATGCGAAGGCAGTACATGTACCCCAGTGGGTAGTGAAAAACGCATTATGCTAGGTCCTATTCCAAAGTCCATTTGCGATTACACCTTGTACATTAGCTTTGTTGTTTTCCCCTTCAGCCTTCGACGCACTGTGAAACCGAATCTAGAGAACGAAAGACACCGTGAGAACTCCCTCTTTCTTTCCATTCTGGAGGCCAAGGGATTGCAAAACAAGCGAAGGTGAGACCGACCACTCAAGCTATCCATTTATCTGTTTTCTTCCTCTGCCTCTTGCCAGTCACAAAGTCTCTTCTCCTCGGCTCCCATCGACCGCGTGCGTACGGCTTGGCAGTTAGAGTCTCCCGTTTTTATTTTTGGGAACTTTTTGTTGACATGGAGACGGGGGGAATGACGGGGAACCGGGAACTGTTCGGATGGAATCGCAGTGTACCGAACTTATCACTGTCTGTGATGGCTCTATATTTGGTTCCAACACACAACGGGTGGCGAGCGTGTCTCCTAAACCCACTGGTGAACGCAGTACCCATACCGTTAATACTAATTTCTGTTTACTATAGACTTCAGTAATTCGTTCGACAGACTTAGGGAAAACTCTGCAGCCTCGCTGGAATTCGAAACCGCGACAAAAAGGACCAGGCTTAGGTAAAATCAATGCACTGACCACCTGAGCCATGAGGCCCCACTAGTGACTGTGATTTGAATCACATTTGAGTCAAATTATTTGCCTAGCCTATCGTAACGTATGCAGTCAACCAATTCTGATACAGAAAACCGACTGCCCCAGCGGGGTTCTTCTAAGAATTCACCAGATGATTACCGGGCTCACTTACCTAATTAGTGTTTTGACAGATTTGAATGGTTCGTTTGACTGATATTTTAAAAAGTTAACGGCCTCGGTGGTATTTTGACTCGCGACAATAAAGGCCAGACTTGGGTACATCTAACCACCAGAGCTTAGAGGTGCCACCAGGAGCCGTCACCTTAGTCCTATTTTTCTTGAGTTAGAATCCTCTCGAGGCTGCCAAGATTTTTACAGTTGGATCAAACCCAGGATTAATATTCTTGATCACAACCGACAAAACAAGGGGGCCGTGGCTCAATTATGGAACTTTAGATATATAAATGCTCAGAATGCTCGTAAGGTCCATTGTTCGAATCTCGGGTCCTGCAAACGTAGAATTGGGGACAGCTGAGTAAAGGTGGTCAATAACTTATCCCAGTCCCTTTGCTGTTTACGAAACCCGGTGCTTCTACAAAAGCATCGTCCGCGCGTTGTATGCAGAAATACGGAAATATTTTCGCTTTCAAAAACATATTTTTGAAATTGTATTGAAAAAAGAGCATCCGAAGATATTAAATTATGAAGATAAAGGCTTCTTCGGGAAGATTTAAATTGTATTGTGTGCATTTTCGAGTCAGGCTCCCCCGCTCGTCTTCAGACGTGAAAAAATGCACAACAAGCAATAACAATTTTAAACGTCCAGAAAAATCGATATTCATCTGACGTGTACACCGATTGGCAGGATTGTCAGTCTGCGCTAGTAGGTGTGGTTGTTGGTGCGCATTTGAGGCACTTATAGCTGACGTCCAAATCGATATGTCTGCTGATGCATGCCTCGTCTGAGTGCCTTGCTTCCAGGAATTCACGGTGTTTGCTAGTTGGATAAGTGCAACAATCCGTGTTTTCTCCCATGCGAATTAGTGGCCGATTTCCAGTGTCAGATGAATATTGATTTTTCTGGACGTTTAAAATGTTAAGTGTTCTTTGCGCAATTCCTCGCGTCTGAACACGAGTGGGGGAACCTGCCTCGAAAATGTACACAATGAAATTTCAATCTTCCCAAAAAGCCTTTATCTTCATAATTTTCGCAAATCTCTGGGCTTTTCACAGTTGGGTCAAATTAATATTACTGATCACAACCGACAGAACAACGGACCCGTGGCTCAGTGGTAGAACCTTAGACTAAACGCTTGTTGACCAGAGATAGCGAGTTCTAGCCTCAGGTGTGGCAAGACAAGTATGACTGTCTAACGCCGACTTCTCCGATTCTTTTTATGTTTGTCGGGGCTCCTCTTCTACTGTGCGTCTGTCTGCTAGAGCTTTAGATTGAGCCCCAGGGCACAACGGGACGAGCATATCCAATAACCCGATCGGTTAATGTACTGACAACTTAATATATCTGAAATAATAAACCACGACTTTTGGGGTCCCTCATTCAGCTGCACACGTACGTTGTTTGGCTGTAAAACGGAATTTACGATATGTGAAGACAGTTGAGTGAATAAACAGACATGATAGGTTGTGAGAGTTAGCCGAAAGAAAGAGAATAAAGCGCACTCAATAAGTCTTGACATGGGAACACGTTAACGCCATTGGAAGCACACATCTAATCACGACTCCCTGGATTGTTATTTGTTCTTAAGTAGACGAGCACTGCCTATCATCGCCTTCGATGAAGTTAGCATCAGGACCTGGAGGCGAACATCTGTCTCATCCTGTCGGGCTCTAAAATCACTGTCAAAGCGCACTTCTCGCCTTCTGTTTCACTGCACCCGGCATACACAGCTTGTTAACTTAAGCATTCACAGTCAACATTAAGCCAAAGACTGACTGGAATTTGACACTTTTCAGTGCGCACTCGGCCCGGCTTTGCTGCACAATGACGCTGGGTTTTCTTTTTCAAGGATTTCTGTCGGGATGAAAGGTAACTTAACGTGGGAAAGCGCACCGATCGTGTGTTTTTTCTACATATTGCTGTGCACATTTAGTTTTCTGTTGACCTACGGGTTCTAAAAATGCCACCCATACCTTAGCAATCAACGTGTTAACTGCCCCAGCCTTATAACTTCCACAGGTTGTTGGCCCTGATGCGTGACCCCTTGTTTTCGTCTGCCGGTAGGCCACGGCGGGCTGGTAGGACCTGTGGTTACGAGAGGTCGTCTCTAGTCCATTTAGTGTGTGTGTGTGCGTGTATGTGTACATAGTAGAAAATAGAGTTTCGAGTTCAGGAAGTCGGCTCCTTTTTCTCTCTCCCCCCCTCCCCCCTGCTGGCAATAATTCGGGTATTACCTTTCTGTCTCTCAGTTGCACAGCCTTTTCGCGTGGGTGTGTGTGTGTGCGTATGTGTGTGGAAACAGGGACGCGTCGGCGTGACAGCTGTGTTCATTTTGCATTCCACCAGGTCGCGGAGCCGCCGCCGCCGCCACGCGCTGATCCTGTCTACCTGGCTACGTATGTGCGCGCGTGCCATTCTTGTGCTGCAGCGTGTCGCCGACACCGGCAGTGGGCCGGTAGGCGTTGGTTTCGACAGGGTGCCGCAGCACCCTCATCATTGGCCCATTTCCCCCCTCCTATGCCTCGAGAGCCCGTGTGATCCTGTTTTTGTTTGCGATCGATATACCTGCACTTGCGGCAATAGGGATTAGTGAGCGCATGTGCTTCAGTGTTGTGACCAATCTAGCCGTAACGGGCATCATGAGCTCAGGATCTGCCTGTTGGTATGAACTACTTCCGAGAGCAGACTAGGGGGTGTGATTTGAGAGTTGCTGATCGTAGAAAGGAGCTTGTCCGATTATCGGAATTTCTGCCATTTGTGGTACTCTAAAAGCCGTGGTTTGAACTGTTGTCAACTGACAGGATAACTCGGACCATGTGTGTTTGTGTGGCTGACTGAGAGTTAATTAGCAGTGTCTCCTTCTGAATGTAGTCCTTATGACACCACTTCGTAGGATCTGAGCTGGGTATGGTGGCGCGCATAGGGGCGATTCCGGCCGCGCCAGCCACCTGCGCCATCCACCTGCGCCATCTCCCGCCTCTGATATTCTTGACTCTGTCATTACACCGGGCCCAGGTGAGGAAGGGGGAGAGAGTGCGGTAAATGCATCGCAAGCCGACACTCAATATAATCGAATTCACGCGCAAGTCACCGCGTTGGCTTCCAGCCTGCTGTGAAGAGCGCCTGGTAGGCATAGTCAAAACCGACGGTCGAATTGTCGTGTCGTGGTGATTTTATCCCAACGTTTGAAACCAAAAGAATTCACAGACGTCGCTTACTGTAGCGATTATCTCTGTTGTATAGCTGCGGAGGGCAGTTACACGCCTATGTGCACATTCGCAGTCGTGAGAAAAATTCCAGGTTTGTCCTGCTTATCATCCCACTAGTGGTTTGAGGTTGCGAGTATGAATCACCACATTGCCTGCTTTGGGTAGAAGGATGTTTGTGCCATTAAGCTGCTTTGTGAAGTCCAAATGCTACATAATTACGGTGATCTCGGAGGGCAAATCCTCTACAGACAGAGGACAGGTCCTACCTGGTGTGTCCAGCCAGCCTCGTATTGCCCGGCAAATTGGCTGGATGCGGTACGTCCCTCTGCCGATCCATCGATTTTCGTTTTTTCAAGGTCAGGTTTGAAAGAGTTAATCTTGTGCGTGGCCTCCATTCTCACTGAACCAGTCAGTTGTTCCGTCGGCATGTTGGTCCGCTCTTATCCTGCCTGTGGACAGCCACAACAGCTCAAGTGCCATTTTACTGTCCTTGCAGACATAGGGTCCATCTCTTCGGTGTAAATCGGCTGCAAAACAATCAAACGACTGTCCTTGTTTGGACACAGTCCCTAGTCTTTGGCTTTCTACCCTTCTTACTCCCTCGTCTACTTTGCCAGATTCTTGACTCGGGTTCCTTTTGCGTGAAATAGTCACTTTTTGAAATAGTTTCCGCGCTTTCGCTGTCAGCCAGTTCACAACATCTGTAAATAGTCGTGGCTTTTATGCACGAGATCCCTTGGGCACGAGATGTTATCGCCTGGCGGCTTCACGGGATACCGTTTTATCCAGTTTTGCCCGTTTTGTTTGTGTCCAGAGGGGCGTTGGGGTGAGGAAAGGGGATATTTTCGCCTCGCGGCTATGAATGATCTATTTTCGGTACAGTTATGGGCCAGCATGGCAGGGTTGGTCTCACATGTACCCATAACATTTTAGGTCTGTACACTGCAGGCTTGAGTGCCACTTCACCATTGTTGCCCCCTTAATGGGCTGTGAGGTTGATGCGCTGTACCAGAACGGGGACTAGATCAGTGCACGACAGGGATTATTTGGACTACACTGCCATAGCATGGGGGTGAGGCGTGGTGGAACGGATAGGTGTAGGCTCACGCCGCACTAGCGACCTGCGTCCAATCCCGCTTCTGACTCCTGACACCGGGGACAGATGGGTGAAGGAAGAGAGAATGTGGTATATGCTGCGCAACTCTACTATCACTTAAAACTAACTCACACACACCCATACAATTCATCGTCCCTGCACCGCCATCCTGTGGAACACACGGTAGACCTCGTCAGATACGTCGCAATTGTTAAAACGAAGCAGGCTGGCTTCTGAAGTTTGCATTAGTCTTTTCAGGTTCAGCCATGTGGACAGTTAAGAAGTCAAGATCGGCAAAAGGTGCGTTTTCGAATATTCATCCTCAGGCCTGAAGATTACTATAAGTGAGGGGTAGAGTAGCAGTGCTGTGATAAATTGTTGACAGTTCTTCATGGCATGGAGACCTGAACATTATATCAAGTGCAAGCGAGAAAACGGAACCCTTTCACCTAAAGTGAAACTGGGTTCGGCCGACACACACTCAACCTCTAGATTACTTAAGCATGTTTAACTTTGATGTAACAACAACCCCGCGAGAACCGGCTGAAGTGCGACTGCTCGTCTAAAAGGAGGGCTAGAAACAACGTCACACGATCACCTTAAAAAGCGCTGAAATATCTTAGAAGTACTCCAGAGGCCCGGAAAACCCTCGCGCAAGGTCGGTTGGGATGTTGATCTGCCGGGAAAATCTTACACCGGATATCAAAACAGATAAACTTTCGGTCCTTTTTTCATTTTTCCGCTCTTGTTCAAAGGCCAAATTTGCCTTTCTGGTATGTCTTTGTATCTAGCACGGTGTCAACGTTAATTACTCAGCGCTCATGGGCCGGAACACTGACACTTGAAGGTGGCGTCCCCCCATGGCCGCGTCTCCCGCCTATGAACCAGTTGTGACACCTTCGGACACAGTGTCCACCATTTCGGTCATACGAGTCATGGTCACCTTGCCTTGTAAACGCAGCATTTGCTGGCCTCATGACCAGTGCAATTAGAAGTTCGGTGATCCACTGGTGCGTAATGCAATGACGCCCACGCCCGTCAGGTGTTGGGGGGGGGGAGAGACAGGGAGAGGGGGCGTATGTCAGTGACTTATGCCTATTTTTCTTCTTTGTAATGCGACGTGGCAGGAAGTGGGGGCTCTACTTTAATGCCTGGGTAGCTGGGACGCTTCAACAAACGTCTATGCATCCTACCAAATCGTATTATAGCGACAAAACGCAGTTATCTCATGCTAAATTGTTACCGGAGGACGAGGGTGCCAAATTCGTCTACGGTGTTTATCAGTATTCCCAGAATGTTCCTTAAGCTTGTTTTCGAATAGAAGCAAAAACAAATTGGGTCTGCAATAGCACAAAGCATGGGACAGTCTCTGATTTAGTGCGTATACTGCGGCACGCTGTCTTTCCAGTGAAAACTTCCCGAGTCTCCTACCGTCTTATCAGGGACGGTGTGATACTTAAACACGTACGGTTTTTATTTTATGGCTAATCGAAGTGAATTATTCAGTCAGGAATGGGAACACACCGATTCATTGGCTTCCCGAAGCAAACAAGCTTCGCATGGGTAGCAAAGGTCGTGAATGGCAACCAAATACTACGTCGAAGTCGACTAAGTTATGATTGACGACAGAAAATTCGGATAGATTGATGCATTACTATCGTCCCCCTAGGCTTCAGTGAAATTGATGTGTACCGTGGAACTTCGGTTAACGAGCTTAATCCGTTCCGGCACCGAGCTGGTCACCTGAAAGGTACGTTTTGCGAAACGTAGCCAATCAAACTGAAGCAGTTCACTGATTGCCTGCACGCTACCGGGGGCCCACGGCGGACACAGGCACACACACGCACGCACTGACAGCTCGTTAACCGAGCTGAAGCTCGTCAATCGAAAAAAGTGTTCTGCTAGTGGCCCACTCGTTACCTGCTGCTCCTCTCACCAGAGGCTGCACTGTATAGCGGCAGCGGCTGCACTAGACTTCCAACGTAGATGCCAGGCGGAAACCAGCCCCCGGGCCTCTGCACACAAACTGAACTGCGATCTCAGCTGGTGCACGTCTCGCGCGGTGTTTGTGAGTCCACTTTTGTCACCTTTTTTTCTGACGTGACACTAGCCTCCCGAGGGTTCAGGAGTAGGTGATAAGCCATGACGGCAGCACAACATCACCCCCCCCCCCCCTATCCTGCATGCGCGGCGTCACCTGTCGCCGCTGCAGCCTTCAGCGTGCGAAAACTCACCCCCCCCCCATTCCTCGGCTTGACAACCGATGGTGTGAGTAGTCAGAGTCGTCACCCCCGCGGTTCCGACCTCCCAGATAGTCTTTTTGTATCTCGGATTGTCTGTTTGTCTGCACAGAGATCATTTTCGGCCGGAATGCTCAAAAAATCTGCACGATTTTCCCGATCTGAATTATTGTCTTCCTTCCGCCTGGAATTCCAAAGACTGTCCCCTACAAGAGGTCTCCCTTATGACATTAGTTGGTCTGCCAACTGAAACTTTAACCGAAGTATTCTTCCGATTAAAAAAGTTTGCTTAAATCTACTTGCAATAGTAAATGGATAATTTCAAAGTATGTACTTCAGACACGACAGGGCGCCAGCTTTGGAATAGGCTATCTTCTGGAAGCCTGCAAACACCAAATTTGGAAAAAATGACTTCTCAAGTATCATACCTTTTAACCTGTGTATTTTCGATGGCCTTACACATTCAAGTACATTGAACAGAAAACAGGAACACATTTGAGGAGGAAGGAAGGTCGAGCTCCGGATCAAATTGTTTAGTATTCTGAGCTTTCGGGCTCTTGCGGGAGTTTATCGTCAGAGATAAAAGCGTCCACGAAAAGCAAGCGACAGTTAAAATAACAACTTGATCCGATGCTCGACCTTCCTTCCTCCTCAACCATGCAAATACCTGAAACGCGAACGTTCTCATTCATTCAGGAACACATTCGCTTGCAAATTAGTCCTACTTGAATGCTATATTCGGAAGAAGAGGATCTTCCGGTTTATTAAAAAACGGAAGTCATGAGATTCCTAAGACCGAAAGTATTCATTATTAGAGCACCGTATCTGTCCTTTAAATAAGGTTTCTTGGTATACATTATTTGGTTCGTATTCGTTGAAAAAAAATTATGGATCCATATAAAATATTCTTAATAACGTAGGGAGGAATATTTGTATTTACTTACACAGGAAGGTCACAGAGAACCAACTAGAGGAGGTCATTCCAGAGTTCGCGTTTTCGTGTGCAATATTTGTTGAGTATTTCCTTTTTCTGCACTAACTGTCCAGTCTATAGAAATTGCTAAGCAAAACTCTCATGCATGATGGTTGCGACGTCAAGAAGGGCTGAGATGCGGACAGAGAACTGGGCGAGGGGGCACAGGAATAGACTCATTATTATCGGAGCTGCAGCAGTTGTAGGCCTTGTTATTAAAGCAGAGTTTTGGGCTGCGTCAAACTTACAACAGTGATTTAGGTTTAACATCCGTCAAATCTTCTGCGAATTGAAAAGTCTGCCTGCAGCCATAATATCAAACCCTGAAAATTCTACAAAGCTATCAAACATTTAAGTAGCAAGGTATCGCTTGTCAAAAGAAGATATGGTTTTCCATACACAAGAAGGTTGCAGCATGCAGTTTTCAAACCCTAGGTGTAGTCGCACCTACAATTCGGGCTCCAAATTATTAGGGAAATAAAAAAAAGGTTTCCAGAACCGAGACATAACCTATCGTCGAGTATAAAATGTAAGTAAGATTTTATTCTGTGCACAATACAGTAATGCATATTTTTATCTATCTTTTCTCTAAAGCTTATTTGCATTTATAATGGTATTATTAAGGCAGCAAATTTTGCTAGATAAGTAGTCATTTTCATAAGGACATTGAGCACTAATGATACATGCTCGAAACTGCTACCTCTTATAGCCTCTTTCGAATGAAATTACGTGACTGCATGCAACCATCGAGAGGAAGATGAGAAAATGTTTATTATTGAATTAGGAACTTTCCTTCTAAGTTAGAACGTCAGAGAAGTATCGCTAAGCCTTTTAATTAAAGGATTTGGTATTTTTTTAGGAAAGGAAAGCCTGTGTTTTCAGATTTATCTGTTTATTGTCGGTAAGGAAGACTTTTATGGCCGCCTGAATAGGACAGGGTAATAGGAGCCACCCCGCCCACCTACAATAGGTTGCCTCGTAGGAAATTTCAGGAAGGGCAAATGTTCCCGTATCTTAACCCTACCATAAAAATTAACTATAGCCTTAGCCCTAGCCCAAACCTAAACCCGGCGGTTAATACTAACCCAAACCGTAATCCTAAACATAATACTGATCTCAACTCCAACTCTGACCTTCAACCCAAACCTAAAACTAACTCTAAACCGAAATCCTATCTTTGCAAAAATTCCCATTGAAAATGTCAGAAGATGAATTCGCGAAAATACGTTTGTCTTGAATAAGTTCTGGTCAGGCCTTTATATTGCTATGGTAATTAAGTAAATAAACTATACGGGTTGGTAGAAAAAAAGTACAGTCGTGAGGGGAGGGGAAAGGGGGGGAATCGGGATCACACTCCGATTTGCGTTAAGGGGGGCTAGTAGACGGCCGAGGTGATAAGCTGCTGGCTGTTGGATTCGCGGGTTTATGCCATGGTAACTGCCAACCCGCATAGTTTATTTACTTGCTTACCGTCGCCTGACGAGAACGTATGGAAAACAAGGGTATGGTCGCCACTTCTTCTTCCTAGCTCCTATCCTCAGCTTAACCCATTACCTCCCATAATTTCAACCACTTTGATTTTTGTAATGAAACTGGGATACCTATGGTTTTTCAAACTTGTATATAAATTAATTTAGAGCGAATTTTTTAAAAATCTCATTTGGATATCAGAGAAATATACCTAATAGATATAGCACGAAGGTTAAATATGCTTATATACAGACAGATAATTACGAAAGCTCTTAATTTTTACGTGATCTCATCTGAGATCACCCGAGAGGTAATGGGTTAACAATAAACCTCATTTCACCGAAATTTGACGGAAAGCCACATGTATTGTGGACGGTCCCTGTGTCTGTGTCCTGTTTAGGCATCCATTCCAGTCATTCTTACCCCTTATTTTCATTTAGGCTGCCCGATTAAACAGTTTCTCTTAATCCGGAAATTACTTTAGTCATTTCGGTCCATATTTCTATGCAATTTGCACATTATGCAACGCAGTGTAAAAAGTAAACACATTTGGTGCATTAGAGTTGTACACGGGACTGTCGCCCGTTAACTCCGGATGTTAGGACCCGTGCGCTTAGCAACTAGGTAAAATGGCACACCTGAGTGCCCTTTTTCTGACACCCTACTGCAATTTGCACGCTCTTGTAAGCTAGCCATTCGGTCCTCGAACAACGATAAAATTTAGTCTTCCGCAGTACTTTCATTAATTATGCTAAAAAGAGGACCCAGTTGTGGGTGGGACCTTTTTGCCGTCAGCCCTTTTCGGACTGCGTGCCGAAATATCGTCTGCAGAGCTAACTGTCTGCAACGCTTCCACTCCTCTGTGGAATGGGACGCAGTTTCGACACCTGAGCTATTATTTGCAACTAGTGCACATGGATTTCAAGCAGATTCCACAAAAAATGTTTCTTCGCTTGGAGTACTTTCGATCAGAACCGCTAGATTGCCAACCAAGACAAAAAGATGATTGGTCAAATTACAAAACACCCTTTGAATATTCTTATTAAAAAGTAGAAAATACGAATTTTATTTTACGGATAAATAAATTAAGCAAGTTTCTACAGCGCAGTCGTATTAGCTGTTTAAGTCTGCTTTTTACTCTTATGAAAACTGATGATTTAACATCGCAGGCAAGGCAAGATGTCCCTGAAACTCCCTTTTAGCAATTTCTGCCACTGCTCCAGATTTCTGAAATGAGGCGCAAACGTGCTGTTTTGTTGCATGGGGCATTTTAACGGAGTAGTAAAGGCGAATTTGTACTCTGTGTTGCTCTTACTGTATGTTATATTAAGGGCGTTGAAGTTAATAGCTCCAAAAATAATACATATCTCGATTCCCATGGCGCAATAATGGAAGAAAGGCCTTGTACTTTCAGGACAGAATTGTCATTCTGAGTCGAACAACCGACTTCCGAATTCCGCTGGGTGCTCTATCTGCTGAGTTATCTTGGCGGAGTCCGGCGTCTATGCCAATTAATCCATACTCCCCGTCCTTATGACTCGCCAGGCGATGTTTTTGTTATTATCGATTTTCCCGCTGGCATTGCAAGAGTAATGCGACCGATGCCTGACATAGTCCGCAAGCTCAACATTTGAGACAGTTCTCAAGACGTACTTTGGCAAAAATGGTTTTCAAAGAAGTCAGTTGGCATTCTATTTTCCCATTCAATATTTCAGATAATCCATATTCATAGCACGACCGCTAGACCAAGCCATCTCGACTGGCTGAGGTTGTTGTCCGGCTTTTTTAAAATTGTGTATGCATTTTTGTTTCGAGGTCTTTCCTAACTCAACGTATTGATTTCAAGTCTTAGTTGCAAAACCCACCCCCTAGAGCGAAACGCGCACCTAACGTTGGCATCCTCGCCCGCTCAGGCAGTTTCCAAGACGGATCCGCTCGGGGGGAATGAGCGGATTGGGTGTCCGTCTATTTAACGGTTTCAGCTTTCTGCACTTGGTGGTGTAAGCTTTAGGCAAACTCATTCTCTCCCTTAGTTGGGGGATTACGCTTGCTCACTTTTCCTTCACCACCACCCTCTTTGACATTCGTTGATTAACGTTCACCGATTGCTACCTGAGCCCACTCGTCCCGCTCTGCCTTGAGGCGCATTCTAGAGCCCCCTAACAGCCACATAACCACTAATAGTCTATGCGGATAACGAGCCTGTGGTTGAATGGTTAGAGCGTTACAATTCCGATCAAGAGGTCGCGGGCTCGAACCTCGGATGGGGCACCACATTAAGTTGGGTAAGACTGGATGATGAGGATAAGGATGATGATGATGATGATGACGATGACGACGACGACGACGAATCCGCGACGGATATCGAAACGTCAGGCGAATAAAAATATTGTCCCAGTGATCGAGTCTTCTTCTTCTTCTCAAATGCTATCAACCCTCTTTCAACCTGTCTGGCCAACAACTACCGGGCTGTTTGAAGCTGCTCCTCAATACTTTTTATTCAAAATTGTTTGATTATTTGCAGACTCGATGTGTTTTCTATGACCTGTCATTTTTCCCCCACGCCAGATACTACTGCGACGTTTGCCTGGATCGCACTCTGTACGCGCGCACGACCAGCAAACAAGCCGTGGATAACAGCATTTTTTGGGCGGAGGAATTTGATCTCAAGTGAGTTTTTACTCCGTTACCGAAGGTCCCACTCTATTGCCAGTTCTGGTTTGTGAAAAATTTGCTTTTCTGCGCATATTGCCAGACTTCCCTTTGTTGTTGTAAACACGGTTTAACTTCAGACCGTCCTACACAGGGGACGCCTCCTTCCGCGAAAAGCCTACAGCAGGTGTTTAGTCAATGCGCCACCAGGGCAGGGACGAGGGATAGTGTAGAACTTTGCTATCGCCGGTCTACGGTGGTGAGGTGGGGCACAAGCCTAGTAAACTATCACGCCCCGGATACCCTCCCTCTGAAGCGCCACTGTAAGCTTCTAGTGCTTGCAACTGCCCGAGGTGACCACACGTACGCATACCTCTTGCGACGAGACAATGTCTCAATGCATTTAGGGGGTTTGAGCCTTGGCCCAAAAATGCCTATGAAGGCACCAAAACATCGAGAAGATTCGACTGTTGCGAGCTACGCCCCTTCCCAGTATTGAGTGGTTGCCTGAGTGTTATGTTGTTAATGGTGAGGCACACTTGCGCGGTATCTACTTCGCTGGTTTCAAATGCCCGCTGTTTTCCAGTCACATAACAACTGGCCTCTAAGTCTGCATAATCAACACTTAGAGGGGGAGGGGAGCATTCAAGCGTCCTCCAAAAGTGTGAGAACCGAATAATCCTGCCGATTAAAAAGCGTCGAGGTCAACATTGTTAGCGCGTTGCGATAGCATAGGAGTAAATTTAGATTGTATATAGTGAAATCTCCGAGGCCTGAGTGCGAGCCGGGTCGATCTCCCTCCGGTCTCCGAGTGACGTGTCCGAGTTAAGTCGATTGGTGGTGAAGTTAGATGCAGTGAATAGGAGTCGTCTTATCATCTATACTGCACATATGTTTCAATGTGATAATAGTGAGGGGTGCCCTGAAGGCCACAACAAGGAGCCTCATTCCACTAGGGGGGGGGAGATTCAGCTATTTCGCAATTGGCATTCTTAAACGTCACAAACGTCCGCTTAATGTCGTGTTTTTCCGCTTCTCCTATTTATTATTAGCGTAAAATGCACCGAATTTTTATGAGGATGGTCACCTCAGCATCAGTCTCACCCAACGCTCTTGCATGAAGAATTGGTCTGTCAGCTTCTTTAGGTACGTTGGTAGTGATATCGGCCCCCTACTAGCAGACGACACTGAAAGCTCTTCGTCCACAAAGGCCAGCACGTATTGACCATTCAAGCCACACTGTTCTACTGACAAATCTGTAAATGATTTGTGATGTTCTGTTCTGTTAGGGTGTGTGCGCATAGGGCGGAGTAGGAGCCTGATGGCCTTCGAACGAACTAAAATATATTGTGTTGTATTGATGACTGTCGTGCATGCACATACGTCTGGCTAGGTCCATGTCGTGCGTGAGAGGAGGGGAGGGAGTGGGGGTGAGGGTGTTGGCGACAGTGTGCGCGGGTAGGCCGGGCACGACGGATGTTTTCCGGGCCTACCGGAAGTGATTCTCCAACCATGTTGCGATGGCTTCGCGGGTGACCGATCCGGCATGATTAACTGCCGGGGAACCACTGAGGAGCCGCCGCCCTCGCACCTGTGCTAATACAGCGACAGAATATCGGCGGAATACCTGTCTGGTTTTTTCGCTGGTGCCTATGCTGTGCCAGTCTGGTATATCATGTAACCCCGATATATACTAGTGATTGGATGTGAAGCTTTGCGTTCCCGGGGTTTGCACGAGTAAAGGAGAAGACTGATCAAGTACCGTAACAGTTTGTTTATTGATCTAAGCCTTCAAACTCGTGCAGAAGTTCATCTTCAGAGATAGCAGCAGTAGCAGCAAAATGTCGAAAATTGCAGGGGAAGCAATCCAATCAATTATCAGTGACGCATGTCTAAAGATGGCTGCGTAGGGCTCGGTACACCCGGACTAAATCGATACATCGATCGACTGAGTTCCAATCTGTTACTGAAAATGAACTCCTGTACGGTTTCGAAACCTCAGAACAATAAACAAACTTGTCCGTTGGTCAATCAGTCTTCTCCTTTACTCATACGACAAGCTACCTGTTGGCAATTCAATGAGATTTATGTGGTTACCCCATGTGAAACCGCGTTTATTCCCTCAATGTGAAAGGGTTGCAATAAAATCCTCTGTAATCATTACAGCCTGTCTCCCTGTCCCAGGAGAATGAATTAAATAACCACTTATCTATCTTCCACGCATCGGGGCAGGTCAAAAGCACATCATATTTACTATAGTGTGTAAGAGCCGAGCACATTCTGAATCCCTATCTACCTCCTCCTCTCGTTCTCTCTCTCTGCCAACATGTACAGGTGACGGGACTGTCTCACGATGACTGGAGATTAGATCTGGCGTGATGGGTTACATAGCATAATGCCAGTGACTCAAGTTTCACATTCATAGTTGGCCTCCGGTTTAGGTCTCACACAACAGCACCACCCGCGTTGGACAGCAATCCTTAATAACACAAACTCATCGGATGTCTTTGCACATCACCTCGTAAGATCGGGTCTGCCTGACTTGTCGTATGAGGTTCTCCGGACCTCCCGTGCCCTTACTTGATTTAGAAATGTCAAGATGACCGGGTTTCTTTGTCTGTTGAAAATATTCGCTGCGGTTGCTACTGCTTCTGCTGCTTTTAGTTGTGCCGGCGAGCATCTGAGTCCACCACTGCGTCAAAGCGCACAGAGCTTTCAAGTGTGTGCCAGCTCGGTGTTCATCATTAGGAGGATCGTCTGATTGGGTGGTTAGTGACAGCGGTGATGTGGATGAGGTAACACGTCGAATACTTCCAATGTAATACGCGACTGCTGCTTCATAAGACGCTTCGTTACACAAGCGAGACTGGTCTTTTTTCAAGGATTTAGCTTCGAAGGGAAGATCGACTATGGCAAAAGCATATGGTTTTGGTTTGTAGTCCAATCTTCACAGTCGCATGTATCCCCTGTGAGCATGGAGTGGGGGAAGGGGAGTCGGTGGCGGTATAGAATGATGGGTGGTTAGTCTGTAGCGGTCTAAGTAGTGGGTGTACTGGGATCACTACAATCATCAGGACAAATCCCAGACGGGAAGTCAAAAGACAGAAGTCACCAGAAGGAGTGGTTTATTGCGTACAGGCCTCCCAATTGCTGTCCCAGGCGGCAGTGGCTACTGGCGGAGCGAGGGCTAGTGTTGATTGCACCCAGCCAGATCTGAAAGAAAATGAGACAGTTGTGGCAGTTGCTTAAGTAGGAATGCGGAGAAGGTGCAAGTGTTCTGTATGTGGTGTGTTGCAATTGCCCGAGGGGGTGTCGCCTGCAAAGGCCCCCTGCTGCGTTGGCCCAAAAGGTGGCATGTTAAGTGACCCTTATACAGGCGTTCTTATTTGGACGTGGGTGGGTAAGTGGCTGAATATCGGTCAAGTGGTCTTCAGGTCAGCAAATGGGAACAGCCGCCTGCGAAGCCACATGACGTTGACGCAGCGAGCTTCGGGAGGGGGGACATCAGTAATGGTCATCCGCCACAAGTCAGTGTTACCAGAGTCCTGTCGTAAGCGAACACGCGAGTCACAGGAAGTAATTTAGAAGAAGAAGAAAAAGATGCGCTCGCTGAGACAAGACTTTATTATGCTAGTGTCTCTGACAAAGAATCCGAATAAAAGTATTGTCCCAGCGATCGAGTCGTCTTCTTCCCAATTACTTCCTGGGACTTGCATGTTCGCTTGTTCTGGCTATTGAGGTGTGTATTTGCATGGCTACCGCGTCCCATAGATACTGCACTCTTTCGAGTGAGGCGTCGAAATGTTAGGTCAATAAATTTCTCATTCCAGCGGCTACATCCGCTGACTCTGAAACGAATGATTACTTTATCGTTGTGCAACAAGCGCCGGTGGGAGTAGTGATGGTGAGTATGGGAGGATGGGGAGGACGGATAATGTTTTAGCGGGATCTGGGTTTAGGATTAAGTTTGGAAGTTGGATTTCTGTCAGTTATGACACGATAATATCTATCCTTCCTGAAATTAATCGCAAGGCCACCTATTTAAAGTAGTCGGGACCTTCCTACTCCCGTGTTCTGTTTGGACGGCCGTATAAGTGTGTACAGAAACAAACTAGAAACTCGTATGGGCGACATAAAAATTGTACGCCAGTGTACCTGCGTAGGGCGGAGGTAAGAATTACTTTTATAGTCACCTAAACCAAGACCCGGGAACAGGAACCGCCCACAATACATGTTGCTTTGTGCCATATCCGGGGACTTTACGTTCCGGATTAAGGGACGGGTTAGGGGCGAGGATAATATTAGAAGCAAAGGTTTGAGTTCCCTTTAAATGTAGGGTTTGGGTTTAGAATAGGGCTAGGATTAGGATGCTAAGATGAAGACATGGGAATATTTATCCTTCCCAAAATTTCTCGCAAGACCACTTATTTGAACTGGGCGGGGCTTTTCTATTCCCGTATTGTAGCCGCCGAGGACATTGAAGTTGACACACACACTTACACGCGAGCGGATAAGAGACCTGAAGACGCTTCTTTCAGTGGAAACTCTGAACACGGGCGATGAATGTCATACCAGGCACACTGACCTGAATTTCACAATAAAAGATGGATCGAATGTATGGAAAATAATCTGCTGATAATCAACGTATACGTACATAAAAAGTAAATAATATATAAAAAGGGGAAGGGCATGACATAGGAAAGGGCCCAATCTGGTGTTGGGGCATATTCTCTTGTGTCCGTTGGATTACCGGTTGGGCGCACAGCCCCGGGCGCAATTGCAGGGACCGGACTTGGGAATGCTGTCATCGAGCGCGAGAAAACGATAGAACTGCGACGACTGTGTGTGTTGGGGAATAGGAAGGGGGCAGCGTTTGTCGAAATAAAAAGGCACTGGCATCTTCACTTACATTTAATCACACCGCTCTCATCCTGGACTGACGCCAAAGTACCGTCTTCAGTGCACTTGAAAGCCCATTCGGTCACTTTACAGTATTACAGTATTGTCTTTAGGCAGACTTGCAGGGCGTTCTTTCCTTAGCCTTTTTACTAATGCCTATATATGTAGTCTTATTACTCCCGATGGGAAAGTATGTTCAGCTATGTCCTCCCCCCTCTCCCCCAAATGCATGAAGTCGTTGGGTGCACACAAATGGCACACTCTGTCCTCATCGTGGTGGTGGCAGCGGTGGCCTAGCGTGGGGCCGTACGCGTTGCCCCTCGTTGAAAAAGTACAAGCGCCCACGCGCAGTCTTGAACATTTTTGTGCTGTACGCTAGCGTCAGGATCTGAATCCCCCACCGCACACACACACACACACACACTGTAACTGCACAGTTCATCTCTGACACGAGATCGCTTCCTTGCGCTCCAAATTCCACCTCAGTAACTCAACGTGACTGATGGACTCCGACCTCTACGGACACAAACCACCTGGGCGTCTCTCTAGCGCACCAGGTCTTCTGCTGTCTGTCTGTGTTCTTATTACGTCACGCCCTTGCTCTACCTGCCTCCAACACAATAGGACACCTGATCGATGTGGCTGCCGTCGTGATTTGTTTTTGCCAGCCATCGGACTTTTTGTTGATCAAGTGCTTTTTTCTGCAGCCACTGCTACTGATGCCGCTGCTGTGATTTTTACGTACAAATACGCACACCGCAGGACCAATTTATCCCCAGGTGACAAACGCCTGTGGTACTCTCGTTTGTCTGCGCTGGCATTCACTCCCCTGCGCGCGTCTTCCCGACTCCCTATCCTCCCCACTACAGCCAAGAATTAAGTAGTACTAGCCCTCGAGTCTATACGGAGGTGTAGCGCCAAAAGATCAATTTGTTTGGCTCACTACCAAAGCGTGATTTCTAGTTTCGCTTTTTTGTCCCTACGTCAAAAATGTGCTTGAGAGACTTTTATTACTAAAGTGGGGCACAACCAAGAAACAGCGTTGCGATATCTCCTCCGGCATGGTCTCTTATCAGCGGAAACATCTCGCCGCAAGAGCAATAGGTTGGCGATGTTCATAGACAATAAGGTCTGTTGGGTTGGCGTCGACTGCGTTAAAAATGGCCTGCGTTGAGGATTTTAGAAGTGTGTTGAGCTAGTGTTGTGTCGTTTGAGGCTTTCCTGGGAACTGCTAATTACAGGGCCACGTAAACCAAAACCGATAAATGTGTAATCCGGGCTTGGTGGCAATCGGGCTTATATGGGTGGGGAGAAAATGAAAGAAATATATCCAAAAAACGGAAAATATTATATAAATTATTATAAAAACCAAAACGGCAGAACGGACGATATTTGAAAAAGAAATTAAAATAAAAAATCGAATAATAAAAGAACTGGGGGTTGGTTTCCGTGGTGAACCCTATAGTAGACTGTTACAGCTTTGTTGGTATGTATATTCTGTAGGTCTGAATATCTATTCTGAATCAGCAGGGATCTGGTGGTACTTAACAAATTTACTTAGTATATCGGTATGCCTTGAGTATTATTTGCTTGATTTAGGGTGTTGATCTGGCTTGCAGCTGCGAAAGAAATTGCGACGTTTTTTCGTTCTTATTTTGGTCGCCATTTCCGTCCCCTTCAGTGTATTGTTGTCTCATGTCCCTTTCAGCAATCTGCCCGAAGTATCAATCCTTACAATTAGTGTCTATCGCGAGACGGAGTATGCGGGACGCGATGGACGCCGAGGTATCATCGTTCGGTCAAACAGTAAGAAGAGCCTAAAAAAGACACAAAATCGCCTTGTTGGTAAGTGTTACAAACATTTATTGGCCCTTGTTACCATTTGCTTTCTTACCTCCTCCTCCTACTCCTCCTCCTCCTCCTCCTCCTCCTCCTCTTTCCACTGCCTTCTTTGCACGGAGCTAAGTGAACATCGCTGGCTGAAGTAGCTAACAATCTCCAGCATTCCCAATAATAGACGCACCCTTAATTCGCAATTGTCGTGAAACGTTTACTGTATTGGCGCCCTACACCTTTTCAAGCTGACCTTGATAATACTTCCATCGAAACTTGTGAAAATGGGTCGCAATCCACGAGCAAAAGGTAGATCAAATTTGAGCCATCCTCAGTACGCTGTAAAAATAAAAAAGACCACAGCTAAGTGAGCTTTTTTGACGAGATGAATTGAACATATGTTAAATTATTTTGTAGAGTGCCGGCCATTTAAAAGGAAAATCGGCGCTCTTCGAAACCGACGTGCTAAAATTGCGGTTTTTTTCTCGTGGCGGTGAGTTGTGCCGAGTCTGCAGGCGTCTATTCTAACATTACACACGTCTCTTCACTCGTTACATCCAGCATCGGCCACCCACTGGCTCTGAATAAGGCTCAACTTGTTCCGAGAGCTTTTAACCTAGATTTGTCCTTTCCGCCCCATCGCAACTTGGCGGTGACTCCTCTCCCAACGTCTTTCCTTCTGGCGAACCACTGTCTATCCCAGAACTCGAGAGCAAAGTTATACAAGAGACAACCTAAACGGACCGCGTGGTACATGCCCTAAACCAAACCAGGAGCTAGATCAGGGCACGACAGGCGTTATTCGGGTTGCGTCCCCACAACAAATGCCGAACATGGGGGGGCAGTCGTTGGTGGCACCAACCGCCGTTGGTCTTTATGGTTCTCCTACTCCGTGGGGTCTGGGCCAGGCATGACGGCTCCGGCCGCGCCTCCCCTCGGCGTCCGATCCCGCTTCTTGTCTACGTGGCTCTGTACTGGCATCAGGCACTTGCGTGTGAGGGAAGAAATTAGGAAGAGAGAGTGCGGTTGGTGCAACGCAAGTCTACCCTCACTTGAATTGCATTCATGCCTAAGTCACCGTCCCTGCACCACCGCACTCCAGAGCACACGGTGGACATGGTCAGAATCAACGGTTGAACTATCGGTTTGACCGTGGTGCACGGGGATCTGAGGCTTTATGATACGCGCAAGCCCCTTGCGCTTCATCTCGGCATTATTTCGGTCGAGTGGTTCGGAAAGCTTACTGATGCATGGCAGAAAGAAGAGTGAGTCTCATCCTGATGGTCCTTCAAAGGAAACCAAGGGGATATTGTAACCGTTGTCTCTTTCGTCTGGCTGAATGGCGGCAGCGTGAAAAAATTAATCGTACTCATCTGTCCTCCGGAGTGTGTTTACTCCCAGATTCTAAGATGGGATGTGAGACGATCAAGTACGGTGCATTCTATCTAGTTGACCTCATGTGCATTTACTTTATATCAATACGCGGACTGCAGTTGTCAGACTTTTACATATTCATTACGAAAACTGAATCACAGGCACATTAAGGAAAACTCACGTTTAGACTGAATCCTGATCACCAAGAGTCGTGACAGACGAACTGCTGTATGTCTTAGTAACACATGTTGACCGCGTTTGTTTTCGGTCGTATTGACGTCGGCAGGGACGAGAGAGTGCGGTAGATGCGATGCAAGCCTACCTCGCTATAATTCACCTACCCCCTCCATGGGATATGTGGTTGACGTCGCTGCGTATAGCGGTCGAACTGTCGTGTCCTATGTAAATATGCAGCGGTCTTCTACGAACGTGGAAAGGCCCAACAGCCAGCACCTGACAAAGACTTCGGTTTTCATGGCCATATCAGAGTGACGGATGCGCGTTCACTGATTGGTGCCGTTGTGTTATGGGACTCAGTATCGAGCCCCGCTAGCAGTCACCAAGCGGCTAGTAGCGTAGCAGGAGAACCTTACCGTCGATAATAAGGGCCTTTTTTGGTTTATTCGCCATCGTCAACCAGCCGCACCTAACCCCTGGTGTTGCTACTGCTGAGGCTCGAAGTCACGACCTATTGATAAAAATTCCAATGCTGAGCTCGTTGTCTTGCTAGTTTCGGTTGGGTGTTCATCGATCGGTTGCGGGGCTCACTCGTTCCGTTGTGCCTTCAGTCGCACTTTCAAGCCCCAGTAGCAGCCGCACAACGGTCGTGGAATCAAGTCGGATGAATGGACGAGT
>JAYGXS010000001.1:23098392-23132579 GCA_036362985.1 Ligula intestinalis
TTGGACATTACTAGTAAAGGCACGCTACAACTAACTTGATAGACTTATTGGCTACCACTGCTTTACCCAAGTGAGGGACGATTTCGGCTGGTAATTATCTTTTCCCTTCTACAGAGGTAGAGGCAGCGACATTGGACCACACAAGTTTGCGTGCCTAACCAAAAAATGGACCCCGCTCGCCCAGTGTACTTACAGGTTACATCCTGCGCGCTTTCTTTCACGTTAACGTCAGTAGATGCACCATGTTCGTGCTGGTTAGCTGGGCCTACCGCATGACCTGACCGGACATTTAAGGGTAGTTGCCTTATTTTCGTCACGAAAGAATTACTCTGTCGGAATCATCACGCTATCAGATGGACCACACAAAAGCATCACATGGAGAACAGGTAAATCTTGTAGTTACATATCCCAATATGTGCGGGCTAACAGTGGACTAACCTCATACGCTGGCTGGAACGGCTAAGGATTGTTTAACAATGACAAAAACACTTACACATAATGAAAAATGCTATTGAGGTGTTTTAAAGAAGACGAAGACGCGATCTCTGGAACAATAGTTTTATTCTGAGCTTTCGGCTCCACACGAGAAGCCATCGTCAGAGTAAATGAGAGAAGCAAGCGTCAGCTACGCATAAATGGGGTTGGTAAGGGAGGGGGTGGTGGTGGCAATTATTGATTGGTCTTTGTCCACGCCAATTCCATTCTCACCCTATCTTATCGCGTCTCCGAAGCGCGTCCCTGGAGTAACGGCATGTGACCTTGAGGTAGTGGCCTGCGTGCTTGTAGAGGAACTGGGCCCTGGTTTCTGTTCACGGGCACGGATGGCAAAATAACAGGGCGGTATATCCACATGCCTGTTTATGGAGTTAGAATCTGACATCCAGGCCTCCAGCAGTTCGCGTCCCGTCCTATTACCGGCCCGTGCCATTATCCGTGTTTTCGAGAAGTCAAATGCGTGGCCTTCCTCTAGAGTGTGGGTAGCGATCTGGGATTGTGGGTCGCCTTTCCGCACTGCCCGTTTGTGCTCCGTTATTCTTGAGCTAAGTCGCCGCCCGGTCTGCCCTGTATAATGGCAAGAACAATCGCGACATGGCACTTGATAAATGACGCCAGACTGCTCACCTACATCCAACGGGTCTTTTATTTGCATGACTCGTGCACGCATGGTAGCTGCCGGGCGATGAGCAATACCCACGCCGAGCTCTGCAGCGATACGCTCGGTTGCTTCTGACACGTTTTTAATGTACGGCAGAGCGTGCCAGAGCGTTGGTGGTCCCCTTTCTTTTGTTCCCCGTGGGCGCGTTCGGAGGCAGGTGGCAGGAGGCTGGTGTTTTCTTGCGCTTCACATCGATGTGTATTGATTCGTTCACCTCAGCAAAGCGTCCGGAAAAAACGTCGCTCGAACACATACTTACCTAGCTAGGTAAAAGGGAAACCGATCGATTTTCGATTTAATTCTTGCATAGGTAGTCGATGCTAATTACCAAATCGACGCCAGATAAGTCTTTCGAATAGCGCCTAATTACAAAAATCAAATATGCGTCCAGGTAACACTTGACCTCTCCGTCCTCTTCCCATTACCTTTCTTTTCAGGTTTCGTGACCGTCCCTGTGGGCAATCTTTACAGTCGTAACCCCACCCAAACCTGGCTGACGCTCCAACCACCCACTACAGGTTCTACGGCAGTCTTCCATCCCCACTTAAATCCGCCTACTGATGGCTCCGGGCCATTTCTGGTCGACAGCACCTACCCCTCCTCGGAGACCCCGGGCACTTCTAAGGGCAGTGGTGCCTACTCCAGCGACTCCCGTGTGAACCTTCAACTGCGCATCAACGCTCGCTACAAGTCCGTGGATGTCCTTCCTCTCAGTGTCTATTGGCCGCTGCACAGTGTAAGATTTCCACGCATTACCCCCCACGGTCCTTTCGCTGCTTCGGCCCTCTCATTCAATTTTGATCGAAATTTCAAAATTTATTTTAGATTGCAAAAGTTGAAAAGATAAATTTGCGAGCATCCGTTTGCTTTCGATGAA
Source organism: Ligula intestinalis (assembly GCA_036362985.1). Classification (NCBI taxonomy): domain Eukaryota; kingdom Metazoa; phylum Platyhelminthes; class Cestoda; order Diphyllobothriidea; family Diphyllobothriidae; genus Ligula; species Ligula intestinalis. Next base: position 23,100,426 of record JAYGXS010000001.1, read on the forward strand.
TACTCTTCAGGCCTGTAAACTTTTCCAGCAGCCAACACCCATGTACTGTTTTCGTCTATTCCCATCCTATACGGAGAACTAAGGGACAAACTGCCAACCGAGACCGTCTTTATGTGCGTCTATTCGTTTACCTGCTCGCGTAGGGCAGATTATATTGGTCGCACGAGCCGGCGTCGTCCGAACGAGTGCGAGAACATCTTCCGGCATGGTAAGGGAAGGGCCAAATAAACAGCAATAACAGTTCCATTCTCGGATAATCGTGTGGATGTCAGAGAGGCTTTCCGAGTGATCTATAAGGTGTTCTCAAGCTATTAAAAATTCCCTGGACAGCGTTTGTTGGCTACGGCAGAAGCGGCTACCATTAGGTTACGTAAACCGGTGCCGTGTGCTCAAGAAGGACTTGACAGCTTATTACCTTTCCGACGGCCAGTTCCACTTGACGCTGATCACATTACTGACCCTAATTTTTTTCGCTCCCCCCCCAAACCTGACACGAATTTACCTTGGGAAAATTTTTAAATGGGAATTTTTTTAGCTATAAATTTTTATTTATGTAGGTTAGTAATATTGTTTTATGGTGCAGAATAATCCCCGATATTTCAGTTACCTCAGGATGCTATATTTTGAAGAAACACCTTTCCGATCGCTTGGAAAACTACTCTCGATAAAAAATTACTACTTAAATAGTTTAAATTTTTCCATTTGGTTTTCAATGTCCTTTTGAATTCATGTATATGTTACAGGAAACATGAGCGAAATACCCTTTCTTGTGCTGATTTGATACCAACTAACGCTTTTTTAGAATCGTGTAGGTGAAGCAAGTTTTTCAAGAAGTTTATAATTATCAGATTTTTTAATACAGTTAAATGTCTGTTTGTTTATTAATTCTGCTTTTAAAGTGTACAGCTGGGTTCGCGTCTACTGCAAAATTATCTGAACCCTATATGACATCTTTGCTATGGTGCATAGCAGTTTTGACTTGCCTTACACGAAAACTTACAAATTGAAGTTCTTAAACCCTGAATGCAACGACAGATCGGGTTCGCGTCCGGTAATTGAGCCATTTCTTAAAATCTGAGGTATATCCTATAGTCTAAATAAGGAATAGGGAGAAGACATCGTTTGTGACCAAATGAGTGCAAGAAAGCCTATTTACTGCAGGTTTTCATTAACAAGACCTTGAATTTGTAGCAGTATGGAATATAAATAGAGAAACTAATAACACTTAAGTGGCCATTTTTTGCAGTCTTTTTTTGCATGTGGCTGGAAAGAAGCTCACTCAGAAACCGGCATTCTGGCGTGATTGGAAGGCTTAGAACCTATCCTACACGATAATTAATATTGCAAGAATGCATAAGGAAACTGTTGAAATTTAAAGCACAATTTAAAATTTCGGTTAAAATTTCATCTATCCTACGCTTTTGCCTTCCTACAATCGATCTAGTCTTTGCTAAAATGACTGAAGCACAGTGTACAATTCGGTGATTACAGCGTTCATGTAACCGGTAGCCGTTGCAAAAAGTTCACGGATGGGAGGCTATCATTTCCTTCCAATTCTGGACTTTTTGCATGAAAAATGATTGGTTTATAGCTAGAAACCATTATGCATTGCCCCCTATGAATATGTGAACATAATGCATAATCGGTTAGTATTCCTTAAAGAGATTTACACAGAAGCGGACCTTAGAATATTTCTGTAGGTTATGAAAATCGGTGCAACCGACGGTTGAAAATGTGGTATTCTTAGGTTTCAAGAAGCAAAATAATTTTACTTGGCGGATTGAAGACTATCAGTGTAAAATGCTTAGATACAGTACCTGGCCTATTTCCTGAAATGTTGACTGAACTTCCAAAAGGCGTTTTTGATTAGACCGAATTATTTACGTACTATGGGTTTTAATATTTATTATCATACGGCACAATCCCGAGATATATCATTCATGACAGGATGGTGACTTTTGAATAAGCTTCTTTCGGGCCACTTTTAAAAAACCGCGCTCAATCCAAATTACTCCTTAAGTAGCACGAATTTTCCTACAGGTCTACGATGCCGTATAAATTCACAATATGTGTCTTGCATCTTCACTTTTAAACTTGAAGAAGATGTTTATTTCGATTTAGAAAAAAAGGTTACAGCAATGAGACTTTATAAGGCCGTGCAATATCTATTCATACAGCGTCATATTAGTTCGTTTTTAATGTCGCTTCTGAGGTATGCAGTATGGTCCACATCCGTTGCAACATTTTATGTACTCTATATGACGCTCTTTAATAGTATAAGACATATCTTCTACTTTTTACGGAGACTATTTAGCGTGCAGTTTGGTATTCGCAAGCGCTATTACAACTAAATATCGGGTTCAAAATTATTTCCAAGTTGTAAAAAACATTAAAAACTGCAAGATGCCCTTTCCTCGAATATAGCATTCGAGGGAGGCTTGATTTTATACCAAACTAACTATCAGAACGAAACGTTGGTGCATATTTTCTGTAAAGTATCAACAATAAATATTAAGAAAGGGCACTTCTTAAGTGGCCATTTTACCGAGTATTTCCCCAGGCGATTGGAAAGAAGCCCATTATAAAGCTGGCATCTTGTAGTGACTGAAATATTTTGGGAGTATGCTGCCTGGTAATCAATATTACACCGACCTTATGTAATATTTTATGGTAAACACCATATTTCAGAATTTCAGTTAATATTTCCTGAAATCGGCTAACTACCGTATGGACTGAAGAACTGACGTATTATATAGGATAATTACAAAACGTGCTTGTCTTAACTATACTTAACCATATGCTGAATCCAACAAACGATTTTACAATTTACGTCTTACGTCCTGAAATACAAATTTTTTCGGACGCTGTTATGTTTCTGCAAAACGTATCTTTGTTGGATCTTCAGAGCGCTACAGACACCAATCGCTGCCGTCGTGTCACGGGTTTCTTCCATAGGCGACCGAAGCATCCCTCACATAAATTTTCTTTGCTTTTCTAAGCAAGAATCTTGATTTTTGGTCCGCTGTTGGCTGAGCCTGGAGCACATGCTCTCGGTGTCTTTAAATGCTCGTAAGTGTGTGCAGGTTTTTGTCCGGGGCGCCTGTATTTCTCGTGCGTGCGGTTGACGTCGGGCGTAGGTCTTGCCATACCCACTCTAACTGCAACCCCCCCCCCATCCCCTCCCCCAGTCGGCTTCACTCGGTTGGTTTATCGGTGCAGGTGGATCTCGTTCGGATCCATTGGTCGGGTTCCCTGCCATCTCAGCTGACGAACTCGCCTTGAAACTGCAACGACTTACTAACGATCGTGGTTCGGCAGACTGGCAACTGATGTGCTACGTCAGTTTGCACTGGCTTCTTCGTCTTGTGGCCTTTTTGTGGACAGTTGCCTTGATAAGTAATTCGGTTAACTCCTTCGTGTGATAGTAGCAACCAGCTGTGGGCGTAGGCTTGGCCACAGTCACTACGTCGCCACGCCCATCTCCAGTCCTTTTAACCATATCTCGTCACTGGACATGGAAAGGGGTGAATTCCGAGCGAGCTGTAACCCGATTCTCGCGTAACTCGGTACTGTGCGGTCGAGACGGTGGTATTCCTTCCTCTCTCGCTTGCAACGAACAAACTGAAGGGCATTTAACCGCTTTGCTAACAAGGAGGAAAATAAACGCATGGTGACAGTGAAAATAGTAATTCCGGTGAAGGACATTCGTGGGAACTTGTGCCTGGAGTATTAACGCAAAGTCGAATACCCGTTCTCCGTTCTGCAATCAAGACTGATCCTGTTGGTCACCACCTTAACGTGGCCTGCATAACAGACGGATGCTTCTCATTGGTTAAAAATTTCTTCCTTTCGAAATTGCGTGTCATAGCTAACTAACCATTCTAGAGTCTCTGTGTTCACTGACCGCACCTGAGTTCTTGCGTCTAGTTTTTGAAGGTAAATGTCGTCTGACGGCCGGAATTGCTTTTACACAGTACTTCGTCTAAACTGAAAATGGTTTGAAAAAAGCTATTCAGCAGACGTTTCGCCAGTTTGACAAAATAATCAAGGGACCCATGTAACTACGTCACGTTGCCATTAAAAGGGCAAAGTTAGTACATTCTCGGCTCCTCGTGTGCAGCGATTAGCACAGTAAATATTCTTGGTTTACCTTCAGCGGGATTGCTATTTATCTTTGTCAACAACTGCTTCCGTACTATTACAAAGACGTTGTTGAGAGTTACCTAATTGGGGTAGTAGTTTTGATGCAGGTATTCCAGGAAAAGGCCGGGGGGAGACTGGTCTAACCATTTCAGACTCCATTAACCGTCCTCAGCCAGGCACGCTACGAGCCTTGTCTACACCCCTTTCATATTGTTACTTGCTTGTTGCTATACGCCTGTCTGCGAAGAATTTTTGCTGGAGCTGTAGGCCTGTTCAGTCCTAACAGCCGTTTCCTGTCTTTTTCCCACACGCCATTAAACCGGGCATCGAAGGTCTGCTTGCCTTTGCAACGCGAACCGGAGGCCTTCCTTTGCACCACGGCCAGTCTGGCCGGAACCGGGGGGGCGGCTTGTTTGTGCGCTTGTTAGACGGGGGTGGGGGTGCGGAATTTCTTTCTACCCCTTGCACCGATACTGTACGCATCACCCAAGTGCACCCAGACCCGTTCGTCAAGCCCGCCGAAGTACAATTTGTATTTGTCAATGTTAGCTTACCGTATCACCGGTCTTAATCCCGCCCTTAGTCGAAGGAACTTGACACCGTCATCGATCTTACTGTGTTTTGTCCACTGCCGCCCCATTTCTAACTAATAAAACAGCCGCTTTACCCTCCAAACCAAGAAAGATAACGGTTTAGGCCATGCTGCAACCATGTCAGACCAGCGTATGGCGCGTCCATGCGACCTTGAGCAATCTGGCTAGAGTTAGAAGAAATTATAATGTATGGCCCCTTGTAGTCAGTGCCCAACATTGCTGTGTCCGGCATCTTTGTTCAAGGCAAGCTACTTCAATGTCGTAAACTGTCGTAAACTTTTCAGAAGGGCTGACCTGTAGACACTCGGAGACACACGTGCGTTCAAGTGGCTGCGGCTGCCCAAGCGTCACTTGAACAGGCCCCTTTCCCCACCCTCGGCCGACACAGCATACGCCAGTAAACGCAACAATGTCTGTGTAGCGGGCGGTTCCTGTTCTCATGTCATGTTTAAGAGGCCATATAGGGCCTCGCATTCTACAGAGCACTGGTCCGCGACTCGCTTGTCAGTGCTAAGCCTACTGAACAGCCGGACCCAGATTGAAATCACTGGTCTTTTCGATTCCGAATTCGGCTATGACTGACGTATCGAGAGGGAGGGAAGTTAAGCTACAAATGGCCATCTCGGTTGGTTCTGTTGCGTCATTTTACACCTTCTTTGATTTTCCCGTGCATTCCAATCTTCGCGTACATTCTCCAGGGGCGGGCCTGTAGCAAAATTAGCTGTTGCGCTGACTAAGTGGGAAAATTTAACAAAAAGCTTGTCGGCATTCTGTGTGACTGCGCCCACCCACAGGCTTGTGTGTGGGTTCGGCTATCACCGACACATCCCACAACGGATTGCGCTGAATCCAAACCGGGGGGAGGGGGGGGTCGGATCGGCTCGGCTCGCCGCACGCAGTTACCGGGCTGCGGTGAGTCCGCACGAGCCCCTAGTTCTGCCGTCGTAAATGCGCAGTAGGCCGCTGCGCAAATCTCATCGCCCATTGGTTGACGGGCCCGGACAGTCGATTGGTGCATATGGGGGGAGGGGAGCGTCAGGTCGACAATGAGGCATCCAATTCAGCAGCAGATCGGTGTATCTACCCTCATTGTAATAAGTTGGACAGGTCTGTCTCTTTTACTTTTCTCAGTAATTCATCTGTAACTTGGAGTAGATCAGTATATTTAGGGATTTGCAGACGCACACCCAAATTTGCGCTAAATATTTGGGCCAAAGTCCATCGGCCACTGTGGGGGGAGCCGCGTAATATTCACGAGCTGCCAACAGGCAGTCGGTAGTATAACCCGTGTAATTATTTACCGTGCTGCTAGCACAGATACTCGCAAAAAAGCCCAGACACGCGTGTTTCACCTATTTTCTGCGGCTTCATGGCACAGTTACGAGGGGTTCGACTCATCAATGGGTTCCCCAGCAGCCCGGGTGGGCCTCCTGATGGATACTTTAGTTTCGAAATTGCAGCATTTTTATTCCCTCAGAAATTAGTCTGTAACTTAGATCAGTAGATCTGCACCTGCGTCTATCACGAGGCGCTAGCCAGCCAGCCAGTCACGGCCTGGGCAGCTGCTGCCAACTGTTGGGATAAAACGGTATTTTTCGAGTCTGAGATTCGGGCTCTAGTGGCTCTTTTTCTATGTGTCCTCTCATCTGCATGAGGTTAGTCGACAACTGGCTGCCATTTTACGCAATCCGTTTGGCATAACGAGTTCCTACCCGACTGTCATGGTTCATTACCGGACTCGTTGAGCAGCATTTCGTGTAATCTCTTCTTTTTAATTGAAAAAAGTTTCTTTCTAGTTTATTCAGCGCTCTTGTCGCCAATTATAAATACCAAGAGGTCCACATAATTACGTCATGTTATCGTTGAAGAGGCAGCGTCAGTGCATTCTCAGTTCCTCGTATGTTGAATTTACCACAGTAACCCTTCCTGGCGTGCCTTCAGTGGGGTTACTATTCATCGTCATCAGCGACCGCCTGTGTGCTTCTGCAAAGAGGTTGTTCAGAACTGACGAAGTATGGATATGGTCTCGATGCGTCAACTAATAAGATTACCCGGTCATTTTCAAGACCAACTGTCAGGCTGCAATGGTTCCATCCGCATGTGCCCTATATAGGACTCTAATCCATGTGCGATCCAGGAAGCTCTTGCATAGTGTGATACATATAATGAGGACCAGGCCGTTTGTGACACATACACGGGCCGTTTTCGTTTACCAGTTACTGCGTCCGGTCGTCTTAACTTTGTCTTGCTGAAAGAGAAGGTCTGATAGAGGCAGAGCAAGCCACCGGTGTTGCGTTCACTCTGTGGGTAGACGTTGTTTGTGACCTTTGCAATTTCGCGTGTCAACCATAACTAAAGATGACTCGTACGACCGCCGCCTAAGGAAAACGCGGGAATAGTAACTGCCCAGAATACATGCGGCCTTGCGGTAACGCCCAGTAAAATAAGGTTTATGATTGATCTGAGGGCTAGGTTTGCGGTTGGAGTTAGGGTCAGGATTCTGTTAAGGGTTAAGGTTTGAGTTAGTCTTAACTGTAGGATTAGGGTTTAGGTTACGTTTTAGTTTTATGTTAGGGTTAAGGCACAGGAATATCCACCTTTCTTGACGTTTATCACAAGGCTACCTACTTTGAGTGGACTCGGCGTTCCCATTCCTATACCCTGTTTAGGTGGGCGTGTAAGTCGTCCTTACCCAAGTAGTACCTGCATTTCGAACTCCGTACCACTAGGAGGATCATTGATATACTGTCGCCCAATGACCACCTACTGCGACTATAGGTCCACAGCTTAAAGGCAAGTCACAATGCCCCTATTCCCTACTGCAGTCAGGTCAGATCAGGAACTTCGTTCCACCTTGAATTGTCAAAATCACTTGCATTTTTAGCTGTCAATCTTTGTGGATAGTTCTGTTTTATTTTAACCATTGCCTACTTGTGTTGAGACTACTCAAATAGGTACTTCCCTGACCGAGGGTTCAATGTTGTATTTCGTTTGTTTCAACAGCTGGTGTTGGACAATGGCATTGAACTGGCCGAATGGTTTGAAGCCCTTCTTCCGGTGAAACTGAAAGAGGAAGTTGCCTCCTGCCTTGTAAATCTTCGTGAACGCAATGGAACCGTCGCCACCTTTTTGTCCGCCCTTGTTGTCAACGAAGTCTCCGCTCTCGGTAAGGCCTTCTCCTACAACTTACATACACAACCATCGCTGAAACTGTTCCTTATCCTGCTTTCTTTCATCCACCGGCCTGGCACCTGTTACTTTCCAGCCGTGCAGATTCTCTGTTCACGTCAGGTACTGGAAAGTTCCCACACGCCCAAGCCCATTAAAAGGTTGACACAAATCCCGAGTTCAGTGTGCATTTTAGCTCTTCAATTGTCGCAAGTTCTGTCGTAGCTCTGACCGCCACATAAGCGGAGAAGAACGCAACTGTAGATTCTCGTTGTACGAGCTTCACGTGTGGGAAGTTGTTTCGTATGCATCGGAGAGGAAATCTAGTGCGGGTGCATTGGACTACCTGCGATTATTCTGACTTGATCCAGTCTGTTTTTTGTTAGAAGTGTTAAGGACAAAGACAAGAGAACCTGGAATGGCCGTTTCTGGCCTGCTTGTGTTCACCAGCCGGCCATACCTAAGTTTAGGGCCTAAAATTTAAGTCGGGCCAATTTAATCCTTAAGCTTTTTTTTAGCAAATTCTCTCCCAATCGCTCCACAGATCCACCTCTCAATCGCTGACCGGAGTTGCCCAAGGTCACAGGGAAGTGCCGCGTCTACTAATCCTTTCCGATCACCGGAAGGAAGTGCATATTTTCTTTTGCATAAACACAGCCCTCTCAAACACTTGATGTCAATGAGAGCGCGAAAGGTAAGCCGGAAATGCCCATTCTAGGGTTGCTGGTCTGTGTCGACGACACTGCCCAACTGTTGTTATCGGCGCTACCACTGGCAGAGTGGAGAGCGCCAGAGCGAAGCGCAAATGCCCCTTTACGGCCGACCACTTTATTGCGTCGATAATCACAGACTGCTTTGTTACAAGCCTTTTTCGACCGCACCAACAGCTGTTTACCGTGCGCGACGTGCCCGTCCCCGGGGTAGGAGTAAATATTTTTTGTAAAAAAAAGAAGACTTTCCAGGCCGCCTGACGTTTGAGAAAAACCCGCGAGAGATTGGCTGGGGCAGCTGACAGGTGATTGGAGGGGTCTGTAAGATCGTCAAACTATTTATCGCCGCATCTTCCGCGGGCAAGGGCTAGATTAGCGAGCGGAAAGTGGTTGCCGATGTTTCTAACAAAAATAGCCACGGTTTGTCGTGGCGGCCTGTTGAAAACGTGCTTCTGTATGCTCTTGATGCTTCAAAAGATCAACGTTTGGCTTGAGTAGCTCAAAGCCGAAATTTAAGCATCTAGCCTTATAATTTTCCGAGTGAATACTCAAGAAGTGTAACCAATCGATTTGTGATAAACTGTGTGCTGGGCTGTAGTACAACTGGCATTCTCGCCACCCGAGTTAAAAGGCTCTGACTGAAGGCATTTTCACATTTGAGCTAACTTACTTGTCCAACCTACTGTCAAAGCTAGCATCTACCGCTTGGACTCCGACTGAATGAATGTCCACACACAGTCAGGGTCTCTTAGCTCAGATGGTTAGAACTTGAATTGTATCGTCATTTCTGGCGTGGGGTTCAGATTCCGTCTAGGTTTCACAATTAGATCAGTCTTGACAGGCAGAGGCGAGAATTTATACCTGTCGCGGTCTGTCTGACCGTGTCTGGTCTGACTTCCTGTCTGCCTAAAGATCCCACTTTTAACCTGCACGTTTCTGCAGGCACTAGACGGAAGACTTTAACGCCACCTCAGCCATTTTGACCCTTCTGTTCACCAATCGATCGATAATTTGATATTGTTGACGGAACGAGGGGGCGTGAGCGTTCGAAGCGGGGGAATCCATCCTTGTGACGAATCAGTGCGCATCCCTCACTGGTATCCATTTGATGCGCTTGAACCTATTGGTAGTTGTGGCTCTCTAGTACATGTGGAGTTAGGAATTGGGTCGCGTGTAGCGTCCGAAAACCTTGCGGATGGTACACATGACAGAGTAATCTTCAGAGTACGTTAAAGTTGCAGTACGTTGTTAAGCGCTCCGCAAACACGCACGCATAGACGGTAAGAGACACTTTGAATATCATGAAGCATATGCTGAAGGAAATATCAAACAGAGGAGCAAAGGTGTGGAAGACTGAAATGGTCATTTCTGGTTTATTATACGGCATCAGCCAGCCATACCCAACCCCAGGGGGAGGGGCAACTTCCGAGGCTAGAACCCGCGATCTGTTGATTGAACGTCGAACGCGCTACCTACTACGCCACGGGCTCGTTGCCTTGCCGGTTTCTATCATAAATATACATAAGAATAGGCAGGCCCTCACCAATCGGTTACGGAACTCACTCGTCCCGTTGTGCCTTGGAGCTCCATTTCGAGCCCAACCCGCAGCCGTGCAAGGGCTAGCATATGCTGGGCCGTAATACGTTACTGAAAAAGATGAGGAAGACTGAGATGACCGTTTCTGGCTTATTAGACGTAATCAGTCAGCCATACCTGAACCCATGTGGTGTATCACCTCAGGCTCGAACCCGCGACCTGTTGATTAGAACACCAACCCTCTAACCACAGCAACATACGGGTTCGTTGTTTTGCAGATTTAGATAGAGAGTATTGGCATTGGCGCATGAAAACTCACCGATGTAAAACGGTCAGAAACGGGTTGAAATAACAGTACACGGAGCATGGTGTCAAAGATATTGTTACCCATCTGGAGTTGAAGGTGGTTTCATTTATGTGGACTAGAGTACCCGTGAGGAGTGCATCGTCATTAGAGACTGGACGTAGACACTGATCATCTTCGCCAACATGCGATTACACCATTCCCATCCTGGATCCGCGCCGAAAGTGTTCAAACCATTAAGACAATCATCATGGGGCATTACAACAGGCCTATTTGCCTTTTTTTGGTCCCTCACTTTTTCTCTCGTCTTGACTTTGTCTTGTCGTCGGAACGCGGAGGATGTGGGAAGGGATAGAGTGCGATTAGTGCAGCGCAGAAGTCTGCCTTCCTGCATGGCCTCTCTGGTGTGAGGTAGTGATCGTTTCATCGCTCTCAACGGGCGACAAAATACCCCATCCATGACGCAAGAGTCAATGCCAAATGGTGAACTTCGGCCCAGCCAGGGTTTTATAAGTTGATCTGCTGGACGCCTTTGTTTTCACCAACTGCGCAGTGTGCGTGTTTGCGTATTTATTATTTTTTCCGGATCCGGTCATGCTTATGATTAATTGCGTGACGGTAAAGTAGACCCAAAACGGGATTGTCTCTGTCTACTTCTATTTTTTATTGCTACCCTCCCAAGAAAGAGAGAGAGAGAGTTCGCTCATCATCACAACTGACACTTCCTTTTCAGGATGGTTTGTCGGACTTACTGTTGGTTTTCGAAAATGCATTCATTTTAGTAACAGAGGAAAAACTATCTGGGGTAGCAGTTTGCCACTTACATCCGAAGTCTTAACGCATTCTTTTTTCTCACCCCTTAGGGTTAACTTCTATGAGTATATCCTATTTTCTGAAACCGATACTTTTCGATCTTTTGGAGGATGAGTACGGATGACTTGTGTGGCCCCCGAAACAGGGCCTGAGACCTGGAACCGCTCACCGTACATTCTGATTGGCGCCTTATTCCAGAAAACTTGGGTTTAAGGTTTAGCGTTAAGTGTAGGGTAAGGTTTAAGGTTCGGGTCAAGACCAGTGTTGAAATTGGGGTCGGGAGTGTGTTAAGGATTAATATTTGGGTTAGTGTTAACTGCAAGTTCATCAGTGCCTCGCCACCTGCCCTTCTTTGTCTCTGCAGGTCAGGTATTTATTCGAACAAAAGTAGGCACACACCGGTCTATTGGCTCCCCAAAGCAAAATAGTTCCATGTGGGTGGTGAAGGTCACAAACAGGCAATCAAATTATAACGGCTTCTGTTTTTTTGACTTTCCTATACTCGGTAGCTTTACATGAGACGGCCAAGGAAATACTTGGGATTGCTGTCAGTTGAAGGTCCCTACTCAGTGCATTCAAAAACAAACTGTTGGCTCTTTCCCATCCAGGGCCAAGGTTAGTCTTCATTATATCGGCGTGGTTGGACTGAGTAGTTCAGGAGCGGGTGGACATGGAAGATGGATTTTGGGTTGCCTAACTGTCCATTCTTCCTTCTAACGAATTTAGGTGCCAAGCTCACGATCTTCGTTAAGGTTATTCAGTTCCTCCACAAAACAAGGTGAACCGACACTGATAATGTTTTCTAATTTTTTTTTCAGGGCCAGTAATTGAAGTCCGTTACTTTAATGGTTCTTTTGGGCTTTTTCGTGGATCTGGTTGGAAATCTGATCCGCCATCGTCAACGAGGAAACATTAGCTTCTGGAAACCGATGAGTGAAATGACCAGGGAAAATTCGGTCTGGCTTTTGATGTTATCGTCCTCATAATTACTCTTTTTCATTCGAAGCCAGTTGATGTGCGCTACAAATGAGCAATCACATGAATGAAGGTGATTGATTGGGTAATAAGGAAGGCTGACCAAACGCACATACCTGTCTGTGGTTTCAGGCTCGTAAAACAGTTTCATGCGAATACTAGGAAGTGCGTTACAATCAATCGATTGCTGATGTTAATGTACACAGGAGAGGCTCGATGCATCGATTTGCGAACTCTTATTAGCATTCCGGGCTTCATTAAGCATCAACTTTCCAATCGCAGCGTTTATGACCGACTGGCAGACCCGTGGTTCCTCTCCACATTCCCCCTCACGGGAGGAAAACTTTGTAGCTGGTAGTAAGTTACCCTGTAATGTAGCATGTTTGAAATTCCAAAATCTCCTTAACTAGGGCAAATAGGGTCCGTGCGTGGATCGAAAAATGAACAGTTGCGTTCTTTTTATATTTCGACATGAGTGACTTGTTGTTATGACCCGCTCCTGGTACGTGTCATGAACAGGAACTGTGGGCTTACCCAAATGGTGTCCCCAAAACCAGCACGAGGGAGACAGGAAGAGAAGACAATCGACCTTGACGAAAGCTGCATTCATAAATAGCGCGTCATCCGCACAAAAGGCTGCATGCATATTTATAACATCCGCCTGATGAGAAAGAGCTGAAAGACTTCTCACAGACATGGACCAATCAGATGTCTGTGGCCACAGTCAAGGCGGCACGTTGTCGAGTACACTGTTATGGCAGACAGCGTGGTGGCTCACGCAGGTGCTTTTCTGTGATACTGACTCATCGTGTGAGTGGAGGCACTCCAAGCACTTGTGCTCTAGGCAGGTCCGTACCTAGTTAGTTTCATTTCTGACCAATTATTAGCATCAGTAATAGTACCAGCAGTAATATAATTCAACTGCGTTGCTAGTCAGTAGTAGTATTAGTATTAGTAGTAGACATAGTAGTAAACATACAAGTCTCGGCCTCCTTGAGTCTGTCTTGACACCTACTAAGGGTGCGTGAGGGTAGTTAATGCGGTAGTATCCGTGCAAAATCTACTGTCACTTAAACCAAGTTAGACGGTGTTTCTGGCTTGCATTGGAAAAAGTGGCCGACGCCGGGTCCCGTTAAGTCTTCTTGACCCCGGGCGAAGGTAAAGATTGCGGTTGACGCCAACTACGTCAGCTATCACTATAACCTACCCTCCGAGACTGTCACCTTCTGTACCAACCCGTTGGTGCACTTGGTGGACTTCAACGAAAGCGATGCTCGAATACACACACCTGACCCTCCATATGTACAAGCTTGAACTGTTATCCTCGACCCCCACTTCTTTTTCACACACACAAGTTAGCGAGCAAGTTTAAACGGCAAGCTTTCTAGGACTAGCTAGCTTACTTTAACATACCACAGCCAAAAGACAAGCCGAACTCCTGCCGAGACCTCGCACAAAGCGTCTTCGTACATTCATTTGCGCGTGCAGCGGCTCCCTCCGTTGGTATGCGAAGGAGGAAGGCCATAACCTCTCGAACCTCACGTCGCAGACAGTCCAGAAAAAAGTGATCCATGCCCCCCCCCCCCCCCCCGTGTTCCTACAGCCCTGCCCCCCCCCCCTCCGACTGCCTGGGCGGAGCCGGGGAGGGGGAGGCAGTGGGCTGCGCCTTAATTAAGCTGTCAGTTTTCAGGCTGCGTTCTGATTTTGTTGTCTACCCTCCTATCCTTTTATCACTGAAAGAAGAAGAAGAAGAAGAAGAAGAAGAGGCACTTAAAGTTCGTTCATTTTTTACTTCTTTTCTTTCCCTTGGTCTTTCTGCAGAAAACGAATCGATGACTTTCCGGTCTAACACAATGGCAACCAAGGCTGTCGAGAGCTACATCAAACTGGTGGGGAAGGAGGTATGCGTGCCTGTTATTTTTCTCTGCTTTAACTCTCCCCCTCCCGCTCTCACTTCCATTACTTAAAGTCTGGCAGACGCATCGTGCGCCACTCGTGACTGCGTTTTCAGTTTATCCCAGTCGAAATCGCCACCGGTGTATGATATGCGCACAGGGGGGGGAGAGGAGGGGGAGGCGGCATTACCGACTAAATATTCATCCAGCAAGTGCCCTTCTTGATAGAATACATTCGGCACGCTTTTAAACTATCAAGACGCGCTAAAAGCCTGAGAGGCTGCTAGTGGACAGGAGGACCCTGCTACCCGCGGAGGCAGTAGGGGAGGGGGGCTTTTTACCATGGCTTTTAGGGCAACTCCCGTCTACGTGAAATGCGTGGCCCAGCCTGTTAGTCTTGATTGCGTAAATTTAGAAATCAACACCTGTGTGGCAAATGTATAAGCGGATTCGGTCCCGTTGGTAACTGTCCTGATCCATCTTCCGATGTCGTGCCCTCGTACTGCGGTTGTGTAGCGGCTGAAGACGTTGGGATAACACACATGGATAAGTAAACGACCTGAGATGATCTTCTGATTATGTAAAGGCTGAACGAGGTTATTAGACATTCGGCAAACACACCCGCCTAGATGGTAAGAGACACGTTTAATATCAAGAAGCATGCGTGCTTAAGAAGCGGAAGAATCCATCCTTTTGGCAAATCAGTGCGCATCTCTGATGCGCATCTAATAATTTCTGCGATTATTTCCTTGATTATTAGCTGGAGGTCATATGCTAGAAACCACATAGAGAGCGTTGAGGAACCCACCGAGGAGCCGAACCCTTCGTTGTTGTATCGTACAGCATCAGAAACATCGGCGAAACACGTGTCTGGGCTTTTAGCTAGTATCTGTGCGGAAGTACGGTGTAACATCATTATCCCTCACTAGTATGCATTTGATGCGCTTGAACATATCACGAGTTGTGGCTCCCTGGTACGTGTGGAGATAGGAATTGGTTCGTGTATAGCGGCCGAAGACCTTGTGGATGGCACACACAACACAAAGTAGTCTTCAGGGTAGGCAAACGCTGAATTTGGTTGTTAAACATTCCTCAAACACGCACGCGTAGACGACAAGAGACGTGTTGAATATCAAACAGATCAGCATCACCAACAAAGACTAGGAAGACTGAAATGGCCACTCCTGGCTTATTTTACGCCATCAGTCAACTATAACCAAACCCAGGGGGAGCAACTTCCGAGAATAGAACCCACGACCTGTTAATTATAAGTCCAATTTTTAACCATTGATCCATAAGGTTTGTTGTTTTGCCAGTTTAGATAAGGAATATTAACATTGGGAATAAACACTCACGGATCGGTTGCAGGAGAAGATATTAAACAGTCAGATAAGGTGAAAATAACAGTATCCAGAGCATGTTGTTAGAGAAAATGTTATCTGTCTGGAGTGGAAGGTGGTTTCATATGCGAACTAGAGTACCGGTGGGGAGAGCATCACTGCCGACAGCTGCGGACTAGGGGCGCGGAGGAACACTGACTGTTAGGGGAAGTGAGGAAGGAGCAAGAAGGGTAACTATGTGCATTTCTTAACCGTAACAGTAACCCTAACGTAAAAATAAACTGAAACCCCAAGCTTTATCCTATACCTTTACCCTACTGCTAACCCTAAATATAATCACTCTCTCGGTTGCGAGAGTTATTCGTCCCTTTCTGCCTTGGGACTCGCTTTCGAGCCCCGCCAGCAGTCCCATAGTGGCTAGTAGTATGGGCAGGAGAACGTTATCGAGGATTGTTAGAATGTTGGTCTTCTAACCAGCAGGTTGCGGGTTCGAACCTTGGGCGTTGCATCACCTGGGGTTAAGTAAGGCTGGCGAATGTCAATTAAAAACGTCAAAGATGGCCGTTTCTAAATATGAGTCTGATCCTCACCGTAAATCTAACTCTTATAACCCCTGCAATTGGTCCCAAGCCACCTGTATTTCGGGTAGTTTCTGTTCTCGTGCCCTTTTTCGGGGCACTTCTGTGTTCTTGGAATGATGTTGATAGGATTATGTTGTACAGGTACACTGCAAATTGTTCTAGGACGTTCCTATTCCCGTGGGCTTTTTAGGCGACCATGCAAGTCACCCTTACCGACCCAAAGGCTGAAATGAACTAGGTCGCTAGGACGGCAGCTTCATTTGTCGGAATTTCTGATGAGCGGTCACCGCACGGCAGCTGCAGTAGGCTAGTCATCCCACACCCCCCCCCAGCGCATGTTGGAAGGCGCTCGTGTAGACGAACGCTGAGGACTTGTAGTCCCCGGGCTGTGAAGCCACTAGGGCTCTTATTCCAACGGAGGGCCTACTCCTTGACCGTTTTAGCACGCGGTGTAGATTCACACATTAGGATAGAAGAAGGATTGCGGAAAGGTGAGTGCGGAGAGGGCGTTGCTATCCCCGTGTCTCGCCCAGGCGCCCATGTCACCAGTGTCGACCGAAGTGCCGAAATTAACTCGGTCGCCAGGACAGCACCTTTATTTGTCCGAATTTCTGACCCACGCCTTCAGTGACGAGCGATTGCCGCACGGCAGCTGCAGTCCGAGAGTTATCCCATGCCCTCGCGCATGGCGGCGGTCGTTGATATCAACTACAACCAGGGATTCATTCGTACAGCGGTCTGATTCCTAGTCCCTGAAACGGCAAGCCACTAGGACTCTCATCCCAGCGGCATTGGAACGGTAGGGGAAAGTTGGATAATTAAGGTGGTCGGTTTATCCACCTGGAAAACTTCAATGATGGCAGCGGTAGCGACTTGACTATATTACTTCTACTACCGTCCCGTTTCTCGTTCTCCGACTGCAACAGCCATACGCCCGTTTCTCTTCCACCGGAAAAGCGTGATACCGGACGTAGCAAATTGCACGAGAACGTTTTTAGTTCTCTCTCTCTTTTCCCCCTTGTCTACCTACACATAGTCACTTTTACTCGTTTTGCTGCTTAAATGGACACCGAAGACCCCCCTCCCTCCTGCTTGTTTTTAGCTATCCTAAAACCCCGACGCTAACTTTGTGTGGACCATAACCTTCTTCCGTTAGCCAGGAAGTGTTCGGCCCTTTGGACTGCCTTTGACTGGGAGAGTGTCTGACTGTCTGGAATGTAGATCACGTCAAGTTCGTGTAATTTACTTTCAGGAGACGTGTATGAACCAGTTTTCTTAGACCGCTGACGTGCGCTCCGGTCTCCTTCACGTGGTCATGGCACCAGTGGCGGAGAGAGTGCAGTAGTGCGGCAGCTCAAGTTTCCTAACACTAGCCTAATTCACGCGCAAGTCACCGCCTTTGCCTTCAAATTGATGAAGCACGCGGTGGACATCGTCGGCATCGACGGTCGAATTGTCAGGCAACTGATGCATTAAAGGTGTCATTACGCATTCTACTTGTCTTGTGACTACGACAGCAAGGTGCGAATTTTGAGCGTCTTGCTGGGACAGTTTCCATCATGGAGCTTTTATTATCTTCTCCAGTTGGGCCATGCACCGTGCATGACTTCCGCTCTGAAGCTGTATTCGCCCGCGTCAATCTTAACTGTGGGAAAGTATTGAGACAGCCTAAAAGACCAGAGGGGGGACAAACCGTCTCTCACTCTTCCAGCGAGAGGAACATGCTGATTCCGGGCGATGTCTCCATTGAAACGCTGGAATGGGGAACATTGTCAGTGGCCTTCCGATTTCCTCAAGGTGCAGTTTATTTTTCACTTATATCATCAGCTATTATGCGACTGCTGCCCGGGGCTCAAGGGAGAGCCCCTAGGCACGACGCGATGAGTGAGTCCTGTAACCTGTCAGTGAACGTCTATCTACTATTGCTTATACCCCTGATCGAAACCGGCAAAGCAACGAGCCCGTGATGCAGTGGTTAGAATGTTGAACTTATAATCAACAAGGTCGTGGCTGCCGCAGCACCTGCGATTGGGTATGGTTAGCTGATGACGGCCAATGAGCCAGAAATTGCTATCCCAGTCTTTGTCGGTAATGTCATCGTGGTTTTAGGTGCTATGCATATTCAAAATTATATATTGCATAGGAAACACAGGTCGCTTAAAGGTACCTAATTTCTTCATTATACTTTGGGATACAAGTTAGAGTCCAGCCAGTAGTCGCACGGTAGCTAGTAATATATGTAGGCAAGGGGGACTGGAATGGACACTCCTGGCTTCTTTGCCGACATTAGCCAGTCATATCCAACCCCAGCTTTGCATTCCCTGAGGCTTGATTTTGCATTCTGTTGGTTAGAAGTCCAACGCCGGGATCATTTTCCTTTCGGTTAAGCTCGGATGTGTGTGTGTGTGCGTTGCTCCTGCTTGCTGTCGCTTACGTATTGCTTGCCCAGCTCGCCTTTGTGTCAGTTGCGGCTTGCTTCAGCGATTGCTGCGGCTTGTTGGAGCGCGTGGTGCCCATAGTCAAAATCGACGGGGGAACTGTCGTGTGTTTGTGTGTGTGTGTGCGTGTGTGTGTGTGTGTCATAGCCCATAGTTGGATCAGGAATCCCCGCCGGAATCCAAACTGGGAGTAGTTGGGAGACGGAAAAAAGCCGCGATCTCGACCGGCTTGAGCCACAGGCCCGCTGGAGTAAGGTGAGTGCCTGGCCGAGAACTGCAGGCGAACAGGTAACGGCAGTAATACGGCGAGACGCCGCAGTCGGGTATGGATGGGTCGAGCCGGTGTTGGTACTGGCGAAGGAGCATGCAGTAGCCACTGAGTAGCTGCGCCAGGGTACAGCGAGGAACCTCGGGAGAGGTCGTTCCGAGGCCGCAATCGGAGGTGGATAGCCACTCAAAAGGACCGAGGGACGGTAACCTCGTTTCTCCTCGACAACGACTCTCTGGTGGAGACGCTGGAAGTCTGTCTTGGTGGCAGAGCTATCAACAGGTAGATCCGCGAGAGACGAGGCCACAGCTTCCTTTCGGAGTGCTCGAATAGACGGCCGGACGTTGCGGCAGGGCTCGGGAGCGGTGCAACGGTGATGATTGGGATGGCCGGGTTGCGAACAACTCCACCAGAACCGCTGGCTAAGGAGAGTGTTGTGATGGGCGACCGGTAGAACAGAAGCCTCCGCATGAAGGTGATCTACAGGCGACATTTTATAGAAACCCGTGATCGTGCGGAGGGCAGCGTTCTTTGCTGAGTGGAGGCGGTGGAGGCTGGAAAAGCTCATCGTAGGAGACCAGATTGATGCCGCATAAGTGAGGTGCGGCTTGGCCAGCGCCTTGAAAGCAGTCGACAAAATCTCTTTCGCGCAGCCCCAGGATGTGCCTGCTAGAGCCTTGAGGACCTTGGCGCAGCGGCTTTCTTTGCTTGCGCTCTCCCTGGCATGGTCTGCGAACGTGAAAAGCGAATCAAAACGCATGCCAAGGAGTTTGGGCTTGCGCACGAGAGGTAAGGACGCCCCGTTGACGGTGATGACCGGGTGACGATTAAACTCCTTCGGATCAAGCGTGAAAACAGTTACGGATGACTTGGGTGCCGAGATCGTCATTCCACGCTGGGTGAGGAAGTTTTCGACAACAGGCATGAACTCCGTGAGGAGCTGTGTGGCCTGATCGATATCATGGTGCAGGCAAAAGAACGTAACATCGTCCGCGTAGGATACCACTTGCACAGGCGCCTGGGGGAGTGGGAGCTTTCGCATGTAGATGTTAAGGAACGTCGGGCCTAGAGGGACGCTACAGATCTGCTTACGGGGCTTAGAGCGAGAGCGCCCCGGAAAAGGACAAGATCGTGACAGCCACGGATGTAAGCCGTCAACCATCGGACCAGGCCAGTCGGGACGTTCAGCGAGACCAAGTCCTGCAGGAGCTGATCGTGGCGGACGCAGTCAAAGGCTCGTGACAGGTCAATTGAGACTGCCACGGTCCGCGAAGCGGGCTTCTGTTGATTGAAGCCCTGGAGGATAGCATCGCTGAACTCGAAATGCGCCGTTGTAGTCCCACGAACCGATCGGAAACCATGTTTGTGGCAAGATAGTTCCGCCACAGATGTCAGAATTGGGTGGACGAGCCGTTCCAGGATCTTCGTAAATGGACTGAGGAGGGCAATTGGGCGATAAGAGGTCGCTAGGCAGGGGTCCTTGCCCGCTTTGACCAGGGGGATAATGGTCGACTGGCGCCAGCAATCGGGGATGATTGAAGTTCCCAGTGAAAGGTTGAAGAGGGCGGCAAGGTAGGCAGCCACCTTCGGGCCGATGTGGTGCACATAGATAGGCGCCTGACCATCTGGTCCTATGGCTTTCGAAGCTCTGGCATCACGCGCTCATATTTCTTCTCTCTCTCTCTTCCTCTCTCTCTCAGAGAAGGAGAATGCGGCGGTTAGGGATGTGGTGACTTGCTGCTGCCAGGAGTAGTCGACGAAGGGCTCGCTCCGCCGTGTGGACACAGATGGGAGGCGTTAGGCCATCGATCTCGGCTTCGCATTCGGTCGTGAACGCTGCCCAATTGGCTTTCTTGAAATTAGTGAAGTGCCGGTTGGGCGCCTTGATACGCTCGGCGGCGGTGGCCAATTCGATCACAATGGGGAGGTGGTCGCTACCCAGGCTGATTTCCGTGTTCCACATGGTGGAGGCTACCAGACTGAGACTGGCGAGGGAAACATCGAGCGAGCTGGAGGCGCCGTTGGTCGGGAGCCGCGTTTGGCTGTAAAGGGGGCGGTAAAGGGGGCGTGTTCTATTTCATCAGCCAGAGCTTCTTCTCGGCTGCCAAGTTAGAGCACCACAGGTCATGGTGGGCGTTGAAGTCACCTAGCACCAAACTGTCTCCAGAAGGTAAGGAGGAAGCGATAGAGGCGGTGAAACCGGGAGGACAACTGGAAATTGGAGGGATGTACACGTTCACGACGGTTAGCGGCGCCGGGCCAATTTCGAAGGAAATCACCAGTGCTTCCGTGGGATTGGCTCCAAGCAGGGATAGCTGGTGATGGGCAATGGATTGTTCCACAAGGAAGGCCAAACCTCCGCCTTTGCGGCCGCGGTCGAGACGGACAATCGTGTAATCGGCACAGGAAGGGACCTTAGTGGAGTAAGACCACTTTGTCTCTTGGATAGCCGCCACCGCTATGCTGTGCGAGCGTATATAGGCCAGGAGCTAGTCAAACGTCCCAAGGAGGCCGTTGGCGTTGAATTGTAAGATCTTAAGACCAGGTGGTGAGGCAAGGTCGGAGACCAGAGGATTTGGGTTCAGGACGGACGGGCTGGAGGCATGGAGATCGGTTGGGGCACGGGACAGCTGGGACACGCGAAGGCGGGCGACCAATCGGCAGCCTTGGCGAGGCCACTGCAGCAGAGATGGCACCAACCATTGCAGGAGCCGCAACGTACAGACCAGTCGCGGCGGCCCAGGCTGACTCGGCAGAACGAGCAGTACCAGAGAGGTCCAGGGTTGGCCTCGATTCCGGCGGCGAGGAGGGGGAGTCGGAGCAGCGTGGCCGGGAGGGGCTGTTCCGTCATCAAAAACACGGATTGGGCGGAGGGGAGAGTTGATCCAACGCTGGGAGATGGGTGTAGCAGACCTTGGCCGCCGGGAGGGCGAGTGGGAACGCGATTCGTAGACGCATCTGCTGTGGTTGCTCGGGTAATGAACTACGGTAGAGGGGGCTCATCGATTGCGTTAGAGGACGTTACGCGCATGCATAAGGAACGCTAGATCGAACCCCAGTGCACAACGGGACGACAAGTGGCCGTAAATTGGTTAGTGAGCGCTCTCCACCATAGTTAATTTGCTCGATCGAGCGCGGTTGTATGAATATCGCAATTTTCTCAGTTATTCGTCCCTCTCTTCATTGAATAGTTGCAAGCGCATGCTTAACCCTTGACTTACAGATATCTTTCGTGTTTTGGCAGTATCTCCATGGGTTGTTGCATCGCTACATTCAACGCGTATTGGCCTGTTCGGATACCTGGGAGGTGGACCCGGACAAGCTGCCCGCAACGAGTCTCTCCTCCGGCAGCTTGCTCTCTGCGGATGGCCAGGGTACGGCGCCCGCCGCGGCGGCTATTATCCGCGACTATTGCGCCCACAAAGTCTCGCCCATTCGATCCTCATCTGTCGGTGGTGGTTTTGGTAGCAATACACTGGACACTCCGCAACACAGTCTGGCGCATTTGGCAGTCCTCAGTAATGGACGTCTCGCTCAGCCCGGCAGTCTCATCTTCAGTCAACTGAAGCTTCTACAACACCTAGATCTGGTGTGGGAGACAGTGCGTGCCAGTCGCAAGGACTTTCCCAAGTATGTTTTCCCCTCCCTCCCTCCTCTGTCAACGTATAGTCTTTCTGCCACGTCGGCTTTAGTCTTTGTTTTACCCACCCATACCACCAGCACCACCACCACCACCAACACCATCATCATCATCCTCCTACTGTCTGCCGCCGTTAACGTTCCAGGTCGTCCGCAGCTAGGAAAACACGCAGTCAAAGTCCCTTTTGGAAGACTCTTTGCTAATCCAAAAGTTGTCACACTTTTAAAATACGGAATTCGGATTAAGAGTTCTTCTGAATGTCGCCTTGTTTCGCGTTTGATTAATTTATCCGTCGATGGTAGGTTTTCAATACAATTAAACTATTGATTATTGGTTGTTAGATAACTTCTAGCAAGGCCTCTAAATAGCTGAATGATTCTGCTATTTTTACCTAGTTTTTTTAATGATGCGATGTTTACCATGCTCCTGTCCTCTTCTGCTCTAGCACCATTAATCTTGAGTCTAACTTTTCTTCTGCCAGATGCAACTGAAAAAGTATTTCCAGTGTGAGAAGAAGCAACAAACTTTCGCCTTTTAACTGTCACTGACTATCAAAGCATGCTGCACATTGGAGGCAAATTAATTACCCACTGAAAGAAAGATCCCTGCTCTGGCGTGATTACCGCAGACGGCAACTTGATATTTAAACAGTGCTTCTTCAGGGAAAAGTACGTGGCTCTGCAGCTCATAACGCTCTCAGCAGTGCAGTATGGCTTCATTCAATCTAGAATACGCCAGTCTGGCTATTAGTTCTGTCTCTTTTTTTAGTTTATTTTAAACAGGCAAATACTGCAGAATTTATTGAAACCAAAGAACATTCGCGACTGCTTTTCAGCTGCTACCTGTCGCTGTATAACACTAAGAACGAATGAGAAAACACAACAATTTGAATTTGTACAGAAAAAAATCGATGCAAGGTATATTGCCACGCAGGCTAATCAATAAAGATCCAGGTTGCTAACTCTATTGATTAGCCCACGTGACAATATGCCTGTTTCTGCATTGATTTTTTTCGAGTTCAAATTGTCATATCCTTCCGTTCGTTCTTAATGTTATGCAGCGACAGGTAGCAGCTGACAAGCAGTCGCGAATTTTCTTTGGTTTCAATAAATTCTGCAGTATTTGCATGCTTAAACTTCGTCCACGTGTCAAGTTACCTTTGGGGTCATCATCTTTGTCGAATGTAACTCTAACCAGTTTGTTTGAAAGCGAACATGAAAGATAGCATCATAGTGTTAAGCTTATGACTGGGTTTAATGTTGGGGTTAGAGTTAGAACAACAGACTGGGTGCTCTTTGTGGAATCTATCGAAGGTCATATTTATTGTTGTGCATTTTTAAGAAGAGCAGAACCAACTTCAAGTCATGGCTTATTGGAAATCAACGATGCAACTACGCTCCGTGCACCAGGTGAAGTCGGCCGTGGCATGTTGATTGGGCCTGTCAATAAACGTGCGCTGGAGTATCGAGCACGCGTCATGTTTTCGCTCATGCGTGCATCAAATCGAATAATCGATATTTTCCCGTGAGGGATTCTCGTGCACAAAAGGGCCAACTAACACCCCCACATCGTATACGATGTATCGGCTGACGACGTCTCACAAGCCAGAAATGGGAAAATCCTACTTACTCACTGCCCGTGTGCACGCCACTGATACAGGTGCACTTTTGTCGTAGCTTGCTCTGTAAGGGGTGATTTCGTCCGGTGCACTTTCAGCATTTCTCGCCTGCAAGGGTTGTTCTGCTTGCTCCAGCGCGCAGTTTATCTTCTCCGATTAGTCTGGGCTTGTTGCGTCTGACCAACGCCCTAGCAACCGAATGCGTTACTTATCTCAAACTTTCTACTTTCTAGCTGTTGCCTCGCAATCCAACCTATTAAGTTCGGCACTCACTGGCAGTATCTAATTGTGAGGGCAAGTACAATGAGTGAATGATCTCATACAATTTTTGACAGCAAGTCTGAAAAAGGTTTTCGATTAGGACGAAAACCCTGATTATCGCTCAACATCAATTCCTTGTTTTTGAAAGCACTTGATTTCGGCTGCCTGTGAAAACTGCTCTCGGTACTTAACGACTACTTAAGTAGTACGCATTCTTTTGATTGATTATCCATTCAGCTGCAATTCTTAATAGAAAAGACAAAATATTCTTCGTTGTACTCATTTATGTTTTTTCTTCTTGCATTTCAAAGTTTATGCTCAAGGAAGGGTAATTTAGACTTTTTTAACAAGCTTTTAATCATGATATTTTGAAGAATATGCGAAGTCCATTCATATAGCATAGTATCTGTCCATTGGTCAGAGCTCCCCATGAAGCACGAAACATGGCCCATATGCATTGCAAAATTTTATGAGCCCTCATACCATGTCTCATAAATAATACAGGGGAATGTATAATTTTATAGGACTTGCAGAATGTAAACTCTACACGCAAAAACAATGTCAGATTTGGGATTCAAAACTAGTCGGGAATGGTAAAGCCATTTTAAGCAGTGGGTTTTCCCCAAATGTGTACGAAAAAAATATATTTTTGTGCACGTTTTCTGTAAGACATAGTTGAATTTATAGGGACATTGAAAATCCACACAAGAAATGCGCACTGCTTAGGTTTTAGTTTGTTATTAAGTGCAGGCTTTACAGGTGGCTAAAACTACATGATGCATTGGAAAGCCGGCATTCTGATGTGACTGAAATATTATGGGACGATAATCAATATTTCAACCCCACCTAGAAATGATCATAAACAGAATTCGGAATCTCGGTTAAAATTCCCCAGGATTGATGACTGACTGTATGTGTCCTACCAGTGTGGCCTGATATATGCGCATTTTAGACAAAATGTCTTGGTAACACACCTCGGATGCCGCAGCAACGGCAGCTGAGTGTCATTAATCCATACCAGAGGATCACTTCCTCAGACTGAATATTGTGTGTCCTCAGCGACCAGCTTGCAAACAGTTTCGCCTTGGGAGCGATGATTCAGTCGCTTACCTCGCTGCTGACCACGAAGAATTTAGCTAAAAACGCGTTTTCGATTAGGATTTATTACGCAAGTGGGGCGGTGAGGTTAGTCATCCTGCGGTATACTCCCGTGGTATTTTAGGCAGAACAGGATGTTGAATTTTAAATGGAGCGCTTTTCGGGTGCCGACAAAACCCACGATTTGCCTTGAGTTGTATGCTTTTTTAAATATTTATTGTCAATTTCTGAAAATATGCCCATGTTTAACTTGGAAAGTTTATTCGCCAAACAAATGTTTTCAGCAATTCATCATCAGGCCAGTACAATCGCAGATATAATGAAAATTGTACAGTTGGACAGGGTTAATAAGGGTCTTTTGGCTTCAACTCATCGCTTCCACGCCGCTCGGCGTGTAGAGGTTCGTGCACTGGGGAAGGAGGGGTGGTGGTGGATAAACTAGGATAAGTTGTGAGCGTTTGTCATGGGTCAGGTACGTGGATTGATAATTACTGCCGCTTGCACTGAGTGAACGACTGTCACTAGGGGGTTAGGAAGACATGCGATAGCCATCTGGCATCGGCCACGGAAGTGGAAGGGCTTGTGTTAGCGGCTTCTGACAGTCCAGCAGCCGTATAGCCGTATTCTTTCTTGTACTTACTTCCTTGAAGATAATTTTTCAAATGTATACTCAAAGAAAGGTTATAGTACCTCTCCTATCTCATGAAATGTTAACCGAAATTCTGAAATGTGCTATCCCTTCTAACAAATTACTTATGTAAGATTATAATATGATGGAATCTCGGTTAAAGAGTGAAATCTGTTCTGGCACCGAGCTCCTTATGTCAAACGCTCGGCTTGCGAAACGTAGCCAACTACATTGCATCAGTTCACTGATTGGCTGCAGAGCACCGAGGACCCACGCCCTGGGAACAAGACTCAACGGCGGACATCAGACACCCACACATTCACTGACAGCTCGCTAAGTGAGCAGAAGCTCGTCAGTCAAAAAAAAATTTTCTGCGAGTGGCTCGCTCGTTACCCGGAGTGCTCGTAGATGGGACTGCTCCTCACCTGAGGCTCCAGCGCACTGATTATCTCATAGTCTAATCTTAAGATGGTTCAATCACATCAGGATGCCGGCTTTTGCATGAGTCTCTTTCTGGCCGCCTGCAAAAGTATATTCTGTAAAAATGTTTACTTAAATAATAGGCATTTTTCTCATTAATTCTCCCTGCCCCTATATATTCAAGTATATTTTATAGAAACCTTGCATACATTTTATTTTTTGTACTCATTTGGCAGCAAATGATGCCATCAATTTTTTTTACTCGAACAAAGTGTATCATTCGGTTTTAAAAAATTGCCAACTATAAGATTTTTACGAGTGTGGAATCTTCATTCACAATACGTAGTGTTGCCATCAAGTATACAAGACGATCCACATCTGTTTTAAAACATGATGTGATCCAGGTGACCTATTTCTCATGATGGAGAAATTTGTACTTTTGTTAAGCGCAATGCATACGGCGTGTAATTTTTAAATCTTGAATTCAAGTGTAACGGCCAGTAGCGTTCAAAATTATTTGGTAATTTAAAGGGTTTTTAAAGCATAAGCTAATAAGCTAGAAGTAGCCTCTGTGTGCGCCGATGTGTGCACCGATGTGGATATCTCCTGATCCAAACCGGCAGGACAGCGAGCCCGTGACTCAATGCTTAGCGCGTTGTACTTCTGGCCAACAAGGTCGCTGGTTCGAACCTCGGGTAGCGCACACCTGAGGTGGAGTATGACTGGCTGATAACGGCTAATAAGTCAGAGATGGCCATTTCAGTCTCCCTTGTCTTTGTCGGCGGTGTACTTTTGCCTATAATATGCTAGCCGCTGAGCGCCCGCTGGCGGGCCTGGAGAACGAACCCCAAGGCACAAGGGGAGGAGTGAGTCCTATAACTGGTCGGTGAGCGCATATGTACCAATATGAATATCTCCTGATCTACACCGGCTAGAAAACGAACTCGTGGCGAGAGCGTCGGACTTCCAATCAGCAGATCACGGGTCCGAGTCTCGGCTGACGCAACATCTGGAATGGCCATAACGGCCTGCCTGCTCTTTGTTGGAGTGGTTCTCCAATTCAAGCGAATCAGACCTATTATAGTGAAGAATGTGCTGATATGCGGTGGGGATGGAGTCCTTAGGGTCGGCCTCACTCCCCCTCTCTCTTTCTACTGTCCAAGCCTGTCAGTCAAAGAATGATGGGGTTGGGTGCAGTGACTGACGCGGTGGAAAAAATTACGCCTAACTTACATCCCCACGTGTACGGCAGTGATTTTTTGGTTCGTGTGGACTCTGCCCAGCTAGATTAACACATGCCATAGGCCAATCTGACCTCGATTTTGATCAAGTCCATGTACCGCGCAGCTCCTTCTGGAGACCACCGCATGGCCTAAACGTGCATGCACATACGACTCTTCCCTGCACATCACAGTAGAAGAATCAATTTCAAGAGCGCATTTTTAAAACATCTTACCTCCATTTGTGCTTTTTCTCTTCCCCCTCTCCTCCCCGTCATGTAGACAACTACTACAAGTCTTTTCGGCCTTCCGGGCGGCGCTGCAGCCGACTCGGGGCGCAGAATTCTGCGACAAACTGGTCTCTGCTTGCATTTTCCTACGCTTCATTTGTCCGGCCATCCTAACACCATCACTCTTCGGCCTCGCCAGCACATTTCCCGGCGAATCCAATTGTCAGCGCAATCTCACACTGGTGGCCAAGTCTCTCCAGTCGCTTGCCAATCTAGCCACATTTGGCGATAAGGTAAGCAGTGAATGCAGTCTGTTAGCACTGCTGGTGATGGTATATCGCAGGGGGTTAAGTAAGTTAAACCCTAGCCCGTGTGATCTTCAGACCATGGTTACTTAGTAGTAAATAAGTCTTGGAACGGTCATAGTAGAAGGAACAGTTGATTGTGTAGATGGAAGAAGTCTGACTCGGGAGAACATGACCAGCCAGGATGCCAGCCGCGCTCCAAGTGCTGGTTTGACAGCAGTCAGACCAGTGGCCAGAGAGAGAGAGCGTTCATTGACTGGGTCGGCCTTGAGGTTTTTGGCCAGGCAGATAGAGGGATCAGTTCATGCGTGCAGGCTTGCTATTCGTCGCCTCCCTAAGGACCAGCTATGCGCCATCTGTGATTGGCGTCCACAGACGTCGAAAACCGCATCGGTTGGGTCTTCTTCCTTAAAACCCAGAGGTTCCCACATTCCGCGACTCTACGAATTACCAAAAACCCATAAAAACGGTATTCCTCTACGACCCATTCTTTCAATGTTGAGCTCCTCCCTTCGAATTGAGCTTTAAGGTCTACAGGGTTTATTCGTTTGTTTGGCAAACGAAAATCAAGTCCTTATCAAAGGGCCTCTGTTCGCAAGTTATTCAGTTGGAAGTCAGAAAGATTCATCCGGGTTTGAAGGGAAGATCTCATCGGAAGGCTTATTACAAACTAGCGCGGATTCCCATTTGTGGACCTAAACGCAATGAGTGGTTGCAAGTGAGGAGCTCTCACGAAATTTATGGTGCCATTGAATTTTGCATTGATTACAATCTTCGAATTCTCTCCGGGAACATCATGCTTCAAACGATATATATATCTATATATATATTTATATATGAAAGCAATTTACATGCGAATGGAGTGCAGAAGAAAGGGCGGCTTAGTTTTAAAGGTCCGCTATCAAGAAGTGACTGAGTCGTGTGGTCCACTTTAATGGACAACCAGCTCGGGATCGTTTATGTAGTCCTCCCTTCACCCCTCCTCCGTTCCCCTCCCCCCCCCCCCCATCCCGGCAGGACAGGGAAGGAGGGATCGCCTGCACTACATGTAATTTTGCCGAGCATTCCAGGAAGGAACAATATTATCCAACCGTTACCCCAAGATTAACACTGTTCCTGCCCCAGAACTTAAACGTAACCCTATGGTTAACGCCTAACCCTAGGTTGCAGGATAATAACTCTTGCAACCCTACTTAAGGGTTGTGTTTGCACTGAAAGCACATTTCAGAAATAGCGTCGATATTTACTGAGCTGGGAAATCTACTGTAAGTTAAGCAAAGGCTGGTCCTCCTCAAAAACCATCCCGTTCTCTCCTTATGCAAGCAGCATGTGTGAGTCAGTCCGATCGAAGATGCTCTTGTACGTAGTGGTGGCTGTCGTAGAATGAAGCTATCATCTAGTATGTGTCTCACACAATCAACGATACACTGTCTGTTCTTGCCGATAGTGCCAAGTTTTATACTAGCCGTGGGAGGGTTTTGATAGTTGTCTTCATGCACGTACATACTCATATGAGGCCCGGAATGTATGAGTGCAGCACAGGTTGGTGGGTGGGTGGGTGAATAAAGCGTTTTCAAGGGGTGCTTGTGTGTACGGGGGGGGGGGTATTGGCATCGTTTCTTTAGTCATGCTTCAAGAGTTTAATTAGTTCTATGCGACCACCGTTTACCCCTCAGGCTGTTGGAGGGTAGGCGTTACAGATATTAGAAGCCCGTAACTAGCAACCATTGTCTTTTTGAAATGTCTATTCGGCAAACATATGTTTTCGGAGATTTAGCATTGGGGCCTGTACAATTGCATTGATAGTTAAATTAATAGAGTTGGAAAGGGTTAATAGATGTCTTATGCTTAAAACTCATCGTTTTCACACTGCCCGCATGGTGGAATCAACATGTAGAGGTCGTTGCATGGGGGAAATAGGATAGACTGGGAGTATTGGTCATGCGTCGAGTACATGGAGCGAAAATTACTACCATGTGCGCGGGAAGAAAACCCGTCACCGGAGGGATGGGGTGTGGAGATGACATGCAATCGCCTTCTAACATCAGTGTCGGCCACGGAAGAGCAAGCGTCCGTATTAGCATCTTCCCACAGCACAACACTGTATTCGTTAGCCTTATAGCCACTGTCTTGACTGTTGCTAGCACCCATTGACGTACGGCTTTACAAAAGTTGGCAAGTGTCCAGTAGACAAGCTGAGTCTTTGTTGGGATAGATACGGTGCTTTGTATTGACTATGCGTGCGAGAATAGTGTTTAAAATCGGTCTTGATTCACCTATATGTGTTCATGTATCCCCTTTTCCAGGCACTTCCTTGTTCGACCACTGTATCCTGGTCCATTGGAGCAGGTGAAAGAGCAAATGTACATCGATGTGGCCTTCAACGGGAGTGGATCTTTAACCCCCAAGCTTACTGTTTTTTTTTCTTGCTCGGATTGCGTGAAAATTGAACGTGTGAATGGTAGGGATGAGTATCAGACGCCGAAAGCGCGGTCTACGTACTTAATATTTAATATTTACACGATCCAAAGCATCCGTGCTGATCCATTCCCTCCCAGCCACCCTCGCACACAATTTAAGTGACATAAGTAAGAGGAGGAGGTGGAGCTAAAATACAAGACTTTTTTTAAACCTCATGCCGTCCGTGCATCGGTTATCGGGGACACGATAAAAAAGGG
Source organism: Ligula intestinalis (assembly GCA_036362985.1). Taxonomy (NCBI): domain Eukaryota; kingdom Metazoa; phylum Platyhelminthes; class Cestoda; order Diphyllobothriidea; family Diphyllobothriidae; genus Ligula; species Ligula intestinalis. The sequence goes on from JAYGXS010000001.1 coordinate 23,131,288, forward strand.
TGCTTCCAAGCCCTATTTCTATGACTATTTCGAGATCCAGAAACTGTTTTTGATGGGACTGATACACGTGGTTTGCAGCTCAGCATCAAAGTGAAGAATGATACAATAACCATCTTCGCCCTCCTCTCCAGCTGCTGCCAGAACAGCAGGTTTTCACTATTCCGAGAAGATTTGTTTGGTGGTTTTTGTTTCTGCTGGTTCGTAGACGTAACCCGATTGGTCAGTGCGACTGGTTTGACTGTTCTAACCATGAGTTCTGTCTGGATTAAATCCGAATATAGCGGTCATTTATTGTCAGTATTATCTGACACAATCGCTTTTCGGTAAACGTTAAGTTGGTCGTCCACCTTTGATACCCCGAGCCCTAGAATTTGGTCTCACGACACCGACTGTATTAGTTTAGTTTAGTTTTTATTTCAGTTAGTTTGGTTGATTATATAGTAGTTATTTAGGTATATTTATCGAACATTGGCGGTTTCCAAGTAAACTTGAAATCAAGCTTAGCTAAAAATAATCAAACTGCAACTGTTTCTGTGCATTTCTCTGATGAAGGTCGGCGACGGGTTTCGAAAAGTCAAGCGAATAAAAGTCTTATCTCAGTGATCACATCTTTTTCTTCTGAAGACTAAACGCAACCACAGGACTAGGGTTTAGGACTATCTAAGGTGGGCCACCAAATTAAATTTTACCTGTTTTTCTTACAGGAGGCTGTATTTGCGTGACGACAGAGCCCGCGGACACGGCGCGATGCAGCAAAGTTCAGACTTGCCACCAAGCAGGCTTCTGCGTTGTACTCTTTTAAGCTTTCTCATTTTGTATCTCCTGCGTCCCCCCCCCCGTCACCACATTCTCACCCCTCTCTGCCTCTTGTCTCTTGGCTCTTGTACCTCTGAAGGAGCCGTTTATGCGCTTCATGAACGCCTACGTAGAGGTCCAGATACCGGTGATGCGAGAGTTCCTCCGGGACATCTCCTCCCTCGACATCACTGCCGATGCCTCCGCCGCCGACTGTCCTGCCTCTCTTCTGTCCAATCACATTGACTGCGGCTATGAGTTGGCCTGTCTGCACGTCACCTGCGTGGAGATGTTCGGCAGCCTTGCCGCGAAGCCGCCGGAGAGTCGGACCCAGGAGACTGGCTCCTCACAGACACCCCCATCCGTAAGTTGCGGGCTGTCAAAAATGTGTCCCTTACCATTTCTATTGCTAAGCTCGAACTACTTAGGCGGCAAAAAGGTGCATGTCTATTCTGCTCTGCGGGAATTGAATGCGGGTGAGGGTAAATACTTGGGGG
>JAYGXS010000001.1:23132589-23159062 GCA_036362985.1 Ligula intestinalis
GTTTCACCGCCTCTATCGCTTCCTCCTTACCTTCTGGAGACAGTTTGGTGCTAGGTGACTTCAACGCCCACCATGACCTGTGGTGCTCTAACTTGGCAGCCGACCCCCGAGAAGAAGCTCTGGCAGATGAAATAGAACACGCCCCCTTTACCGCCCCCCCTTACAGCCAAACGCGGCTCCCGACCAACGGCGCCTCCAGCTCGCTCGATGTTTCCCTCGCCAGTCTCAGTCTGGTAGCCTCCACCATGTGGAACACGGATATCAGCCTGGGTAGCGACCACCTCCCCATTGTGATCGAATTGGCCACCGCCGCCGAGCGTATCAAGGCGCCCAACCGGCACTTTACTAATTTCAAGAAAGCCAATTGGGCAGCGTTCACGACCGAATGCGAAGCCGAGATCGATGGCCTACCGCCTCCCACCTGTGTCCACACGGCGGAGCGAGCCCTTCGTCGACTACTCCTGGCAGCAGCAAGTCACCACATCCCTAACCGCCGCATTCCCCTTCTCCGTCCTAACTATCCACCCCAAGCCTCCCGCCTGGAGAGAGAGAGAGAGCGAGAGAGAGAGAGAGAGAGAGAGAGAGGAGAGAAGAAATACGAGCGCGTGATACCAGTGACCCGCGCGTTGGCGAACTGTATGGCTTAATCACTAAGACTATCAACGATGGCAAACGACAACGCTGGCATGAACTAGTTTCAGATTGTAATTTCAGCGGCAACTCAGCTGCTACTTGGAAGCTTTTACGCAACCTGACCAAACCTCGGGCTGAAATATCTCACCAGTCTATTAGTTTCGGGGATGGCTAGTTCATTTCCAACAACGGTATGATCGCCGCGAAGATGAACAAGCTTTTCTCGCCCCGCTTGGCGCCCAGTCCCAAAAGCTAGCGCTCCCTTCTCCTCCATAAAGCCCCCGACAGACATTTCCTTTTCGGCTGATGCCATCCTCACCGCCGTCAAGAAAATGAGAGCTTCGAAAGCCATAGGACCAGATGGTCAGTCGCCTATCTATGTGCACCACATCGGCCCGAAGGTGGCTGCCTACCTTGCCGCCCTCTTCAACCTTTCACTGGGAACTTCAATTATCCCCGATTGCTGGCGCCAGTCCATCATTATCCCCCTGGTCAAAGCGGGCAAGGACCCCTGCCTAGCGACCTCTTATCGCCCAATTGCCCTCCTCAGTCCATTGGCGAAGATCCTGGAACGGCTCGTCCACCCAATTCTGACATCTGTGGCGGAACTATCTTGCCACCAATATGGTTTCCGATCGGGTCGTGGGACTACAGCGGCGCTTTTGAAGCTCAGCGATGCTATCCTCCAGGGCTTCAATCAACAGAAGCCCGCTTCGCGGACCGTGGCAGTCTCAATTGACCTGTCACGAGCCTTGGACTGCGTCCGCCACGATCAGCTCCTGCAGGACTTGGTCTCGCTGAACGTCCCAACTGGCCTGGTCCGATGGTTGGCGGCTTACATCCGTGGCCGACACGATCGTGTCCTCTTCCGGGGCGCTCTCTCTAAGCCCCGTAAGCAGATCTATAGCGTCCCTCAAGGCTCTGTGCTCAGCCCGACGCTCTTTAACATCTACATGCGAGAGCTCCCACTCCCCTGGGCAATTGTGCCAGTGGTATCCTACGCGGACGATGTTACGTTCTTTTGGCGGCACCATGACATCGATCAGGCTACACAGCTCCTCACGGAGTTCATGCCTGTTGTCGAAAACTTCCTCACCCAGCGCGGAATGATGATCTCGGTACCCAAGTCGTCCGTAACTGTTTTCACGCTTGATCCGAAGGAGTCTTATCTTCACCCGGTCATCACCGTCAACGGTGCGTCTTTGCCGCTCGTTCGCAAGCCCAAACTGCTTGGCGTGAGTTTTGATTCGCTTTTCACGTTCGCAGAGCATGCCAGGGAGAGCGCAATCAAAGTAAGCCGCTGCACCAAGGTCTTCAAGGCTCTAGCAGGCACATCCTGGGGCTGCGCGAAAGACTTTGTCGACTGCTTTCAAGGCGCTGGCCAAGCCGCACCTCACTTATGCGGCATCAATCTGGTCTCCTACGATGAGCTCTTCCAGCCTCCACCGCCTCCAGTCAGCCCAAAATGCTGCCCTCCGCACGATCATGGGTTGCTATAAAATGTCGCCTATAGATCCTCTTCATGCGGAGGCTTCTGTTCTACCGGTCGCCCATCACAACACTCTCCTTAGCCAGCAGTTCTGGTGGAGTTGTTCGCAACCCGGCCATCCCAATCATCACCGTTGCACCGCTCCCGAGCCCTACCGCAACGTCCGGCCGTCTATTCGAGTACTCCAAAAGGAAGCTATTGCCTCGTCTCTCGCGGATCTACCTGTTGATAGCTCTGCAACCAAGACAGACTTCCAGCGTCTCCACCAGAGAGTCGATATCGAGGAGAAACGAGGTTACCGCCCCTCCGTCCTTTTGGGTGGCTATCCACCTCCGATTGCGGCCTCGGAACGACCCCTCCCGAAGGTCACTCGCTGTACCCTGGCATAGCTACGCAGTGGCTACTGTATGCTCCTTCGCCAGTACCAACACCGGCTCGACCCATCCATATCCGACTGTGGCGTCTCGCCGCATGACTGCCGTTATCTGTTGTCCTGCAGTTCTCGGCCAGGCACCCACCTCACTCCCGCGGACCTGTGGCTCAAGCCGGTCGAGGTCGCGGCTTTTCTCCGTCTCCCAACTACTCCCAGTTTGGATTTCGGCGGGATTCCTGATCCAACTATGGGCTACGACACACACACGCACGACCCTTATATGTGATTTTCTTCGACGATGGGTTCCAGCGATAATCCGAAACGTCAGGCCAGTAAGGGTCTTGTTCCTGCGATCGAGTTCTTTCCTTCCGAAATGTTTCCCGAAAGTCGCTTGTTTGCATCTATCAAAAACCTTTTTACGATTGTCAAAAACATTAGGCTTGGAAAGACAGGTTTTTAGAAGATATATATGTGCAGTGACAAATACCTGGATACCGATGAATTATAGGACACAACCCTCAAGCCAACAAGCCCGTGGTGCAGTGGTTAGAGCGTTGGACTTCTAATTACCAAGGCTGCGGGTTTTAGCCTCGGAGGTTGCCACCCCGGGATTGGGTATTTTTGGCCGATGACGGCTAATAAGCCAGAAATGGTCATTCCCATCGCCTTTGTCTTTATTGTTAACGTATTTGCTGCCTGTATATATGTATACGAATTAAAATTTTCGGCATACCATGAAATATAGTCATAAATAAGCAAATTTCTTAACGAATAGAATAACGTTTATTGCTTAAATTTTCGAGGCTGGTGTCCTGGTTCGTCCATATTTTTTGATAGATCACGGGTTGATCACGGGACGCATACGTTTAACGTACTGACTTTCCACAAATAGTTAGGTTTTAGTCGTCGTCGTCGTCGTGGTGGCGGTGAGTTTATTACTACGCCTCAGCGTCTTTCAAAGGTGTCGCTAATGCGACCGCCGTCTGCAGGGACAGACTTTTGTCGTCCGTTCCAGTCGGCGATGGCGGCCGTCGTCGTCCGAGCGGCAACGCCCATTGCTTCTGTTTGCATCGCCCATATTTTCTGCCCCCATCTTCCTTTTGGCGCGCGCCCCCTCCGTTGCCTGCTTACCTGCGTGTGCGCCTACGCGGTCAGTTTGCCCACTACGTTAGTGTCGACGCCTCTGTTCATATCCGGTCTGCGCGATCCACGTCATCTGTTTTTACGCCCGCCTGCGTTTTGCAAGTCTCTCAGGGTCGTCCTCACCTTTAATTTCTTCGTCCGCGTTCATAAGCGTTCATACCAGCCTACTTACTTGTCCGACTTGGGTTACGTCCGGTCTGACTTCCCTTCCGCTGGTTCCCCTGACCTAGCTACTTTCAATAGGGCTTGGGGTAGACTGCAGGGGGGGGGGGTCGCAAAACGTGAACTTACTTTAGCTGGCCAGAGTGGTGACGGAACTCCCGTTTTCCGGGTCCAACCCTCCTGGTTAAGGTAATATCTCAAAGCAGCTAGCCAAATCCGGGGCAGATATATCCTACCGAGTTGTTTTGGATCAGGCGGTTATAAACTGCCCTCCAGCTTGGGTCGTCCAGACCACCTAGCGCCTTCACCGAACAAATTAATCCCGTTAAAATGCAAAGGTATACTAATCCTCTGCTTGACGACCTGCGGGTTTAAGTGGGGACGTCGACCAACCATTTCTTGATTGACACTCGTTCACCGGTCGCTAACGATACTCACAAGTCCCGCACTCTACCTTGGGGCTCATTATCAAGCCCTGCCAGCAGCCGCACAGTGGCTAGTACTTAAGGCAGATAGTATTGCCTGCAAAGAGAAGGCAAACTGGAATAGCCATTTCTGGTTCATCAGCCAGTTATATGCAACCCAAAGTGGTGTCACCACCCGAGGCTCGAATCCGCGACTTTATGATTAGAAGTATAATGCTCTAACCATCAACGCACTTAAAACTTTCCCCGATTGCCCAGTGGACTTTGTATTCGTCCTTCGATCTTCCTACTGCTTTCTTAGTCCTTGCTCATGTACTTCAGCCTATAGACTCCAACAAAAGGTTTCTGAGGGGGGCTTGGATAGTATCATACGTTGGCCAACTGTGCCTTGTGGTCTATGGGTAATGCAACCTCCCATTGGCTTAAGCGATCAAGAAGCCTTATCGAAAACCTAATGATATGGAAACCAACCCTCGAAACATTAAACTGCCCTCTCGCGGACATTGCGCATTCCTTACGCGCCTACTTGTCTAGAAATAAACCGCAATGTTAGTTTACTCTGATGAGATATACTTTCAAAGCTTTTTTTACCGGCAATAGTGCGGTGTCCTTCGCTTCTACCAATTGAAAAACATCATGAAGAGGACCAAAGTTTTGGGGCATTAGACAGTTGCTTTGAAAATTTAACATTTTTCTTGTGGTTGTCACTGTTGTTCAGTGCCGCGCTAAATCATCTGTGGACGACATTTATCCTCCTGCCTCCGTTCTCAGTGTACGTATTTTACTGGAGTCTTCTCTGATCACAACCTGCTAAGAGTGTTTATTTTGATCAGATTTAACATCTGAAAGCCATTGTCAGGGCCTCGGGTCCAGAACTGGTAAAAACCAAGTAGAACCGCAGTAGAATCTATCTCTGGACGATTGATTGTTTCGTAGATTTGCTATGCGATGCTGAGGTGGTTCAGTGCCGTGCTGAGCTACTCTAAAATTGAAATGAATGTTGCAAAATACCCTTGAAACCTTAAGAGTAAACTTCCTGCGAAAATAACTTCGTGCCAGTCATTTCTAGAATAACTGATGTCTTTAAATGCCCTTACGCGCAATGTATCGAACACCCAGTCAGTGCTTCCTCCTAAATGAGTTCAGCTCAGGCCACCGGCTCGGGCAAAGACACAGTCCATTACTTAATTTGAGGGTTGGTCTCCTATTTCGCAGTGCTGCAACCTCAATTGCGTAGATCGTGGGTTGCACGCTCTGCCCCGCAATGTGCTAAATGCTAGGTGCGCTGGACTAACACGGAGACTAAATTCGTGCACTGCATGCGATTTCGGGGACGCACACAGGAGAAGTGGGTGGTGGTACGCCTAGATGCAGGCTCGCGCCGCGCTAGCTACCTGCGCTCGACCCCGCCTCCGAGCTTTTTGACTCTACCATAACGCCGGGCTCAGGTGGGTGAGGAAAAGAGAAGCGACTGTGGTAAATGCTGCACACATCCCCATCCCGGGACACAGTAAACCCCACTGGAAACAGCAGTCAAACTGTTGGTTCGGAAATGGCACTATGCCCCTTTCACCTCATACTGCATACTACTGAATTCCAGGGAAAACCTAATCCCGTGTCCTAACACCAGTTTTGACCCAAACACCTTAAACCTCCTGAATCTCAGCGCAAGATCACCTGTAATATGGAGTGAGGGCCTAAATGCTCATAATAATAATATTGTTATTATGCCCAACCGGATGGTTTTCAGGAATGTTTCAGCGCCTGCTGTACCCTCAGTTCGACTGTACTCTTGTTATTTTCACCAAAAGATGTGTCTTTTGTGGCTATTAGGACGTGGACCTTTATTCGAACCGACTTCCCGAGTATTACTGGGCGATCGTTTGTGCACCACACTTTTTTTTGCAAAATTTTGGTGTTGCAACTGTCTTGCGATTATAAGCGACGGCTATTTAAAACTGTAGACAAGTTGGAAGGCCTGGGCTTTCTTTACTTTTCTATCCCTCTTGCAAATTCCCATTTCCCGTCGGCTATTCACTCTGGTAGCATCACACCCTTGTCTACTTTGCATAACTGCCTACTTATTTCAAAGTAGTAAGCATGTTTTGTTTTACCAATTTAGCGTCATTTGTACTCATTCGTTTTTTTCGTGTATTTACAGACCTTCCCTCCTGTTGATCCCGCACTGACCACATTGCCTCCAAAACTCTCCCACCTGCCCAACATTGTGATGCACATTGAGGATCTCAAAAGTGGCAACGAGGCCCTGGACCCCACAACAACAGGACTGTCACCACCAACACCACCTAATTTGGGCTACGAGAGTCGCCTTGGTGAGCCCACAGTCTATGCCCCGGTGAACCATGCCACTCGTATCCACCAGGGCAAAGCGAGCATTGCCTATGCAGAGTTCCCCGCGGCGCAGACGGTGGCACCCGTTCCTCCGCGCAAGAACAAGCCGCAGGCGGTGGAGGCCGTGGCCCCCAGAACCACTTACCCTCAACAGTCGGCCACACTGCCGCGGTTCTTCCTCTCCGCGGAGGAAGAGGATGAACAGCAGGTGACGGAGAACCTTCTCACTGTCTCGTGGGCCGGCTTGGACAGGAGTGTCACTCTGGAGCCGCGCTTCCCGCTTGCTGTGACGGAGTCTCATCAGCCAGAGAGGAGGACACCGATCGCCACAGTCGCCGCCACGAAGTCTTCTCCCCTGCGCTCGAATGAACCGACTGTCGTCGGTAAGCCAAAAGCCACTACGTCTTTCTCCGGAGCACGTGAGGGCCAGGCATCCTCGGAAGTGCATCCAGAACAGCGGAGCCCTGAAAATAAGCAATCATCATCGGCTGTCCCCGTGAGCATACAACCTGTGATTCGGCCATCGCGTGTTTTGCCCTCTGTACCAAGGACCTCCGAAACCACTTCCGCTACTGTGAGGGGGGATACTGCTCGAATTACTGCTCAGGAAGAGAGGCAGCAGATGGCACCGGCTCGTCGTTCCGGAGCTCCCGCTGCCGTTCGTCCAGCGACCACGGTGACATGCATAGCAATTGAGACTGCTCCCAGGGCGGGGGATTTAGAAGGCGACTATGACGATCCTTATTCCGAAGAGCATGAACCATCTCCAGCCGTCAACCTTGTGAGTTTGGCCACCCCAACCCCAACATTTTGTGGTGTTAAGTTTTTTAGCAAGTTCTTGCTACCACCAAATTGATCCAAACTATTCAAGCAAGTACTCTGCCCTACGCCTGCGATTCGGTATGGCTGGCTAATGATGACTAAAAAGCGAGAAATAGGTATTTCAGTTTTGCTTGTCGTTGTCGGTAATATTAAAATTCTTGAAGCATTATAAAATGGTGGCAAGTCTAAGAAGCCCATCTACTCGCCATCAAGGATTTTCATTCGACTTCCCCACCGCCCCCTACAAATCATAGCTTAAAGGCCTAGTTGTTCAGGTTGCTCATTAAGGTCAGAAATGTTTTCGTGTGAAGTAGTTCTTATCAGAGGCCAAAAGGCAATATATATGTCTTATAGGATTTTTGACTTTATTCCATGTCTGGATCCTTTACAGCGTGTTATTCTCTATTCGAAATTGTGACCTTATCTGCCTTACCACGTTTTTTCCAGAACGGGACCAGCTCCAGCATCCCCAAAAGTGATGCTGTGATCTTGACTGGTCCGTACAGCGGTGTCCTGCGATCACTGGATTCCAGTTCATCCTCTGGCTCAGAGGCTGCAAGACGCACCCTCAGCTTCCCCTCCCCGCCCAGTGCCTTCTCCCTTTATCGTCGGCCGAAACCAACCTCGGACCCCGCTACGACACCCACTGAGTCCCCTGGCTTTTACAAGTTCGTCCGTGTACCAGCTTTGCAGCGGGAGATCCCCGAGGAGGAGGGCCTCCTGCAGTCCGTCGCTGCGTCCGACGCCAAGTCTAAAGATCCTGACCCGCGATCAGTCGTGACAGCAAGCAGTAGCAGCGACAGCAGCAGGGTTTCTGCTGCTACCCATCCTGTTGCTCAAACCTCCAGGAACCGTGACTTGGATGGGAGACTCAACTCTGCCACTGCCACGAGGACCTCATTTCCCATTACTACCAGGTCCTTGGATGTCGTGATGGCGCAACAGTCTTCCAACTCCGCCATTGGTTCCAATCCCTGCACTTACGGCACAGCAGAGGTTCGTACACCTGTGACAGCTGCACATGCTTTTTTTCTAACTACTTGGGGTTATGTTGCGCTCGGTGCTGGGAGTAACTACGGGCCGCATGGTAGCAGCCCTACACCAACACAGGGGACTAGATCAGAACAGAAGTGGCTTTATTCAAACTGCGTTCTCATAATAACTGTCGCGCGTGAAAGGAGTGTGACGGCACGTGTAGGTGGAGACTCACACCTTGCCAGCCACCTGCGTTCGTGCCCACCTCCGGTCTTCTTGCCTTTGTCTTTACACCGGGCACAGGTAGGTGAGGAAAGCGAAGGAGAGAGAGAAAGTGAGTGCGTTAGATTCGGCGAAAGTCTACTATCACTTGGAATTAATTGAGTGCAAGGCACCAGCCCTGCGCAACCCTGCTGCAGGGCAAACGGTGAACTTCATATGATGCGATGGTCGACCTGTCGCTGGAAGTTGGTAGGCATTGTAATTGGACAACTAGTTGCCCCACTAGCGGCATGCGTGTTCAGCATTTACAATGACACAGTCGCCGATTTATTTTGACTGTTGGATGCGATGCGTACGTAATATGTTTGCCTTGGAAAACTAATGTGGGGTCTGTGTGTTGTAACGGATGCCCAGGCCGAGATATTTTCGACAATACAGTGGAGTCCGGTTAATGTGGACACGGTTAATGTGGACAACCGCTTAATGTGGACAGTTGGCCAGGAACGGAATTTCTCCATAGTAAAATCATCCGGTTAATCTGGACAGCCACCGCTTGATGTGGACAGCACCAAGCCGTCAACCGGTCGGTCGACCCACCGATTTAGTCAAAAATCCAGTCCAAATCGCCTGCGGCGGGGAAGATTGACGTTCTTCAGGCCATGGAGATGTTGAGCACTTCGTGGAAAAAGGTGAAGTCGGATGCAATCGTAAATTGCTGGAGGAAAAGGGGCTTCGTCACCATTGAAGAGGAAGTTGCAGAGAATGAAGTCGCGATTCCGATCCCGGAAGACGTGACAGAGGACAGGATAGAGAGTTTTCTAGAGTGAGTTTCAATCGACGACGATGCCGAAGTCGCCGAGGAGGCAACACTGGAGGAGGTGACAAGCGAACTCGCCGAAGCAGTTGCAGATGCCAAGAAGGTACCAGACGAGCAGGAAGAAGAGTCTGAAAAGGAAGACGAAGAAGTCGAGCTCCCAGTCTCATCAAAAGAAATGAGGGTGGCATTGGCCGTACTCGAAATGGGGCATCGATAACAAGGTTTTGATGTGGAGAATTTCGACACTGTGATAAAGAACTTTAGGGGAGCTTTAAGAGAAAAGTTTCCACCAAAGCAATCAAAACTGAGCATGTTCTTTCAATAAAACTTCATTCAGATGCAAAATTCTGTTTTTTATACGTAGAAACGACTGGTTTGGGGTCAGTTCGCTTAATGTGGACAACCGGTTAATGTGGACAGTTGGCCTGGAACGGAGGTGTCCACATTAACCGGACTCCACTGTAACGCCTTGTGCGAGTCCCCAAAGGAAGAACACGTCAGGAAGTGTGCAACAGCAGAAGTCTTTTAGTGTAATAGGTACAACGTATTTAGGACAAAAAAACCGTGTAACACGATTTCCATTAAGCCAATCAGTTCCTCTCCTGAAATAGTCGCTAGAAGGATTGGCTAATGACTCAACGGCTGACTGTAGTTTGAATTCTGAATTATCGATTAACTGACGGCTTGTGTACGTTCGCCCGTTTAGGCCGATCAATGGCCTTTTGGAGTGCGGCTGTGGCTTGCAAACTACTGCTTGCTAAGGCTGTTCGTTAGGCCGTCCTAACAATGTGCAGGTGCTTACAGGGTTACGCATGATAAATGCAGAAAAAGTGCTATAGGCAAAGGCGACAGTGAGCCTCCCCCAAGGCTCACCGCCTGATGACTGGGCTTCGCACTACTACTCTTATGTCAGTGGGTCTTAGATCAAAAGACCAGGCAATGATTCATGGGCCCTCGCTGGGAGGAAGGAGTCAATCAGGACCATCTGCAGTGACATAGAAACGATGTTGACCGACTTATTGAGAAACGAAATATGGCCCCCTCCGTTTTACCATTTCACCGACCTTTGTTAGTAACTATTCTTAGCATGCAGCCTGATTCTCTCCATTGGAATCACTATGTTGGCTAGGAGGGCCATTAAAAACAGCTCGGGACTAACTAAACTCTCCGTCTTTTCCACAAAAGTTATGTAGTCCATTGATGTACCATTCTAAACCGTGAAGGGATGGGAGCTGACAAAGCTTTTACACTTTATCAATTATATCTGTCATTTCTACTGAAATTGTTTTCGGTAAGAGTGTTTCTCTGCATTAAAAACTCAATTTGCATTTTAAAAAAGCACGGTGGTGTGGTTTTCTTCCCGAGCCTAGATTGGGCTGCGGACTTCGGTTTGGTTGTAGATGCGAGGGCTAGGTGGAGGTTAACCATTGCGGTTGACGGAATGGATATGTACTTAGTGTTTGCATTGGGCGAGTGTTTGTAGATCACGTCATAAACTGTTCACGGTTTGATTACAGGGTTATGTTTAGTATTCACTGCTAAGGCAAAAGGGCTGTAAGGGCTAAAGTTAAAATATCTGTTGGTTAGATATTCAGTAATTCCACGATTTCATAATTAAATCAAGTAAAAATCGATTAATTAGTAATAATCAAGAATTAATCATGATAATATTTATATCCCTTGTCGATTCATCGCCGTCTAGCGAAATTAGCTGCTTAGTGTACGCTAAGGATTTTGCTGCATATCTGCTACCACACACCGTTTTTCAAATTGATCGCTGCTTCGTAAACTGAACGTGCGTACTTAAACAAAATTCTTCGTATGTACGGCTTGCGTTTTTCTAAATCTGCATTTTTCTACTCGTTGTCATTTTTACACACCCATATAATCTCCTGTTATTTCAGTTCCCATATTACATTAACCACTGACTTCGATTTTGTCAGTACCACAGTACTTTCAGTCCTCACCAGTAACTATGTTTTCATCCACGCTAGGTGCGGCAGTATCCTTCGCGTGTTTCCACTGCTACTTCTACCTCTTCCTCTGGATGGTCTCCCATCGCATGTGTAAAGGAAAATGCTTCTGCAGAGACCTCAGAACCGTCACGTTACACGCCGACCCACCATTATCCTTACCGACAGGCCGTTAACGCTGCCATCAGCTCCGCCGCTTTCAACACCCCCATCACCAGCTGCGATAACCAGGTGTTGGAATTTTCCCGTGTGCCCAAACGGTGCTCTCAGCAGCCTGAACTCAATTCCGCCGCCCCCACCGTCAGCGCTCTCGACATTCAATCTACTCCGGATTGGCGAAAAAACCAGATCAGGGTCATTTCAACTTTTAGCGACTACCAGCCGGCGGCTGCCTGTTCGTCGGGCAGACAGCGTGGTGATCCCAACAGCCAGCAGACACTGGTGAAGACGCTGGTTACGCTCACTTCGGGCCAGACGCAGCGACGGCCTCAGCAGCTGAATCTCGCTCCGAGCAGAGTGCTACAGGACGAAACCGACCCCGTGCCAGCCGCGACCTCTCTGCTAGGCACGAGAGCAACAAAGGTCGCAGATGACCCCGAGGCCAAAGTACGGCGAGTGGTGCCGAGCCGGTTGGGCAGTGCAACCACGACCTCGGGCAGAGCAGCTGCTAGTTCTTCAACTAAGCTGGCGGCGCCGGCCCGACAGCCAACCCCTCGAACAGCAGCCGAGAGAATCCAGCCGCTGGTGGAGAACGAGAAGATGTTGTCCTCCACGCTCGAGGAACTGGGAGATGCGGTTGCCTGGTAAGGGTGCCTGTCTGCCTTCTGGGCGAAACTGTCTTGAAGGGCTGCCTAGCTTTCTTACGGAATCGGTGGTCAATCATTTAACTATTAGTTAACGAATGTATGTCGACATATAATTGTGTTGAAAGAGATCAAAGAGTATTCAATTTAAATTACTTATAATTGTTTTAGTGAGCTAAATGTAGTCAACTCCCTCAACATAAACTCCTGTTGCTCAGGCACCCGATGCCTATTGACGGAAATTCGACGTTCTATTGGCGGAATTTAATGAAACAAGGGCAATTTGGACTACTGAAAATGTAAAAAGTTTGTATATTTTTATCCGCCAACGGCAAATAAAACCTCTAAAGACAGTCCTACTGCCTTTCGATATCGACTGTGTACGTGGACCTGCAGAGGCTGCACCTGTTTTGACATCGGAAGCAATTGTGCCACTGAGACCTAAAGGAGAATGGCGCTCCTGTTAGGTCCAGAGGGTGTCCTTATTGGAAGCCAGTGAAAGCTTTTATTTTGAGATAAACAAAAATTCAACGAAAACACTGCACTTTAAAAGCTCGCCGTCTAAACAGGAAGCGGAGCTAGGACCCGCTGGGAAATTAGCTTTATACTTAGGGTGAGTCTTGAAGTTAAGTTTGAGGCTAGTTTTAAGGTTGGGGTTGGGGCCATGAGTATTCTAAGGGTTATAGAATATAAAGGACTGAAATACCTCAGTCTGTTCCCTTTGTTTTCCGGACAGCAGAGATTACGAAGAAGAAGAATGCTATATTGAGGATTTTGTAAGCCTGAATTTTCAGCAAAAATGGCTCCATTCACGGAGAGCAGATGGTAAGGTAAATAAAGGATCATTTTTATAAGGACAAACGTAAAAGGTCATGTAATACTCACAAGTCAAGTTTTTCCTGACATTCAAATCAACTATGGAGACAGATCGGCTTTCAACTTCTCCATTTCCGCTTCTTCACACGCTTTTTTCTTCGTGTTGTCATCCTTCGATGAATTGTCGATGTTGGTGTCGTTCGTGAATTGCATATGCGACAGATTGGCCGCATTTGACAAATATTGGGATGGTGATATGTTGTAGATAAAATAACTTGTTTTCGTGCATTAAAAAAGGTAGCAGTGTACTGAAGATATGACCTCGTGATCACAAATGCAGGCAAACAAAGCAGAGGATTAAAGAGGATGGTATAGGATTATAAATTCCCTCGTGAATGGAGAGCAAAAAATGGGTGACTCAAATTCGAATCGGATATGACTGACCAATGACGTTTGATGAGCCAAAAATTGTCATTCCAGTCTCTTGTCTTTTTTCGGCAACGTTCTTCTGTCTACATTACAAGCTACTGTGCGCCTGCTGACTGGACTCGAGAACGAATCCCAAGGCAGAACGAGGCGAGTGAGTTCCGTTGGCAATCGACGAGTATTTATCAACGAAGGTGATCTTATCTTAGTTCGTAAGCTTCTGCATTACCTTGAGCCAGTGTTGCGCTTTGGAGACATGTTTCGGTGGCACCTCTCACCTAATTTCCATGGACGACACGCAGTGAAGCTGCGTACGAAAATGTCCTGGCCAAACCTCTGCTTTGAATTTTTCATGCAATGGGTAGTAGAAAATTGAATGATTTCCCGCAGTCGGTTTTTGAGACAACGTCTCTACAGCTTTTCAGGAATTCTTTGGATAATCACATATGGCCCCTGCTTCTCTCGACGATCGGAATCCGAAAAAATACCATACGGACTCCAGACAGGAGTTATTTTTTGAAAAATCCCACTTATCGGAATTTTGCATGAAATGCTGGCCGTATTGAGTATAAACGAATTCTGGCTTTCAGTAGTTACTTGCCAAACCCATTCATTTATCCAACCAGTGAATTTACCGGACTGTGTGATTCATCCACAAGATGTTTAGGCTCCTTGTTGGGGCGGGGAGGCAGGTTTGGGTTCCTAGCGGGCTAAGGGTTGGATTCAGAGAACGGCGTCAAGTCAGGAAGCATATTTAAAATTTAACTTAATGTGGCTACCTAGGCTCGCTCGAACTCAAGCAAAATCTTTGGCCCAGCCCAGCCCAGCCCACACAACACGCTGCACATTCGAGAGAAATACTCATTTCTGCAGCTCGTGAACTTACTTCTACTTTCGTCGAATGCATACCGAGTTATAATTTGGCTTTTACAGTAAGCTTGTAATTGAAATAGTTTTGGTATTCTGCTGTTTACTTGGCCAACCATCGGCAGTAACAGTCTATCTGCTGCGCGTTAAAGTGTGCTTTTCACAGATTTATACCAGTCTGGTGGTGGTGTCAAACGTATTTTATTTCTCGATTTAGGCTTGAACGCGAGCGCAACGATCTTCTGCAACAGGAGAGACTGAGCAGAACGCCCTCCAGGTCCAGTTGTCATCGTCAGCAGTCTCGCCGCGGCAGTGCTGGCGGCGCCATGAGTATAGGTTCTATGCTATCCTTTGGCTCGCCGAGCAAACACTCAAGCCTGGGCACCAACACCTCTGTCCATTCACTCAATTTGACATGCCAGGCCACTGAAGAGCCGGTTTCCCCTCGTCCTCAAGCTCCCAATACGTACCAGCAGTACTATAGCTCTGCTGGCGGAATACCTGGCGGTGCGCTGACCCGGTCTACCAACAGTCTCTCCTCGACTGACCCCATGCTGTCTCTTAACACGCCGCCACCGCCGGCGACACCGGCACTCGGTGGAACCTCCCGAACTTCCTACTTTGTCTCGCGATCAGGCTCCGGATCTGCAAGTCCCCATCGCAGTCGGCACAGCAGTGGATCCTCTGATCGGTCATACCTAACCGCGCGCTCCTCCCTCATCTCCAGGGGCAGCCTGAAGGGCGAAAGGTCTCGTGCCCTCGGCGGCAGCGGCTTCGCTTCCCAGACGACTGCCAACACCGTCGGCGCCGCACCTACCTCCTTCCCCCGTCCTTCGGGCTTCATCAGTAGAGGGAGCAGGATTGAGAGCATGGAGGCGCTATACAACAACAGCGGGAGTGGGAGCACTCATCGGCTACAACCTCGCAACGCCTCCGCCTCGAGATCTAACTGCTCACTGTACTCGGACCGAGCCTCCAACGTCTGTTCCTTCAGTCGCCCCTCCTCGGATGCTCTCTCGCCGGGAGTGCTGAGCCGCGAAGCGCACAATTACGCTGTCCCTAGTTCTCCGCTGATTTCGTGAGACGATGCGGTGTCAATGTGTTTGTAGAATTTAATTATGTATCATATATGTACACATATTACTCTCTCACTTCGACGCGCATGTGAACGCACTGTTTGATACGCATGCGCCGCACATATCATACTCACCGAGTGTTTGTGTATGTGTGCGCGCCATGCGAGGACTATTTTTCTCCTGCTTTCCCTGAATTTTGTTCTGCAGCCCTCCCCTCCCCAGCTCCTCCCAAGACGCCAGTCTTTCTAGCTGACTCCTACCCCCCTCCCACCCCACCCTAAACGATTTGCCCGCGCCCGCCACTGCCACCTTTCTGGAAATCCTGATCATCACTTGCGCATATTGTTTTTTCCTCATTGATTTCCTATTCTTATCTGACCGAGTGTCCTTTTAAATCGCAAACCATTGAAGATTTGCAAGACCAGCGGTCTTTCATGCGTGCGTTTGTTGTTTCTTGGGGTGTCGAATTCATGCAGTTTTTGCGCGGTTATTGTCTAGCAGGATGGTGGTGAGAACCGTAAGCATTGTCGGATAGTTAGGACACTGGCACAGAAAAGTGTAGGCGTCAAGCTCTCTACCCTCTACTTTCACTTGACGTGATCGAGGATGTAGATGCGTTGGGAGCTTATGTCTAGGAGGAGAATCGTTCACGGACGGAGCCTGGCAGAGACTTTGGGCGAACATCAGAAACCTGTGAGAATTGAAAGTGTGGAGGTTGCAGCCTTCGATAAAGAACCCCCGGGCTCTTCAGGAATGACAGAGGGCTAATGACTGGAACCTATGCATACTGTAGCGTTCGGTTCACTTTTCTTCAGGAAAGGAGACGCAAATGCCTTTGAGTTCCCTATTGGTAAAAAAGCGACTAAGAAATGCATTGATGCAGCAGAAAAATTCCAAACGCGGTCGTTTCAATGATTGGAGGCGAAAGCGAGCAGCCATCGGTCAGTCGGAAAAAATAAATATACACGGCTACTCAGTTGTGCTAAGTAGTATAATCACATGGTATTATTTCTTCCGGGTAGTAAATCGGCTTATTGGCGTTGCCAAATAGCACGAGCCAGTAGGTGGAACAGAGAACAAAGAGACGACAGCGAAAGAATCTCCTTATGTGTGTCTCGCATGACAGGAAGTTGTACGATCGGACCAGATGCCGAACAAATTAGGCGGGAAACTGGAGAAGTACTGTGCCTGAGACAACCTTGGATGGCATTGGGAGCGGGGTAGTTCAGGAGGTGGACAGCCTTAAATTTATTGAGGGAGAAGTAAGAGCGGCTTCTCAATTACTTCTGGGGCTTGCATTGCAGCTGTTATTGGCAAGAGAAAATGCCTTTCGTTGGATGTATTTTCACCGAGCGGTTCGGAAACAAAACGCTCATACCCATGAATCGCCGCAAATGGCGCTTGGGAATGGAAAGAAGAGTATCTAGAAAGAGGTATGTCGGCTACCAGTTGATTCTGTAGGACGTTTCAATAGGATGGGAGATAGGGGTTCAAAATGGAAGTTTAAATGTTGCAGAACGGTGTTATTTTATCATAAGAGAGGCCTCTTCTTCGGTTCGCCACTTGTACTAACTACTGATCCGGAAGGACGGAGCTAGCAACCTACTTGAATGACTAGGAACCTTTGTGGTAGGCCGCAGAATACATCTATACATTCGAGGAGGACATATTGGGGTTTCATGACAGATGTGACGCCGATACGATTCTAGAAGGGTAATTTTTAAGAAGATAAACTTGCCGAATTAGGTATATATGAATTCTACGAAATGGCGAAGAGCGGTTTCTGCCTACGGCAGCCTTACTGTTTGCTTATGCGTTATAACCACAGAGGTTTTATTTTCAGGTGTCTAAAAGACGATGTCAGCAATGTCGCCAGTGATAGCTTTGAGAAAAGGCTTATATCAACTCAGTTTAAGTAGGTAGACTTGAGACAACAAGTACTGCTGCGAATAAACTGGACAGCCAACTAAGGTCGAAAAGGCATGGTTAGTTGAAGCTTAGTGGAGAAGTTTATTAGTCAGTTTATAAAGTTTTCATTGTCGTTTCTGTGCGTCGTCAGCACTTTTGCTAATACAGATTTAGAGATCAGCCGCAAACATGATAACCTTAAAGGCAAGATCCTCAACGTAGTCGTTTATGTAAAAGAAAAGCGGATGAGGACATAAGATTGAACACTGCAGAACAAGACTTTCTATTGGTGCTCACTTAGATACTGGCGACGTTTGATCTTCTTGAAAACGCTTTCTTGGATGCCATGTTGCCAAATCTGATGTCAGAGCCACAAATGTGATACGCTGTCAAATACCTTCTTGAAGTCGAAAAAATGATATCACCTGCATGGCCTTGGCCTCCAGCTTGTGTTCATTTTTCTTGCGAGTAAAGACCACTCGTAAGACATGAGTGACCACAGCGAAAGCCATGCTGGGCAGAAAATAATATGTTCCTTTACTTCACTTACGCGAGTCATTGTCTCTCAATAAGTCAGGGTTATCTCCTACCGCGAACTTTTTTAAAGTAAATTGTTTCTGCTGGTGTAGAAAAGGAAGAGAAATGGTTTAAAGGGGTGGATATATATATACCTGAATAAAACTATAGGTACTGACGCTTGCGTGCGGTCATCCGTCTCCAGTACTCCGTTTCGGGACCAAAAAAGGTAATCGGCTGAGGATTTCGTTGGTTACAATGATCGTGTAGGTTCTGAGGATGCTTCAAAGCGTTACTTCAGTAGATCGCTTTAGTTCAATTTATTTAGGGTAGTAGGCAATGCGTTTGAGGACGTAATGAAAACTGTGTGCAAATAAAATCAACATTAAATACATAAAATAACCATGTTGCCAGAAAATAGTGACGTACACATGCATATGTATGCATTGTAGTGTTGGAAGTGGGTTGGTCGCCACAGGTGGGCGACCAATCCAGTGGGTCGCTGAATTTGACAGGTATATGGCTTGCTTTACAGCCTTTGAAAATTTGCATGAGCATTGCGTGTTGTCTTCTTAAGGACATATGGGAATGAACAGTAGATTACCTACTTCAAGAAACTAAATAATTTAAAAAATATTTTGGATTCGAACAATTTACTTGAGCACGGTTATAAGATATATTATCTTTCAGATTAATCTCAACATAGTTCAAGTACGTCAAGATGTGTGCCATTCCAGCTTCCCTTGTCTTAAGCGGCAATACTGCTAGCCGCTTCGGTTGCTTTCGGGGCCAGCGAAAGAAGACCCAAGGCAGAACAGGACACGTGAGTTCCATTAGTGGTCGGTGACCGTTAATCAATGAGTGTCAATACCTCCCAACCTAAATCGGCAAGACGAGCCACTAGCTCAATGGTTAGAGTGTTATACTCTGATTGAAAGGGTCACGAGTGCAAGCTTAGGATGATGCATCACTCGAGATTGAGTATGACTGGCTGCCGACGGCTAATAAGCCAGAAGTAGCCATTCCAGTCTCCATTGTTTTTGCCGGCAATACCATCTACACAAGTGTTTCCGTGCAGATGCAAGTCACAATGAAACAAAAAGTGTCCGGCATTTCAAAGATAATGCCTACGCTCAGCCGGTATCATTTGGCCTTGTGTTGGATGCAGTCAAAAGCTTGTGCTTCGGGATGACGGAAGATTTGTCCAAATAAGTCAGAGGCTCTTGTACTGTCTGAACTTGTGGGCCATCTAAAATGCAGGTGCGACATAAATGCAGACGCTTGGAATGTGCAGATGAGGTTTGCAAACGTTATTGCCATATGCATTATACAGTGTACAAGGTTATCTTGAACTGGTGTCAAGACAGCTTGCATCTAATGCTGTAACTGTTTTCAAACCAATGATACACAAGGTTTACTGCGTAGATGCACGTCAACATGTATGAAAACTTGTCCGCAATTTCAACGATACTGCCTACCCTCGAGTGCTGTCACTTTGGCTTTCTGTAGCATGTCGTCAAAAGCCGGTGTCTAGAGGACGACGGAGCATTCCTGCTGGTACGCCACCTATCCTGTGCGGTTTGAAGTTGCAGGTCATCGAAAATGCATGTGCGAAATGAATGCAAACAAGTTAGATATGTTGAAAAGTGCTGACAAAGGTCGCCAAAGATATTACCTTGCACATTCCTATGTGGAAAATTGTATCGTGACCTGTCACTCAGACGAATCCTAGAGAACTCTTTTACTCATTGCTAATGACACATGATTTTTCGTGTAGATGCAAGTCACAATGTAATAAAAAGTGTCTGGCATTTCAACGATAATACTTACTCATGAATGATGCCAATTTAGGTCTTGGCAGGATCTTTTCAAAATTTGGTGTCTTGAGGACGACGGAGAACTCCTCCTGGTTCGCCAGATCATCGAAAATGCATGCGTGGCATAAACACAAAGAGGCTGAACCTCTAAGGAGAAACTTACTTTCGTGCAGCGCTACACATGAAGTTCTATCCACCGTCGAATCGGCTAAAAAGTATTTGAACAGGAGAGGTTACCGATTATGACTGAACGCTCGTACTGACAGGCCGCACACTTCAGCACTGTGTGGATTTCGATGTCATGGTAAGTGCATGCACGAAGTGAATCCTAGAGGGAAGTTGATTCCTCGCAGTGCAGCCGATAGCCAGTTCATCCGCCATCAAATCAACCAAAAATTTTGCTGAACAGAAGGGAAGCAGTGAATCACATTCGGTGCGTAGTAAAATGAATCCATCGTCGACGGGTGCCACACACTGCTCTCTTATAAACCCGCCGATGAAACATTTCGAACAGCCCATATCTCATCGGAAAGCACAATAAGCAATGGAATTTATCTTGGAGGGGCCTTTAACTCCGTTCATTTGGTGTTTCGCATTAAAAATCCTGTCATTGGACAGGGCTCATTACTCTATTAAAAACGGCTGTATAATCTCAATATTTTTGGTGCCGCAGACAGCTACAGGGAGATCTGATACCAAAATTTGGCATTTAATGTGTTCGAGACTGTCTTCCTCGTATCAGGAAATTTCTCTGAGTTAGTAACAACGAAGGATCTGAGAGCACTTCCCCTGAAATAACGTGTGACTGGGACCAGGCCGGACACCCAGAAGTTTCTTTGCTTCAAAAGACTTCCATTTACTTAAGCTTTATTAAGGGAAAAATTGCGAAAGCCTTTGCGTTCCTTGTTGGTGACAAAGTTGCTACGAGCTGTATAGATGCAAAAGGAAAATGCATAAACTAGGTCAAGCACATGATTGCTGGCGAAAAGCGAGCACCAGTTGCTTAGACAAAAGAGGAATCCTAAATCCTTATCGAAATGCATGCACGAAGTGAACGCAGACAATCTGAACTCTCCCAGGAGGAACCTGATCTCTCGCTGCGGAACACATCCATCCACCATCGAATCAACTGGAAGCATCGCTGAAGTGTAGGGATGCGGTGGTAAAAGGTGGCCAATGTGAATTGCAATGACAAGTTTATTTTAACTTCGTCTTTCACAGTGACCCGCGCGTGCAATCCCACGCACCAGCAAAAAACAGGCTTCCCGGAACTTTCATCTGGCTCAAATAACCCGTATAAGCGACAGAAGGTAGAAGCCGTTACAAACGTTCATTAGGATTTCGTAGATGCAGTCGCTGCAAAAGCTGTGAAACAAAAATTTCTAGTTAATTTTTTCATGGTTATAAAGAGAGACAGAGGCAAGCACTACTTCCTTCTCTATATCGCTGTTATTTCATGTAAAAGATAACAATGTTAAGAGCAGGAGCTCCTGCCTCTACGTTTCACAGTGAAGTCATTTTCGCTGAACAATCTTGATAGTTAATAAAACTTCTTTTGAACATCTTGCATGCATGAACTCTGTCTGCGAATAGCTATTCCGTACATACACACCACCTGATGAAATTTTGAAGAAGATCTGCAGCATAATGAATATCTTGCATAACATAATTTGGCGGGAATTTATAGAAGGACCGCTCGAGGAAAGGTAGTAAAAAGGAAAACTACTTCCAAACTCTCGGTAGGTCAAATTTCCGCTCATTTAAATACTTAATGGATTAAATTAACCAATAGGGGTTGTTCTTATAGTTTTATTGGTCTATAAACTTGACCTTAAGTCTTTTTGTCCTTCCCGCAACCTTTCCACCAATAGTTTTAGCCTAATAAAACAATTACAAGCGGCTTCAATTTCTTTTTTACAGCGCACTTTGGACGCATTGAGCCCTCATTAAATCTTTAACCACGAATTCCGTAAGACACCTGGGCTAGGGGACTTTTAACATTGGGTGGCCCTACGATAACTATTTACCCATAATTATTCATGGAGAGCATCGAAAATATAGTCGGTGAAGCCACGCTCACATTGATTACCTTCTTTGTGAAAATTCATTTAAAAGTGTAAATATTAATCCAATATGTGAGATTATTAGTAAGTCGGACAAGACTCACAAAAGACCTCCTTCTCCTCTTCTCCATCATTCGTTTTTGCACGCTCGTTCACTACCTCGTTCTTCGTCTCTTCTCCGTATTTCTTCTCCAAAGAATACCAGGAAAGAACTTTCCGCGTCACAAAATGCAGAATACTGTCCATCCAGTTCGTGTTTATTGCAAAGAACTGTGCTAATTAAGGATACGGTTCTGATGCCCTGCAGTGTCCAAGCAGTCAGCAGGCAATTTAAAAGAGAGTTCTTTTAAAAAAAGTAGTTTATTGAGATTGGGAATGAACAGGAACAACGAAACTCAAAATGTGTCCGGGATAGCAGGAGGTCCGAACGAAAAAGGGGACGCCGGGAAGAAGCTACAGAACTTTGCTGAGTCACGACCGGGAGAACTCTGTTGGCCAATCAAGCCTCGTCCTCAGCACCTTCGTCTTTGATTGGCTCCTCGGTCACTACAAGGGCAATCAGATACAGGAGGTGAGTTAAGGGAGGGGATGTTAAATAGTAATATTCATTACAGTCCCAGCCGACTGTTTAAATGCAGCCTAGATTTATCAGTGCGGATCTCGTACGCGATAGGCTGGCGTGAAAAGCACCAACTGTCGCAGCCATAAAGTTGTACATCTATGTGCATTTCACTCTGCTCTCTATAAATGTATCTTAAAACCGTAGTCAAACACATTCAGAAATTCAGTGGGTACCTTCTGCGAGCTGCAAAAAATGTAGTCTTGGGCCTTTGGGACGCGCAGTCGTAAATATTTGCCCGTCGAACTTGAGTAATAAAAATAGAACGCTGTGCGAGAGGACGCATCAATTCGTTGCCCACATGCGGGAATAGCTTTGGCAAAGTTAGATTACGTAGTGAACCTCAGATGACCCTAGTTCTAGCATTCTCTCCGACAAAACCGGTATTGCTGAAGGCTTTTTAGATGGATAAATAGGATATGCATTCAAAAAAATTTGAAGAAGTTAGTGCAAGATGGGAAAATGCGATTTAATTTGTTTACCGCGGCCGTTAAAAAGCCATGGATAAGAGCACATAAATAGAAAAATAAGTAAGAAACAGAATAAACTAAATAAGAGGTACATTAATAAATAGCCAGTCATATATTTCTGACAGGTCAGGAGCTAGTTGGATTAATAGCTTACATGCATGCAGTGATAACAGAATATATTTCAGCATTCCAGTATACCAACATAATTGTGCATCGCATCTATGATGCCGCACGGAAGCAGTACGTCTCATTGTTTCAAAATTGGCTTTCCGAATATTCCTGCGCCTCTTCATTTGCGATTTTGGAGATAGGAGAGAACACACGCAGGTAAAAGCAATGTGCTCGGTTAACCCAAATGGCGTTTGTGAGTCCACTTTCCCTATAATTCCCTCTTCTTTACTAAAAACGAGACCTAGACAGTTTGATCGCTGGCTTTCTCGCAGCCGGGTTGTGAAGCCTACGTTTTTTATGAGATATTCTTCCAAAGAAAATGTTGTAGCTGATAGCTGAAAGGTACTGCTGCGGCATTTACTCCAGGACTCATCCAGTCAATGCCAGGAGCATTGAAGTTGGCCAGGAGTTGTAGATTTTCCTGTTTACAATTGAGTGTTAGTGAAATAAGCAGTTTCACGTAGTCGCTTTCGCTCGAGCCGGAAGGTTGATAAACAACGCATAGATTGAGCGCCGGCTGTTGCCTAATCTTAATTTTGCGCGACATTATTTCATATCGTCGTAGGGCTACGTCGGCGATTACCTTCTGACGTCAGGAAATTGCATTGGCTACGTAAAGTGCCACGCCTCCACCCCTATGTTGAGATCTGTCGCAGTGGAACATTGTACAGCCTTCGATGCTGACTTCGCTGATCCCTATTGCTTCGGTCAGCCAAGTCTCCGCCAAGGCAATTATACGCGGTTTCTGCTCAGATGCTATTATTTTGAGTTCGTCAAGTTTATTGAGGAGACTCTGACAATTGGTATATTAATAATATGCGAGTCAGCAGCTACTATTGCTTGTAGTATATTATAAAACCGGCAAGTTGATTCTGGTTAAGTTTTCCACCTGACGACCTCCGGCCAAAGCAACTTTCGTTCGAAGGGAACTATTTCTCCTCCGTTTATTGTCAGGCCAGTTTTGCCTTTGTTCTTTCGGTCGTTTAGTTCGTTTAGCAAGAGTCGCATTTTCATGCGTCCCTTTGGTACGTAGTCCGGCTGAAAGAAAACACCGGCATATGTGGCCCGTAGAGACGACTTTTTTTCTAGCAGAAGCTTACCTGCGCTTCGGTATTCCAAATGACGTTTAAGGGTCGTGGCCGAGAGCTTGAACCAGTCGGCGGCTAAGCCTTGCCTGTTATATATGCTTTATGATTTTTTACAGACTCAGCGCTTCTTAGCCGTGATTTAGCATACTGCCGAATGAGTGCTCGATCGTGCTCCAACTTATCCCCAGCGATGGTGGACATTGATTCTCGTGTGCCCTGTATCCCAATATATTGTTTACGATTTGGTCGAGCTTGTACCGTAATCGCATCGCGTTGAGTAACTGATGGAAGTTTTATTTCCTGTTTGCTCATTTTGTTAACCCTGAACCAAGAAACATCAGGGGTTTTGAAGTCCAAATCTGTGAAAGGTTCTATTGACATTGTGACGAAAGGACTTTTCTCGAAATTACATTTTTCTCTATTGTCCAGTTCAACCTCCTTTTCATCAGAAGTATTCTCTCGGATATTTTGTCTTGCTTTTTGTTTACATAGCGTGCTCCCACTTCTGTCTTGCGATAAAATTGAGGGCTTTTGTTGGTCTTAAGCAGACTGCTCTTCAGCCGCCTTCTGCTGGTGTAGGCGCCTGTGTTTGGCCCTGCTTTACTCGTGCCTTCCTTATTCATTTAACACTGTAAACTCCTAAGCATGCTCCGCATTTGATGGCGAAATGTTTTGTGCTTTATGATAGAAGTCAGTAAGCAAACCTCAAATTTATTTGGGAAGGAAGATTCGAAGCTGGTATCTGCTTCCTGTTTCACGTTAACAAGAGCCCTAATCCCCCAAAAATTAACGCTATTACTCCGGTAAACCAACCTTACGCCACTCGTAAATGCTCCACGATAATTTAACCACCCCTTAGCTCCAAATCTAACCCTTCTATCTTTTTGCATCCAACTGTGCTCTAATTTGGAACAATCTGTTATAACGGTAGCCAAAAGCTGCGATATTCCCGTCTGACTAACGCATCGTGTGAGCCCCGAAGGAAGAATACAACAAGAGTGGGTAGAAAGCAGAAGTCTTGAAAAAACCTAGTACAGCATAATTTAAGCAAGCGAATGCATATGCACAAGGTTGGACCAATAAGATGCTGGTCACAAGAAAGTCACGACTTCATTTTCTGAATGTGTCATGGGGGGTTGACGTGCGAGTCTACAGTTTGCCTGGACAGTTGAGCAGATCTGCAGACAATGCACTTGTGTGCGTGGACGGCCCGGTTGGTTGCCTTGTTCACCGGCCGCGCTGTCGCCGCCGCGGCGCCGCCGGCATGCGCCCGCTGTACATGCACTCTGCGTTGGTGGACCGGAACGGACGCTTGGCGTGGGAACGTTGTTCGGACAGCATGTACTTAAGCGGGCCCGTAACACCTTCCCTGTTGGAGCTGAATCGTAATAATAAAATGTTTATTATGCCAGTTTAAACGCAATTATAAAGAGTCGGCAATGCACCTCTTGGGTGCCTTCCAAAACCTCGAAGACCGAAAAAAACCTATAACAAACTCCCTATGTTGCAGCCAGTATTGGTTTTGTTTCAGGTTTTGTGTTTTGTCAATACTGGGCGAGATAGGGAGTTTGCTTCAAGTGAAAAAACCTGCCTTCAATTGTATGATACAAACAGAATAAATGTACAGTTGTAAGCTGAGTTGACACATCAGCAGGAGAAATGTTGCATATCGTTTAAGGACATTAGTTCGAGACGGAGAGGGTTCGCACAAGAACACAGTGTTCTCATTCTTCCTTCAATACTTATCGGCAAAAGTTGCGCGCTATCGGCTGAAGGGTTAGCAGACTGCGGGCTGCTGCTTCAGCAGCATTATCTTCAGCATGAAGCCTGGCGGCGCTCAAAGTCCACGAACGCCATCAGAGTGAAAGAGAGATTCCACCGAGTCAGCACCCAAAATTCGTGAAAGTTGTCCCGAATGTAGAAAACTAGTTATAGCTCTCTTAAACACATGGTAGCTTTGCTGGGTTTTAATACTTTTAAGCAGCTTATTCCAGATTGATATGGTGTTTACTGAAAAGAATTGCCGGTACTTAACTATACGTGCCATAGGAAAAAATAAAAATACGTCTCGATCACTGGCGCGTCGAGAGTGCACAAGCTGCCTTATTGTACTGAGAGGATTAAAGGTTTGACAATTTAAAAGTTTAAACAGTAAAAAAGACCCTTCTGCAATCTACGAAGCCACAGGGATCTAGCTTTATAAGTTCGCACCTATGTTGGTAGGCTAAGTTAGGGTGTTCTGTAGTGAAAACTCTTCTAGTGAAGAAGTGCTGCACCGATTCTATTTTCTTCCGTTCACTAGTGCGCAGAAGACCGAATAGGGGCGAGCCGTATTCAAGACTAGGTCTCACGTTCATATTATAAAGGCTAGTTCTAACCTCTATAGTCTTAAAATTTCTACGGATAAATCCGGTGGTTCGGCGTGCTTTCGAGACTATCAGGGCACA
>JAYGXS010000001.1:23187798-23224293 GCA_036362985.1 Ligula intestinalis
GGTAAGAGTTAAATGCATGTAAAACTAGTCGCAATATCAGATCATGTAGACGAAAAGACGGTGCGGTTGGGCGGAACGCCTACGGTTTCCACAGACATAAGGCAATACCCAGCAATCGCAACGCATGGGTCAGGAAGGTGGAGTGATGATGCTGGTGCGGAGTTGGATAGATCTCATAAAGGTGAGTTTCAGGAAAGTTTGTCGTAATAGTTTCTTTGTTGCAGGTGCAGTCGAGCAATGCGGCAGCCACTCAACGACCAGCAAAGAAAGCGAAGATCGCCACGCATCGAAGGAAGACTGCGGCGGAAGCGACGAGAGAAACATACCAAAATCACCCGGGGGGAAGGTAAAATGAATAACTCATAATTCAGCTCGTAGCATGTGCTGCAGCCAAAACTGAACTGCACAACGGCAAAGTTTACTGCAGGCGGGTGGCCGAAAGGAAAAAGAAGCGGAGGAAGCTGGATCGACGAGAGTCCAATACAATGAAAGAATAAGAATGCGGATGCTGCCACAGGTAAGACAGCTAAGCGGAAGCTGTAGTATTTGTAGGCACCCGTGTAGAAAGAACGAACCAACCGAAGCCACCACATGCGGTCGAAGGGGAACGGCTTAAACAGTGCGGAAGGATGCCGTTTGTAAATATTTTTCTGTAAATGTTATTTTGTGTGAGTAAAAGGAAACACTGAATTACAAGTTTTTGAGGTGTGGGCGAGGAAATAGGATTATTCCGTCGGCGTTTTACAGAGGCTTAGTCCGCGGATTATGAAAAGTGTAACCGAGGCGAACTGTTGTGGTAAACCTAAATGACGTGGAGCATGGGGACCGTAATTGAGACGCTGGAAAATCCCTAAGTATGGGACCGCAGAGTTAGCGGCTACAGCCGAAGCTGTACCAAGAAACGACCGGGAACAAGAGATTCGACCGTACCGATTAACCGATGAGTAAACTGCACTATTCACTCTTAAGTTAGTTGGTTAATAGCCCAAATTGAATCAGGGGTTCCCACCGGAGTCCAAACGGGGTGCAGTTGGGGAGAGTGAGAAAAGTCGCGACCTTGGCTGGCTTGAGCCAAAGATGGGGGGCGTGAGTTGGGTGCCTGGGCGGGAACTGCAGACGATCAGATGGTGGCAGGCATGCGGCGAGACGCAACAGCCGGGACGACAGCAGGGTGTAGTCGAGTCCATCCGGCGTTAATGCTGGCGAATGAGCATAAGTTAGCCACTAAGTCGCTGTGCCAGAGCACAATGAGTCACCCGGGGGGGGTGACGTCCCGAGGTAGCAATCGTCAACGGATAGTAACCCAGAAGGACTGGGGGATGGTAGCAGGACCTCGGTGAAATGGCTCACTGTGCTTGCAACCTCCCTGGCCTGGTTAGCAAACGTGCAGAGAGTCGGTCGGATTGTTCAACCGAAGACTGTATGGCACTCCTCACTCGACCGCGTGGACGGTGAGGAATAGACAAGTTTGTTGATCGTAGGGATCATGTCCGTTCCCGCTCAGGAACACAATGGCTCCGAGAAAAACGGTCGGTAAGAAGGGCAGAGGCGCGAAAATTGGGACACCTTGAAAAATTTGTAATGTCTGGAAAATTAAGCCTACTTAAATTTTGAAAGTAGATGGTTATTCTAGGTTACGGAAAATTCCGACCCCTAGAGACAACCTCACCACATTTATTATTTGCGTCCAGTTATAAAAGACAATGGATGATAATAATTCAACATGTCTGGATGGGGCTGATAGTTCTGCCCAGTTTATTTCTGGATGGTTTAAGTATCCTGCAATTATCGTATATTCTGTTTGGATATTTAATATAGCATCTAGTAGATTTGTAAGGCCCGTGTGGTCATAATTATATTCCGTAGGGATGTACAAACATCCAATGAGAATGCTTTTGAGGGTCTTGGATGTTATTATAGCAGTAGATACGGAGTATAATTAGGGGGGGGAGGGGTTTGGCAGATTTGACTAATTCGATTGACCAAATTATTAAAAATTTGTTGACTTGGTGGAATTTGGAGTTCTGTCATAGCTGAATGATAGAACGTTGACTGTAAAAGTCTACCCTGCTAAGTCTTCGACTTCTACCACGGCTTCGAATTCTACCACGGCTTCGAATTTTTCACATTCGGGTCAATTGACATACTGACTAGGCAGCCCATTCTTTGCTTCTAATTTTTGATTGGCAGTCACTATGACCTTCAGATTACAAAGTAGACCAATCAAAAGGCAAATGCCTCTTCCCACCGTTTGTCTCGTTACTGTTAATCTGGCTTCTGCACTTTCGTATACGAGAGTCCAACAGGTCTCTGTTAGATTAATTTGCATAAAATGGTTTTCGAGTCCCTGGTTGCCGATGTTATAAATCGGTTTCTCGGGAGCTACCTCGAGAAACTGAATGCCTCCCAGCTAAGATTGGGTCTTCTGTCAGGTTTGCTCTTTTAATTTGTTGAACGCATTCTCGTAAGGCAACGTGGTTTTGGAGAACGTTGCTGTTCGGACCACTGCGTTTGATGACTTATCTTTACCAGTGCGTGTACTCCACGGATATATTGGTATGTAAAATAGCTTGCTTTATCTTTTAGGTCGCCTCACTCTTCAAATTCCGTTTAAAAATCTCTATACCGAACCCGTAATTGCCGAATTGGATGGTTTGCATATTCTAGCCGTCCCAAATTCCGGTACGTTTATCTTAAATGTTCAGCTTACAGTGACAGAAATGGAATACGATGAAGAGAAGGAACGTCTTTACCGGCGCGAGGCTAAACAGAAAACATTGGCCGCTATTGATGCAATGAAACTCAAAACAGATACAGGTTTGAGAGTTTAGTTTCTAACTCAAAATTAAGTCCCTGATGATGTCCCTGATTCCTTTTTGGAAAAGCTCGCCGCACAAATAATAAAAAATGTTCAGGTTAAGATCGAAAATATCCACATTCGATACGAGGACAAAGTTTCTGTTCCCGGACTCGTGTTTTCGGCTGGTTTCACTTTGAAAAAGCTGGCATTTCAGGTAATTCAGAGCTCGTAGGGTGGATTTTTTAGACTTGTGACCATGCGAAAAATCCATTATCAATCAAGGATGAGTCTGTTAGAGAATTCTACAAGGTACTCGAAATTTTGTCATTGATCTCGTTAGAATGTTGAACTTGACTCATTGGCGGTTTACTGGAATCACAACTCAAAGCTTTATTCTAATCTCGCCCGTGGTGTCCTTCGCGTAAATCTTTTAAATTAATAACTTGTGGTAGAATGTTATGGAGTCCACTATAGCCAGTCCCGAACAAAAACCGTCCGCCTTCGACTACAGTAATTTTTCCTTTAATGTTTCATCCTCTCTTGGTAGTTATTCAACCAATTTCTTTCGATGCGCTTCTCCATGTGCATATGCAGCCAGAAAAAGTCAGTTTTAAGGTCCCACAGCTATCAGTGGATGTGAAGTTTGAGGAGATCGAAGTTTCCCTGCAGAGAAATCAGTATACGGGTGCTGTTTTGTTCTTGGATTCAATCGACAGAATGATTCTACAAAACAAGTTCTGGAAATACAAAAATTCATCACAGTCCAGAAAACCAAGCATACATCGGTATGTACACCCAGCACCTCAGTTAAACTCCCCCTACAGATTTTAATAAATAAGCTGTTTATCTCTCGTTTGATTATGCTGCTACTGCGTGCTATATAATATTATACCATCTTTCAGATGGAATTATGCATATTCAGTTGTACTTCATGAGGTCGTCCTTCGACGTCGGAGAATGTGGGACTGGTCCTATATTAAGCAGCATAGGGCGATGGTAAAACACTACATTGAACTTTGGACCAAAAAACTATCAAAAGAAACCCTTAAACCCGACGAACTTGCAAAAATCCAGGTAAAATACCAGCTCCTGCAATACTCAGCTTGTGGAATACCATATTTTGTGACATGCTATATTGAAGGACATTAATTTCAAATAAATTCTAGTGATCCGAGTGAGCATTTGTCAGAGTTGTACATTATTTGGATAACTTCTATCTTATACGCTTTCCTGCAGTTTTATGAAGACGAGCTAGACGTCTTAAATTTGACACTCGCCCGACAGCAGGCGGAGCTCAAGGTACGTAATCACTCGTATTTAAAACTTTTTAAATCAAACTCTTCGCTGCCTGATAGCTGCAAGCTATCTTTATTTCTTCTGTCTTATTCCGCCATTTTATAGAAGTTGTCGATGACTTTCATCTTTGTGCACAATTTTGCGGGTTCGCTGCAGCTTTTTAGTGTTCATCGCTACCGAAAAAATGCTAATATTTTGGAGGGCCGTATTTTTAGAAAAGAAGGCTAAGTATTTGATCAGATGCAGTTCCTACTTCCTTCTTTCACTTTTGTCCGATTTTCAAGACACATTCAAAGAAAAAGGTAAGAAGTGTTGTCTGTAGCACCAAATATATTTCGTAACTGCACGCACTACAAGTTTAGTGGTAAAGGCTATCCATGCAACACGTCCTTTACAATTTTCACTTTTATCGTTTGATCAAACTAACAATGTCGCTAAATCATACACAATCGCAGTTTCCCTTTAACAATTTTTCGAACAGCATTCTTTTTTATTACATTAATAAAATTTGTCCTCACTACCCATCAATTTGGCGAGTGTTTCACTTACACACAACCGCACTATTTATCAGCTCTTCTGGTTAGGGTTTCCCTGCCTTGCTTATTCACCATATTTACCTCATGCAGAAGGCTTGGAAGAAGTTCCATCGGGTAAGAAACTCTACGGTAACGTAGCTGTTGTTTGCATGTGTCGTGTGTTCTAGCTGGCTTTTGTTGTTTGGAAAAAAAGGGTGGCGTGCCCATCGCTTTTCTTCAGGTTGTTAGTGTATACTGTGAGTGTGTGCTTTCATGTGTGTACGAATTACTTAATGGCTGCTTCTTCTCAGAAGCAAATGAGTATTTCAACGATGCTTGTTATCTAAATTCTTTTGCCCGAGCCCTTTAAGGTAGTTGATTTAACAACCATAGATTGCAATAATCTACTTGTGACAGCTGGCATTTGCAGTACCCTTTTATTAATTAATGTATTCTTTACCTTCACCGCCTTTTAGTAATCTGCCACCATTTACCATCTTGTGCACAATCTGTAACGATTTTAGGTTCTATCGGTTTTCCCAACCTTACTTAACTGCTGAATCGTTTTCTGATTAATATTAAACTGCTCTAGTGACCTCAGCGAACACCAAAAGATGTCAGTTAACTATTTCTGGTCTACAGTCTTCATCTAGCAGTACACTCTCTTTCAAGGCTAAGCATTTTGAAGTCTAGAATGGAATCGTTCGCTCTGCGAGACGGATCGGAAGCTTTCTATTCTTTTACACCTATAATTCTTGTGTGTACGCGTGTGCGCCTTTCTATCGCCTTTTCCTCGCACTGAAGGCTGCCAAACGGAAGGCTCAAGAAGTGAAAAAGTCTGGTGGCTGGTTCAGCGGTTGGTTCTCTCGTGGAAGTGACTCCAACCAAGCCGACCAGGCGACCGGAGCAGCAGGGGAGGGTGGCCAGATCATGCAGCGCGTTCAGATGGAGATGACTGCCGAAGAGAAGGCCAAACTCTACTCGGCTATTGACTACTCTGAGGACACCAGTCGTGCCAATTTCCCTGCTGATTACATAAATGCTATCCTCAACTTCTCTCTCCATGGACTTACTTTAACGCTTAATAACACGGAGCTCAGGTGCGTGCTGTGAAAGCGTTTAGAAGCTTGTGTTACCCTTTTGAGTTCTTATGAAGAAGGTGCATCCTATCGCACTGCTAAATAACTCGAATGCAAAAGTTACTCAAACGCTCGTGGTGACCATTGGGTAGCAATGGCGCTCTTGGCGGACGCACTGGAACAAGGCTGTGGAACAAGCGTCCACAGATTGAATTTAGATAATTTAGGCCTTCCTTTACAATGAGTTTGATCTGTAACTTCCACTATACAGGTTATTGATCGCATAAGCCAGCGGATATTGCTTCCCGGGTATAAATGTGCAAGCGTTTTTACATACAAGAACTAGTCCAACTGGTTTACAAAGTAATTATCCTCCCAATTTCGAAGATCACAAGAGGAGCTTGTTGGATGTTGATTTTAGCGGCACTGTCTAAGTTTGGTGACCCAATTAATAAAACTATGACTATAATTCTGAAAGGGATTTTGGCTATTAAAACGTTGCGTTGGAAGTGCGCACAAGGATTTATCATGCAAACAGATCTCACGGTACTTCAAACACATCGAGGGGAGGTAATTTTTGAGGCGTAAGATTATATCATATTGATGAAATACATAAAATGTTAGTTTGTGGAGATTGACGCTTTATTTAAATTATATATTCACAGGAAGGCTATTTGTCGTAATATGGATCCACCTATGCATTTGTAAACATCTCTACCGACATATGTCTAAAGAGAGTATTTAGTCTGAGAATTTTTTTAAGTCACCCACATCCAAAAAATCTGAGCCCCGTATTTGCCCGCACATGCTCGCCTTGATTATTGATAGATATATGTTTGAGCCAACTTTTTAGCAGCACAGCACGTTCACTCCGCTCCCCTCTGTGGTTCTACAAAGTTGGCACAGTTGACATTCAAAAAATCCATACGAGCTCTCGCTATATTTCCTCTGTTTTTACTGCAGTTTTGCTGTTTTATGTCCTAGGAATGATCATTTGGAAAACATGAAATTTTTATGCCCAATTTACAAGCTAATTACTTCTGGTACCTACATTTTGTTGCTTATTTGCCTTCTTTAGTGACCCTCGCATCGTAAGATTTCAGCTTGAGGGATTGACGTCCAAAATTATTCAACGTTCCGGAGACCGTGCTTTTGAGTGAGTGCAGATTCCATTTTTCCATTACCACATTGCGACGTGGAGTAGATGACGCAAATAAATTTATAAAGTCCACCTTTCACAGTATCTTTTCAGTCGCATTTACAGCTTACTGCAACGTCATTTAGGCAATAGGTTCCCATTTTTTTTGCTTTAAAATTCTGTTTTAAATGCGGTACAATTCGGTCGAAGCTACCTAGTTTTTCACCATTGGCTCAAATGAGTTACGAAAATCTGCCAACCCCCTATTATTAAGTAGCATTTTCATATTAATTATCTTGTGACAACATACCAATATATTTTAGTTGCATCAGAATGCTGACCATTAACCGTGCTTCCACCCCAGTGCATTTAAAAATCATCATATGCCAATGGCTGCTTGAGTAGTATGCACTTTTTTCATTCATTTTCAGCGCCACTATAAATTCAAATACATTTTCTAGAAGGCATGCATAAAATACCCCTCCTTGTACCCATTTGACAGCAGAGTACATCTTTTCCAAATCTTATATTTAGGAAAAATGAATTGGAAAAGGCAGTCGATTTTTATCGCATGCGTTGTTTTCCAGTCAACCGAAAAGAAACGCATTAAAGTTTGAAATTTGGAAGCGACTGGAATATCGCTGAATATTGTCGCATGTAAATTAATAGTACAATCCCACATATGTTATCCTTCCTAACTGCTAACCAATTTCGTAATATCGATTAACGTTTTATGAAAAAATCCCCCATACTGTATGCCGTTCATCCTCCTCATGGTGGTTATTATCGGTTGGTAACTGTCATGAGTAATATTTCCCTCGGCGAAGTGTTTTTGCACCTCTGCTAGGTGATCTGATATTCTGAAAAATTGCACGTCATCAGCCACCATCGCCTTTTGTCTTGGCTACTTACGGCGCTGGCTGCCTAATTTTAAGGGCATAGACAATAGACACAAAGACTTAACATGCTTATAATTTAGCGGTACTTGCCCCTTTTTCCATCCATTTCTTATCAATTGTTTTCATTGGCTAAAGTTTCTCGCTCCGCCTGGGCACTTTGGAGGCCTTTGGTGCCAAGAAGGCCGATACTGGAACCCTGCCCATCCTCATCTCCAGTGACTCCTCTGTCGTCGTTTCGGGTTCACGGGACGGTTTCCAGGCCTCCTTACTGACTGTGGAGTACTCGAAGAACCCGCTGGATAGGAAGGCGGACGAACGACTCCGGGTGGTGGCAGATCCACTGGAGTTAATCTACGATGCTGACACGATTAACAGGATTGTGGATTTCTTTAAACCACCCGCAGACCTGCGCTTGGATGAGTAAGTGCCCTCTTCTTTTAACTATGGGTGGCGGCTGACATAGACCACAAACTTTCCTGCAATTTGGTGTTTGTGGCGATGGGGACGCGTTGTTGAGAAATAATGCTTCCCCGAGCGTTGACGACTGATTGCGGGTATCTGAGTTCGCGGGACTAAGAGTCAGGCTGTATGCATGCGTTTGAGGGTTGGAAGCAGAGATCTTGACGTAGTAGCTCCCGCGTGAGGTAGCCTGTGTGCTATTGAAGTTAAGGGAATTTGGTTCACGTGAATTGCGGAGCTAGCACTTGTGCGGCATGCGTAAACCGGGACACTGTGTCAGTTCAGCTATTGCTTCCAAACTCACGTCGTGCAGTTTTTACGCTTGAAAAAATATGCGGGTGGGGAGAACAAATAAGTCCGATGCCGGTTTTACCAGCATGTTGACTACTTAAAAACTTAGTCACGTGTTTCGCTGATATTTTGTGGCTGAAAACCACAAATTCAGGCGTTTCGTTACAGGACCAATTGTTTTACCCAACTCTATCTCGGAACAAGAGTGAGGGAAAAAGCATGTGTATCTTTCAACACGTCTGTCCTCAGCAATCGTGTCGTTAGTGTTTCATCTCACTGGGCTCCTTTCCCTTGCCGTTTCCGCTATCGTCTTCCATCCTGACCCCCATAGTTGTGCGTCAAATAGGCGGAAGAATTTGTGAGTAATAAGTTTTTTATTTTCTAGAAACATTTTTAGCTACTGATTTACTCTTTCTTCTGGCTGCAAACTCATTTTCTTGTTATGGGCTAGTGCGACTGCCCGTACATTTAACTGTGGGTACCATTTGCAGCGGCTGTCCACAGAATGCATTTCTTTTCCCTGTACTGTGCAAAGTAATCGGCTTGATTGTGAAAATGTCGGTCCCCTATTTAGCCGTCTGAATTGACGCTCTTGTTTATCAACTCAATCAGAATTAATGTTTGCTGACGTATACTTTCTCCTTGTTATTCCCCTCAACCCTATTCTTCATTTGGCAGTCTTCTCTGGAAATTTCGCCAAACTTCTAGGCTACATTGAGTGAGACCTGTAACGGTATAACAGGCTGTATTACGGATGCGCCTCATCGGTACTTACGTAGCGTTCCGCCTCTGGCGCCCACGATGCCCTACCTGTCATGTGATCAAAGTTCTAGTCATACAAATAGCGCCTTGCACAGCCAATTACCAACGCCCACAAACACTATTATCGCCTGGTAGTTTCACTGTCGACTCCGACGAAGTCCACCATGTGCTCGACGGCCCAGTGACCGGGAATTGCGCGTCCATTAGTTTTGAGTGGTAGCAGACTCGCGTTGCATCTACCGCATTCTCTATTCCCTCATTCGCCTATACCCGGTTTTAAGAAAATTGGAGGAGGACCAAGTACAAGTGTTTGGCGTGGGCGGAGCTGGTAACACTGATTCAGAGCCCGTGCGGCGTGGAAGTACCACCATGGTCACATATGACTAGTGTGGCGTGAGCCTGCATCCACGCGTGCCCCTAACGCACCTTTTTGACAGTAAAGTGAGCGCAAGTTGAATAACACGCCGAACCCTAATCTAGCCTACGTGTTGGTCCATCATGGAACGTTTAGGTGGCCGACTATCTCCCAATTAACTGATCAAACGACCAGTGATTGACTTCTAGCATTAGACACAACTAACTTCGTGTGTGTGTGTGCGTGCGTGTGGCTAAAGTTGATCTCACATCCTTGACCACCACACGTACATTTAGAAGATGAAACATGACTGTCGGCCTGTACACTGTGAGAGGCAAATTGTAGTGCGGCTTTCCGCGAAGACTACCTCGATCTCAATGGGTGTCAGGGTGAAGAGAATAAGAAGATTACGATCATCAGCAAAAGAGCTACCAAGACGCTGACGACTAGGATCCGGTACACCGTGCAGTGCGTCGCAGAGTCCGATGATAGCTCTGCCAATATGGCAGGAAAAAAAGCAAGTGCATCCCTGCGACACCTTGCGACCTCTGTTGGAGACCGGGAAACCCATATGATGCCACCTGTTCGAACCCGAGCAACTGCGTTATTTCTTCGATCACCATCGTTGACTAGCACCATGGCGCCCGGTGCAACCGACGCGTCTGTTTCCAACTCGGAGGGCATGGTGGTAGCAGTGGTTAGAAGAAAGCATTGCGCATTGACTAACGAGGTGTACCGACCAGCCTGACAATTACAACGCGCTACCCAACCACGTGAAAATTGGTTCAATGTGGTGTAGGCGTTGCCTACCCCTCGGAGGTGTGCTTTCTAGTATCAAGTGCCGTATATAAATGTAACACGTGGACGTATGTGTCTAGTTTTGCCACGATGGTACCACTGCCGAATGTTGTCGGCACATTTATTTAATCGCCAAGTGAACGAGCCAAAACT
Source organism: Ligula intestinalis (assembly GCA_036362985.1). Taxonomy (NCBI): domain Eukaryota; kingdom Metazoa; phylum Platyhelminthes; class Cestoda; order Diphyllobothriidea; family Diphyllobothriidae; genus Ligula; species Ligula intestinalis. Next base: position 23,198,344 of record JAYGXS010000001.1, read on the forward strand.
CCACGAACGTACTTCGAGCCAATGTTACGAAGGAATTCACGTATTAGCGCCCTCCTAGTGCTGTAGACGACGTCGCCGATATTGTGGCTTAGGCCTCAAATCATGAACTTTGATCCTTTATTGAGGGTGAAATTTTTTATTTAAAAGTTACTAATGGTGTTAAAGGGCGTACCATGTTGCGACCTTGTAGTCTGGGGGCGGAGGGGAGAGTGATATGCCTACGAGGTAACGGTTGGGAGACCCCTGTATAAACGCTCAACGCATAATGCAGATCACAGAACCGTCCATTACGAGAGAGGCAGACGTACGCTTTATTTTGAAAATATAATTCCAACATTTTCAGCAAAAACGTCCTCTATTCATCATAAACAAAATTTGGCACACTAACTACATAACACTGGGTGGGTACAATTGCGTAACTGCCGAACCCTGAAATTGGCAACATCATGGCGACCCGTCCTCGAGTGAGTCGAAAAATTTAGGCACAATTAAAGTTCCCTCAAAACGTTGCTAGCATTGTGCGTTTATGAGCTCATTGCTGTAGTTCGAAGAAACAAATGGGGGCAAAAATCGGTTCATAATGGGCTTGATAGACCAACCGATGTATATGTATAAACAATTTACATGGGAATGGAGATCAAAAAGTGGCGGCTGTTTCAAAAGTCCTTACACTTAAATGCGGCCACCCAAATGCACCAGTTTTCTTATCTCCACGTTCTTCGGCGTATAAAGTGATCTGCGCAAGGAATCGACTATAGTAAGGAGAGCAGAGCACTAGCACAGACCGCGCTTACCTTTTTCATATTCCGGTAACAAGAGCAGGCCAAAATTACTGGCGACGAGATTAGAAGAGACTAATTTATCGGGTGGCTTGTCAGATCTTTGTGTGCTACATCACAGTGTGGTAACCGCGTTGTAGGACTGGGTTTACAGTGTCCTCCATTTTTGATTTCGATGCACAAGGAGGTGACGGCAAGAGGTTGGTATATACTTCTGACTAGTACTTTCTTCCCCCCAATCCCACTCCCTTAGGATTTCCTCCTCCGTTCTACCGTCAATTGACGAAGTCAAAGCCATGACAACTACTGGGCTTCGGTACATGGCCAGCCAACGCACCTACACGGATGTCATGATTGACGTTCGTCCAAGCTGCTTCCTACTGCCCGAGCTGGGTGTCTATAAAGAGTGAGTTTCCCCCTCCCCATGCATCTTCTCCAATTCAGCCTTCTTTGATGCACTTCAATGGCCCTTCAAATCGACTTCTTACTATTTCCCGATGTTAGGGACCATTATGGCTACGCATAAAGTCCGAATTTTATATTACCGGACGATATAAGTTTGCTTGAGGAAAGCTGCCCTACTCAGGTTTCGTAAAGGACGGTGCCACCATTCATACTACTGTTAACTAGTTCTGTAAAAATGTTAGTGTGTTACTGAAACAAGTGGGCTGGATTTTTTGTTCTACGGCTTTACCAACGGCCTTGTTACGAAACACCTCATGGTACCCTCACCAGGCTAGCCCTCTACGCATTGACAATTTGACCGTTGGTTGGTTGGTTGGTTGGTAGCCCATGTTGGATCAGGGGTTCCCGCCGGAGTCCAAACTGGGTGCAGTTGGGAGGTGGAGAAAAGCCGCGACCTCGGCCGGCTTGAGCCAAAGGTCCTCGGACAATTTGACCGTCGATTCCGACGGTGTCCAGCGTGTGATCCACGTGGCGATGCAGAGACGGTGACTTAAGCGTGAGTTAGTTTTTGATGGTAGTAGACTTGCATTGTATCCACCGCACCCTCTCTTCCGTCACGCGCCTATGCCAGATGTTGGGAAAATCAGAGGCAAGAACAAACACAGGTGGTTGGCGTAGCCGGCAACAATAATTCAGATCCCGTGCGGAGAGGGATTATCATCAAGGCCACACGTGACTGATACGGCGTGAGCCTGCACCTACGCGTGCCACTAGCGTCCAATGAAAGCAACGACACAGAGGCCTCCTCACGCAGCTTGGGCCTCCGTGTCAAACACCCCATCGTACACTAATTGGTCACAACCTGGACTTTATGAGGATTGTGGGCATCGGAACGGAGATGCTCCTAATGGCCGCCACCCGCCGCGCTTGGGATTGCACATTCCCTTTGGCCACTGACCTAGTGATTAAAAAAACATGGAGAAACCTATCTGTCACGGTTTTAAGATAACCTCAAAAATTCGATTAAGCTTCGATATACGATTGTCAGTCAACTAATTGTGGCCAATTCGCGGGTATTATTTGTTCAGTTCTTGCTTCCTATTAGTAGGAGTTCAAACTGGCTCCTGTTTTGCTCTTATTTCTATCTTTACAACGAAATTAGTAGTTAGTTATGTATAGTAACCTACTGTACGGGGATGTTTATAAAGAATCCTTACCACATTTTTAATGTCGTGACAGCATAAAGAAAAAAATTATGCAAAGGAAGCGCAGGGTCCCTATTCAACTAACTGCTGGATATCATTCGTTCTGGTTTTTGCAAATCCCCTACTTCTAATCTCTATGTCTGGTGGCAGCTTGCGCGTCGTGATCCCATGCTATAAATAAACTTTTTTGGCAGGGGAATCCTTTTTTCTGGTATTCGTGTGTGATTCCAGGCTATGAATAACGTTTTTCGGCAGGAAATTCCTTTTTCTAGAATTTAAAAGAAGGCCCATTTGTATCCCTCTGTCGACCCGCGCTCCCTCTACTGAAGCTATTGCCAAGTACCTTTACCTGAATCTCTTTCTCTTCCAGGAAGTGCCGTCTGATTTTGTTGGACTTAGGAAGTGTTCGTTTACGGTCCGCGCCCGCAGAACTCGCCCTGCCTCGATCTGCTGACAAACAGGACGACGATCAAGGCCAGCCCTCCACCCTGCCTGGTCGTGCTCAGTCGGATGAGCGCTACAAACAGCTACTTCAGGCGGACTACGAACAACTGAAGGAACAGGCCTATGATCGCTTCCAAATCGAACTTTCCTCCATGCAGATCATTATGGTTCAGCGAGGTGAGTATATAGTAGCACACGCCTCCTAGGAGGTGTTTTCCATGGGTAATAATATCGCAGATTTGTATCAGTTTATCGATCCATCTGTCTCTGATCTGTGCTTCATTGCATTACCCTTTGTTATCAATGAAGGCGAGGATTGGCGCCAACTGAGGACGCAGGAGGATATGTCAAATCACATTCTGAGGCCACTTAAAATTGACCTTACTCTACGCCGATGCATAGTTCCCAAAGAATTCGCCCTGCCCCTGTAAGTTTACCATTCCAACTTGAACGGTTTTATCCTTCCCAGTTTACCCATCTATTTATGCCATACACTTCCGGTGTTCCTAGGAAATGCGGTTAACACCAGGCGAAGTCCTAATTTAGATAACAAAAACTTGTCTGGGCTATCTCATCTAACCTGAAAAACCATTTCCGTGGGACGAAACCCAACTGCCCATCCCTGATTTACACTACAGCACTCTGCCCTCTAGTTTTGCAGGGTTTTACAATACTTACAGTTGCTGACTGTGTCCAACCTCGGCGTTTTTACTGGATTGGATGCCCAACAGATGTTTGCCGTAAAACCCCCAGTCTCGGTACGGAAAGGTTTCTCAGCTTGAAAAAAGGTTCAACTTGCACGTCAGGACGATATTTCCATCGTAGGGCGAATTTGGAGACCGATGTTCGAGCTTTGCCTCGCAGCATCTGTTTCTGAACGGGGGGAAGTTTTCTTGTCGGCTGCGTTGGCCTTCACATCTCACCCAGGCGTAAATATTGTACGTGTAAGCCAGCCAAAAGGGCGCAATTTGATTGGCCATATTTATACCCTAGATCCCGCATGGTTGCCGTCTAAATTGCCAATTTGATCGAGCTAGTTCTGGGGGTGAAGAATTCGATTTAGCTGAATGACTTGGTACGACAACGCCTATACTATCGAGGGACCGGCAACAAACGGCGTGACCAGTCTGGAAAAAAGTTGATCGGAATTGCCTTCATTTTTCCCCTTCATACCCTGGCAGGACCCTGAAATAGGAACACTCCCATCACATTCCTTGTGCCATAATTCAGGAGAGTAAATATTCCTGTGCCCTTAATCTAACAATAATCCTATTTCAAACCTTTACTTAATTTTAATTGAAAGCCATCCGTATTACGGGTGGTTCCGGTTCGCTTGTCCTGCCAAAAGTGGAACATCACACAGCAATCCACTTGACAAGTGAACTAGATTTCGCAACTTCGCGGTTGCATAAGCTGCTTGACCGTCCATGGGCGGTAGCTTGATGCAGAGGTTAACTTGGGCAACTATTCGGAGAGATCGGAAGCTGTGTCAAAATAGGTTTGAAACTAGTATGCTAGTATACAAACGACATACGCAATCATTTCAGCTTCACCTTGGATAACTAACCGTTAATAAGCCACATCGTATCCCAGGTGGCCAGGTGGTCATTAGCAGTATACCTATGAAAGATTAGGTCCGTGTCTCGACTCCCTCTCACCAAGTTTAAACCGCTGTCTGGAGCCAGTTCATCTGTCTGTGATCGCTTAATTCGCCGTCCAGTGATCCGTTTCGAGTAAGTCACCATAGGTTAGCATTTTGTTTGGAAAGCTCTTTCTTCTTTTTCTTCTTCTTCTTCTTCTTCATTTCCAGCGGTCAGTTTGATCATATTTTTCTTTTCTCGCTCAGCCCATCAGTAATAAGATTTCCCAGCCCTTGCTGGCCTTCCTCCAAGGTTATCATGTTTTCTGCTGGTTTTAGGTTTCGCGTTGATGGTTGCCTGCCGTTACTAGCTGTGGATTTGACGGACACCGTTCTGGAGTCTCTGTTGGATATCATCATCCACATCCCCCTGCCTGAGGCTGATCCCTCTCTGAAGGTGCCTACCGATCCTGATGCACTCCTGAAGGTGAGTCAGACAGTGCCACCCCAGTTGCTAAACTTTGAAACGAAAAAGACATTCGTGGCAATGTTTCGGACTTAATCGACTGTGATTCCACATTCAGTAGGACAGTGTTGGTCGCGTAGTCAGCCAGTGTCCTCGCACGAAGTCGCCACCGTTAAGACCGCATAAATCCCTTCCGAGACCTCAGTCAGTGTCCTAGATAAACAATGCGTGCAGTAGTATACAAGCTTGCTGGACTCCAGTCCGAACATCAAATGGCGGGAATGTATTTTTTGTGGATCAGGACTCAAGCAGTGTTGTGTGGCATGCCCTCCAGCTCCATTGTTCGCTACAGGAACTTGTAATAAATGAAATCGAACGCTTTTAGCAAAGTCAATCACTTCGACTGAAATACAGCATGCCTTCGAACGCCACTCTTCTGGGGACAAAATGTTCTACAACGGCTTTATAACGACTAAACCGTCTGCACTTTACAAAGGCAAATTGAAAGGGCAAATTGTACAAGAGTTCCTGTGAATACTACTACTACTACTACTACTACTACTACTACTACTACTACTACTAATAATAATAATAATAATACTACTACTACTACTACTACTACTGCTATTACTACTACCACCACCACCATCACCACGGCTGACTAAGCAGCTCCCTGTTTCTTGCAAAATACGCGAGCTTGTCTCAAATTTGGCCCGCCTAGTGAGTCCTTTCTTATTTTCAGGATGTCCAGTACTTCCCAACTGCGGCCGCCAACAATCAGTTCTCGGCCATGCAGGTCATGCGGACGGCCAACGCACTGGACAGCGAAGAAAGTACGTGGTACAACTCCGAGGAGAGCATTGATTCCGAATCCTCGATCGCATCATCCAAGGTAAGATTTGTTACTTCCTTCGCAAGTTTTGCTAAGGGTGTTTTCGGCCTGTATACACTGACACCGGTCCGTGTATGTGTACGGCGTTCCATGCAATCTTAACTGTTGCCATGACCTAAACTGTACTGCCGGTACCCTACTGAAGTGTCATTAACGATGACTTGCATGGCTGCATAAAGAGGACACGAGAATAGGAGCACCCCAGCCTTGCGATAAATTTCAGGAAAGGAAATATCATCGCGTCTCAATCCTAACGCTGACCTATGCATGAAACTGAGCTGCAACCTGAATCCTAACCCTAAACCCAGACGCTACAGTTAGCACGAATCCAAAGCATTAGCATAATTCTGACCCGAACTACGACCTTACCCTCACCTTAATCCCAAATCCACTTTTCACGGAATTTGGCGCAAAACCACATGCATTCTGTTCGCGGTTCTTATTCCTGTGTCCTGTTTAGGCGGCCATAGAAGTAATCCTTACTGTCGCGTCTTATGAACAATATTGCATGCTTTCTTCCCTGTACTTACTTCCCTTTGTTTAACATAGGTAGCCTCGCGAAAAAGTTCAGGAAGGGTAAGTTTTGTCGTGTCTTATCCCCTACACTTACCCTGACATAAAACTAAATTGTAACGTTAGCCTTACTTTAGCCCTACTGCAAACTTGAACCCTAATGTTAACAAAAAAAAGCATCCTCAACCGCTAACATACTCTCGACCCTAACTCCATCTCTGACCTTAGTCCCATTCGTAAGCCGAACCCATGCCTTTATCCTAAACGTAATTTCCCCGGACTTTGGTTCAAAGCCACGGGAGCTTATTCTACGAGTAACACGCATAACAGCAGTTCTTTTGGGGAGACTGTATAAGAGGTGCAAACAAATGAAGACGTGTTGATCGCCGATACACCTTATTCCCCCTATTCTTCGTGAAATCTCTATCTGTCGGACTTGATACTTAATCTGCCGATGTCAGCATCATCAATAACTGTCCCAGATTGCTAGATCACGTCATGCGCAGCTATATTTTTTTCTGGTGGCAAATTATATTCGATGAAACTAAACAACACGTGCATAAATTACGTCGATGTCTGGCGAGAACCAAATAACAAAACTTGCGTCCTTACTGCCATTCGTTTTGGAAATGTAACTTGTGGGAGATAATAAAAATAGGCTTTCGGGGCTTCGATTTTCAGACTAAGCTAATCCGGTTATGCTTCGGTACCGCTGCCGACGCAGCTCTTTTTCCTCTTCATACTTTTTTCAGTTTCTCTAAAAGGCATTCACCACATCGAGTGTCTCTTGCACATATCAGAATAGACGGTCAGCTTGGGCGTTCTGTGTGAACAGATTCCCACCTGGGCACGGTATTAAGTATGGAATAGAGCTTTTTTTGTTAATGATCCCCCAACTGGTTTAAACTGTAGTTCATCAACTCTCTCAGTACTGTAAATAACGTAAACATGAGCAATCTTGAGCTTTATTTTATCTGTTGTTCGCCTTTTCCTCATTTTCATCTGCCTTCACTGTGGAGTCCTGGTCCTGTTCTGCGTCTTCAACAGTCGTTGCCGCAGACTAATTGCGGTTAATGTCAGTGTGTGTGTGTGTGTGTGTGTGTGTGAGTGTGTGTGTGTGTGTGTGTCGTAGCCCATAGTTGGATCAGGAATCCCCGCCGGAATCCAAACTGGGAGTAGTTGGGAGACGGAGAAAAGCCGCGACCTCGACCGGCTTGAGCCACGGGGTCGCGGGAGTGAGGTGGGTGCCTGGCCGAGAACTGCAGGCGAACAGATGACGGCAGTCATGCGGCGAGACGCCGCAATCGGGACAGCAGTCGGGTATGGATGGGTCGAGCCGGTGTTGGTACTGGCGAAGGAGCATGCAGTAGCCACTGCGTAGCTGCGCCAGGGTACAACGAGTGACCCTCGGGGGATGTCGTTCCGAGGCCGCAATCGGAGGTGAATAGCCACCCAAAAGGACCGGGGGACGATAACCTCGTTTCTCCTCGACAACGACTCTCTGGTGGAGACGCTGGAAGTCTGTCTTGGTGGCAGAGCTATCAACAGGTAGATCCGCGAGAGACGAGGCAATAGCTTCCTTTTGGAGTGCTCGAATAGACGGCCGGACGTTAGGGCAGGGCTCGGGAGCGGTGCAACGGTGATGATTGGGATGGCCGGGTTGCGAACAACTCCACCAGAACTGCTGGCGTCAGAATTGGAAGGAGAAGTCCTTCCAAAATTTTTGCCAGTGGACTGAGGAGGGCGATTGGGCGATAGGACGTCGCTTGACTGGGCTCCTTGCCAGCTTTGATCAGGGTAATTATGGTGGACTGGCGCCAGCAATCTGGGATGATTGAAGTTCCCAGCGAAAGGTTGAAGAGGGCGGCAAGGTAGGCAGCCACCTTCGGGCCGATGTGGCGCACATGGATAGGCGCCAGACCATCTGGTCCTAGGGCTTTCGAAGCTCTCATTTTCTTGACGGCGGTGAGGATGGCATCAGCCACAAAGGAAATGTCTGGGAGGCGGAGCTTTATGGAGGAGACGAAGAAGGGAGTGCTAGCTTTTGGGACTGAGCGCCGAGCGGGGCGAGAACAGCTTGTTCATCTTCGCGGCGATCTTACCGTTGTTGGAAATGAACTTGCCGTCCCCGAAGCTAATAGACTGGTTAGATGTATCAGCCCGGGGTTTGGTCAGGTTGCGTAAAAGCTTCCAAGTGGCAGCTGAGTTGCCGCTGAAATTACAATCTGAAACTAGTTCATGCCAGCGTTGGCGTTTGCCATCGTTGATAGTCTTAGTGATTAAGCCGTATTGTTTGGTTTCGCTACACCAGGTTGATCCTGTACGCAGTAGCCTGGTTTACCGTTGCCTCTTCTGGATCGTCTAGTAGTCCTCAACTGTAACTGACCTGTTAAATATCCAAGTTGATTTCGTGGGTCCCTAATAAGGTCTTCTGCGTACCTGCTTTGTCACTATTTATGGCTCAAGAGTCCGACACCTATGTACTTCGCTCACACAGCTACCGGCTTTCTGTTCCACTTGCAGCAGTGTTTGCGTGCTAAGGCGGACTTTTTCTAAGCCTGCTGACCGCGGGTGATTTTATTATGCTTTCAAAAGAATCAGTTTAATCTTCTTGTTTCTTTTCGGTGATCATCATACAACGCGTACCGTAAGGATTGTCGGCTGTGTTAAATTGCAGCAGTGCCGTCTTTACCACGGAAACGGCGTTTTGGTTTATGATTTGTCTTGAAGGAAAATTTAAGGTATTTATGGACTACAGGATACTTAATTGGACATTTGATTTTATCTCATTAATATGCTATAACCGTATGTAGTTGGATACGAGGTCACCAAATTCTGTGACATCACTAACTCTTACGAATCTGCTCGCCTTTGCCTTGTGCGATTGGCTATAGTTTCGGGAAATAAGCGTTTGCTCTTGCTTCTCTAGGCATTTTACGACAATTGTTACGACACACCGTTTTCAAAATGTGCGTTGCTTTGTAAGCCGAGTAGCGCGCTCTGTATTTACGCTTATCCTTTTTTACCCTTACATTTTCGTACTAGTTACCCTTTCTGTGTTGTAACGATGACATCTGTGGTGTCGCCGTCTAATTACGCCTATCGGAATCCCCAAAGAAGAACACAATGAGAAGGACGTTAAAGTTGAAGCCACCCGAATGAGTCTTTCCTGTGTACAAAACCCTGAGTTGATTTCTCGGGTGACAGTTTTGCCGCTGGCGTTGTCCGAAGCTGCGGGGCGACGCCTGGACCTGAGATGGGCTGGCATGGGCACATTCACAACGAAGACACAAGACCTTGAGGCCGCTCCCATTTAACAATAAACCATTGTTGACAGTCGGCCGAAGGTGGCAACAGCGAAGGCATATGACCTTGAGGCAGTCCGCATTGACAAAAGAATCGTTGTAGGCAGTCGGCCACAGGCACGACGCGTCAAGACAGTCAACATTTAGTTTGGCTAGGCTCCTTACCTTCCCCACCCGTAAAACAATTCCCCTTATCACCACTCCTGTTTCGCATGACCCTGTGGTTACTAGTTGCAAGTTAGAGTTGCACCACCTACCATTACGCGACCTGTTTAATATCCAAGTTGATTTAGTTGGTGCTTTATAGAGCCTTCCGTCTACGCGAGTTTTGACTATTTCTCACCTAAACGTCCAATGCTATAATAATTTATTTGCACAGCCACCGGCTTGTTGCTGCTCGTACAGCAGTGCGTGCGTGTTAAGATGAACTTCTGCTAATCCTGCTAATAATCCGTCACCTTGACACCGATGAAGTTGTCCCGCCTGCGTATTAAACTAGGTGACCTAGATCACATTGCTGCAGGCGATGCTAACGATTACGACAAAACTCATTTCGCGTATTTATTTGTCGGTAGCGTCAACTCCTGTTCACTTCTTCGACTCCGTGATGTCTCATGTTTCTGCGCACCAATTTTTGATTGTATAAATTGCGTCATAAGTTCTTTTTTCCGAGATCTTATTTGACATTTATATTCCGATTTATGGAAGTTCGCAAACCAGTACGTGTGAGGCAGGCCTAGACGTGAATTAACCTACTTTCAGTGTCCTCATCTGACCTCGCCATTTGGAATACGCAAGATAGATGCTTCTCGTATCTCGCTGTTGGTGCTTTTGGGAAAAAGAAGTAGCCTAGGTTGAATGGGAAAGGAATCACATCCTGCCTCCTTACAAGGCTTGGGTAGAAGCCCCTGTTTGGCTGATAACCCTTCGGTCCGGCAATCAAGACTGTGCTCTCCGCACGCGGTATCTAATTCCATTCCTACATATCTGAGAATGTCTATTTATGCCGGCCTATTTTTTTGGGAGGCTTGTGCGTTTGAGTCGTCAGTGGTTATCCAGGACAGCAAAGCGTTCCGAAATCAGAAGACAGGATGGTCAATATGAATGAACCGGCACACAATCTGTGTCACTTTTGTTGTGGTTGCCTCATGCCTGATCTAGCCGACCTTGTACAGGCGCCGCGAGCTCTAGCGTGGGATCTGTAGAAGTTAACCCAATCCAGCGACAGAACCCGTCTCCCAGGGGTCCAGGAATCATCTAAATTTCCTACTGGTCTGTGTCGAGTGAGGCTTCGAGTTCGGTAGAGGCATCAAGTGGAGGGCTCAAACCATCACATTCATCTTTACTGTATCCTTTAAGACGCCCTTTTAATTTTCTCACATTCTGCAGTGAAAATGCTGCTAGTAACTCCAGGATCAGCCCATCTCATCGTTTTGAAGCAAACTGACCACCTTCTACGCGGTTCTCGGAAGACAATAAAAACTCAAACCTTACTCAATTACCACTTTTACTCATCTTCTCATAACCACCTCCTCACTGTTTAAACAATTTTAGGCGCCCAGACGTACACGCAAATCAGTTGCGAATCTGGTGACGTTGGACTCCTCATTCCGCATTCAGAAGGTTGGTCTATTTTTTTGTTCTTCTTGAGCATATTTTAACCTACTCATCATTACTATGTCATACTCTCCCGGAAGTAAAATGTAATGCCCTTATTGATGCAACTGTTTTCAATCGACCACTCGCTGGTTTAGCTTTGCTTTGAATGGTCTTTTTCACTTGTATCACGTAAAAAATACAGTCTAATAGCGCTAAGTCAAACGGACCATTGACTTATTAATGCTGAATTCTCTCGCAGCTGCTCTCTTCCCATGTTCTACTGCGTGCCTTATAGCCTTGAGTTTGAAGTCCGCGTCGTAAGCGTGTCTCTTGACCGGTGCCATTTTGGAGCCCATCCGCACACTGCAATATTATGGTGAAGCACAGTATATATTACTCCGCGAAGTTCCTGGCTACGGATTAACGCAGTGCCATGTACCACACAAAATCGCTTCGAAGTCAGTAGCCAGAATTAATCGATATATAAGGTGCAATATCGTTTTGAAGCAATTAAAGGCTTTTAGTCCAGAAAGGCATATTGTCCAGAAAATACGGTAACCTTATCAATTTTCGTAAATTCCCATAATCGGTTGAGAGATGCCGGACATGTATAGCCCTCTTGGTCAAATATAAAGTCCTTCTTTTGTAATGCGTTCCTTTTTCTCCTGATGAGGATGTTCTCGCTAGGGAAACATTTGAGGTCTTTCGGATTATTTTGCGAAAATTTAAGTCAAACTCACGTCTTCTTATGCAAAAAACTCATACGATGGTCGCTATGAACGTAGTTTATGACTCTCAGTTACTCCTGATCTTTTTTTACACTCTTTAACTTGGAGGCAGACATTTCGCAGGTATCGAGTACATAGATTTTATTATCTGGTGGCTATTGCACTCTTACCTGGTGCGGCTGTAATCGTGTTTTGAGGTAGCCGCCGTAGCTACCATTGTGGATTGTACGAGTGGGGATCTGTGGCAGCGGATCTGGGCAAAATGATCTGGTCAAACAGTCGCACGTTCGAGCCTTGGGTAGGAAACTATTTGGGGCTGGGTATGACTGGCTGATGACAGCTAATGAGCCAGCAATGGCCACTCCAGTCTCTCTTGCCCTCGTCGACAATGCTATCTATCTATACTACAACTAGGCGCTGTGCGGATGCTGGTGAAGTTCTAGAATGAGCTGCAAGGCAGAGTGGGGCGAGTGAGTTCCCTTAGCGCTCAGTGAACGTTAATCAACGATTGACTGATCATTCTTTAGCAACAGAGGCCAAATACACAACCGCCTGGAGTTGCCTTCCCTTTCTTACGGACTGTGTCAAACCAGGTTTTTAGTTAACCCCTCTTAGGTACCTCCAGGTACCTCCAGGTGGCATCGAATTAAGAGCAAAAACATGTAGGCCATTTAGCGGACGATGAATAACTTACTCAAACTACCTCAGTCGCCTATCTCTTGGATGGCCTAGAGTATTATCGCGGTGTCACAGCGAGTGCGAACTACCTCACAACTGCATAGGAAAATTGACCAGACAGACCCGCGGTACACGCGGAGCTCTGTGGTGCCGCATCGGGCCCACGTTTTGAAAAAAACCTAGTGAACAGTATGAATCGGGAAGTATCTGCCGTCTATTTGGTGATAGCTCCGAGGAATTTAAAGCCGCTCCCTTGTTCACGTTGACAGCTCATATTCCCGAGGCATGGTTTTGCCGAGTTACTCACTGAGCTAGGACTAATTTTCACCGCGGATTATTTGTGCGTTTCGGTATTAGCCAAAGCATACATACACGACGACAGTTCGACCATTGATTTAGACGAAGTCCACCCTGAGTTCCAGAATAGGGTAGTGCAGGGATGGTGACTTGTGAGGGGAGTAGCTTTAAGTGATAGTGGACTTGCGTAGTATCTAACTCACACTCTATTACCTCACCCACCTGTGCTTGGTATCAACACAGAGTCAAGAAGACCGGAGGCGGAATCGAATACAGGTGGCTGACGCCGTATGATTCTCCATGTTTTACATTTTATATGGGAGCGCAGCCCGGATGGTATCTGCGGTGCCCTGACTTGGCCCCCGGGTTGGTCCGGTGCATTCTTCACGCGTCCCGTTTAAAGAGGACATGCACACTTCCGTTCAGTCCTGATTACTACCTCTTCTTTTCTACAGACACGTGTGCGTGTTTTCCAGCAGTCCTCTGCCTCCTCAGACGCCCTGCTGGTCCTGTCAGTCGACGAAGTGGGAGCCGACATTGCATTGAGGAGATGGGATCAGGAAATAAAGGTCAGTCCCTGCTCGTCTCTTTCTGCCAGTTGTGACACAAGGAAACCTTTTAGGTTGATTTTGTGCACACAAAACCGGCCTCTTCAACCGGATAGCGGTTGCTTCTGCTGTTGCTGGCAGCGCTGACCCAGTGACTTAGGGTAGTTTGGTGGACCTTGTAAGTCACCTACAACAGCTCAGAATCAGGTAAGGTTTGTGGACAGACTCCAAAAGTGAAAACCATTTGGAAAGTTGGGTGCTAGGAGAAGCGGTATCGTTTGTGCATTGGGAAGCAACATGCTCAGCACCAGTGTCTAAAGCCGTTATTGCCTACAGGCTGGCGGTTTTTACTGTGATCTGTTAATTTCTGATGGTAATCTTAAGTTTCCTTAACAACTGGATATTCCCAGAAGCACATTTAGCAGCTTATTTCCCATTGTATGTTTACCGAAATTGTGAGCAGTGTTTTCGAGTTGAAGGGATTGCCTACGTTGGATCGTAATGCTGTAACCTAATCCGATGGTATTTCAGTTACGCCGAAAGTTCGACTTATACATGAGACCTTTCTCCAGTAGTTTAAAACGACCACAATTGGTAAAACGTAACTGCTTATTGAGTATGATTTTTTCCTATTGATTTTTGATGCTCTTAGAAATTTAGGTGGCAAAAGTAGCTTATGTAGGCCCACTCATATAGCCCTAGTTCCAGCATTTTGTCCTGCGAAAATGGTGGTTATAGAGTTTTAGGAGGTGGGGAAATAGGACAGGCAGAGAAGAAAATTCTTAGAAGTGTAATGTGAAAAAAATGTAGTCGCAGTTGCTTCCCGCGGCCGCTGGGAGTAAGCTGCTCCGCATGTAAATTGAAGGTGTGCGCGGAGCTTCGCACCGCGGACTATACTAATCTAACTCCAGAACGGTAAGTTGGACCACAGGTAAGTTGAATTAGACGACCACCATTTCAATTTTTCTGGAAATTCAAGAAACCTGCAATTTTATAATCGTTTTTCCGCAATAAGTTAAATGATAATGCAGATTAGGAAAATCTACAGATATAAATCAACAACACTTCTAAATACAGTAACATAAAAATTCATTTAGCATTTATTAAAGCATATTCCACTACGTGCCCTCATTTCCCACCCACAAAACCCAATAGCCACCGTTTTAGTTGGAAAGCATGCAGGGAGTAGGGGTTAATGTGTGGACCTATATAAGCTACTGTTGCCATTGAGGTATATTTTATCGAAAGCATTCAAGAAAATGTCCTTGTGGTAGCAAATTATGTCATGAAATTTTATGTGTAATGAAGGCATGCCTTCAGGTTTTTTTAAAACAAATGTGTAATTGAGTGATTTTTGCGTCTGTGAAAGGTCCATTCATACAGCATCGCATTTGTCCGTTTTTAGTCCTCCTGCTGAAATATATGATAGGGTCTTTCTCCACTGTACAATTGTAGGAGCCTTATGAGCTGTATAAGATTTTCCTTACATGTATGCAACATGTAGTCTCGAAGCCTTAAGTGCAAATGCACCCGCAGGTCGTCTTTAAACTCATTCGAGAATTGAGCACTATAGTATTTCGCTTGTGTTAAAACATCCCTCTGATTTTTGCATGCCAATCATAGAACGCAGTACTCTTTTTATATCTCTCAGCTTAACAGTTATAGTTAGCGAAAGCGAGCCTTATCAAAAACACAGGGCCTCTTCAAAGAGCCTACCTACCGAGATAGCCATAAAATACCGTCCTTATGTGATCATCTCTGATTAGCAGAACTGCTTCTTCGGGGCCAACTAAATTACTGTTATTGTTGCTGATGATGATGAGGATGGTAGTAATGATTCTTCTCTTTATCCCTCATATTCCTTTATCACAAAAAAGGCTCACGTGAACAGCATCAAGGTCGTGGTTCCACAGTTCCACGAGCGCGACAGCAAAGAACCGGTCTGCCTGGCAGAGACGAGCCAGAAGACACGGGCCAATAACCTCTTCTCCCTGCGTCTCCTAATTGTGGACAAGGTGGCGCCGAACTTCCTCACCGAGTACGAGCACACGCGACACCATCTCACCTGCGAATTCAAGACCCTAAAGGTGCGTGCAGTGTTCTCTTCCTCCTCCTCCTCCTTCTTCTCCTCCTCCTCCGTTTTTGATGCCTTCCTGATCCACCTCCCCTTTCTCCCCCTTATTCCCTCGCCCGCGCACTCCGCTACTATCTTCTCGGGTAGTGGCGCAGACCATTTTGAAGTTGGAACAAAGTAGACAGATACAGAAGCAACATCAACGAGTAATATGCTGGAATTGACTGCCGTGCAGTTGGCGTCGGTCCCTGTCACTTCGGCTACGGGCGAGGCGACAGTCGACAGATTAGGGGTTGTAACCCTACTCTGGGCCTACTAAACAGTTTTGAAAAAGAAAAATGCTTTATTTTGAAGGCAAATATCCAGATTTTCAGCAAAAAATGCCTCCTTCTACTGAGAGCAAGGGATAAGGCAAGGTAAAGGGTCATGGTAAAATGTCATAGAATACCTAAAGTTTAAAACTTAATATGATATCCACGTTTGATTTCAACTTCTGCATTTCCGTTTCTTCATACATGAGGTAGCATGCTAGGAACGGGAGTACAGAGTGCTAATACACCGATGTACGGCAAGACAAGTGAAGGCAGCTTCGGCGCATACTACGTTGGGACTTCGCAGCCATTAGTTCAGAGTGGGCAGGATGAACGACGCCATCAACAATGCGGTCAGCAAATTGCTTGACCGTTTTAAACCGTCGCTGTATTGTAATATTGGGTAAAAAACTATGGTAAACACCGGCAGCTGAAGAGAGCATTCAAAGGATACGTTTAAAAAGGACCAGGTCTTTTTTCAGTAAGGCTGGAAAAATAAATGGAGAGCACCAAGAAAGGGGGCAAAAGCAGGCATTTACAAAACAACAGATTAAAGCCTGTGGTGTTCGACGAATAAGTGAGAGGTTAGATGCCAGATTAACACCAATGTACCCGAAAGAGGATACCTCATTGGGCAAAATGTCTATTGATTCAGAACTGGGTGAGGGTCGCAATCGAACAACACACTGGACTGACTTCCGGTCGTTGAGTAGAAGATTATTTGCTAACTACCATGCTGAGACGTAGAAATAGAAGATGCGATGGCTGGAGCAAGAAGTAAAAGGGTCTGATGTTTCTGATTCTCCCTCCAACTCACCATCAAAGACAATCGGGGTGATAGATGGCCGGGGTGCGCAGAATTTATAGTCCGTAGCGGTCTGTTCGAGTCATGATTCTCATAATCGCAGTTCCTCAGCAATGCCTTGCCGTTTCCTAGAAAATTGTGTTTTGAACAGGAGCATTTTTCAGTTGAAACTGACAAGTATGGTAAGTTGTTTTACTTTCCTCCGATCTCATTGTGCTAACTTGGAGTAAATTCTACGCTTCAGTCAGCTGCCTGTTTTGGCTGAAAACTGGTATGAGCACTTGCGCTAGAATCGATAAACGTCGACGGAATAACTGCGCAATATTAAAACTCAAACACCACGTAAGCAGTTGTAGCGGCTAATTTGGCATAATGATAGTCACGCGTTTCATCGATTTTCTTTTCTTGTAGGGAAACTGGAGTACATGCCCGGATAGTTGATGGAACTGAACAGGCTCAACGATTTGGCGTTCCCATATTATATACTGAGACTTTGCCTGATCAGGGGAATCACTCACCATGGGACGATGCGGGTGACTAACACTTTCAACAACAACGAACCAAATCGCCGCGTAATTATTACGCTAGCACCCAACAACGATGATGAAATCGCGGCGATTAATGACTCAGACGTGCACTGCCAAGTCAGCATCACATCACTTACGACCTCCAGGGGTGGTCAGTTAAGCTAGTACTTGTCGTACGCATGTGGGCGCGTGGTCAATATGGATTATAAACAGTGTGCAGTCTGTGCATCTATCGCTCTTGCCTGCGATTATCTCTGCTGATGGGTTCGAGCGAAAATCTGAAACGTCAGGCCAACACACTGCTTCGTCCAGCGATCACTTCTTCTTTTTCCTTCTAAACTGCTTCCTGGAACTCCTCTGTTCGCCTCTAACAGGTTTGCGTAGGTCCGACTGAAAGTAAGCTACACCTGGTGGCTACAGCCTTCCTATTCGTTTGTGGACAATATTTCTGAGTGAAATCGGATCATTGTCCTATTGAAAATATTGCGACGTTCTCAGCGGCTGGTCTTGTTCGTCGATGCGGGTTTCGACCAGAGGCAAAACTAGCTGGTTGGGCTAGGGCGACTTTAGTTGAGACTTCATCTTCTTCTATTGTTAAAAAAAGGAAGTGAAATATGAAAAACCTAGGTTTTCTGGGACCTACTTAAAACTAACCATCTGATAACAGACGCAAACATGTGACACTAATATTGAGCCACTCAGCTCTTTACAGCTGACTACGTTTTCAATATGCCTCCTGTTTATGAAATAGGCTGCCCTGCAGATTTGTATTTGTCCTCGTCCTTAGGGTACTCTAATGGATTGTTAAAGACTATTAAATTCCTTCTTCTGAGGTTAGGTCTTCTAATGCATCCTTCTGGAAGGATAGTCCTACCTGGCTGTGATCCAACCTAAGTGGAAATGCTTAAAATGTAATGTGTGGTAAAATCCAAGTTCGCACTCTTGAGCCAGAACCAGTCTAGTTGAACTAACCTGTCCCGCAGTCACAAATCCTGTATTTTGTAGAAGATTTCCGCATCTTTTTCGTCTTCTCCGTGTGACATATTCCTTTGAATTGCTTCCCCGACAGATTCGCCTACATCAAGAGGCCATTCTAACGCTGATTACCTTCTCAAACGAGTTGGTTCAGATGCTGAGCTCTGCAGACCAGGTGACTGCCGCGTCCGCTCCGGCATCAACCGCGGACTACGAGGCGGAGTGGGCTCGTCGCCTGGGCGACGATGAAGGTGTGCGTTTGGCTGAGCAGCGCAAACTTAAACTGCAACCCACACACACTGATCTCCGCCTTGCGGGCTCACAGATAACGCCAATGGAGGCGGTCACTGGCGTAATGAGTCGCAAAGATGAGCGTCGTCAAATCCGCATGGACGCCGCCTTCCGCGCTGCTGCTGCAGGTTCGGTTCTGCTCCCTGGGACCTATATTGTGTATTACTGCTCTCTATAACCACCACCATCACCGCCACCACTATTTTGCTGACATTTTTGTTTTTCACTCTGCTCCTCTTTGTCACTTGCCCCTATCACTTTTTGACTTCGTCTATGTACCGACAAACATTCCAAGTAACTCACATTTGGTCTTCACACAGGTCAGTACGTGCGCATCCCAGAAATTGACATAACCCAATGGAAAATCCTCGTCACCCTGGAGAAACTGAAAGTGGTGCTTTGTTCAAATCAACTCGACTTGATGTCTTTCGCCGTCCGTGGCCTGCGTTTGGATTTAAGCATTACCTACATGACGACGGAGGTTGCTGTCGCCCTCTCGGATGTCTGCGTTTCTGATCTGAACTCGGACACCATTTACAAACAGGTGGGGAAGCTTTTACAGCGAATTTTCAAACGAAACCACGCATTTTTATTAGCCAGATAAGACTTCCGACGAATTTTTGCCACTCTCCGTCGCCGATAGATGCAGAACATTTTTGTTTGGTGGCTTTGACAGATTCCCAGTACTTACGCATTAGGTCGTCTGCGCCAACCACTGCGTTCACGTGCCTTTTCGGCTGTCGTGACAGCGTGAGTAAAAAAGGGGAGGTTGTGGTCAATTTTCCTGCAGCCTCTCGCAGTGACTGTATTCCACTTTTCGGGTTAGGTTTTGTCCGCTTGCACTTAAGGTCACGTAAGCAACGCCGACAACCGAATAGATGACGTCAGTAGGTCCATTTTTGCCCTTTGCATTTGCTCCTCTCGTTATATGTTTTTAACTTCCCCAAACTATATGGGTTGAAGCGACAAATTCACGGGAACTGAAATCTCACCTGTGTTGCGTTCAGTTGGCATCCACTAGCGGACACAAACCGATGCACTTATACACAGGATGCACCTGGTTCATAGGTGAGCTCTGGTCGGTAGCACCTTAAAATGGGAGTACTATCAATGTCTTCTATCAGTCAGTCAGTCAGTCAGTTGAAAGGTAGTTAACCAAGTTACTTTGAGTTTTTCGCTCCATCTACATTAATATTTACTGATCGGTCGCCGAGACATAATTAGGCAGAACACTTAAGTTCTTCGGCTTCAAGCTGTCGATCGTGGCCATCAAGTTTTCGAATGTGCAAAATCGATGATTCCATTGTTTTGAAGCCTCTGGAGCACTTCCATCCACACTAAGTCGTTCTGGTTAGAGAAATCGATCAATTTTGAGTTGTAAGATAAATAAATCGTCGTAATCAGGATAGATAGCACCGCGATATGCAGTAATAATGAGTCAGACAGACAAGGAGTATGAATTAGCGAGTATCCTGGAATTAAGCTTTATTCATCTTACAATTGGCGCATTTAAACTGAAAAAGGAGATAGAGAATAGTCGGAGTAATATAGGTGGTTAGTGAACATTCGTTAGAAGGCAGGGGTGAACGGTCGTCAGCGGGCAAGGGTTAATGTTTGTCGACGGGTTCAGAGTACTGTTAGCATGACAGTCGTGTCGTTTTGGTCCGAGCCACC
This sequence comes from Ligula intestinalis, assembly GCA_036362985.1. Taxonomy (NCBI): domain Eukaryota; kingdom Metazoa; phylum Platyhelminthes; class Cestoda; order Diphyllobothriidea; family Diphyllobothriidae; genus Ligula; species Ligula intestinalis. The sequence continues at coordinate 23,218,439 of JAYGXS010000001.1, forward strand.
GTCCTCTGGTAGACGCCATTGTGCGCTCTGTACCGCAGCTGAGTGGATGGGTGTCCGTCGCCTGGTGGTAGAGCATTTCGCAAAACATCAAGGGATTAAAGAAAACTAGGTTGATTCTCCTCTTCTCTCGGCCTAAAGCTGAGATCTGACTGACTGGTTGGCTGGCTGGCTGGCTGACGTCAACTCACCAGTCCGAAAAAATCTTTGATGCTTTTTATTTGCATCATAACTAATTTGAAGAATTCCTATTCAAAATATTGCCTGCATCAAAACCCTGTTCTTTCTATTTATCTGGCAAGATAAAGCCAGGACGTCAAGAGCGTTATAATCATCAGAGGGGATTTTGAAACACTTGACGTAATCTATAAATTTTTAAACCAAATTGGTACAGTAGGTTACCAAACTCATGCAATCCTACGATTTTTACAAGTACCTCCCTCTTACTCAAACGCAGCCCAGGCTGTGGCCCCCAAAGTCTTACAGCAATAAAGTAATGATCGTTCTTCACAATAGGGCATGTTATGATTTATGAAGGAACATTACGTTTTATAGGAACGCCAGCTTTTTTAAAAAAGTGGAAAATTCCGAAAAAGTGGAAATCGGGCGTCGCTTGACTTATGTAGGACTAAGGCAACCACGTTTTCGCTTTATATGCCCCATTGAGAGATCACAGGAGTAATATATTGCCTAAGCTTACTTGTTGACATGCCGGTCAGTGACAAATAATTTTTAATAGAACTGTCGGGTACAATTGTAAACGTACCATTTCTTGTACACAAAGAGTTATTGCCTTCCGCCATATTTTGTAATTATTTCGATATTTCTCTTACGAAGAGGTTCAGACCTTCCATGCAATTCTAATCAAGACTTTACGATTTTAACTGGCTTTAGTCAATTGATCATAAATAATGAGTATATTCTATGTGCTTACCAAAACCTTCAAAATAAGATGTATCTTGAAAACTTTTACATAAATAACCAGCTTTTAAACATTTTTTTCGTATGCAGCTGTCTTTGTGTGTCATAGTTTCAGAACCACCAAATCATGTGAACTCATTGCCGAGTAAAATGAACGTCCACTAGAAAAGTCGCGAATGAATGTGCTCAAGATTGATTTAGAAAAATTCGACAAAAAGTTAACTCTTGAAAAAAGCTTATGCATTTTGGCGTCTGATGTCTGCGTACTTAAATTTTTCTGATGATAAAGTCAAGATCAGAATGGGAAATGTTGGCCAGTAGATTGATTTCCCTAACAATAAGGGATATCCCTTCTGCTATAAATGAAAGAGCTAAACGTTTTATCTAAAACGGAACAGTTTTCAGCATATTTGGTTACTTATAGATTAAGTTCTGCAATAACGAATACAAAACAGAGTGGCAATATTACCAACGGTGATTTTTGAAAAAAAAACTGTTTTGCAATATCCCGTGGCAACCCCGTCAAATGTTTGTTATGTTAACTGTCTCCAACTTCATGTCGATTGTACAATTAAGTTGGTTGCCATATACTTATAAAGTTCTCAAATGCATTCCTTGATTGTAACCCCTCAAATATCAAATATCAATTTAATATGGAGTATAGCAAAGAACAACTCTAAAAGTTTATTACTCAATTTAATGGCACAATACTTGGCAGCTTTGCAAAATATAATTTTCAAACTTATTTCGCACTTCTTTTCCCAAAAGTAATGCGCTATCTCCTGATTACACTAACCTCCATTTCATGAACGCAAAACAAAATTTTCCGTTTCGTGAACAGATATAAGTAAAAGTGTCTGCTCTTCATGAATGTTCTCTTATAGTGCAACATGCACACACAATTAGTTTTTTTCCACAGCGTTTAATAGCGTAGAAAAGTCCTCGGATATCAACAAAAGCTGGATTTCGCCCATTTTATCCTCTTTTTTCTCCCAGTATTCTGATCTGAACGTAATTAAATTATAGCAAACAACATTTTGCGACCCAAGTCAACCCAATGAACTAAATAAGCAACCTCAAGTGTGCGCTAAATCCTTCAATCCCCAACCTTGCCTCAGATATGTGATGTACTGTACTTGAAAATTTAACTTGTAATTATGAGGTGAAAGAAGAAGAACAACTCCGCAGGTCTAATGCAATGCGGAACATCGTTGGTCTGTGGTTTTGAAACACCCAACGCCCCGTATATAGTTCTTTCGTGGCACTTAACATTCGGAAATGCTACAAGATGGTCCTGCCCTGAGCTGTCGCATCTCGCGTGCGTGAGGAGCGACACCCAGCCGAAGGCCTTATATATTTTGGCATTCCATTTTTCATTTCTTTTTTAAAATTGTATCTGCCAACACAAACTACTTGCAGTTATTCACTTCTTGATTGTCCTGCTTGATGACCCAAGCATATGTTTTTAATTTGCAGCTCCTATGGATCGATCCAGGCGTAAATATTTTCCTCATGCAACTAGTTATCTACTCAAGAGGCACAAACTATCCGGAAAACGCAGATAATCCCAACAAATTCGACGTGGCCGTCAGTTTGCAGCTGGGAAAGGCCCATATGATTATACTGTATGGATTTGTGCAGCGTGTAATTGTAAGTCTTTCCATGTTGGAAATCCTTTTCTTGATTTATTAGTTACTTAGCCTGGCGAAAAATGTCCTGGTTCTCTCCTGCATAAGGCTGCCTCCTTTCTGCATATTCATTCCATCGTATTTTTTTGCACCTTTTAGGCGTACTTGGAGGCCTTCCAAACCGCCACCAAATACGCCATCGATAAGGCCTCTGAATTGTCGGGTGAAGCCATGAAGCAGGTACGGACTTCTAGAAATAATAATTCCTTTCGGTTGGTCTATGCTGTTTTTCTCTCTTGAACCGCTGTGTCGGGAACCTAATACAGTAGTCACCGGTTATTCAGCCCACAGCAGACGCGTCTTCGACCGCGTTCCCATCCGCCCTCAGGGCGGCCAAGGTCTGCTACACCAAACCTCCCTAGGGTGGATCCATTTCTTCTCCTTTCCATCTGTTTTTTTTTATGGCAGAGCAGCCCCTCTTGACTATGCTGCTCCGACTCCTCCTCCTCCTCGCCGCCAGGATTGAGGCCCACCCGGCGGAGTTCCGGATCCACCAAGGGCTACTTGCCTGCCTGCCCACGGTTAATAGGCTCAGCCGGTTATTAAGCCCGATTTGGTCTGGGCCCGAGGTAGGCTTAGTAACCGGCGACTGCTGCACTTCCTGAAAATGTGGAGTTGTCACCATTGTATGGAAACCCTTCTAGTCACCGGCGTCTCAGTTTTAGCATTTCGAGGAGGATAAACGCACCACGCTCACTAAATTTGGTTGGTATGTCCTTGTGCATTTGAGTTTCAGAACAGGTGCTGTTATGTCCCCCATTTGTATATGTGGAATAGAAGACCGACAGGATAGTAGAGAACAGGTGACTGGACCAGTCTCTGTGTGTACATCAGATTCTCGGCGGGCAGCAAGGCGTCTGTATGTGTGTCAAGGTGTCCCCGTCTACTGCAAATCCTTCCTCTGGGCAGCAATTCCTCCATGTCGGCAGCACGCTCTCTTCATGAGCAGCAGATCCCGCCTTCTGTCGGCGGCATCGTATTTAAGGACAAACGGTCTTTGCCTCTTCTTATTGGTCCACGCGCGAGTGGCAGACAGCCATCGTGTGATGTCGGGTCACAAACCTGACGGCGATGTTACGCGCCTGCGTGTGGGGGTTTCTTTGTCATCTTGACCCCAGGACGGAGAGGTGGACGCACCTCCTGCCTTTGCCGCACGAGATGGGCGCAGAGGGGTATCTCGCGCTGGATCCACCTCATGCCCTCCCCCCACACACCCCCATCTTCTTTCGACGGTGGGGGACGGGGTCAAGACTACACCGGGGGTGGTCGTGAAGGCAGTGATTAGCGAAGCTAAACAACATGCCTACCTGTGTCCCACACACAGACGGCTACATTTGGGCGGTCCGGATCTCAGTTACCGACTTCACAAGGCTGACTTGAAGGGTGGGAGAGGGACGACTTCAGCCCAGTTTTCGGTATTTAAAAGGACCTAGTGTTACCATGTCGGTTGGTAACCTTGCAAGGCATACAAAGCCACTAGCCTGTCGTGATAGGCTCCAGGGCACCAACTGTAAGGAATGTGCTGGCGTGCTGTGAGAATTGACGCATCGGTACTGGCCACACTCTCTTGCCACTGCCGGTGGCATGCCCATGTCTAGTGATGAGATTAAGCGCATTGGTTGCCTGCCACACACGAACGGTCCCAGCTGCACGTGTATTAGGCTACACCGAAGGACAGGCATCTCACATGCGCAGTTTCAATCGACAGTCCGACATCAAAAACTGCCATCACACAGGCTTTTTGCACGAGTGTTATGTGATTTGCTATAGGGACATGTGTAGACGGTTTGAGTTTGTTTGCGTAGGTAGGCCAGTATTGTACCCGAACTTTCGTGGAGACGCATGGGTGGATTGTTCGTGTACGTCCGAAAAATTTTTTGCCGATCGAACTGCGATGGATGTACATGTGACAGACCGGACCGATGCGTGATTTGCAAGTGTGGTCGCACTGAGGAACCGCTGGAGCTCTGTCCATACTACTTGTGGAAGGGATGATACGGGAGTATCCGGATTGGTGCTGCTGCTTGTGGTGGTTTTTACGTAGGAGACAGAGTAGTCATGGTGCTATGACGTAGAGTCTTGAGCTGTCCAACGAGGCTAATCCGGCTCTGTATGTCCGCGGTCAATGTGGATACAATCGAAGGCTTTAGTGCTTGCATCATCGGTTTGCGTCACTTAGCTATTTTCGCTTTATCGCCGTTATCCGAGTAGCTTCGAAAATGGCTGCCTCGGTCTTTACGGCCTTGCGCCACGTCCGCCTTTCAGGTATCGCGATTGACTTAAATTTTTTTACAGAGCCTGAATTGTTTGCGCGTGCTTGCCAGAGACCTTCGGATGTCGTTGTAGCGACCGTTTGGTTCATAATGTCTGCAAATGTGTGCGGCGAAATGCTCATTAAATAAATGCTTGGATATGCCTTCATTATCTATTTCCCGGTGATTTCTCTCTAAACGTTGTATTTACTTACTTATACTTGGTACGATGGCGATCCTGTGTGATCTAGTCGACTTCGATGGTGGCAGGGATTGAACTTATCTACGTGTGACGATCCTCCGCAGCAGATCTGAACAGCTCAACACATTCTATTGGCCAGCGACTGAGACCCAAAAGCGACCGCGGCCGCAACAAAGGTGGAGGCTTGGCCTTTCTGGTGGACAAATCCATTGCCCATCACCAGCTACCTCTGCTTGGTGCCGCTCCCACGGAACTACTAGCGATTTCCCTTAACATTGGCCCGGTGCCGCTAACCGTCGTGAACGTGTACATCCCTCCAACGTCCAGTTGTCCTCCAGGTTTCACCGCCTCTATCGCTCCCTACTTACCTTCTGGTGACAGTTTGGTACTAGGTGACTTCAACACCCATCACGACCTGTGGTGCTCTAATTTGGCAGCCGATTCCCGGGGAGAAATCCTGGCGGATGAACTAGAGCAAGCTCCCCTCGCAGTCCTTAACGAGGACAGCCCAACGTGGCTCCCACCTAACAGTGCCCCCAGCTCTCCCGATGTCTCCCTTGCCAGTCTCAGTCTGGTAGCCTCCACCATCTGGAGCACGGAAATCAGCCTAGGGAGCGATCACCTCCCTGTAGTGCTCGAATTGGCCACCTCTGCCGACCGTATCAAGGCTCCAAACAGGCATTTGATCAACTTCAAGAGAGTTGACTGGGCAGCGATCACCGCGGAATGCGAAGCGGGAACCGATCAGCTACCGCCCCCCCCCCCCCCCCCCCCCCCCCCCCCCCCCCCCCCCCC
>JAYGXS010000001.1:23224393-23253836 GCA_036362985.1 Ligula intestinalis
CGAAGCCTCCCGACTGGAACGAGATCCGAGCGCGAGACGCAACTGACCCGCGTGTTGGCGAACTCAACGGCTTGATAATCAAGACCGTCAATGACGAAAAACGGGAACGTTGGCGTGAAAAAAGCTGCAGATTGTAATTTCCGCGGCAACGCAGCTGCTACCTGGAAACTTCTACGCAATTTGACCAAGCCCCGGGCTGACACACCCAACCAGTCTATTAGCTTCGGGGACGGCAAGTTCATCTCCAACAGCGGTACGATCGCCGCGAAGATGAACAAGCTGTTCTCGCCCCGCTCGGCTCCCAGTCCCAAAAGCCTGCGCCCCGTCCTTCGCCTCCTCCATAAGGCCCCGCCTCCGGCCATTTCCTTCTCGGCCGATGCTATCCTCAGCGCCGTCAGGAAAACGAAAGTCTCGAAAGGCTTAGGACCGGATGGCCTGGCTCCTATCCATTAGCGCCATATCGGCCCCAAGGTGGCTGCCTACCTTGCAGCCATTTTCAATCTTTCGCTGGCCAGTTCAATTATCCCCGATTGCTGGCGCCAGTCCACCATAACTCCCCTGGTCAAAGCTGGCAAGGACCCCAGTCAAGCGACGTCCTATCGCCCAATCGCCCTCCTCAGTCCACTGGCGAAAATTTTGGAAGGACTTCTCCTTCCAATTCTGACGTCTGCAGCGGATCTGTTCAACCACTAACATGGTTTCAGGTCGGGTCGTGGCATAACAACGGCTCTTTTTGAGCTCAGCGACGCCATCCTCGAGGGCTTCAATCGACAGAAGCCCGCTTCGCGGACCGTGGCTGTCTCAATTGATCTGTCGCGAGGTCTCCACAAGGCAGCTGTCGCCTCGTCTCTCTCGGACCTACCCGTTGACGGCTCCGCCATCAGGATAGGCTACCAGCGCCTTCACCAGAGAGCAGTTGTGGTCGCAATATCCAGCTACCATTCCCCAGTCCTCCTGGGTGGCTATCCACCTCCGATTGCCACCTCAGAACGTCATCTCCCACGGGTGACTCGTTGTACCCTGGCGCAGCTTCGCAGCGGCCACTGCATGCTCCTTTGCCAGTACCAGCACCGGCTGGATCCTTCTATACCCGACTGCTGTACTGACTGCGGAGTCTCGCTGCATGACTGCCGTCACCTCTTCGTCTGCAGTTTCCGGCCAGGCACCCAACTCACCCCCGAGGACCTTTGGCTTAAGCCGGCCGAGGTCGTGGCTTTTCTTCGCCTCCCAACTGCACCCAGTTTGGATTCCGGCGAGAACCCCTGATCCAACATGGGCTACCAACCAACCAACCAACCCAAAAGCGAAGGCCCAGGAACCACTTCCATGTCTTGACGAAGTTTATTGTCTCGGGTTTTGAGTTAATTCTGTCTTCGAAACCTCTAAGTAGGTAGCAGTAACAGTTCCAGGGAACAGCACTAAACTCGTGAGGTGGACGGTGAAGAATGTTTCCCAACTGCTTTGTCTTCTTTCCCGGGTGGTCTGAGATATCCTTTTGGTTTTGTCGCCGTGAGTATGGATTGATCCGTTTGAGACGAGGTCAAAGGATGGTCCTCAAGCAGTGGTTATCAACTTCCTCCAATTTCCGTTCATCTTCTAAATACAAATCTTAGCATTCACAAACGTACGGAAGAATTGACCGGGCAGATGCACTGGGCACGTGAATTATCCCTTTGGGGCCATAGACACATTCTAAGGCTTGAGAAAATCCGACAAGCAATATTTTTTCAGGAGAGAGTGTCTATCTTAGTCTGTCCATTCGGCACCAACCTCAGCCAGAGGTATTTGAAACCGTGCACTTCTTAAAGTTGCTAGCTAGTAACATCAAGAGACGACTTCACCAGGTCAGGAATACAGCTTGGAACTACTCAGGCCTTCCCAGCGTCTATGGATAAACAAACCGATGTTGTGACTTTAATCATACTGAACTCCATAGCCTGTAGATCATTAAATTTTGAAGCTAAAAAGGCGGTGTCATCAGCGCAGTCGACATTAGTCAGCCAACTTGCGGGTGCAAAATTTAAGCCGCCAACGTCGTGTGCAACCTCCTTGAGATTCTTGTCGACGGTGTTGTTGAACAGAATGAGCGATAGGTTAACAGTTTGTTGAACGCCAAACTGAAAGTTTGAGACAGATTTTTATGGATCAGAATAAGTGCAGTGGTTATAGACTCTGGTTGTGGTGAAAGATGTTTTTATTTTCATTTTCTATCCTCATTAGTAGATTGAAGAGTTAATGTTCACTTTTCAATTTCCAGGTACAACAGGCTGTGAATAACCCCCCACCTGGACGTATCGCTCTGGCCGTAAGCGTGAATGCGCCCGTCATCTACCTCCCCCAACACTCGCACTCCTCGCGGGCTCTGGTTTTTGATTTGGGCAGCATTGACCTAAATAATCACTTCGAACGTCTGCCAGTTCCGTCCAAGGGTCCCGAGGCTTACCTCATGATGGAAATGACGAATCTGATGCTTGAAGATTTGCGGATGTCTGCGTAAGTCTTTGCGTCAGTTGCTAGCCATCCTGCTTTATTTGCTATCTCCTCTTCCTCCTCCTCCTCCTCCTACCCCAAGGTTGCCTGAGGAGTTTTTTCACTGTCTGCTCCTATTTTCATCCTATGACTCAGGACAACTGGCCTCGCCAACAGTCTAAGCAACAAATTTTTTGCTACCACTGCACATATGTACATACCCTCAATATACTGATACTGATACTGACCTTTTATTGATAACGGAATTAAGAAATGTGTTTGAAGATTTGTTAATGTCTACGTAAGTTGACAACTCTCCTTTACAATTAGTCTGTGCCCCTTCCCCTACCATCATTATTTCCGAGGCAGGACTTTAGGTGAAACAAATAAGCTATTTTCATTAAAGCTGGTTTGTCACCGCTTTGTCTTTCGTTTCTGCCATCCATCTCTCCAGTATAGAGACATTCCTGCGGAAGCAGCATTGTGCAGGAACTTTCCACTCAGATTAGACGGGTATTGCCACCGTCGTTCATACTCTACCGTTTTTACGATTCTGTTCATGCTGAAACAGGGATTGTGTGCAAAATCAGGTCTCCCTGCGGGAGGGTTAGAGTTTGGCGGTCAGACGGAGTCAGATAGACTCGAAATAACGTTCAATCTCCTTATCAGTTGACATTTCCGCACCTGTGATATATGCCGATGGAGATTACCGACAGAGGCAAGGGAGATTGAAGTGGCCACTTCTGAATTATTGGCCGTCGTCAAACAATCTTGCACAACCGGAAATTTGGAGGAACCTGAGGTTTGCAGTCGACATGCCAACGAGTATGTGACTAAATACCTAGATTGGTGGGCTAGGGAATCGCGGGCGTGGCTTCGACTGCAGGTCTGGAATTGGTTGATCACGGCCAATAAAACAGAACCGATCATCCCGGTCTCCGTTACCTTTGTTGGTAGTCTCCTGCCGCAGTGTTCATTGAGCGTGTTTCACCATAACTTTCATGTTCACTGTCATCCAGCACTGACGCATGCTTTTCTTCGTCGCTGTTTCACTTCACTTTGGTGAAAATTAACAATGATTTGCGCCCACCCGCTCGCCCTTACCCACCCTGATTACCCATATCTTGCGCAGTTAAAAATGTTGTCTATCTGCCATCTCCTTTACTGAGTTTTTATTATCGTAGAGACGAGGAACAACAGCAAATGTGGGCTAATTATGCCTTCATTCAGCCAATCATAACTCTACCCATAAGCTGGGTGATAAGTATTTCGTCGAACGGAAGTTTGTCAGCATCTCGCCACTTACAATTCCATGTCGCTGCGAATGGGGTATTTATTCGCTCGGGATTGGGCGCACACCAGGTTCCGTACAGCTAGCAAACGTCACGAACAGGCAGCCAACTGTCAGGCCAGAGCCGACCACTTTATAACCACAGAGAGGCGAGGCGACATGAAATGCTGAAACTTTGATACAGGCAGTTTCAGGCTCATTCAGTCCTCGCCTCTGTTGGACTGAACAATTTCATGCGCCTAACAACCCCCCGTCCCGTCCACTTCGACAGCCCCTATCTCGCGCCATTGAAACACGAGGTGTTTCGGTCTACCACTAACCTTACTAGGCGTTTGTTACTGTACTGACCAACTGACGTTGGTGTACTTAAAATTGCGTTCGCCCATTACAAGATACCCCCGCACCTTAAACCTACTGGTTTAGGAGGCTTCTGAAACGGCTGCGTCTTCTCTGTAGTCTTCTTTTCCTATGCCTCATTATGGGTTCCCTCCCCGCAACTGCAGCTCTATGAGGGCGTCAACCTAGGGCAAGGCCTTGTATTGGACTTTGTTCATGACGGAGGCAACGTCTTCCTGCTTGGGTAGTCCCTCGAGCAAACGCTATCTGGCCCTGACCGCACAGTTGTCACAACTCGTGCAATTTCAGTCTCAAAGCGAGTACCCCATCATGTCACACACACATACATGCAGCGTCGCTTCTGTCAAATGGTAAAGGGCTTCAAAGCAGTAGGATACTTTTATTATAACGGCCCCCGTGTGTTGCCGTCGTTGGGCGCTAAAAGTATTGCTCACAGCCGCTGTGGGTGTGTCCACGCTCTCGCCTCTGCGAGTTTCCACCGATGACACCAATTAGAGAGTGTGGGTGGATGTGTGTTCACAGCCCTGCAGCCGAAAATGTTGGCTTCCACTGGCCGGTAAGACGGGACTGTTCGACAATCTTGGCTTTTGGATAATGTGAATACCCACGCTCACGCATCACAACTGATATAAATATCGTTTGGCCGTTCGTAATGCAGTACTAGTTTTATCACCTGAATAGACGCACCTAAGGGGAGAAATTATGTCAAAAGACGGTCGGAATATCTCGGAGATGGTGATCCTATAGAAATGAACAGTATGATTAACAGTGTACGATTGGTAAAAATGCGAGGTTGACATCAAAAAGAGGGTGGACGAGCAGTCGTGTGAATGACGCAGGCGCGTTACTGTCAGTTTATAAGGGCACAAACACAGGGTCAGGAATTAAATAGCGAGGGAGCGAATAAGGACACATTGCGGGGGACAAAGACCGCGGAGCGTGGTGAATAAGGGCACGGGCATCAACGAATGGGAGGTCAGCCAAAGAAGTGACATCATTGAGGCCGGCTAGATCAGGCATGATCAAAGCCGTAACAAGTACAAGTAAAAGTAAGTTAAAGGGGTTAGGAGATAGTACAAAGCACGTGGGCGCAAGGTGGGTAGAAGAATATGGACTGTCAGTGGATGACCAAGCGAGTTTAAGGACACGTGCTTCTGCCATGTCCTAACAAGCACGCCGGACCCCGTTTAGTCTTCGAGACTCCGGGAGAAAGTGTAGAGTGCGGAGCCGCTAACCCTTTCCTCTATCACTTTAAACTAAACCCTGAGGCCGTCACCTCCTGTACCAACCTGTTGGTGCAATTGGTTGATATCATCGAAACCGATGGTCAGACACACACAACATGGGCGTCATGAGTGTGACAACTAACATAAAGCTCCGCTCGGATCCGAGACTTATCCTGCTGATGATATGAAATAGTGACTCCGCTGTCACGAAGCAAAGGGTGAGCTACGCTTTCCTAATCCTAAACGGAGTTGACGCAACCCCTGTCGCCCGCTAGGATAAACAAGCTTGCAAGCCTGGAGATGATGCTAGATCTAACAGCTAGCTAGTAGCCCTTGTTGGATCCGGAGCCCCGCCGGGTGGGCCTCAATCCCGGTGGCGAGGAGGAGGAGGAGTCGGAGCAGCTTGGTCGGGAGGGGCTGCTCCGTCATCAAAAACATGGAGGAGGGGAGATAGATCCACCAAAGGGAGGTTTGGTGTAGCAGACCTTGGCCGCCGTGAGGGCGGGTTGGAACGCGGTCGATACGCGTCTGCTGTGGTTCCCAGATCTGACAGCTTTAAGTGTCTGGTGGTGAAATTCAGTTAGAATTCAGCTAGACGAATCAGGAGGACATCGGAGTCCTCTACTGCATAGCAACAAACACAAGCAACTGTCGCAATGAGGTTCACAACAATATTTTCTAACTGAATTTCACCACCAGACACTCAGATCTGACAGCTTTAAGTGTCTGGTGGTGAAATTCAGCTAGAAAATATTGTTGTGGACCTAATTGCGGCAATCGCTTGTGTTTGTTGCTCTGCCGTAGAGGACTCCGGCGTCCTTCTGAGTCGTCAAGGTTTGAAGCATCTGCATGTCAAAAATTTAAACACTTTTCCCGTAAGGCTGCTTCGAAACAAACGAATTTCAGTCCCTAGTCGGTGAGAAAGTTGTTTTGGCCTTCCAAAGCCACAAATTCCTTGTGTATTCGGAACTGGCAAGATATCAGAATCCCATCGTATTCTGGCCATCCGCCCCGTATAAATTCTAACCAAAGCCGCCAGGAAGACCAGTGCCTTGTTAATCCAGCGGCTGATTCCCCAGCATGTCCGCATGTAGTAAACAGTCGTAAACCAGGAGCGACGTTGTGGGGGGAGCTGGATTCTTGTACGCTGAATGCCTTTTAACACCACGAATTCTGATGACGGCATTGTGAGATGGCAACCTTGTTTGCCACTGTTGCCTTTAAAGTGGGTTTTGAGCCAATATCCTGTATTCCTTTTGTCTAAGGATGAGTACATGTTTCCCTGCGGTATGAGGAAGAGGTTACATAATCATCAGAAAATGTTGCAAGGGTTGTGGGTCATGTTGTTTACGTTATTGGCAACGTTAAAAAATTTGATGGATATAGTGAATTATAAATGGTAATTTTGGTATTTGAAATCGCACAGTTAGGCACTGCCTTGAACTGAATGATGCCTTTCATTGCTATTTGCTATTGAGCGAAAACCAGAAAGAATATTTTTGTGCGTGGTTTCTATAACATCTATTTGAATTTATAAGGGCATTGAAAATCAATGAAAACCATGCATGCTACAGAAATAGCCGTATTTTAGTGTGAGCTTTTTGATGAGGGTTAGCAAGAACCTCGTTCAAAAGCCGGCCTCCTGGTGTTACTCTTATATCTCAGTATTAGGCTGTACAATAATTCGTAACGCAACCATATTTCAGTAAGAAAGATTTAAATCGAATTCCACTTGAAATTGCACGAAAACGAGCATCTACTGTTTTTCGCACAAACTCAGCCTCAAACTGCGCAGTTCTGGTAGGTGATGCACACCCTGCTATCCTGGGGCCCAACACATGATCTGACCTCTCGGCCGAGTCCAGAGTCCTTTTTACTAGCTGTAACTCCTGATTTGTTTTTTTATTCAACGGCGTAGAACCTATCTTTTCTAGTCAATCCCATTTTTAGTGTACCAGTTTCACCGTGCCAAAAGGTGCAGCGCTTTTAACACAGCATCCTCATCCGTTGGGTTCTGAGCAGGTGTGAGCGGAACGCCAGTCACTACGTGTTCATATTTTCTGATCTCAACACAATTACCCATGCTTTTTTGGCTCGACTTTTGACTACATACCTTCCCCTAGCGGCTTCTTCGCCCAGGACCCCCATGAATTCCCTCGATCCTACATCTCTGTGTTACACTTTCGGAAAACGTGCGTCAGGACTCCTGCGACCAACTTTCCTCCTGTTAATGACTCTTTTAAGACCCTCTTTTCGTCGTTACATTTTTCTTATCTTTCTAGTTGCGGTTAAAATTGAGTTGGATTCTATTTTTTGAAAACACACGCAGAATTATGTGTATCTAATGTCCCCTTCCTCCTGCTCTCTTCCACTTTCTTCTAGAGCACTACTTATGGATGGTGGAATTAAGGCCGAAAGGCATGTTGTACTGCCAATCAACTTGCAGATTATTTTGAAACGCAAGGTGGTGGCCTCCATGGACGATGGCATACCTCTGCTGGAAGTCACCGGTGTCCTCGAGCGTATTCATGTAAGGCATCGCTGGCGTCCGTGTTTATTCCACCGTCTACATTTCTTTACTAAATATGCACAGTCACGCGTTAAAAATCTGGACCGCGGGCGCTTAGAGCGAGGACAATTTTTTCTTGAAATGGTTTATTCATGAACGCAGAACAGCGTGTACTCTTTCTAGCCTATCTTACGCCTGCAGTTGTGAACATTCTGTGAAAAGTATTTTCATCGATTGCTTGCAACATGCGAGCTAGCACTACCTTCCATGTTAAATTCTATTTAGTACGAACCGTTGTTAGCTGGTAATCATTGTGAATGACTACTAATCAAATAAAATAAACTGTCCAATTAAGTATCGACCTTGAAGGCTTAAACTTGATGGACAAATAAGACATGACCTGTTTATCTTATTAATAGATCATGACCGTATGCAGTTGAATAAGAGTTCAGGAAATGCCATGACGTCATTTAATCCTGCTAGTTGCATTGCATTTGCCTTGTTTAACTTTCTTCCGGGATAACATCGTGAGATTGGGAGATGAGCCTACTCCAACTATTTTGCTTAATGCATTTATAGTCATCCGGAAACCCGGTTCGGTTGACACTAGCCCTTGCACATGGAACACTTTAGAACCGCATAGGTAAAAACATGGCGAATTCTGTTAGGGGCATCTTCAGTTGACACGAGGCCTCGGTAGTTCTTACCTCTTCTTTGAGTTAGAAAGGGGAATATATACTACCCATATTGCAAGTACCTTGAGCTAAATGCCTGGAAGATTACGGTTTCGAGGACTATGCTTTTGCTAAGCTTACGGCACACCAATAGATAACCGGGAAATTTAGCGGGAGGTCACCTGCATCACGGGGCGTGGTATCTATTTCCGTGCCCTATGGCTATTTGCCGGTCGGATTAATGCTCAAGCGGTAGTCATTTATGTTTACAACCACGTTAGGGCGTCTGATTTTGCACAACAACAACGACAACAACCTTTGCTGTGGACGCCTTTCTCCTCAGGTGGCCTTGCTGCAGCGGAGGGCCACATGAATCTCTTGAGTATAACGTACACTAATATCATAATTCTCAGGCTGTATAACAAAACAATACCCGAGTAAAAAAAGCTCATGAGGTTGGGAGGGGCCTCGTTCTTGGCCGAGTTGGCAAGCAGTTGTCATTTACATCACCGATGGTCACTCAGCATAAGCACCTGTCATTAAAAAAACAGTTAAGTTGGTAGGGCTTTCGGATGTTGTCAAGGTGCTTCTTCAAGCGATGGGATAAATCGTTCCTCCAGTGCACCCGAATTCGGCGTTGGGTCTTTTAGGGCAACTATGGGTAAGGGTTCCTTGCAAACATCATCTTACTTTCTTATACATAAGTAGCTTCTTATTTCGTTGTTTATTTCATAAAAATTAGCCACATTTAGCTTATTGCTGAGCTTTACAAAATAAAGCATGCACCTACATTCCACTGCTACTTTCCTGTTCGTTTTTTTGTTTGTTTGCAAACCAACCGATTGCAAAGGCCCGCGAATATCGCTGTTCATCTCCATGTCAGTCAAATAATTGTGGTCAATTCGCAAGTTTTATTTGCTTAGTCCTTGTTTTCTGATGGTTGTATTTCCCATAGGCTTCCGATTTGGCATTATTTCTACCGCGGCCGTATATTCAAATAGCTTCCATTTGCTTATTTTTGCTTACTGTTGATTTTTAATCATCGCGCGTTTTTTCGTTGCCAAAGATTATATTTTTTAAATAATTTCGCTCATTATTTACTACTTTTATATGCTCTATATTTACACCTGTCCCATATTACACAATCCTGGGGTTTCTTGTTACTGTGCTGATGTTTATAAGAAATCTTTATCCAACTTTAACACGAAAGATCGATATATTTAAGTATACCCTCTTCATGTAGAAAATGGCCATTTATAGGAGTATTTTACATAAGGAATCGTCACAAATTTACTATTAATGCATCTCCCAATTCCTTTTTACCATTGGCTGTCAACTGGGCATATTATGAGTGTTCACTCTAAGCGATCACGCACTGTCTTGTTCTACCACGTGATCATCTCGGCTGACGTAACTTCCGGTGTTCATTTGCTACACCTTCCAGCTTCAAGTCACACACGGGGACTATAAACTCATCAACGACGTCATAACTGGTAACTTTGCAGAGGGCCAGCCAACAGGGGCGTCCTCGATGACCGTCGTCTCCCCCACTTCACGTGATGGACAGCCATCTGGTACTGTTCCTAATACCGCCACTACCACCGCTGGTAAACCTCCTTCGACGGAGCAGGCCAGCGCAGTGGCTGTCTCTACCGCCATCGTCGCCGATTCTGCTTCGTCTAGCAGAGTGCTTGACAAGGCCCTCCAGTTTGACTTCGTCCTCAATAAAATCGATATTGAACTGTTTAGTGGCAGCAATTCGGTGGTAAGTGCACCGCCGCCGCCACCACCAGCACCAACTCATCATTATTCCCAGCAGTAGTTATTGCATGAGTAATTGTCCTTTCGTCTTTTTTGTGTACGCGCCGCAGGATTCCTGGGCCGACAGCGCCTCTGAAGACCGAAATCTTGGCCTTTTCAACTGTACCAAATTGGCCGTCAAAGGTCACATGAACAAGGACACATCTGCGGACATTGCGGTCTATCTGAACGATTTATCTTTACAGGACACACGGTCCGTGGCCAAGCAACACATCACTCAGTGCGTTCTGTTTTGTTTTACGCGCATATGTGTATGCTACTTGTATATCATTGCCTGCTTATCCCATCTACCGTATTTGCCGGACTATTAGGCGCACTTAAAAGCGTTAATTTTTTTAAATAACCACAGTACGCCTTATAAACCGGGGTGCCTTATATATTGATTAATTCTTCTTACTGACCTCAAAACGATTTTATATGGTGCACAAGGCTGCGGTACTCCATAATCTTGTTTTTTTGAGAAAATTTAAGCCTTTAAAGTGCACCTTTTAGTCCGGAAAATAGGTTACTTTTTATAGCAAATATCAGAGTTCTGACAGTAGCTGCGGACTGGCATTTGCGTAAACAATCATATGGGAATAATTATTTTCGTTCCTCAGAGTTGATCCGAATTCCCCCCCGCCCCGGCCCCGC
Source organism: Ligula intestinalis (assembly GCA_036362985.1). Lineage (NCBI taxonomy): Eukaryota > Metazoa > Platyhelminthes > Cestoda > Diphyllobothriidea > Diphyllobothriidae > Ligula > Ligula intestinalis. Next base: position 23,235,374 of record JAYGXS010000001.1, read on the forward strand.
TTGCTGAGAGGCCAAATAACTCATTAACAGCAGCATGTTGGTCCTATCTTTCGCATACTTTCTCCCACGAGTGGCACTTTTTCTCCTTAAATCTACAAATGACTTTTCATTTTGAATTATGAGCCATGCCTTAGGAGATTTTTCAGTGTTTGTTCTTCATGCTCAGTTACACTGCTGGCTGGTGTTAACTGACATCACCACGTGTGAGTGTATTACTTAAAACAAGCGAGTAGTCGCCTAAAATTGTGTCAACGACTTATTTGAAATGTTCGGTTGTGCCGATGCATTTCTTAAATACTATGTACCAATAGGGGGCTCAAGGTCGTTTGCCTATATTTTCTTTAATTAACTTGACTTAACTAATTGTTTTACTTATTTTTAACTGTTCCCATATATATATATAGTGCTGGAAAGATTGCATCTGGCTATAGTCCCACCTTAGTATTTTTACCTCATCACCAGCCATTCCACACAAAAAACAACTGCATACCTTACCTCAGCTGACGTGACAGACATGCTTGAATTTTGTTCACTCCTACCCATTTTGGTCGCCGAAGGCCAGTTCCTGCAGGTCCAAATTAGCAGCCCGTAGTATCATCGCGTGCCTAGCAACTCCCTCAACCCCCTAATTGTAGGAATGAATGCTCGAAAATGTAGCCGGGCGCTATGAATAGTAATTGAGTTTTGCATATTTCGAACAACATGAAATGGGCAGGCAGGGTGGAGGATGCGATGACGGCTTTTGCCTTTTGTTTTCTGTGATTGCGTTCACGCACCAGCAGGGATGGATTGCTGCGAAGAAACTGCTGTTTTGGTGAGAGGGAGGGTCTGCTGACTAGACTTCCTGCTAAAAAGAAAAATTTCACCAGACGCGTGCGCATGTAATGCTGTGGCGGCTATACAGCCAGGATATGAAGGCACCACGTGCCTTCAAAAAATCACTTCGTCTCACCAAAGTTCATAGTGCTTGTACCGTGGGCGGCTGTAATAGTGCCTGACCTAACCGGCTTCGATTATGTCTCGAGGCCTAGTGACCTACAACAGCGAATCTCAAGAGCCTGATGCCAGGAAGGCGAAATCGTCAGGTGAATTGGCCCTAGTCGAAACCTTGTAGGGTCCTTCTGAGAACGGATTGAATGGCCTTTTGAACAGACTGGGTGTCAAAAGGGTGCTTTTTATGCTGTTAACTGAGTGTCTGTCCTCGGGAAAATAATTTGTCTGTGGATCAGAACTCTCTTGGGAATAGACTCGTGATAGGTGCTGATCATGACGTTCTTATTTTATCGCTATGCGGTTTAGTTTCTTCCTCCGCAGCAGGGACTCACAATGGACGAAATTTAACGCCGTGCCTGTGTGAACACAACAGACTTACTATCTGTCCCTGTTTAGTTTTAGCCCACTGTTTATGCAAATCGGTTAACTCCTATCCAATATTATTATAGCTGGATTCCTTTAAAAAAACGCAATGAAAAGCATAGCTGCCGCTGTAATCTATTCCCCCTGTAATGAGGGTTTCGAACAACATGAGGCGTAAGCAGTCCTATCCTCGTGCCCCTTCGTTGTGCGCATGCACAATTAGAATTAGTATAAAGCATTGTTTAGCTACCGCATTGCTCAGACTGACTCGGTGTCAGACTTCACAATCCGACTATCTTCCAACAGGCAGTTGCTTGACTGCCTCCGCATCCATGGACCATCTGTGTTTTTTTGTTATTTGTTTGGATATTGGCAAGTTGAATCCTCTCACACTGTGTCTCTTCGAGCAGCACTTGCGTGGTAGTTCCTGAGGAATTTTATTTGTAATTCTTAAACCGAGCTGTGAACCTCCACGTTCCAAATAACATTCTGTACCGATTTAGTAGTTTAGGAATTGGTGGAACGGTGGCAAGCCCTGCCCAGGGACGCCAACCTGCAACGGAGCATGGGTAGTGCCCTTCAGTCGATGACTGATTGGTTACCCCTCTCAGGACGGTGTTAGCCCAGGCTTCATGCAGGGCTGCTCTCACCCTTCTGCGATTGAATGTCTGTATGCACATGCAATGCCAGTCCTCAGCCAACCACGGCCCCTGCGGCCTGGTAGGTGCTGGCACTTTCTCTCGTTTCTGAGTCTCTGTTAGTGACTGCGTTCGCGCTCCCACTGGGTTTCAGGCCCCACCTCAGGTGTTCGAAAGCTAGGCGGTCACTATGCGGTGGGGGAGAGAGTGAGGTCGGCCCTCGGCGCGTTTCTCTCCTCACTATAATAAATGTGAATGCGCTTGAATCAATCACGGTGCGCTAAAAGCCGTGGCTTGGAGGGTTTGCCAACTGACGGGAAAACTCGGGCCCCCTACGTTGCTGCTCCTTTTGTACGTGTGTGTTTGTGTGTGCGTATGGGAGGAGAGGGAGGACTGAGAGTCAGGCTGCAATGGCTCCATCTTAATGTGGCCTTTATGGCGCCCCCGCAAGGGCGGGAGCACACCTAGCGAGCGTGTTGAGTGAATACCGCGCCAGCCAGCTACACCCTCCCACATCCCCGGTCGTACTGACTTTGTCTTTACACCGGATACGGAGGTGGGAGTGACGAGTGAGTGGGTAGATACTGCGCGAGTCTGCCCAAACTCCTGTTTTCTCTCGTGCCAGTTCTCTGCGTTGCTCCTGCTTGCTGTCGCTTTCGTGTTGCTTGCCCAGCTTGCCTCCGTGTGTGTTGCGGCTTGCTTCAGCGTTTGCTGCGGCTTGTGGAGCGCGTGGTGCCCATCGTCGAAATCGACGGGGGAACTGTCGTCGTCGTCAGATGGCAGGCAAGGTTCCCATTGTCGTCCAAGTGTGTCTTTTCGACCGTCAAAGATGACACTGTTCGCCTTGTCCACTTGCACGTATATCAATTTGCCATAGTAGCAGACTTGCGAAGCCTCTGACGCACTCACTTCTCCCTCAATATCGCTGACTTGGTGGCTTTCAGGACGACCGGAGTCGCTATCGGACGCAGTGACTGACGAGCTCAACAGTTCTTTTACGCGTGCTTCACACATCTTCTTGGCGCACGAGGAACCTGAGTTTTCATAGAAAAGGAAAAAGCCAGCTCGACTCCCATCTGAGTGGGAGTGTTAGAGAGACCGCATTAAGAAGGATCCATTGTGGTCTGCCTCTCTGCCTTGAGAGGAGAACTGCGTAACCTCTTTAAGTGGCCACGAGGACCGAGCTATCCTGCCAATGTGCAGCCTCCTCACTCCACGATGTTTACTGCCTCGTGATATATTGCGATGTGTTAGGTTTATTATTAGTAAGGAATGCACTGGTGGTGCCGTGGAGATGGTAGTATGTTGTCGCCTTCTACCATTGTGGCTTCTGGCCTTTGCACAACTAACCGACTTTCAGCGTCAATAGTAAGCGATTAGTTAGTCCGCGGGCTTTGCTGTGCACATATTTCTTAGTTAATAATATTTGGAGGCCATTTCAACAGGCACCACCACGTGTGCAGGAAGTGCCTGATCATAGCTAGACTCTGTCTTCCCAGGGATCCTATGGTCCATCGACCAAGGCGAATACTTTTGTAAGGCAATAGAATTGGGAGCTGCTTCAGTCATAAGTCAAACCTTCTAACATGCTCTTTTTTCCAATTAAACCAGAATACTAAGTCCAACGAACCAATCGGAGAAGAGCAATGTCATCTGCGTCACCTTCAAGCAGGACGACAAGGAAAATAAAGACAGTGAGTTTTTCAACTCAAATTTAAAGCATACGCCTACAACATGCCTAATCCGCTCGCATTCGTCATTTTTCGGCATAAAACTTTTATCATCAGACGAACCCTCCCGATGAAGCTTTTTGTGCAACTGAAAGGTTTGACATTTGTGTGTCATTTTTGTGTCTAGTGAACCTTTCTTCCGTTTGCATAGAGCGCGTTATGAACTTTATTTTAATCTGAAGGCCAGTCTTAGGTCTTGAAACTTGAATTGTTCTGTGCTGGTGCCTTACTGGTACGAAGAAATACGTTAACCGGTTCGGTAGTACTTCCGAAAACATATTTACTATCTCCATTATGCTCTATTCGGCAGTCTTCACTCGATAGCAGAGAATAGAAGTAGATGGAACTACCAAGCGTTAGGCAACTGGGCTGAGCGCTATCATCACCGCCATCATCATCATCGTCATCATTATCGAGTTTGCGTGCTCTATGCTTAATCAGTTGCTTAAGGCCGGTCTGATTCTTACTTGAAATTTAATCAATAACTGTAATGAAACAATTGTGAAGTAGAAGGCATTACGATCACAGGAATCATAATTTTACTTGTGAGCTTTCGGGCTCCTTCTAGAGTCCTTCGTCAGAGATAAAAGACGTTATGAGGGAGGGGGAAGGGGGCGGGAGGGAGGGGGGGGGGAGATGGAACAGTCAACCGATAGTGCCATCATTCCGGAGATGCCTGCGCAGCGCGATGTACGCCGGCGCCAGATCGATAAATCGATTGACCGAGTTCTTATCGGAGGCCCAGGCTTCAATCAATTCGCGGCCTGATTTGTTGCCAGCGTGCACGTGCTCTCGGTGATCCCATTACTGAAGGCCTTGCTCAAACCATCGCTGCACTGGCACATTTCAGACAAGCCAAGAAGCGATTAATCCTGGATCAGAAGCGGAATAAGTTAGAACCATCTGACACGGGAAGCTCAAACTAGATACACAACCTCTCCTCTAAGCAACTAACGGAACAAAAATTACGAGTTCTCCAGCATGAAGCTTGTTTTAACATCGCCGATGCTGACCCTGTCGATTTCATTGCAGCCCTAGAAGCCATGCTTATGAGGACTCAAACAACGGACGACGAGAAACACTCCATTCGACAATGCGTCACCTCCTTGCTGATGACACACCGTCCAGCCCAATGTGTTTCGAAGAGCGAGTCATACGCTATTAAAGAACTACGAACGGATTATCATATAATCATTCTGCCAGCGGATAAGTGATGATTAACCGTCGTCGCTACCATGCGTAGCCGAATTATGCGAATCAAGGACCTCTTAAATCCCAGTGAGCAGTCAGGCGTCTTGTATCGCATATCATTTCAAAATTGTCCCCGAAACTACACAGGACAGACAGGGCGTATGCTTGGTTCGCGCATACGCGAACATAAGCGAGCGGTACAAAAGGGTGACGCATCATCGCAAATGGCCGCCCATACCTACGAGAGCAATCACGAGTTTAATTTCGCAGCTGCGAGAGTAATCGCGCACACTGGCAACAAACAGGCCGCTAATTGATCGAAGCCTGGGCCTCGGATGAGAACTCAGTCAATCGCTTTATCGATCTGACGCCGGCGTATATCGCGCTGCGCAGGCATCTCCGGAATAATGGCACTATCGGTTGACTGTTCCATCTCCCCCCCTCCCTCCCGCCCCCTCCCCCTCCCTCATAACGGTTGATTGGTCCCTGCGTCCTATAACTGTTGTTTGTCTTTCGTGTACGCCTTTTATCTCTGACGAAGGACTCTAGAAGGAGCCCGAAAGCTCACAAGTAAAATTATGATTCCGGTGATCGTAATGCCTTCTATTTCTCTATCTACACCTGGGATGCGAACATTTGCCTCAATTCGTGAAACAATTGTACCGATTCTATAATTGGAGGAGATTAAGAAAAAAATGATTAGTACGCTTACACACAAAGATTCCAAGCGTAGGAGCAGCGAGATTATGTCAGTTTGCGCGGGATCAATATGGGCAATTAAAACAAATAATAAGGGGTTAGGGGAGACAAAAAGCGCGTAATTACCCAAAAAGGGGCAATCAACTATAGGATAAACAGTATGGTGTTTACTTATAGAAAATGTCAAGTAATTGGCGTTAACGATAATGCCAAAGAAATAGACGGCAAAGTGTTACAAGGAAGCAGATAGTTATGTGACTGTTAAATGAAGGAAAGTAAGGGCAACACGAATACCTAGGTGAGGACGTACAATAATGATAATAATAATCACCACGCCACCACCATCATCAGTCAGTGCGTCAAAGAGATAGAAACTCCTACTCACCAACTACTTACTTGGTTTTCGTAAATGGTATCGCCGTAAATCAGGCCCGTGATCACATACTATACTGCCTGTTTTCTCTCCCTCCAGTTGACATTGCTGTTTGCAGTTTGCAAATCTGCGCTTCTCTGGACTACTTTATGCTCCTTACGAACTTCTTCGTCGAAGGTGCACCGGCCAAGACGGATTCAACTGTCCACCCTCTGGAGTTGCGCTCAAAACCGTCCAATCCACCTGGTACGTCTTTCCCTCCCTCCCCCCTTTACGAAAGTCTCCTGTAAGTTGTGAGGGCCAGTGTTGTTCAAAAGGGCGCCGTTTGCCATAGCAGCCTTTCACTATTGAGGCTCACTTGTCTTTACAAACCTGTTTTCCGCTCAGAACTTTTTTCACAGTTTCTGCGGCCATTTTGGCGGTTCTGGTGGTTGTGACAGTGCAACTGCGTATTGTGTTCAAATTGGGTGATTTGTCCGTCTTGTGACCACGGTTTCCTTCCAGTCTCCTGATTACTTTCTTACCTCTGTACACTGTCAGTTACTTCTCAGTTGGTCAAATTTTTCTCAACAAAAAATTCACATATGCTTGCGTCTTGCTACTGTTAATTGATATTCGCATATACTTACATATGCGGATTTTCCAATTTGACCACAAGATCCTTTGTCGTGTACGTAGGGTGCAAACATTAAATATGTGATATGGCCGCCGGCTCAGTGCTTTTTCCTCTCTCCTCAAACGAGCTCAGATGCCTTCTTAATGTAAGTTTGTATTAGACTGTTGACCGGACTCCGTTTATGAGAGAGGGGGAGGAGGGCAGGTGCCCTCATATGACACGATGCATTCCGCGGAAGCTTTTGTGCGGCAAACTAATGTATGCAGTTTTATTTTATTTTTTTCTGGGTAACAGTAGTTTATGTAGTGCACCTCATGTACCCCTAGTCCCTGCATTTTCTCCCACGGAAACTGTGGCTATAGGCGTTTTATAGGCGAAGAATTACGATAGGCAGTGGAATATATATTTCAATTACTGCTATATACATTTTTATTTTATTGTATTTAGAAATTTTGTTCATTTATATCTGTAGATTTCCCTATCTGTATTATCTTTTAACGTATTGCGGAAAAACCCGATTATCAAAATGCAGGTTCCTTAAAATTACTATAAAATAGAAATGCTGGTTAGGAGGTCGTCTACTTCGACTTCGAACCGAAATCCATACCTCGACCACCCCGACGGTGGTTCGCGGGCAACGTGGGGAAACTCACGGCGAACAGAGGGCAATGGCAGGTAACACCGGGGACGTCATCTGTAACAAACTTTCCAAGAAACTTCATGGACAATACGAATATCATGAATCTCAATACTGCTACGGCGTCCCCGGGAAGCGACGCGCTCCGTGGTCGCCTGGTGCCCGGAATGTCAAATATGCAAGCCAGTACCCTTAACTCGCGACACACTTTGAACATCGGTTGCTGGAATGTGCGGACATTGCTTGATCCCGACCGTCAAGCACTTCTAGCACGCGCATTATGGGACTGTAAAGTAGACGTTGCCTGTCTGTAAGAAGTTTGTCTCCCAGACTCTGGAACGAGAGAAATCAAAGTCCCACAAGAGGGTGCTGAGTAGGTGCTCCTCCACAGCGGACCACAAACGAACACAGGACTGCATGGAGTGGCAATAGCCATGACAAAAAGGTGCATAACACTCTCTTAGCGTTTGAGCCTATCTCAGAGCGGATTGCCACAGCCCGCTTCAAAGGCACCATTGCAAATATGTCTGTGGCTGCCATTTATGCCCCAACATCGCAAGCGAATGAAGCAATTAAGACGGAGTTCTATGAACGCCTTCAAGCTACAGTGGCCAGGATACCCTTCAGAGACTTGCTCTTCGTCGCCGGAGACTAATATGCCAGGACTGGCCCGTGCGATGAAATCTCGAGACACGTCATCGAAAAATACGGTCTGGGCCAACGTTGCGACAACGGAGAACGATTGGTTACATTTGCTGATTACAACCATCTCGTCGTTACAAAAACTCGTTTTCAACACCCCTATCGGCAGTTGCTAACATGGTATTCAAACGACTACATCTTAGTACGCTCAAGGTGGACCACCTCAGTATCCGACAGCCGATCGTTTCCAGGTGCGGAAGCTGGGTTGGATCACGTACTTGTCCGTACCCGCTTTAAGCTCCGTTTTTCAATCGAAGTAAGAAACTGCCCCCAAAACGTGTCAATGTTATAGCACTATCACACACAGAAACCCGTGTAGCGTTCAACGAAAGTCTCACTGCACGGATCCGAGATCAATTCACTGTCCGCATCGAACCTCCAAATGACGTCGATAATGAAAGTTCGCCCGATACTCAGTCGCCACACTTGAGAGACGCGCTACAAAGTGCGATAAATTCGAGCTTGCAACAACAGGTAGTACCGAAGAAGGACTGGATCTCCAGAACCACCATCTATCGGCACAAGCTAGAATCGCTCGGTTGTCAAACTTAGAGAACAACCGCTCATTGAGACGCCAAACTACGCGATCAGCAAGATGCGACCGTCAGAACCATTGGACCGAGTTAGCTGGCTCCATGGAATCAGCTTCAAACTCTGGTAACTTCCACCAGCTCTATTATCTTTTGCTTAAAGCATCAGGAAAATATACACCACCTTGCACTACCGTTCGGGATAACTCAGGTCAAGTGATGACTGATATGGCTGGCAAAATCAATCGATGGCGAGAGCACTTTAGCGAGCTACTGGATCCGCCTATACGTTCACCTGCGAACCTACAGCTATCAACTGGAATTCCATGCGGTAGTGACTGCGAGCCACCTGCGAGATTTAAAGTGGAATCAGTATTTAAACGATTAAAAGTTCGGAAGGCAGAGGGTGAATATGGTATCCCAGCAGAAGCCTACAAAACTTATTATCCTGCTTTGACGGAATCACTACATCGGCTGTACTCGACTATATGGACTACCGAAGTCATCCCGACTGACTGGTCACTGTCCATTATTTTACCGATACCGAAGCGCGGTGACAGGACATTATGCTCAAACTACCGCGGCATCAGCCTCATAGATATAGCCGCCAAAGTGTTTGCAACCATCGTTCTCCGTAGATTTTCGACTGAGCGCAATCTTCGTACTCGTCCTAACCAAGGAGGATGTCGTCCAGGTAGAGGATGTATTGACCAGATCTTCATTCTACGCCGCATACTAGAGCTTAGACATCAAAACCAACAGATCACCACCGCCTGTTTTATCGACTTCAAAACCGCCTTTGATTCTATCGACAGAGAAGCTTTATGGCAAGTCTTGCTTGCTGACGGTCTCCCACCAAAGTTGCTCGATCTAATCAAAGCTTACTATGGCACAACATCAGCCCGAGTTAGAACCCTTGGTGAAGAGTCAACTTCTTTCCCTCTGACTTGTGGAGTTCGACAAGGGTGTCCTCTTTCTCCAATTCTCTTCAACTTCTTGATCGACTGGGTAATGCATCAGTCAATTCTACCTGACAGTGGATGTGAAGTCAGCTCTGAATTCAGAGTACCTGACCTAGAATATGCCGATGACATTTTCGTACTCGGTAGAACTCCTCAATCACTACAGCCAACGCTAGACCAAATCACCGGCTTCGGTGCAACTGTTGGTCTGACAATTAATGCGCGCAAGACGAAGCTCCTGACTACGAATCTGGGCGCAGCACAACCACTGTTTATCAGCGGTCAACCCATTGAAGAAGTTAGCTGCTTCCGCTATTTGGGCTCGAATATGCTAGCCAATGGACATGCCAAAGACGAAATCAAGAACCGAATCGCGCAGGCTAGAAATGCATATAGGCTGCTAGCCAGACCACTTTGATCTCGCTCAGACATCACTGTACGTACTGAGTTGCTGATATACAAAGCATTAATCAGACCGATGTTAGTATATGCCTGCGAAACATGGCCAGTGAGAAAGGCAGACATCCTATCGCTTGAAATCTTTGACCGTTGGTTTCTTCGACGCCTCTTAAGAGTCTTCTGGCAGGATCGAATCTCTAATGTTGAGCTATACCGCAGATGTTTCAAACTACCAAGTCTAGCATCGTACATCCAGCATCGTCGATTGCAATGGCTTGGCCATGTCCTGTGCAAACCATCGACAGACCTCTGCAGATTGGTCGTGAACCCTTCTCGTAGTGCAAACTGGAGATACCGACAAGGCGGTCAACTGAAGACATGGCTCAGCACCGTTAAGTCGGACGTTGAACGGATGGGCCTCGTAACCGTTTACGGCTTGCGACATTGGAACAAACAATGGGTTAACATCAGTGAAGAGCTCACCTCTGACCGCCGCCAATGGGCCGCCGATATTCGTGACATCCGTGAAACCGATTCATCTAACAACAGGAGCTAATCGGATCAAGTATCAAGTCAGTAAGTATCTACTTCGACTTACCTGAGGTCCAAGTTACCGTTTTGGAGTTAGATTAGTATAGTCTGCGGCACTAAGCGCCGCGCAAACCTTCAATTTGCATGCGGAACAACTTACTCGCAGCAGCCGCGAGAAACAACCTCGACTTCATTTTTCTACTTTACACTTCTACGAATTTCCTTCACTGCTTATCGTATATTCCCACCATAAAAACCCCTATAACCAACGTTTTAGTGGGACAAAATGCTGGTACTATATGAGGTGCACTTCTTTCAGTACTTTTGCCCTTTTCTGTATGGAATATATAGAAATGGGCATTTTTCAGTAACCGGTTATTGTAATATATTGGCATTATATCTTTACCAAATTTTGCCTTGCACAAGCGTGATTTAAGGTGCTGGGTCAAGTTCATTGTAGCGCTGAAAGGATGATAGTTGACTTAAACCGATCGGTCCTGTGAACAATTTAAATATTGCAATAAATGAAATCGAGTGATTAATTTTTTAGCTCTGGCGTTTGGCTTAAACAATCCTATCTTTTCCTTCCGCCTTCTTCTTCTTCGTTTTCACCTGAAGAAGCCCCCTCGCCTACCAAGGTGGAGCCCCGGAAGTGGACAATGCGTCTACACGGTCGTGTCGAAGAACCAGAATTCGTCCTTGTTGAGGACATGTCTGATCCCAATTGCGACGCTGTTGTCCTTTCGGTGCGTCCAGTTTTCCTCTGAACCGCCCTCTTCTCATAATAATGCACCTTTCCTTGCGGTGGCGACCTTCGCAGAAGCGAAATCGTCAGCGCCATTTACTATTCACATTACCATTAAGTTAGTTGCTTTGAATCATTGATAGACGTTCTGATTATTTTATTGCCTTTTACTCTAGACCAGTCTTGTTCTGGACTTCTCAATGATGGAGGAGGAGGACGTGATAAACGCCAGCATCAAAGACTTGAAGGTCGTCGCCTGCCCCTTCAATCGTGCGGATCGAGCTGAAAACACGATGAATGTGAGTCTTTTTTCCGTCTCGTCCTTTACTTTCTTCCCTCCGTTACCCATGTTTTAGTTTTTTTTAGTATTTCCCCTGTATTTGGGACAATTTTTAGTCCTCCCGCTTATCTAAATGGTTTGATCGATTTGATTTAATGCGGTTTCTAGACGTGGGGCAGTCATTGCTAGTGGATGGTCACCCGACTTTTTCGTCTTATGTTCGGTACTTCATGCTTAAAGTGGCCACTCCGCTCTCTTCTCTGTTCTCTACCGTCCCTCATTGCATGCGTCCTTTCCACTTACCGTACTCGAGCAGTGCCCATACCTTTTGAGCCAAACTCTTTCCGCGAACACACATTGGCGCAGGACCTGAAAGACTTAGATTGCCAATGCAAGCGAACATGCGAGTCACAGGAGGTAATTGAGAAGAAGACCACTCGATCGCCGGAGCGACACTTTTATTCACCTGACGTTTCGAGATCTGTCGCGGATTCATCATCAGAGACATAAGCAGAAAAAAGTAGCAATATCACCCGTTTCTGCTACTGTTTTCTCCAAATGTCACTGATGATAAATCTGCAACGAATCTCGGAACGTCAGGCGAATAAAAGCATTGTCCCAGCGATCGAGTCGTCTTCTTCTCAGACTTAGACTGTTTTTCTCTCGCTTGCCTTTTTTTCTGTCTCTATGCTTTACAACCTGGCTGGTACACTCGCGGGGGGGGGGGGGGGGGGGGGGGCTCATTGTTTCCCCCCCTTCGTTTTTCGGGTTCCCCTGTAAACGCGTAGTTTTTTTTGTCTCTTCCAGCCACGCTTAATGCTCCCTTTTCCTTTATTCCCGCTCTTATCCCTCGTTTGCCATCCTGATTCCATTCTAGGTAATTTCTCCAACCTCGGTCTTCTTCTACGCCCGCAAACCCATCGGCTCCTACCTTCGCGGCACGGTCAACATGGAGACCCTCCTGATCAACGTTAACCCTTCGGTTATCCAGTCAATATCGAAGATTGTTAGCAGCCTGTCCGAGTCGGCGACGGGCTCCTCCGTCGGAGGCACCAATGTTGTCGTGGATCCTGACAGCCTCTCACCCTCCCACCAATTTTACCCCGATGACCAGTTCTGGGCCCACAAACCCATAGATCCAGCCGACCTGCCAACCCTGACGCTTATCAGTGCCAACCAGAGTGATTATTTTTTATAATGCTTACCGAAGGCTTTTCCGATACTCCCTTTTTTTTGCCTCCCTGATTTAATTCCACCTTACTGTGTGCGCTCAGATATTTATAAGTCAGTTTTCTTCGTCAGTGCAGTGGTTCGGGGGGGGGGTGGGGCGGGGGGTAGAGCATTGGGCTGCATTCCTTTACAAATTTAATTTCATGTGAAGAAGACGAGTGCACATGTGATGCCTGCGCCGCTCCCGGCTGGTCTTGTGCATTTGGCAACCTAGTATTTCAACTGAGACCCATATTGGCTCAATTTAGCAAAATTTCTTCGCTCTCTCTTCTCACATTCGGGATATTCTCTACGACCGCAGCTGGCTTGCATCAACAGTTACGGGTTACTTATGTAGATCGCTGTCGTCGTGAGGCCTTTTTCTGACATCCTCTATCCCAGAACTGGTGGCGCTCTTGCGTCAGGCCCGGCAGGGGGGAGAAGCTAAAACCATCCTGGTCTTATCTGCTTGACCTACACTCATTAATATTTTGATAGGACAAAGGATAAAGCGCCAAATCCGTGTGACCTTGTCTCACCATGCTAACTTCCTCTGAATTTCGAGCTACCAGGGGGCCTAAAAAATGTTTATTGGTATGATGCTATCGAAGCGTATAATTGGATCCCGGGGGCTGAGCTTCAGATTACAAGGACTCCAGGATAACTTTGGCCGATATGAAATTCAGTAAGCGAAGCCTGATTGGTGTGTGAGGATGAGGCAGCGCGTGTGTGGTACGCGCCGACGATGGTTACGCCAAAACTCAGCTCTTATCATCGTAAATCGATGAGCTTAGGAATAACGGGTGGAGTAATTCAACTCACTCGCAAATAATCGCCGCGTCCTGCTCCCAGCCGTGGGCCTTATTAAAGCCCAAAGAGGAACCTACATTAGGTTTATCCATCATAATATGCAAGCAGTTACGGGAAGATCTTCAGTCTTATTACCGAGATCTGCCTGTATAAGTGGACCAAGGTTCGCTGGTAGTTAAAATCTCCTCATCTGCGGCTTGACTTGGCGTTGTGACAACTTGTACACAGTAATTAGTGTATAATTCAGTTTGCGTCCAGGTCATTTTGTCCTTGCGAACTCCAATTTAACGGTAAGTAAATTAATACATGACTCGACAGTGTCGCATCTTCTGGTGTCCATCGGTACTAATTTTGCATTCTTCATCTGTAAGCTTGGTGAGTAACCGGGACTTTTAGTGTTACACAGAGCTACTTGACAGGTTGTACTTCTTCTGTGCTTGCCCATCGAGATTCCACTTTACATACACGTTCCTCTGCCTTTTAACTGTTTGTATGGACATACTCTAAACGCAGAGGGATGCGCTTGCGTCCTAATGTTTCATGCAACGATGTAGACTGCCATTTAGAGGCTTTACTTCTGTTTAGAGTTGTAATTATGTGGCGCGTGAGTTGCATTTTCATTATGACTGGCACGTGACTCCAGTGTCAATGCGAATCGGACCCATGTCTCGTCAATTTCGTAGTCGTTGGGTACTTATTTCCGACGTAGTTTCCGCCTCTCCAGCAGCCCTGTAGTTGGTAGAGGCCATCTGGCTTCGACTGGTTAGGAATAACACCTTGGGAGCATCAGTTGCCGGCGGTGTGTTGAGGCAGTCCCGCGTTCGAGGCGCGACGCTTCAGCCACAGAACACACTCGGCATCATAATTTAGCTTGGATTTGTTTGTCTGACTTTGAGTGCCCCCACCCCCCTCACCGTACTAGTTTAGTGTACAGTCAAACGCCCATCCGCTAAGTGCAATAACCGCCGAAGTAATGTTTGGTTCAGCGCTTTCCAAGGATGACCTGATGAGGTTGCTGAGTCCCAAAACCTCCGATTAAACGATCTAACCCTTAACTTAATACTAGTCAATATTGTAATGTTCTTTGCCTTTTGCCTCCATTCAATCGCTTACAAGATCTGCATCCAGATTTTAAGAAAATGCATTTATAATTTTGTCTTGTCCGGACATCAAACCAAGTCCATGAGCGGGTTCTTTAACTTTCGAAATGTTTAGTAGCTACTTGCTCGAAGTAGACGTCAGTAGAAAATAACGATTATTTAAGAATGGAGCATGATCTTTCGTTTTGTAAAAAGTTGAATTTTTACATCCTTTTCTTCCTCTCTTTTTTCTACAGGACCATCGAGTGTCGCGACCGCAGGCAGCAGCTCAGAGGGTTGTGATGTAGCCAAGGTTCTTACGGAGGCCGACCAGCGTCGCGAAGAGAAGGTCCGTTTGACCCTTCCCTCCCCACTTCTCTCAAGCCTTTTAGATAAAATTTACAAGCTACTGAATTTTCCTTCATCTCATAGTGTCTGTAGAGAGAGAGGGAGAGAAAATGCTTTATTTTGAAGGTAAATATCCAAACTTTTCAGCAAAAATGGTTCCATTCATGGAGAGCGAGGGCTAAGGTAAGGTGAAAGGTCATAGAATACTCAAACAGTAAAGGTTTATACGATATCTATATCTGTTATAGAGACAGGTCGACTTTCACCTTCTCAATTTCTTCACACGTGAGGTAGCGTGCTAGGAATGGGGGTACAGAGTGCTGATATTGCCGATGTACGGCAACACATGATGGAAGCTTCGGCGCATAGTACGGGAAGACTTAGCAGCCAATAATTCAGAGTGTAGAGGCCGAGCGACCTCACTAAGGATACGATCAGCAAATTGCTTGGGCGTTTTACAGTGTCGTTGCATTATAATATCAGCTAAAGAAAATAGAAAACACTGGCAGCTAAAGAAAATAGAAAACACCGGCAGCTGAAGAGAGTATTTAGAGGATACATTGAAAAATGATCGGGTCTTTTTTAAGTAAGCCCAGAAAAATAACTGGAGAACGGTAAAGCATTAGGAGGAGAATGCAGGCGTCTATAAATCGCACGCCTGGCTTTTGGTCTTAGAGTAGCTCTTGCCCAAAATGGCTTTGTGAAACTGCTAATTCCGCAGTATCTATCTTTTATTTTTTACAACCCGGACCAGATGCGGGTTTTCCCAAGTCAAGTAACTGGACCACACTTCTGAGTACAGACCTATATCTGTCGCTCCTCAAGTTGTCACATTAAAAATATATCGGTAAGGGTGTCTGAACTTATTGTCGAGGCTAGGCTTGAATGTTAAAAATCAAATCCACCCAACTTGCCGGCCGGTACTTTTTATAAACTTGCCGTACGCTTCGCTGGCCGCTTCTCCTTTAGCTCTTCTCGATCAAATCCCCGTATGAGAACTGAATAACCAGAGCTGAAGAAAAGAAATGTATTGCCGTGTTTTACAACCCACTTAAGGCAAAAAAACAACAAACAGGAGTGTCCAAGGTCGTGCTGGAATTCGACCAACCAGATGGCGTCCTTGAGTGGTCAGCCTATCGTCTCGACCTTTTTTTCATCTGACCGGTCGGTAACTAGTGCGAGGTCAGCATCCGCGTAGCATATGTGCGCTGATTGTCAAGACGGCGTGTGAGCTAGTCGGCTAGAACGGTTCCTACTGACACTACTCGTCGCCGATAGTCCAATGGGAAGCATTTTAAGCTATGATGAGTTACTGTCTAACAAAACAAAGCTACTTTTGACAAGACTAGAACTCGGACATCTGGTGTCCAAGTAGCCCGTCAGATCGCACTCTGCAGAAGAAAGAACGTGCAAGTCGCCCCTCATTAACTAGTACAGACGCTACTGCAACTGCTCATTGTTCGAGTGGCAGTGAACAATTTGTCAAAGCATCTTGATGGTGCTTCAGGGAGTGCAAGTGACTTGAAAGTACTTTAGGTATTATTGTGATGAGTTTCAGTTGACAAAAAATGATCATGCTCCTCTAATAAAATTTGCATCGGCTTAGTTACGGAAACGAACTCGGGAACGTCTGTAATATTGCTGGGACTGATCTTCTCTTCAGAATGCTATTTTTACGCCTTCGGTGCATCCATGCTGAGGATGGGGAGGGAAAGTGTTTTGTAAAATTCGTTAAATGATCCTTTTTGTCGCCGGCACAGGTTGTCGTTGAATTTCATGCATGATGTCCAGAAAACGAACTTAAGCTGTTCGTGTAAATGGAAGTGAGTAGCTTATGCTCTATGTTCGATTGAAAGATGCACTGTTTATTGTGCTATCCTTTTCTACATGAATTGAGGAACAAAAACCTACAATGGGACGCTACCGGAGTATAAGTCGGGGGGAGGGGGGGTGCACCTCTGTGGAACCGTAGGTCTTTTCAAGAGTATATGACATACTACGAGGCCTGGTTACTTCACGTTATTTGTCATTGCTACTTACGTAGGTTTTTTGGAATTCATCACCACCAGAAGCCCTAATTCTTCTTTGAATTAATAGCCCGTGGCTTGTTTTGTTCTCATTGATATGCAGTTCTACCATTGACAAGTCACTGCAATTACACTCGCCCCCTATTCTGAAAGCTTTGCTTTAGTTTTTTAGGAGGATTTGACTTAATTTTTAGGTTGGACAAAAGTTATGTTTAAAGATAGAATTAGGGTTGAGATTAGAATTTGAGTTCGGATTAAGGTCAGTGTAAGGACATGGGAATATGTGCGTTTCCTGATTTGTTTTCTAGGGATCCTATCCTCTTATTTTACCCCGTCATCTCTGTGGGTCAGTTTCAATTTCAACAACTTTGAGTTCGAAATGTTGACAGTCACTGTGATAAAATATTCACTAGTTAAAAAAGAGCATTACTTGAGACGTTATAAAAATTCGAACAAATTAGTCAGCATTCCTCCTGGAGTATGCGTAGTTATGGCGGAAAAAGTGCATGTTGTAAAATTTGCAGAATTTCTGTTTGCTCTGCATAACCACCGAAACCGTCCCTTCCAGTGTCTTCCTGACGAGGTAGGAAGTAGCGTTCCTTTGATTTTCTGACTTAATATTGTTCGTTGTAGATTTCTATACCCTTACTCCTGCAATATATTGTTTTATCCACACGCGATTGCGTGTTTTCATTCTCTGGCTCCAGGGTATTCAGTAACCTTGTTGTGGAGCCCTATCAGCTGCATTCACACTTACCACCACCACCACAACCATCACCACAACCATCACCACCACCACTACCACCACCACCACTAAGATATGTATGTGTGTTGCTTTGGCTTTCAAATGCCACTCGATTATTATTGTTCCCTTATATTCTGGGCTTTTCGGTTGACCTAACGGTTCACTGTTCCGTCCTTTTTTGTACATTTTTGACCTCCACTTATTGCTGGTTTTATTGTTCGTAGATTGCTTACCCTATCGCTGCAGGCCCGTTAGCCCGCGTATATGTCTGTTTGACTTTTTTGACTTTTGTCCTTCCCAGATCCTCGTGCATGTGGACTACATTTGCCTGTTGATGGAATCTCAAATTGGCGCAAAGCCAATGCCCATGCTGTCCCTGGAAGCCAATGTTGACGGTGAAATAGTCGCACCCAGCTCTTGCGTGCGTTCTCGGAATGTTCCCTTTTTGTTTTCTTTGTAGGCAGGTTCCTCCCTGCCGGATAGGGACTCCCCTCCATATAAAAAGGCAGTTTTACAGAGGTCCGTTTATCAGTGACTGTAATACCACCTAGGACAGATTACGCATATGCGTTCGCAGGGCAAATTCACATGTAACATAGTCCTTCGTTAATTAACGCTGCGTATGATATGAGTTCTAGATTCATACTCGTAGGAAATGATGTCTTTAGCAACGGTAAGTGGGTGCCAATCGAGAGCGTTACGGGACATACAGTAGATTCACTATCTCATGCAATAGCTGCCGGAATTCTGAAATAAGCTTTCGATTGGAACATATTAATTGCGGATGGTTGTAATAGAGATGATCATACAGCCTAATCTCAACATATTTTAGACACTTCAGGATGCCGGCTTTCTA
>JAYGXS010000001.1:23254236-23279887 GCA_036362985.1 Ligula intestinalis
CTAAAATATGTTGAGATTAGGCTTTATGATCATCTCTATTACAGCCATCCGCAATTAATATGTTCCAATCTAAAATTTATTTCAGAATTCCGTCAGCTATTGCATGAGATAGTGAATCTACTGTGCTTGCCCGCTTGTGCCCTGAAGCTCACTTTCGAGCCGCACAAACAGCTGTGGGAATGCTGGTAGCATATGTTAGGAGCCTAGCCTAACCGAATGCCAGCGTTATCTTGCAGGCTGTCCCTAGGCGTCGTGTCTGTGACCGACTGCCAACAATGGTTCGCTGTTCAATGGCAGCGGCCTGCGGGCCTTGTGTATTTGCTGTGACTGTCCCCACGTGGTGACCCTTAACCGCTGGACCGGATCGCACACATGCGAGCCCACCCGCGTGCCCAATTACTCAGATTTCGTCAAGGGCCACTTAGGTGCGTCACGCAGTAGGTGACCTCAAATCTCGGCGCTCCTCGAGTAATCCACGCACCAATCATGCAACACTTAAACTCGCTTGAAAATCATTTTTAAGCAACCGTCACATCTCACAGAGTGATGTGCAGCACGGACTGGACACAGCCAGTCCATCTCGGGCCTCGTCCTGCGGCTAGCCATTCAGCCCGCTGGCTTTACACCAGCGAGGCACTGCCACCCGAGACAACAACCCGGCGTTTTGAAGGCAACAAAAGTTTCCTCCGAGTAACTTCCACTTTTACGCCGTTCTTCTTGTGTGCTTGGGGATCCCAAAGGTACGTAGTTAGGTGGTGAAACCAAAACATGTCAGAAGAACATGAGCAAAAACACAACAAAGTCTAGGGGGGCTAAACTTGCCAATTTTCTGGCTTTTTAACCGTGTACCCAATTGTCACCGTTTTTCCTGGCTCTTATGAACCAGTATTTTCGTAAACACTAAGGCTACTACCGATAATTCCTTTTCGACCAGCTCTGAGGGCGGCGGCAGTGGCCTATTTTTTCTTCTTGTTTCATTCATACTGTAGTTTTATAGATCATAAATGCCTTGTGCCCCAAGCCTGTCTGTGTTGTGCCTTTCAGTTGGCGGCCTCGATGACCGTTGAGGTGGCCGTCTCCTACTACAACGATCACATAAACGAGTGGGAACAACTGCTGGAAACGCTGCCTCAGGAAAACAACAGATTCTGGTCTTTGCAACTTGAATTCACCTCGGGTGACCCTCAAGAACTCTTCTCGGAGGAGGAGTGGAGTACTCTGGCAGATTTGCAGACCGCCAGCCGCACCCTCTCCATCACATCTCAGGACAATCTGGAAATCACCGTTTCCAAGACAGCTCTTGACGTCCTCAGCAAGCTAGGAGCTGTGAGATTCCTGTTAGAATGCTTATTACTTTTGGTTGGTTGTAGTAAACCGGATTTAGATAAGTAAAGAAAAGGAACTGAGACAGCGCCCGTCTTGACCTATTCACACCTTATTCAGTCAAACGCTGCCCCCGAGAAATACTTTTAGTCGCGCACAAATTGATGTGCCTCAACAAACCACGGATCTTATGTCGAAGAGGGCGTTCAAACCCATGAATAGTAGTGAGTTCATTCTAGTGATGGGTGTTTATCGTGGTCGTAATTGGCTCATGCCTTTTTGCTCCATATTTGCGACACATTGGTTAATAAATGCTTCGATATAGCAGAAAGAGTCAAAAAGAAGTCGTTTACATAATTGCGGGCGACAAGCGCGTAGTCGTCATTTAGTTGAAAAGAGTGAACATAAACGACTATTCGCGTGATACGAGTAGTATAATTACAAATTTAGTTATAATTCGTTCCAGTTTACCCTGTTTTCAATGATTAACCTTGGATATTGTTATCTATAGTCCATTTCGACCTGAAGGGAGGTCATCCATTTGCAAACCATTTCTTCGGAGGACGGAGTTTATTGGCTTTTCGACGTTATTAAAAGTCTTTAGTTGTTCTGAACTCCGCGCTGAAAGGCTACGTTTTGCGGCACCCCGGCTTTTGCTCGAGTTGACTCCATAATGCGTGCGTTTAGGCTGATGTTTTAATTCAGTTTTTTCCTTAGGAGATCAGACCTTTACGGCTCAATTTAGAGGCTTAGACAGCCGACTGGTGCGAGGGAGAGACAAACCGACGCATTTCTCACTGTAATAAATCTGATCTGTTTAAGTTCAGCAATGATACCCATATAAGCATTGAGGAAGTCACGTTAGGCGAAAGAACTACGATGACGCCTTGCGTCCTCACGCCTCCCAACAAAACGCGAGGCGGAGACGACGTCAAAACCCTTCCCCTTCTCCGCTCTGGGCCCTAATTATGACTAAATTCTGGCCCGTTTGATCCCTTTACACCTGTCCCCCTAATTACTAATGATTGGTTACTTAAACTTTTTTAACTCTATCCCCCCTTATATTATTGTATTAGCCTGATGATTAGTCAATTTAAAACTTTCATTCGTCTAACCTGACCTTAAATCTGATATGATCGAATCTCCCAAGATACGCAAATTTTCCGGTCTTGGAAGGCTGTCTATCGACGGGATAAATTGTTCCTTCTCGGGACTGATGATCATCCCATCGATGCTGCGCTCACTTTGTGGCTTACATGGTGGACGCCGACGCAAGCGACTTGCTTGCGTTGTCGTTTTAGCACTTTTGCCAGTTGCAGTAGACCTTTGTTGTGTTAGCCTACGTGAACTTTTTAACAAACCGGATGCCCTTACTATCACAATTTACCTCTACAATCAATGTTATTCGTCGGGACTTTCGCTGCTCCCCCCTACTGTTTTGCTCGTTGTGGAGCCTAACTAAACAACCTGCCTGTCTGTCTGTCTGTCTTTCTCTTTAGTCCTTCGAGGATGCCTACCGATCACCCCAAAGGAACATCAGCTCATGCACCTCCCCCGGTATTGGTACTCCCTACGTCTTGCAAAATCAGACTGGTCTGGATTTGGCAATCATTATTGATGGTCGACGAATGAGAATGGTGAAAGACAACACAGCGACCCCAGCCTCAGTGTTAGCGTCAGCCGCCTCCTCTACTGCCGAGTTGAAGTCTGAGACCGCGTCGGCAGCCAGCAGTGGCTTGGTTTGTCATCGAATTTCGAAGTTCGAAACAGTGGGCTTCATTGATGCCGCCCTCGATAAAGGCGTGAGTACTCTGTATTTTGATTACTGGGCTGCCGAATCGCTGTCCTATGTAACCCTCAGGAATCAATAATCTGAACTCTCACTGGGACTTTTTTTATCTTATCACAGAGGTGGAGATTCCTTGGCTTCTTTTTAAAGA
This sequence comes from Ligula intestinalis, assembly GCA_036362985.1. Classification (NCBI taxonomy): domain Eukaryota; kingdom Metazoa; phylum Platyhelminthes; class Cestoda; order Diphyllobothriidea; family Diphyllobothriidae; genus Ligula; species Ligula intestinalis. The sequence goes on from JAYGXS010000001.1 coordinate 23,257,500, forward strand.
TATAGCTTTCCTGCAGAAAACCTGTACTTTAATTCTCGGTTCGGTTCCTTATATATTCTTTGACCTGCCCGTTGGCTGGTATATTCGGGCCCTGCCTCCCCCCGACTCGGGGACATGACAAGTGGAGTAATTAGTATTTCCTTTCCCAGGTACTGACAACTTTCTGCAACTGACTAGTCCGAGAGCTAGCTGCAGTAATAAATACGATGGATACGATGTGTAATCTAACAGTATGCGGTGTGGGTGTTGTGCTAGAACAAAGTAATACATTTTTCTTGGAGTTCCAGTAACAGTATTAATTTTTTTTAAATAATTGAAAATAGAAGAATATATTACTGTTATCACCGGTCCCGTGTTACAGAATTCTGGGCATCTTGGTTTCCCTGGTGGTACCTTTAATACACTGTTACCAGACTAGAGGGTATGTCCTTACCTTGTGCCCTTTGGTTGAATCTAGAGTCCCTGCAGGTGATCGTGTAGTGACCAGTATTGCGTGCAAGGCAAGAATATCAGCTAAGACAAGGAAGCCTGGGATGATCATTGCCGACTTTTAGCCACCGTGAGCCATATATGCCTAACGCGTTAGTGATTACGAGGCCCATGCGTTCGACGTCTGACTTAAAAGTGTTGCGTCGCGTTCTCAGCTGACCTCCATGACAGTATCTCCAGTTTTACGTACGAGAGAGCCTCATGGTTATTCTGCAGGGATCCGTCCATGGCTTGTGTAGGACGTGTCCCAACTATTGCAACCGGCGATAATAGATGCATGACGCTTTACTTGGTAGTTGGAACCACCTGCGATATAGCTCAACATTGGAAACTTGATCCTGCCAGGAGACTCTTAAGATGCGTCAAAGATACCAAAGTTCGAAGACTTTGAGCGATAGAATGTGTTTCTTTCTAACTGGCCATGTTTCGCAAGTATATATTTACACCGGTCTAGTAGATTTTCTCTATATCAACAGCTTGGTACGTAAGGTGATGACTGAGCGAGGCCAGTGTTCTAGTTAGCAGCCTGAATACATTTCGAGCCTGTGCTATTCGGTTCCTGATATTTCCTTTGACCTGCCCGTTGGCTGCGTATATTAATCGTAAGGCCAGCATTTGCAGCGAAGCCGATGATCCTGTCTAGCGTTGTCTGCAGTGACTGAGGGATATTACCAATTACGGCAATATCATCAGCATACTCCAGGTCAGGTACTCTGAATTCAGAGCTCATTTCAAATGCACTATCAGGTAGACTTGATTGATGCATCACCCAGTCGATAAAAAAGTCGAAGAGAACTAAGGAAGTGGGGCATCTTTTTCGAAATCCGGAAGTCAGTAGGAAAGAATCTCACTCTTCACCAAGGGCTCTTGCTCGGGCTGATGTGATATAGTAGGCTTTGAGTAGATTGAGTAGCTTTATTGGGAGTCCGTCAGCCAGCACGATTTTCCATAAGGCTTCTCAGTCGATAGAATTAAAGGCGGTCTTGACGTCAATGAAACGGGCAGAGGTGACCAGTTGGTTCTGGTGTCATGTTCCAGTATGCGGCGCAGAGTGGAGATCTGGTCAACAAATCCTCCACCTGGAAAAAAACTTCGTCGGTTAGGACGAATACGTTAATTGTGCTCAGTCGCAAACTTATTAAGCAGCATGGTCACAAAAACTTTGACGCCTATGTTGATGATACTGATACCACGTTAATTAGAACGTATGGACATGTTACCGCGCTTCGGTATCAGCAAAATGATGGACAATGAGCAGTCAGTTAAGATGACTTCTGAAATGCTTCTGTCAAAGCAGAGCAGCCAGCTTTTTAGAGTTCCACTGAGATACTATACTCATCCGATGCCTTTTGATCATTTTGACGGTTTACGAAATGCCGTTTCCAATTCTGATCGCGTAGGTAACTCGCAGTTAGTTGGTAGCTGTACTCTTGCAGATAGACTTATAGGCGAATCCATTTGCTCTCTGAAGTGTTCTTGCCATCGATTGATCTTGCCAGCCATAACAGTTATCTATCGACCCGAGGTATCTCGAACGGTGGTGCAAGGTGCTTTATGTTTGCCAGATGCCTTACGTAGTGGGTAATAGAGTTGATGGAAGTTACCAGAGTTTTATGCTGATTCAATGGAGTCAGCTAACTCGACCCAATTTCCCTTAACGTCTCAATGTATGATAACTGACTGAGTTGGGCAACCGGCCGGTCCTAGCTTGAGCTGAGAGGTGGAAGGTTGTTGTGGAGTCTAGATTACTTTTATTCATTATTATACAAAAATTAGTCTAGGACAGCTGTTAGCGTGGGTAACTTACCTAATACAGGATAACTTAGAGTTCTGCTCAAATCGGTAAACATTGTAACGCATGAAATTATTCATAACTCTAATTTCCACTTCAAACGGACATTTTCTGAAAGAGCTATACGAATAAATAAAACAAACAAAATTATAGCTGTCTAAAATCCACCCTCAGTTTCATGAGCTAGCCTACTTATGTGTCACTAGACCTTCAATGCGACCATCTGTTTTCTGCTTGTTCTCAGTCGTCAGCCCGTGGTCTCCGGACGGCCCAACTTCCACCTCCGCGCAGCCTAAGCGTCACTTTGGCCCCTGAGGAGGCTTCGTCTACCGATACCTTTACTGACAGGAATAAATGTGCAGACCTAGCTGATCGCAGTTCCTCGCTTCGTATTCATCGCACAGCGTATTACGTATTTATGGCTTCTCGTCCCAGCCAGAGTAAGGAGCCCGTCTACGAGGTGCCCCTGGTCGCGAACATCTCTGCCTTTCTGGGTCAGAAGACCCTCTCAATCGAGTCCACTATTCAGGTTAGTCTAATATTCAAGTGTCACTCTTGGTGTTTTTTTTTAGTTTTCTTATCTATACTCGCCTTTAGACCTTGCTTTTTGTGTCTAGTTTTAGTTGCTTTTATTTAATGAGTTCTCTATTCTGCCCCCCTCTCTCTGTCCTCCCCTCCCTCTCGCAACACCTCCTTCATCTTTCCCGACCCCTTTCATTTCTTTGGTACTGACAACGTTTTAGCTTGTCAACGAAACTTCCGACAAAGTAACCATCTACTCCAGACGTTCACCGTCTGGACGCTTTGAACCTACCTTCCTGACCGAACTCGAGGGTGGACAGACTTACTGTGTTCCCGTGGAGATTGTCAATAATACTGAGATAACCGGTCTCCTCTTTGGTTCTGCTACCCAGCCGTGCGTTTTCCTTCCTTTTTTCACGTTTTCATTTCTTTACCTATCCTTTCCTTACTATTTCTTAACTGGCTAGTTCAAGCATTTGTTGCAACTCTGCAGGATGCTGAAATTTAAAAAAAACATGTAGTGGCCGCTGTATTTTGCTCTTGAGTACAGTTATGTTGTCCCCGTTTTACCGTGGAGCGTGATGGCTTTTCGTGTTGACTGTAAGGACTTTATAGGTGCCGTTTCTAGGTTTCTCTCTCCTGGCAGCACTGGCATAGATAGCGCAGTCTGTAGCCATTCAGTCGTTTTAAAACTGAGCGAGGCTGTTACCGAATGGGCAGAGCGAGGACGACATTGTCTCCCGCATCGATGCTGCTCGCTCCTTCGAAAGCGCCTTTGGATTCGACGTGACATCTCCATCGCCACGAAGATTTTCGTATACCGTGCATCCGTCCGGTCAGTCCTTCTCTGTGGATGTAAATGCTGGGCTGTGTGCACTGAAGAAGAGCGAAGACTGAGGTTTTTGTCCATCAGTGCCTGAGGACGATCCTGCGAGTTAAGTATAGCGACTCCATCTCAAACGAGACAGTCCGCACCCGCTGCAATCGTATCATGAGGATATCTCAGGCCATTCAAGAAAGGCAACTGAGGTAGTTTGGACAGGTTCGCTGTCGTCAGCCCCACAAGCTTTGCTATGGTGCGCTCGATCTGGTGCCGCAGCTCACCTGGAAACGTGTGTGTGTGTGTGTGTGTGTGTGTGTGTCGTAGCCCATAGTTGGATCAGAAATCCCCGCCGGAATCCAAACTGGGAGTAGTTGGGAGACGGAGAAAAGCCGCGACCTCGACCGGCTTGAGCCACGGGGTCGCGGGAGTGAGGTGGGTGCCTGGCCGGGAACTGCAGGCGAACAGATGACGGCAGTCATGCGGCGAGACGCCGCAATCGGGACAGCAGTCGGGTATGGATGGGTCGAGCCTGTGCTGGTACTGGCGAAGGAGCATGCAGTAGCCACTGCGTAGCTGCGCCAGGGTACATCGAGTGACCCTCGGGAGATGTCGTTCCGAGGCCGCAATCGTAGGTGGAAAGCCACCAAAAAGGACCGAGGTACGGTAACCTCGTTTCTATTCGACAACGAATCTCTGATGGAGACGCTGGAAGCCTGTCTTGGTGGCAGAGCTATCAACAGGTAGATCCGCGAGAGACGAGGCAACAGCTTCCTTGTGGAGTGCTCGAATAGACGGCCGGACGTTGCGACAGAGCTCGGGAGCGGTGCAACGGTAATGATTGGGATGGCCGGGTTGCGAACAACTCCACCAGCACTGCTGGCTAAGGACATTTTATAGCAACCCGTGATCGTCAGGCCTTACATTTATATGGAAACTGGGTGCGAGTTTTTATGTCTGTCTCCCTATCCCCGTCTACTCTCCTCCCCCCCCCCCTCCCCTAGACCGCTCCATCAAACCCTACCCTTTCAACCAGCCTTCGCTTATCGACCGCCATTCCCACTACTCACTTGTCCGAAAAGACGAACACGTTTAAACTCGCACCCAGTTTCCTTATAAATGTATGGCCTGACGAGAATTTGTCGAAAGTACACATGTACTCGCCAAAATGGACTTCTGAAAAAGAAGTCCATGACATGGCGGCCAGGGAAGCTGGCGCGGTCGAGTCTTCACCAGTGGACAATTTAGAGGGTTTCAGGTGAATTCGTTCGACCCGACGAAATGCGCCATGTTTACTAGAAAGTACGCACAAGTGCGCTCCCTCAAGTTATGACATGCAATTGGCATAGTCGTCAGAAGTGGAGACACTTGACACGTCCGTTAATACTATTTTCTTTATTTGGCCTTATCGTCTGACTTCAGTAACGCATGTTCATGCTACACCGGTTCCTCTATACTATCTCCAGCATAAAGGCAGAGGAAAGCGTTCTCTCAATTATCAGTGCCAACCAACCCGCTGGACCCCAATCTTTTCTCTTGCATGCTATTTTACCTTGTGCGGAATGGTGCCCGGCATCTTGAGCTGGCACTGAGGTATGTCAGAATATAAGTTTTTAACTGTTATGACAACATCTTCACTGCCTGCGACCGCTGTAACTGTTATATCCCCCGGTTGTATGTGTGTAATAAAAGACAGTGAGGATAGTAGCGAACAGTTTACTGCAACAGCCTCTGTGTGAACATCAGCTTTGCGTGTGTCTCTTAACGTGTCAAATCCCCGTGCGCAGCAGTTGTCTGGTCTGCAGCACGTTGTCTTCATGGACAGCAGCTTCGTATTTAAGGACAAGCAGTCTTTGTCCCCTATATCTCTTCTTACTGATCCATGCGCGAGTGGCCTTTTCGGGTAGCCATCGTGTGATGTCGGCGGTATCAGGAGGTCTGTCCTCAAGGTCACAAAGCCTGACGGCCCTGTTTCGCGCGCGCGTAACCTGGTCCTTTGTGCGATGGTGTTATCACCTATTGTGGTCTCTTCGCCATCCTGACCCGAGGATGACTAGAGTGTTGACCCATGTCCTGTGCCGTCCTAACAGTAACCAGGTGCACTTCATGAAGTTGCCCTGGCTTGATTAAATACTTATTTTCTGTCCTATATGCAACCATCGTTATTACCACTCGTCCTCCCTGTAGTGGAAAGTGTTCTACAGACGTGCTCTACTGGCCGGAAACGGCTTGTCCATTGCCACCCGGTTCGCCTGCTCGTGGTGAGGCTGCCGTCTACCTATCCGGTGGCAGTGGTAACACCAGCGGCCTCTCACTGTTGACCTTTGGAGAGTCTAGCGCCGGCGAACAGTGGCCAGTGCAGAACATAAACATCCCTGGTGTTGACGCTACTGGCCGTTCTCGCACCTTCAACTACACCGTCACGGTCAGTCCGCGCTTCGACGATGAGCCACAGTTTGTGCAACCGCGAGCTTCCACAGTCGCCCCTACAGGTGGTTCTCGCAAAAAGTTAACTCTCGCCAAGGCATCTTCGACAGCGTCTGCTGACCCACCGCCCAGGGAGAGCAAGAGCAACATTCAGCCAAAGGCCTACCGCCTGCGCATACAGACGCCAGCTTCCTTACACAACCTCCTGCCAGTTCCCGTGATATTTGAAGCAGGGGTGAGTGCTGCGTGTTTTTACTGCTGCTGCTGTGCTTACATTATAGTTTGGTATGTTTTGTTGCAATAGACCAAAGCCTTGAAAATCCCTAATTTTCGTCCGTCGGCAGTTTTGAAACTGCTGCACGCATCACGGTTAAATTTCAAATATCAGCGTATTACTGAAATAATGCCAGTAGTACTGTTTTTGCACGTTAAAGCAAAGGGCGGGGCTGATAGCCATAAACCAAAGGCAAAAATATATGCGTGACAGTAGCGCAAACCTGATTTGGTGAAAACTGCAAACTGGCATATCTTGACGATTTGTATGCATCCTTCGTGAATTATTTACAATTGCGCCTGCTCCAGATCACTTTTTCGACATCGTAGCTTGCTGTGGATTGGTGTGACCGGGAGAGATGAGGAGTAGAAGTTCACAGTTACTACAAGAAACACGATGCATAAATATCGGGCATAGATAATAATGCTGATTGAAACGTGTCAGATGGAGAACATCCGGAACACGAGACCGTCGATAATTACTGCATATACCTACACTCCGACCGGTACTCCACCTACGACAAGCCTACGACGATCCCTGCTTCCTCTTTTCAATTTGTTTCTGTACCTGCATAACTTGTTTGTTTGGCCGGACTCTCCGTTGCTGGTTTTGGATGCACGCTAAATAGCCTACTAGGCCATGCCGATTTCCAGCCTCGACACACCGCAATTTGGGCTGGTAGCACTTGGTGCTATTAATCCTGCTTTTTAACTGGACCTCTAAAGCAAATTTCGCCATGGTCTTGAGCCCTAACGACGCACATGTTCTCATGCCATGTCTCTACTCATACAGACTTTAAACTCACGTGGGTTCTGTGAGAGTGTTTGACATGCTTTGGACGGAGGCCTTAGACCACGGCAACCACTACACCCAGTGTGCTTGACAAGGCTGAATGAAAGCTTTAGGTCGGTCAAAATGGGACCTAAAACCGAGTTCCTTACTTTAAATTTAAAAAACACCAACAATTTTAAAAGTTATCAACTGACACAATAAATCTGTGTCCAAATCAAGACTCTTAGGGTTGCTTCTAGGAATAATCTGTTCGCTTTGATGTCCGAGCCCCTATATAAAGCCTGTGTGCGGCGACGGCATTTGTTTGCCGCACTTTCCTCTGTAATACGTTCGAATGTGTGTTGCTATTGAAGCAGGTGGGGTATAAGAAGCGAAGTCAACCGAGATGCTGAGAAAATCTCCCTAACCGCAAATTACACGTCAGCAACCACTGTGTTTCTGTGAAAACAGTGGTCCTCATCGATTGTGATGGATGAATTGTCGTTTTCACCTTTTTTAACGTTAGTTGTGGAATATGCAAGTGCATCTAATTTACTGTTCATACTCCTTCTCTTTTATTTTTCAGGGTATTCAAAATGAAATTCAGCCAGGAAACCACGCAGTTCTATGCTCAGTACATTCGACTGGTTTCTCCTTCAAAATGAACGTGAGTTTGTATTTTCCTATATTCCGTTACTCAAAGGATCTCTTCCTTACGTATTTCGTCTAGCCCCTTTAGTTCCATTGCCCCCCAACTCTACTCTTCAAACTCGCCACCTAATCTTAAAACCTTACCCTCTAAAGTAACTCAAATCTTAAAACCGTAAAATAAGCCCCTACGCTAACCCTAGCAGTTTCGTTAAAGTCAATCCTAACACTACCACTAAGCTTGAAGCCATAGTCTTAACCCTACCTTTATCCTTAACGCTAACCGTAAAATGTAAATTTTTAACCCTAACTCGTACCTTAAAACTTATCCCTATTTTTTATCTCATGCTTACCACTAATATTACGGTTAGACTAGCAGTCACGTTAGCTGTTGAAGCGGATTTACTGTGAGACTTAGAGACTGGGCCAGCTTTAGCGGTAGAATGACTCTTAAACATCCGGTAACATTGCTTTCGCGATCTGTTACCGGACGAAACTCACCTACCTTAGTAAAGTTAGTTGTTAACGTACACCGACTACTTCCATTACCCATCACAGGAGCCCATAGCCTACGGTATCGAACGATGCCGGTTGCTGGTAATTTTGGTGAGGTTCGAGAATGACCTGCAGTGTGAGTACATGGTCGATACATTTAGAACCAGCTCAAAATCCGCTTAGCCGAGTCTCGCTCTCGGTGACGGCGGCGGCGATGACAACTTTTGCAGTCATGCCGATAAGACAACTTCCGCAGTAATTCGCACATTTAGTTTTAGTCACTTTCCTGACGATGGGCCCAGTGATGACCAGACGCAGCGAATGGTCTTATCTCTGCGCACCTTTTTCAATTCTCTTCATGGAACTAGGGTGTTAATTTTAACATCGTACTTATTGTTACTGCTAGTGCTGCCAGCGTTCCCGGGTGTCTTGTTTCGTTGGCATCGCTAGTCATCTTCCGGGAATTATGGTTAGACGGCGCCGTGTGGATTGGGTGTTGTTGGGTTGTCTGCTAGTCAGGCGAACACCCACTACATTTTGTTTCTTTCTTGAAATAGCAACGGTACCGTATGCGGACCACAACTCCCAAAACAAGAAATAATGGCGCCTGTTAAACGGGAGTAGTTATGGGGCGGAAGCAAAAGAAGCGGTGGACAGCATAGTTCGTGGAAAAGAAATCGCATTCACGCCATTATATTGTTTAAGTACGTGAACAGCTAGGGAAAAATCAAATGCATTGTTTTTTATAAAGGTGGAAAAACTCAATTGCCTGGTTAGTCTCATCGCAGACAGCCCACAAATTGAAACCAATCTAATTACAATCAAAACGCATAAAAAATTAAAAATTTGCATAAGTTTAAATCAAAGAAAATCAGGACATCTAAAAAAGCGATGCGAAAAAATGAAAACTAAAGAAATATAAAGGGACAATCATTCCCAAAGGCAGTAAGTGCACGCAAGTAGTGAGCATAAAAACCATGATGTGTGCCTTTGTGAGCTACTCGTAACACTTGACCCCAACTCTAGTCTTAAAATCCGACAACTTATTTTAAAATCTTAAGACTAGCTCAAATCATAACACCGTAAAGTAAGCTCTACTTTTAGTCAAAGCACCTTAACAATAACCTAACCCCGACCCAACTACTTACATACGATAGCATCCCCGTTTAAGTGTTTCGGTATGTTACTATTTCCTGAATACCCTAAGGATATTGGCGAGGTTGCCCATCCACTTCACGCTGGATTTATGGGTGTGAAGCTTTCCCGTGTGTCGGCATATCAGCATCCTACACTCCCACTCCTAGCTCGCTACCTCACGTGTAAGGAAACGGAAATCCAGAAGCTGAGATTATCTCTGTCTGCATAGTAGATGTTAATTTTATTTACTCCCTTGGATTTTTGAGTATCTTGTTAACTTATTCCCTGGTTTTAGGCAGTGGGGACATTTTTGCTGAACATTTTGGATGTCACCTTCAAAATAAAGTGTATTTTTATATCTCTTTCTGAAGAAGGACAAAAGCGAAGTTTATTATTTTTTTTCGCTGTCAGTTCTTCTACGACGAAAAAGACTACACATGTTCACACAGTGTCTCTGAAGATACGCGGGAATTATCGATGATCACCTTCGAGACGCGTGATGGCTATGACGTCGTCGCGTTGGTAAGACCCACCACACCTTTTTCTCTGATTATTTGGATGACATCTTTCTTCAGCCCGTTCTATCGGTTTCCTTCCAAGCACACACACAGTCTTTAATTCTCTCGTGTTGCTGCTAGGTTTACCTTTTCGTCGCAGCCTTTTCCATCTCTATTTCGCATTCTTGTTTGCCTAGAAAACCTCTAATATTACTTTTATAGAACCTCGGTCTGCGCTGCTCTCGAACGCCCGGCCACATGGACATGACAGTCTACTGTCCGTACTGGATGGTAAACAAGACGGGTCTTAGGTTGGCCTACAAGGTAAGCTTCTGGAGGCAGTCTGCTTAAAGGTGGATCGTGGGACCTTTTAACTTTCTGGCATTGTTGCTGTTGTGTCTTTTGATTTTTCTTAGTTCTCTTATGTTCCTCCGTCTTCTGTTATTTTTTTGCTCTCACCTTCAACTCCTTCGCCTGTTTCCCTTATTTTTACTTCCCTTTTGTCTTATTTTTGTGTCCTCCTCCTCCTCCTACTACTAATATTATTATTGGTATTACTACTACGACCATCAATACTGTTATCGCTGCGTCTGCCATTACCAATGGCACCATTGTTGCCATCAAATTGGTCATGACTCAATTTATTTGTCTTATTCTCCCTCTGGTTTCCTTCAGTATGCTTCGTTTCTTTAGCCTCCATTTTGCGTTTCTTTAGCCTCCACTTTTCTTATCTTTCAGGTCTTTCTGTTATTCCGGTTCCCAACCCTCTCTCTCCTCTTTGTTCCGCTTCTCTATCATCGTTCCTTTCCTCTCATTGCGTCCTTTTTATTACTCGACTTCCGCCTATTCATTCCCTTGTTCCTCCTCCTCCTTCTTAGGTGTCTTTTCTAGAACCGTTTTTCGCCGAATCCTACTTATTTTCGTACTGACGATTTGGTTTTCGGTGCTTTCTAGTTTATATCACTATTTGACTATTGTTTCGTCCTACAGCTGATGCCCCTCACATCTACGTCCCCATCCACAGCACCGGTATGCCAGGCCAGTGTTTGGGCGTTCGCTTGCGTGTGCTGTGTCATTCAACAGCTGCGAAAGTTCTTTTTTTCTACTTAGCTAAGTCTGCTATCTGTCCACTTTGGTAGGTGCAAATTGCTCTGTCCTGGTGTTGTGAAGTTTCATCCGCCAAATGCCGAGGAGGAACTCGCGTCGAATTGCAGCACATTGCGAATTCCTCGTGTAATTTCTAACAGGGGAGGAGGGGATGGTTTTGAGACAGACAGGTGAGGTAGAAGCATTGCAAGCTCATCTTTCTGTGACCCGAATCACATCACAGTTGACTTTGCTCTCCAAAGGATAGTGTCCACTGTCTCAAAGAGCGAACATAAAATCATGATAGAAAAAGGTAAGACGTTCTCCGAGACCAGAAGTATATTTGTCCGACGTTTCGAACTCTCCCGCGAGAACGTCTTACCTTCTTCTATTCAATTACCTGGGCCTCGCGTATTCTCGACCATTCAAAATCATGATAGTCAGCGCCCATGAGACCCAGGCCCTGTTGACCAAGGTGGTTTGGCAGGGGTCTGCAGAATTGACCCTCACGGATACAAATAATCCATTGAGGAGGAAGACTTCACGTTGCTCCTTAATGTCATTCCCACTCCTCGGTATCTGAGCCAGTATCTGTGGCCACATGCTTTGGGAATGTTCCGGCCACACACACCTGCGCCCTCTCCTGCTTCCGTTCTTTTTTACCTGGTCATGACACTGGGCCCGAGTGCGGGAGTGGAAAATAGTGAGGTAGATGCAGGGCAAGTCACCGTCCCTGCACCGCCCTGCTGTAAAGCACCGGGTTGAACTGGCAGGTTTGGGTTTAGCTTAACCGCCCCGATTGAAAGGTCCTCTTTAAAATCCTACTAATAAGGGTGAGGGGCGGAGGTTCATACGGACAAAGGAACTGAGTGGGCGACTGTTTTAAGCCTGTTGATAACTTTTTTGACCAGCCGTACCCCCTCGTTCAGCAACTGAAGAGCTTACAAATACGCCCGAAACGATCGTTTGCCCAGACCCCGTCTTCCCCCCTTTTTTCGATTCATCTCTGTAAGTGTTTCCATTGTCGCCGTTTGCCATGTGATTGATGGTCGTCCGATTGTGATACTCCCACAAGTTACGGAATGTGTCTTTTTCTTCTACGGGAAGTCAAGGAGGCCGGTGTGCGCATTCTCCTCTGAGATCATTAACTGGTAAGGATCCCTTTTTCCGTCAACAAAATACGCCCCCACCTGACCCTTTAGTGGATCCCCACTCTGTAAAGTAAACTCGCGAGTGGGGATGTGTTGGTGAGTCTCCACTTTTAATCCGACAGCTTAATGTGCGACCGTTTTGTTTTATAGCCGCTCCACCATCTGCGAATTCTAATAACGACCCCCTTTCTTCTACCTTTGACAGTTATCTTGCAAACCTATCCTACACAACTTCACATCATTCATCTTAATCCCGAAAAATGTTGCTTGCTATCTTTCCCGCCAATTACCACACAAGGGAATGAATTTGCGTCCAGGCCCTACCTATTCCTTCCCTTCAGTACCTCCAAATTATGTTTACCTGTTTTCTCCGTGTCATTTTAGTGTGCGCGGTCAATTTTCTCAAAAAAGTCTAAGGTAGTCAGATTAAAAATCACGGAGTGCTTGCCGTCTTTGACACCGATGCCACTAGCATTCGTTATCTCACACCCATCCCCTTTTCCTTTGCGCCCGCGCAGTCTAATAACCAGCTGCCACGCCTCCTTTGTGTATGCTCCTCCCCATCTTTCGGATATTTGGGCTTGCAGTTTGCACGAATTTCCTCAATTCAATGAACTCCCTTTTTTCGGTTCGTGTTCGCCTGCAGCCTTGGGAGCCCCTACAATTCGCTTACGTGGAAGTTAGAGTCCCCTCTCCCCCCCCCCCCCTAACGCCCTCAGTCTTCTTTCATTTTGGTGACGATTCCAAATTTAGTAACTGTACTGTTTGCGGTCGCGGATCCTCGCCTAACTCGGCCTTTAATTCTGTTTTTGTTATGCTTTTGAGCCACTATCTGCTCACCAGCACTCCCTGCCCCCTTTTTGGTTGCTAACCCTCAATTGCCCTTCTGTTGCCCCCCTCCCTTTCGGTAGTGTGTTAATCGCGACTTGTCATTCCTCCCCCCCCCCGACAGGATAAAGACCTACCCGCAATTGTCCATCCAGCGGATTTCCCTGGCGTCCTGATGTTTTCGGCAGCGGCTCGCAGCTTCTTCGGTGAAAGCAAGGTAAGTTGGCCTATTTGTGTACTGCCAAATCTCTGCGCGCTGCCAGTTTTATTTGTACAATGCTCGTTTCAACCTTAACAAGACATCATTTCATGGTAAGTTTGAGGTTAGTTGTATAAATTTGTAGGCTGCCGGGAGCAGTGTTTCCTTTAGGGAGAAGTCGAAGTTCTAGGTTGAGAGATTCTGTCAAAAGGTTCTTTTGGCATGCACAAACGTGATGTGCTAGGCCTTAAAGAGGGGGCATATTAAAGTTGTCACTCTTTCTAAAGTATATTTTATCTTCCGTGACACTTTGGCCTGTATAGGCTATTGTACTTTCAGTCATATCTCGTTCATTGCCTCTGAAGGTACAAGCTCCTTTCTCCACCTATTTAAGGCAATCTCTCATTATGCATGCTTATAGTATTCTTAGGACTTGGTAGATGCGCTGAACCAACACGGGGGCCAGGTCAGGGTATGCCCGGCGTTATTTGGCTTGCGCACCAGTAACAAATGCGAACATGCGGAGAGGGGGGAGCGTTAGAGGCACGCGCAGACTCGGGCACCAGCTCCCCGCTGACTTTTATGGCACTTTCACTGTGCTCAAGACCACTTCGGTTGTGATCATGACCCTGTTCCCCACCGATGGAAGGCGATGGGTTTGGGGGGGCATGAGATGGATTCGGCGCCAGTCACTCCCTTGTGCTCAACTCGTGCGGCGAAGGTGGGCGTTATCGTCTTTGTCCTTGAAGGTCGAACTATCATCGAAGAGGGTCTGTTGCCGCTGATACCCTCTACGGTCGCTTCCCCACACCAGGCATGTCCAAATGGCAGAACACCACGAAAATAACTGGGGTATCATAACTGGATGAGTATATAGTCGGTATCCTAGGCATACCGTAAATGAGTGGATTCTTCAAAAACTTACTATAAAGTTCCAACTGAAAGGAGCTGTCGTGGCCTGGCTGTCAAGCTCAGAGACCAGGCTGCCTTACCTCTCCCTATGGGGAACCACAGCAGACGCGTCTTCGACCGCGCTCCCACCCGCCCTCACGGCGGCCAAGGTCTGCTACACCAAACCTCCCTACGGTGGATCTATCTCCCCTCCTCTACATCTCTGTTTTTGACGACGGAGCAGCCCCTCCCGACCACGCTGCTCCGACTTCCCCTCCACGCCGCCGGAATTAGGGCCAACCCGGCGGGGCTCCGGATCCAACAAGGGCTACTAGCCAGCCAACCTCTCCCTGTGCTTTTAAGATGAGGTGATAATTTACGTTTGCCCCCTAAACGGGCCGCGTGGCAGACGCGTCAGGCCAGCACACGAATCAGGTCAGGGCACAGTAGGCGTTATTTGCTCCCATTGCAAATGCGAACATGGTAGGGGCCGCTGGAGGTACACGCATGTGCAGGCTCAGGCACCAACTCCCCTTGACCTCTATGGTTCTGGTCGTCAGCGTCCGATCCCACCTTCGTCTTCTTGCTTCTGTCTTCACACCAGGCACAAGCGTATAATGGAAGAAAGAGAGGGAGAGCGAGACTTATAAATGCAGCGCAGTTGTACTCTCAGTTAAAAACGAATTCAAATGTACGTTCCCGTCCCTGCGCCACCACCCTATGCAGCACGCGGTGAACATCGTCAGATGCAATGGTCGAACTGTCAGTGTAAGTATCGATGATTTCCGGATCGACTCTGCAGTGCGTATGTGGTCTCGACCTTCCGTCCGTACTATTTACACCTCGACTATTTCGCCAAATTGATAGCGGGGTTTCACAATGTGTCGATTCAAGTGCTCAAAGCATTTTTTTCCTTCGCGACTTGCAAGTAAGTTGGGGATTTGGGGAGGGGGGCATCCTACCGTACTGGAGCCTAGAATTCTTTTCGGGAGCATCATGACTTTGGCAGGAGATCCACAATGCATGATTGGTTTGTGATTACTCAGCAGATGGTCAGCGGGCAAAAACGGCGTGGGCCGAGTTTCACCGACTTTGTGCCGCTGCTTGGCTCATTTGCGCTAGGTCTTCGGCCTATCTGTGGGTATCTCAGCGTTCGCCGTTTGCTTTCTTGTATGCGCACTCCAGTTGTAGCTCCAGTTTGCTTTTTAATTTCATCGAAAATAAACGCGCCAGTTTGGAGAACGTCCCTCGGGACTTCGATTTTTAGGCTCAATCCAACAGTGCATATGAATATGAGAAGGAGGAGGAGCGTTCACTGGGAGAGTTTTATTGTTTGTCTGAAGTTTTGAGTAGTTGTTTCGCCTACCCATCTACCCAGCTTGTGATAATTGCTCAGTTATTCCACTGAATTCGATAACTCCAATATTAATCGGCAGAATGAGCTCGAAGAGGTTTGTACTGAAGTACTTACTTGCATTGGAAAAATTCAAAACTTAACATGCAATTAGTCCTTATTTCACAACCATCGTCCAGGCAGCCAATATTGTAAGTCAGTTAGCAAAGGCGTCAACACCTGCATTACCTGAGCGGTAGACTGTCAGGATTACTCTCATGAGAACATAGGTTTCAGTTATTTAATTAGATCTGTCTACATCAATCAGGACAGTACCGACTGATTACTCCAAGCAAGCCAGAAATCGGTCGCTGCTTATTGCTCTTGATCTAGGGTTAGAGACTTGGCTCAACAAGCGCCATGGTAAATGCTTTGAACTTTTAGGGGAAAACCGTGGAAAGGAAGATACACTTCTTAATGCTCCTCATCCCTCGAAAGGTTGTGTTCGTTAAAGGCCCCTGCGTGAACATCGAGACCATTTTTATGGTCAGCCGGATCTTTTAAGCTTTTATTTTCCTTTTTCTGCTTTGTTGCGTGCTGCCTACGTACGTTTATATTGAACCAACAATGCTACGTACCTTTGAGTTCGTAATCGTAAAAGTCCTTTATGTCTGCAGTTGCCGCGAGAAGTCTCATTCGTGAGGGCTTCAACTCCTGGGAATGTGTACCATTAGCGAATCCTTTTGAGACTGAGACAGTTCAGTGCACGTAGGTCACTGCTGACTGAAGTAGTGAGAACCACTGTGCTTGTTAGTTTGCGCTGGTGCAGGGTTATCCTTCTCTAAATCTATCAACTGGAGACATCTTCAGTTCGATCCTCCCCTGATTCTCTATGGACCTCTGCATGTTTGAAGGCATTTAACTCGAGTCCCGGCGTCTGGTTAATCAACTCGATTCCTCCTTGTGCCTGTCGTGTAGCTGCGCTTCTTAATGTTTTCTTCACTGCTAACGTTGGCTGCACGTTGCCATACGTCCAAGTCCCTTACTCTAATACACGAGATTACCTCAAATGCCCAGTCTTGCATACCCTGTGATGCTCACGAACGTGCACTGTGAAACACATGCATACACGCGCGCGCACACGCACACGCACATCATCCCATCTTCTCTTCATTCCTGCTACCCTGTCCCCCTCCACACTCCCCCTCCTTCCCTCCCACCTGCTCCGCCGTCCCGCCCCTCCCCTCACCTGTAGCCTGCGCACAAGACTGCAACTAGCCACATGTACAACTCCTCCAGCGACGAGTACGACGATGCCGAACGGTTTTCCAGTCGCCTGGAGGATGTGCAAGAAGAGGACGGGGCAGGGGGCAACAGCAGCAGCCTGTCGCCCAGTCTAGGCGGAAAACAACCGCCGCGTCGCCGTTCCCGTCGTCGAGGTCCCCTCAGTTGCCAATGTCCGGCTAAGGCAAAAAACGCCAAAAAGACGGCGAATTCTCGGTCGAAGTCCAAGTCCCAACGCCTGGCCCAGAAGACTTCGGTACCTGCTCCTGTCTTCTGCACGCTCTCGAGCATGCGTGCCAGCCTATCAGACTCACACGTCCACTCACTCACACGCACGCACGCACGCCTGCTGCACACATCGTCAGCTTGCCCCGCATCAGTTGAGCTCTGTGCTTCTTAGCCTGTATTTTGCTGGCTTTGCCTCCGCGTGGTTCTTGTTAGGCATGCTTGGTGTATGTACCCTCCTCATGCCCCCTTTGCTGTACGCTGAGATGTTGTCACGTTTTCACCTCTGCACCCGTTGTTGCTTTGCTTCACTGAATGTCCTGGAGACCTCCCGCTGCTAGTCCCGTCGAGGACCTCTGCTGCACCAGCTTCTAAGTCTTTTTTTGTCAGCCAGTCAGTCAAAGTCGACAGTTTGACCGTCGATTTCGACGATGTCCACCCTATACTCCACAAGAGGATGCTGCAGGGACAGTGACTTACGCGTGAATTAGTGTTAAGTGATAGTAGACTTGCGCGGCATCTACCACACTCTCTCTTCCCTCACCCGTCTGAGTCCGGTGTCAAGACAGAGTCAAGAAGACCGGCATACCGCAATCCTGGGCTAGGATTCTAACTGCGTTGGAGGGGTATAAAGAACACATTGAGAAGGAATAATTGCAGCCAGACTCTCAGTCAAACACTGCAAACAACAAAATGCACGCTGGACTGTCCGCGTTGTCCGGTCAGTTGGCAACCCTCCAAGCCACGGCCTTAAGCGCATCGTGGTGGCTTCAGGCGCGTCAGATTGCTTATAGGGAGGAAAATGCGCTAAACTATCGACTAGTTTATTTCCCCCACCGCCAACATCAGGTTACCATTCGAGCCGGTCATTTTCCTTATCTGGGGTGAGCACCGTGGCTGACAGGGCCTGTGAACTCGTCTGCTCCAGCCACAGCACGACTTCTTCCCGTTAACACACATATTCACACTGGGATTTACACATCAAGGAATTAGAAGGAGCCATCACCGACTCAAACGGCAGAGTTACCTATTCACTCACTTAGGCACGCCTGCTGCACACGCTGTCAGCTTGCCCTGCATATTTTGAGTTCCTTGCTTCTTAGCCTGCATTTCACTCGGTCTGCCTTCGTATCATTCGCGCTGGGCTTTGGTATGGGCATGCTCGTGATGCATGTACCTCTCTCCCCCTTTGTTGTACACTGAAATGTTTCCCTGTTTCTTGTTATCTTCTCTGCACTCGCTGTTCCTTTGCTCCGCCGACTGCCCTGGAGAATCACGGCTGGCACTTCGGTCGAAGACTTCGCCTGCACCAGTTACCGCTTCCCTTTTCGCCAGTCATTTCCGGCCCACCGCATTAACAGTTGCGCGCATTTCGAGTCACTGACCATCGTACTAGTCCTGTATCCGGCAAAAGCAGTTTATGCAGTGCACCCCATACACCCTTAGTCCCAACATTTTGTCCTAGGGAAACGGCGGTTTCAAGACTTTTGGGGTGGGGAAGTGGGATAGGTAGGGAAGAAAATTTTTCGAAGTAAGTGTAAAAGGAAAAATATGCAGTCGAATTTGTTTCCTGCGGCCGCTGGGAGCAAGTTCTTACGCGTATAGTTTGAAGCTGTGCGCGGCGCTTCGCGCCGCGGACTAAACTAATCGAATTCCAGAACGGTAATTTGGACCTCATAAATTTCAAGAAACCTGCAATTTGATAATCGGGTTTTTCTTAACACATTAAACGATAATACAGTTTATGACAATCTAAAGATAAAGGTCAACGATATTTCTAAATACAATAAAATAAAAATTCAAATGGCAGTTACTAAAGTATGTTCCACTGCGTATCCTTATTCCCCACCCATAAAACCCTATACCCATTGTTTTCGTAGGATCTGATGTCGGGACTTGGGTATAATGAGGTGCACTACATAAACTACTGTTGCCACGTATCCTAAACAACGATAGTGGCAGTGTTTATGTATCAACCCAGCGAACTAAATGAGTTACGAGGACGACTGAGAGGATCTTGTTTGACTTGCATACGCTCTACAGCCAGATGTATCCTAATCGCAGGTGCTGTTTTTATCGACTCATCACAGTGAAGCCGCCTTCGAGTGCTGTACATGGAGGCAACAGCACAACTGGGCGTCCATATTGCGTTTCGCGGCCAGTCCACACCGGTGGGCACGACTATCACATTATCACTTAACTCGTCCTCGTCGCCTACCAGGAAGTCAAAGTGTAATTTTTTGGTTCCATATCTGAACCCAAAAGCTTGCGCCTATATGAATATAAGCATGTTGTTGCAGACCTGTATGAAACGGTTATTAAAATTGCGATTTAAAAGCCAACTTAGCCAATACAAGAAGACGACTCGATTGCTGGGACAATACTTTTATTCGCCTGACGTTTCGAGATCCTTCGCGGATTCGTCATCAGAGGCATAATCAGAGAGTAATAGCAGATACGAGTCAGGCGAATAAAAGTATTGTCTCAGCGTTCGATTCATCTTCTTCTCAGACAACTAAGCGTAAAGGGGGAAGACACTCAAGAATGGGACTGAGCATTGTAGAATTCAGGTAGGGATTGAGGCAGGAAGAGGGTGACTGACGATTTCTTCAGTTAGCAAGTCAGCAATTTATAGGTCGATGTGATATTTCGCTTTCACGAGTGTGTCTTTATGCCACTTAGTGTCCGCTTACATGCTGTTTGTTGACTGGCCTGGCCGAAGGTTCCCCTGACACGAGCGCCAAAACTATCTCGTTTGCAGACCCATTTGGCTCTCATGTTTTTTCCCTTTCCATTCCACATTGGCCGTAACAAAGGCGGCGGGTGCAACAGCAGAAGGCTTCTTTTTGCTTTGGTGCCACAGTCCCCCCCCCCCCCGCGCGCTATTTCTAATTTCCTTTCTTTCTTGTCCCCGCCTTAAAAGTCTCCATCTCGCATGTGTTCTTCATCGTGGCTGGCGCTTTCTCTCTCTCTCCCATGAACCGTTACCACTAGCTTTACCGCTCTCGCTACCCATTGCCCCTCCCCCGGACCGATAATCAACCCCCCCCCCCACCCTCTATCCATTTTTCGTTTAGGTTATACTTAAAGCCGAGGCCTCCGCTTGGTCCAGCAGCTTCTCTTTGGACATCGTGGGTAGTTGGGGCCGGGTGCACTGTGAGGACAGTGAAGACAAGTCCTACGAAGTAAGTCAACTCTCTTGAATGGTTGAGAGAAAACCTACTATGCGAGATCTTTATATTATTGAAAAAAAATATTGTTATGCTGGAAGTCTTCTAGGCTTTTCACTGGCCTTCAGGTGTTGCATATTTCTGTCATTGGTGTCATTTCCTGGCCTTTATTTTTTACATCAGAGCTAACTCGTAGGTACTTATGTCCCCCCTCAGCAAGCTCTTCTCCCGAACAACATCACAAAAACTGCTACACGTTTGTCTCCAACAAATTCTCGTCAGGTCTATGCATTTATAAGATCGCTAGGTTAAGTAAAATATATGTATAGTTAGAGTGCTCAAGTTTAAATCATAGCCTCGCACAGATAGAGAAAGATAATTACAGAAAGTCAGTCGGTCGAAATACGCGGCTCTCTTAATGTTATGAGTTGGTCACAAACCTTGATGCTCATCAGAACTCAACAGCAGGGATGGAAGAATAGAAGTGCGTCGATGTATACTAACAGCATAAGCCGAAAAAAGCATGTGCGAGCATATCCAAGGTCGGCCTGGCTTTGCACCAGTCAAATAGTGTCCTTGACTGATTAGCAAACCGACTGAAGGACTTATCGACAACGACTTATCTGATCGGCCGTCTAGAACTCCAATCCTGTTGGCATCTGCCGCGATATCAGCACGCGTGCAACAAATGGGCGGATCAATAGAGCGACGTGCGAACGAGTCGTTAGGATGGGGTTTGGGTGAGTCGGTTAGGACGGCTCCCCATAACAGTTGGTTGTATGCAGCTAGCAATTTAATTAAACTTCGACCGCTGTACCTGCGTTAAGTCCTTCTTGTCGCATAGGACCGTCTTGCATGAGCTTATTGTGGATGCGTGGAATATGTCCTATTGGTTTTGGGTAGTTCGACTGAGCTTTGTAAATCGCCCGGGAGGCTTCACTGGGTCCGCACAATTCTCGGAATCAGGCAGATGTGTGAGGCATGGGCCACGTTAGTTCCTACGGGTAACCACTAGAAAGCTTTGAGGGAGCTTTGTGGCGTAAGTCATGGAGACACCTCATTTTCGGTTGGACAATTGAATCACCCGCTAGTCCCTCAGATTGATTAAGGTCAGTGTCCTACTCCCAATTTTGGACCGATTCTCATGTGCGGTCGGAGAGCATATTTACCGTTTAAGTTAGTTTGTTAAAAACGAATAATTGGTCGTTTATTAATTGCAGAATACGTCAACTCTCTAATTGCTTTTTCGTCCTGATAGATTGCCGTCAAAATTGACCTCTCTAGTTCCGGTCTGACGAAAATCATCACACTGATGCCCTATTTCATGATCGTCAACAAGTCGCCGGCAAGTTCTCTTGCTTTCTATATTTTTACCATATTCTACCCCTATGCTTTTGGTTTTTGGCCAAAAGACTAACTGTCCGTTTATGACCCTCCTTCGACTAGATTCCCATCGAGTGTGCACAAGTTCGTGACACCTCAGAGGGCGCTCCTGGTACCTGGATTTCAGTTCCCGCGGGTGGTGCTAAACCCTTCTGGCCAGCAGCCGTGGGCTCCAAGAAGATGTTCATGATTTGCCGTCTGGATTCCAGCATCCTCACTCCAGCTTTCCAACTCTACGAGTCACACAGTGTGCTTTTGCGCCTCGATAACAAGGTAGGTAACCATCCTCGGCACTGCCTATAAAACCTCTATTAATTGGAATCCAGATTATGGTAGCGTGCGTCTAGAAGCGCATGAGCTAACGTTGTTTCCTAGTCAGTAATTTCACCACAACTGAAGCATCTTTGGTGTCATACCATGTGATTTTCCTCCGTCGACCATGTCCGCCGCGTGTTTCAGCAAGCTGAGGCAAGTGCAGGAAATTGCGCGTGAAATAGTTTTAAGTGACAGCAGACTTGCGCTGCGTATACTACACTCTTTCTTCCGGCATGCACCTGAGCTCGGTGTCAAGACATAGACAAGAAAACAGGAGGGGGGATTGGACGCAGGTGGCTGGCGAGCCTGAAGCCGTCCCTATGCGTGCCGGCACACCTGGCTCGGATCCCAACTGCGTGGGACAGTCATAAAAGCCACATTAAGAAGGAGACCTGCAAGGAGGCTGTCGCTTCGTCTCTCTCAGGTGTTCCTGTTGATGGCTCTGCCACCAAGACAGGCCTTCAGCGTCTTCACCAGAGAGTCGTTGTTGAGGCAAAACGAGGTTATAACCCCGCGGTCCTTTCGGGCGGCTATCCACCTCCGATTGCGGCCTCAGAACAACAACTTCCGAGGGTCATTCGCTGTACTTTGGCTTAACTACCCAGCGGCTACTCAATGGCCCTTCGCCAATACCAACACCGGTTCTACCCG
>JAYGXS010000001.1:23281272-23292457 GCA_036362985.1 Ligula intestinalis
AGTAGTAGTAGTAGTAGTAGTAGTAGTAGTAGTAGTAGTAGTAGTAGAAGTAGTAGTAGTAGTAGTAGTAGTAGTAGCAGTAGTAGTACTGGTGATGGTGGGCGTTGTAATGGGACCAATTTACCTCGGAATATCGTTGGTTCTATTTAGATTACTCCTTTTTGTGACTTTTCAACAGCACAAGTAAATGTCCCATTCGTGAACTTACTTGCTGTGGCGCCAGACGTCATCCGCAGGATGAGGTCCTTCAAGCACTCTATGTGCCTTCCCGACGTCGTTTTCGCCGGAATATCATCCTTAGGGCCCATTTACTGTTTTTCCGCGTTTTCTCGCCATGAGCTGGCCAACATGTCCCAGAATTCCCTCATTTGATTATTTCACAGTCAGACCGTTCCAGGAGTCACTGCGTGCGCGTGGCTGCCACCACCACCACCGATGACTGTTCGATATTGATTCCAACAAGGTCCACCGTCTGCCCCACAGCAAGGTGGGCGCATGAACGGTTACTAGGGCAGGAATTAATTTATAGTGATCGTTGACTTTCCCTGCATCAATAGCGCTCTTCCTCCCTCTCCCCCTTTCTCCAACCTGGACTCCGTGTCGAGATAATGTCAAGAAGAGCGAAGACAGGGTGGGACACGGCGTGAGCCTACACCTAGGCGTGCCGCCGCATTTCCTTTGTGTGGCATTGATTATGGATGCGCTTCTCGTGTAACGCCTGTCTTGCCCTAGTCGTGCTTCTTAATTCAGCGTACCAATCACCACCCTCATCGTTTGCTTCTACTACTATTACTATTATTACTACTACTACTATTACTATTATTACTACTACCGTCGATTTCGATTATGTCCCCCGTATGCTACACAGCAGCCAGAACTAGGTACTGCAGAAAGTGGAATGTTTTTTGGAAAAAAAATGCAAATGCACCTTTTATGACCGCTAAGCATGGTTGATCGTCAGCTTCTATTAAATGCACTTTCTTTAAGTCGTCAGCTTACTAAAAATTCATCTAGGCTACGACTGTCAACTAGGCTAAACAATTTTACATGCACGTACAAGCCGCACTGTAGCTTCCCAATTACTGTCCCTTTAGCAAGTATATTGACCTAACTAGCACTTTTAGCATAGACACTACACTAATAACAGTAGTATTCAGATCTAGCAGTGCAAACACCACAGTAGCAGTACGATCTGTAGCAATAGTAACGAAAAAATTGGCTTCAGTAATTATGGAAATCCTGCCTCTTCCACCACTACGCCTGCTCAGCTCTCTCTGGACTATAAGAATTCGGACGCATATTCCTCAGTTTTGGCAAATGCGCCAAGTACCTCTGCAAGATTCATGAACCAATTCTCACCTAAATCTAGCAAATTTCACTCTCAAGTCGGAAAAATATGCAGTTCTACGGGAAAGGGACACATTCTCTAGGGTATGGTTAGATCCGTATCCCAGATCAAGACTGACAAGGAAAAGTTTATATAAGGCCGTCATTGACCAAAGCCAGGCTATAGGACTGAGGTCAAATGCTATTTTAGAGCCTCCCTTCCAAATACAGGAAGTTCTCCAAGGACTATGACCAGATAGCCACACTAGGTCTCCAAAAACGGGAGTGAGGTTAAGCGGACGCGGAAGTGAAAGGCAAGGTTTAAAAGACAGCCACAGCTCGAGCTCTATTCTCGCCTTCCCTGACATGGGCAAGCGCGCTGACATCCTCATTGTAGACAGGGGTGCTTGCATATCTTGCAGCAGGCTGACAACACCAAATGTGGTATCCGCTCGGGGGTGATGCGTGTGGTTATAGGAGCGATGGGCGATCGAGTTGAAATAACATCCCACCTGGTTCACTTCCAGTCTGCTCCGTCTGTCGACTTTAAAAATAAGCCCACCACGCTGACACCCACTGCTTATAATTAGGCGTTTTATTCGGCAGGTGGGAAGGGGGACCATATGTTCATAGAAGCGGAAAAGCGCCAAACCTGAAAATAGCCTAGCCATCGCGCAGTAGGAGGCATCCACACTGAGAAGACAACACCAGCCGCGCTTCGAGTGTCCTCCCCGCACAAACACGCGAGACATTCTCCGCACCTTAGACTGGCTGACATCGGGCTCAGATAGATGAATGATGAGCGCGAATGCGGTTTGATGCTGCAAAAATTTGACTATCACTTAAAACCTAACTCCCGCTCAAGTCACTGCATCAACCTGTTTGGAGCATAACTGGGGCATCAACAAAATAGATGGCCGAAGCTGTCGCGTGCAAATCCGAGAGTTATTAGTTGCTTACGAACCTGTCTGGGCGCTCGATTGACACAAAGCATTATCATGGGAGTCTCAGCGGCTACATCAATCGTCTGTTCGTCTGCGTCATCCGTACAGCGACAAAAATCAACCCAGCTTAACCAGCATGCTCTACCGATCACTTCCATGGAGGACAAGGAGGCTTGTAAGCGCATATTTCCATCAGCTATGCTTATTGCAAAGATAAGATGCATGTCTTACACTCAGATATTGTTACAGTATAGGTGCTACCTTCTTATTCATTAGTACTTAACTACCGACACAATTATAGGATATAGCAATGTAAGTTTATCACAGAAGAGATTGATCTCCCATTAGACTGGAGACGTCCTCTAAACCTCAGGAGAAGGAGTTAACTACTGGAAAAAGTATTATAATAGCCTACTAACAGCAAGTGGCTAAATAATCCTCGATATAGGTCGTGGCTGCATACTAGGTCCCGATCTTATACATTCAGTAGTACTAGGTGGGCGCTGTTCACCGAACGCTACGCCCAGCAGACGCGTCTTCGACCGCGTTCCCACCCGCTCTCAGCGCGGCCAAGGTCTGCTACACCAAACCTCCCTATGGTGGATCCATCTCTTCTCCTCTTTATCTGCTTTTTATGACAGAGCAGCCCCTCCTGACTATGCTGCTCCGACTCCTCGCCGCCGGGATTGAGGCTCACCCGGCGGGGTTCCGGATCCAACAAGGGCTACTTGCCTGCCTGCCCGGTGATCACAAAAGATGACTCTCCTATGGCCCGGACAGACAAAACCCCTAGATGCCATGTCAGATAATCCGTACTCTCGGCACTTAGTTCAGTCGCTGAATCCTGTTCAGGCATTGGGCAGGCCGTCCCCACTGTTATTCCTATCTGGAGCCGACTCCCAACGTGTATGATGATATGCTCTTGGGATTAAATATGGTAACAGTCTCCTATGGACTGAACGAAGTATAATCGCTAGTACCTTCAGCATCACAATTAATGGGCTTTTACTGCAGCAATGTACTGTCATACTGTTGCCCTCTAGTGCCTAACTTGTAGAGCACATTTCTAGAAAGATGGTTATCTCTAAAAATCTGAGCTAGATCTAGATAACCTAGAAAGGCTACGGTAGCCACTTGTTACGACCTAATAGCATGTAGCAAATTAGGTGACTATAGAGCAGATTTCTCTCCTATTACAAAGGAGACCTCTTCTGTGTCCTCAAGAGGGAGTTAGACAATGCAAAATTTAGCCAATTAACAATAAATGGCAAAATGCAACATAAAGATATGGTAAAACTTGAGCTATTTCTTAATAAATTTCGTCAACCAATAATATGACAGCCTGGTGGATAGAGTTGAAAGGGCAGTACGCATGGTGAGCACTGATTTGCTGGTTTCACCATTAACATCAATACTACCAGCATCACTGAAATTGTCCTATTCCTGTTGCATTTGATTTAGACGGTCCTACTGTACCTACCTGATACTGTAATTTCGTATGGCTGTCCTTTAGATTAATGCTTGTAGTGTGCTCTCTCCTTACTGTACTCATCAATCCTACTTTAAGCGGTACTTGCACTATCCCACTATCAGTTAAATAGAAATAACACTGCCGCTATCAGTACTATCAGTATAAAGAACTAGCAGTAGAAGCAAGAGTCCTAGCAGAAACAATGCGAAGCTAGTTAAAAACCTTACCTGCCGTATAAGACAGAATCACCTCAGCTGATAAACTAATATTCCCACCTGTTATACTGAATTGATATAGATTGGGTGAACATAATATTTCTGAGCCATTAGTGCTGATAAGGGAAGTTGCCAAGGTTCCATGACTAGTGGACTGCTGGAGAATCTTGCTTCCAACTAGACGGACGGCGCTCCGCAACTTCTGAGCGCGCATCGGTGGCAGATATTAAGCTATCATCAAATACGCATTCTTTAACCCTAATGTTACTAAAATTCCAACATTTCTACATGCATGTACAGGCTTTAGCAAGTATGATTACTAGAACCAGCACTTTAGCCTAGGCACAGCACTTCTAACAGAAGTATCCTGACAAGTGGCACATGTCACTTTGTTACCACCTAAATGCATGACAGATCCGCAGCTCTTGTTTTATAAACCTTTCCCAAACCTTGAGTTGACTAATATCCCCTAATAGGTCTATAACTGCACACTAAACTAAAATGTCTCACATGTATGCACAGGCCGCGTGGTAGACTACCACCTACGGGTCTTAGCAAGTATGGTTACTAGAATTAGCCCCCTAGAATAACACTTTAAAAAGTAGTACACTAGAGATCAAGGGAACACGGCCCCAGACCAAACTCCAACCAGCGGAACTAAGAGTGCAGAAACCAAGTCAAGCAGAGCTTGCTCAGGCCCCCAAGCGTGTACTTACCCGAAATAGTTAAACCCAGACTCACATTCCTACTGAGAGCAAAGGGATATAAGCCCTAGCGTTGGCTCAGCCCGCATCGCCGTTGACAAATGCCGGCATCAGTGCTAGCGACACTTTTTGTCGAGATTGAGGGGACATGGACCCCGTGCTGGTTCTAGTACTCCTGGCATAGGCACGTACATATAGCAGCAGATTCTTAGCCCGTACAGTTCGATGGATCAAGTTGAAAGTGCGGAAACCAAGGCATATGCATCTTAGCTCAGGCCACCTAGCACTATTATTATCCAAATGCTAATCACTTATACCTCATACAGACAGGGGAGTGCATACTGGATGCATCTCCTTAAATAGAAGATACACAGGCAGTACTTATAGTATACTATCTACTAGCCTCAGTAAGTATACTTTCTAGAATTAGCACTTACATCATATGCAAGCACCTATGGCAACAGCGTCTTATTCCGTACAGCTCGAGGGATCGAGCTGAGAGTGCGGAAGCCAAGGCAAGCACAGCTTTGCTCAGGCCCCCAAGCCTGTACTTCCCCGAAGCAGTTAAACCCAGATTCACCTTCCTTATTCAGATCAAGGGTATAGGAACCCTATTGAAGGCTCAGTCAGCGTCAACGCTGACAAGTAGTGGCACCAGTGCCAGCGCCAGTAATACAACACTTCTTGTTAGGTTTGAGGGGATATGAAACCTACGCTGACTTTCACCAACGTCAATATTACTCAGATGCACCCTAGCAGTAACACTAGAAATAGCAGTGGTGGTTGTTTAGCAGAACGAGGCCTGGCTTCTTAGAATCAGGCTAGACGCCTACTATAGGTGAGTGAGAGTAGACAGTGCAGTAGTACCGGTGCAAATTCTACTGTCACTATATACTAAGTTTAGGCGGGGTTTACGGCTGCGGCCTACGCCCTTTCTCCGTGCGGCCATCTCGACCTGTCTTGTCGCCGTTTAAACACAGTTGAGAGGGTTAGAGTGGGGTAGGTAGCGGCGCGCCTGCTTGAGTAAATGGTGGACATCTTCGCTTGCGATGGTCGAACTAACACATAGGGACGGTACCTTGCGCGTGAATTAGTCTTAAGTTCCAGCAGACTTGCGCCGCATCGACCGTACTCTCTCTTCCCTCATTCAATGAGCTCGGTATCAAGTAAACCGCAGACAGGATCGGGCGCAGTGGCTGGCAGGGCCGGCGAACCCGTCTGCGCGCGCGCCACCATGCCCCTCCATGCTTTACATTTGTTATCAGGGCGCTACCCGAATCATGCCCCTCCCCCCCAATATTGTTCTTGCGCATCTGCAACGCGGCCCGTTTTGAAAAAAAACGATTACCACTTCTATTACTACCACACCCGTTACACTTCCATCTTCCTTTAACTTCACTATACATCTATGGTGTTCTGCACAGCTTTGAACTCATGTGCAGTGCGCCTACCTGAATCTTCTCAGAATTTAATTTCAGGACCTGATTACTTTGCAGAACGACGTCTACCTTAGATTACCACTCTCTGTGCTAGGTATCACACGAACTGCTTTCAAGTGGTTGTATTCCCATCTTTTTTCTTCACTTAAGGGGAACTGGCCAGACGCACAAACTGGAGGCCGGACAGCGCACCTTTTATGCCTGGGACGACGCAAGCAAACCGCGTCAATTCCTCTTCTATTTAGATGATCCAGGGAAAGCGAAACCCCTGGATGTTACAACAGTGCGTGCTTTCTCCTTTGATGCCTCCTTCTCCTCCTCTTCTGTCAGCTGTCTGTTCTCTTTTTAAGCATCGTCTCTTTTTCTTCGCCCCCCTCCACCCCCCTATAGGATGGGTACAGCACCTTCCTCGTAAATAAGACCAGCTACTACTGGGTGTCCTTCCTCTCCAAACTCCAGAGGACCGTCCTCTTTACAAACAACGCCGAGGAAGCAAATGCCGCAGCAAAGGTAGGAGACCTTCCTACAACTTATTATTGTTAGAATACTACTTGCTATGTTTCAGTAACAAGTATTATGGAATATTTTACAGTCCCGGGCATTCGCAGACATTCGAGAGCGCAGTTTTTCCTTTGTATTCAGACATTTCCCTGAAATGAACTGGAAAATACTCCCCTTTCCACCACCAAAAACCTTATTTGCTACTTTTTAGGCGGCCGAAATAGAGGCCATTGACCATGAAGTGACGCTAGTCTTCCAATCCATTGGTGTCTCCTTAGTGAACAATGACAGATGTCAGGAGGTGTGTTACATCTCCATCCGAAGGTGGGTTCCGCTCTCTTCCTCTTTGCATTTCCCTTGGCAGGGCCATTCGTGCTCTCGTATTTTTTCTCAGTTTGGTTGCATTTGTTGCAAGTCCCTATTGTTGACATTTTTGTCACCTTCACATTTCCATTCCAGCAATAAACGCAATTTTCCAATGAGTTGATTACCCAGCACACCCTTTATCGATCTGATATTACGTTCTTCTAAGCTCCTGTTTTTAAGCGTTGAGCACCTTGCTATGGGTCCTTCTCCAAAGCTGTCCCGCCTTAACGTCGGTCTCCAGCATGCTAATTGGCCATACCGTATAATCTATCAATTCATCGTTTGTTTCTATTTGCCCCTCTGCATTATTTACCTCTCCCCCCCCCCCCGTCAAGTTCGGACATCAAATGGAATCGAGTAAAGAATGAAAACCGGACCAAACCACTGCGCCCGGAGGTCAGTGCTGAGTTGGAGATCCTCTACAATCGCTTCCTGGACAAATTGCGCGTTGGCGAGAAGTGTGAGGAGCGAATCACTCTTCCAGATCATATCAAGCCACAGATCACCGTGGACCTGGGTCAGATGGTCATGTTGGAGCCGGAGATGTGCAGCCTGCGACGGACTTTCCAGCCGGGTGTTCATTTGCAGTACCGTTCCTCGCCGCATCAGATGCACATACACGCCAAGGTCTTCCGCATCCAGGTTGATTCCCAGCATCTGGATTCCACCTTCCCCGTCGTGTTTGCACCCTTCCAGGCGCCTGCCTCCATGGACCTGGATTCTGGTAAGAAGGCCGAACAAGACGAAAACGGAACCTGAGTTTGCGCGTCGGTTTTTTTTTGCTGGATTATGTGAAATTGAAGGGGCTGACCTCCACGCAGGTGGAGTAGCCTTCTTGCGCTACATACGAAACTTTGCGTATTGTTGGTGTTTTGAGTCCATTTTCAAAATGCTCACGCTAAAGCGTCAAAAGTAATCACGAGGCAAACTCCCATGTAAGAGATTGGAGCTGATGTTTTACTTGGCCTCAGCCGCTTCGCCCGACTTGACTGAAGGAAAAGGGTTGATGCTGTACAAACCATCCGAAATACCTTTCACATGGAAGGCGCCACTGTCCTCGCACAGGGTAGTACTGGCTATTCTTTCAATTTGACGTACGATTTGGTGCATAAGATGGAGAAATGGGTGTGTTTGCCTGTTGCTTTGACCCTATTTAAAAACTGGACTGCAACGTGATGTCGTGTTTTTTACTTGTGCATACGACTTCACTAACCATCCACACGTCAATGTCCAGGTGGGGACTTTTGTTATGGATGCTAGCACGTACTGAGTTGTTCTACAAAACATAACCTCACTGCGAGGTGGGCCAAGTACCAGGTTAGTATGTGAATGCGCCCTGTCTATGTTGTCGTTTGAACGCGGCCAAAGGTCGACCAATTATTCATGCCCAAAATGTTTCCTGCTGAAGGTTCTAATGTCCTAAAAAGATACGGCAGCCCAACAAAGCAGAGGCCCTGAGTGTGTAAAATCCGCCCTCCTTTACAACTTGAATTTGAGGACAAAGCAGCAGTTGTCACCGCTGTCCGCGAGGTATCTGTCGAAATTTTTGAATCCTTGAACGGTGGTCGGCCCACGTAGTGTCGCCTGACAATCTATACTGTAGCAGACCTATGGATGCAACAGAAGCAGCATGTTTGGAGACGGTGACATCGCTTCGGGTCATCTGCCAACACTGGCGCCCTAGTTCCATATGGAAGTTTGCACAATCATAGAGCGTTTAGGTCCTACACTCGTCCTAGCTGACTCTCTGACCTTGAAGCTTTGATGGTTAATTAAACTAAGGCATCTTAGCCGGTGGTCTTGCAGCATAGACAAGGCTGCGAATCCGCCAGTCTTTAAGGACGGATCACCAAAAAACGTTCTGGCCTCAAT
This sequence comes from Ligula intestinalis, assembly GCA_036362985.1. Classification (NCBI taxonomy): domain Eukaryota; kingdom Metazoa; phylum Platyhelminthes; class Cestoda; order Diphyllobothriidea; family Diphyllobothriidae; genus Ligula; species Ligula intestinalis. The sequence goes on from JAYGXS010000001.1 coordinate 23,290,111, forward strand.
GTCAAGTGTGTAGCGTTGAAGTAGTGGTTTTACTCGGATCACTTAAATCATCAGACCGAATCCCCGTTTGTAGATAAAATACAGAAGGCGTCTGTGGTAGGCCTTTAATGTGCACAGAACTCTGCATTGTTGCCTCAGACAGCAGTGGCCGCTGGCGAGGCCAGGATTGATGTTGGCTGCGTCCCGTCCGGTTTGGGAGCGTCTGTCTGTGTATGTATGTATTATGAGAGATGACAGTTGCTGTTACATGATTGTACAACAAATTAAAGTGGTGTACTATTGATGTGTTACATTGCCCCAGGGGGAGTCGGGTATTGAGGCCCACGCTGCTGTCGGTTGGGGGTGGCGCACTCAAGTGGTCCTTAGGCATTCACGACTATCTGGGCGCACGCGTGTGTGCGAATGGATGTCGGTCAAGTGTTTGGAGGTCAGCAAGTCGGAACCAGCTGCTTGTGATGATGCATAACTTTGGGGCTGTGGGCATTGGACAAGGAAAAGGGAGGCAGTATTGTAGGCTGCCCGCCACATGTGTATAGTGAGCATATCTCCATTGAAGACCAAAATCGGTTTGATTAGAGATGTTTAGTATGTCCGAGTGTGACTTTTTTAGCCTCAATTCGGATATGGGCATTTGTGGTCCTACTTTCCGCAATTCTGTTGACTGTCTTGCATGTTTTGTAACCTTTTTTAACCGTTTTGCTCTTTTCCCATGCGTATTTTTCAAAAACTGTCGTTTTGAAATCTCACAGGTCCCAAGCCTCTGGTTGAATTGATTGCGTTGATTTACCGAACAACCGACAAGGAGGTCTTTCGTTTCAAGTGGGTCCCGTCACCATTCTGATGTTCATTTTTGTGTCTATAACCTATTTTGTCTCTTCCTTAACCTTGTTCCTATCTTCTTCTAGGCGTCTGGAGTGCCTGATTCAGGAGATGCAGTGTCAGCTAGATCAGGGCTTCCTCAACGAGATGTTTGACTTTTTCGCCGGCAGTGTTCCTGAAAAAGACGAGGTTTGTTGCTGTTTTTGGATGCAGTCTAGCTTTATGACGGTCACAATATTACCTATCGTAGACGACTTCCGTAACGCTGCAGAGCTCGTTTTTAACAGTCCTTTCATCTGCGGTGATAAATTTCCGCCTGACCGTATGGTGGCATGGCGTGGCGTCTCACCGTCATACACGCTGACATCGTGGGACTCTCATCTTGAGCGCTTGCGTTTCGTTTTTCGAATTTGGAGTTTCGCGTTCGATGCTGCTCATGATGGGGATGGAGTCTGATAGCAGAGAATTCTAAGCACCCCACAAACATTGCTTTCTAATGTTTACTGAGTGGCTGTTTTTTCCGGTGTGTTGGGGTTTCGGACGTCTACATTTTCTGTCTTGCTTGACCCATCCTTAGATTGGGTATCTTCGAGTCGATTCCTGACTTACTAAGATCCTGGCTGCGTTTTTTGTGTACTTCGGCTCACCCCCTTGGTCATATTGGACGTTCAGTTCCGTCATGATGAGTCAACTTCCGTCTATTGCTGTGCGGACGGACACCGTATTTGAGTTAATTACTACGGGTTTCAATAGCATTCATAGTAGTAGCGGTAGTAAATTTCCAAAATACTTTATTTTAAGTCAAGAGTGCACTGTTATACCAAAGCAAGGCTTTGCTCATACATTTAACTAAAATGGCATATGTTTATCTCACGTTATCCCCTATCCTTTAAGGCAGCCTGTTCTGAACTTCCTACTTTTGCAAACATGTTTGCTTTCAAAATGAATATGTCACTCCCTACCTTATAGTAATATATATTATTTCCTGACTATAATTATCTGCCTCTGCCTCTTTTCAGATAACAGGCTTTCTGATGGATCAAAGGAGTACTGAGGGTGAGCTTCTGGACCTTCCCGTCATAAAGGACATTCTCCGCGGCGGCAAAGACTCCATCTTTGACTTCCTGCATATTTCCCCAATCAAGGTATTTTCAAGCTCCGCACTATCCCTCTAATGTGTACACATTGGAACTTCCTAAGTCGCCTAACCCTTCTTTCTTGCCTGCACAGATGCACGTCAGTTTCTCCCTCGTGGGTTCTCAGGAGGGACGTCAAACCGCCTTCCACAATGATGTTCTCAACCTTTTCCTACAGTCGCTTGGTGTCGCGCTGACTGATGTCCAAGATGTTATTTTCAAGTAAGTCGATGGTTTGAGCAGAGAAGCGGTTTTCTACCGGAATCACTTGCTTCCCGTTGTGTTAGATTTGCGTCACTCATAACCTCCCGCTTCTTCCACGGTTGTCTTTAGTGCTATTTGTCTGGCCTGTCGTCAAAAAGGGACATAATTGCGGTGTAATAGGACGGTTT
>JAYGXS010000001.1:23292557-23304516 GCA_036362985.1 Ligula intestinalis
GGGGTGGCACAGGGCGTGGAGGATCTGTTCTACGAACCCGTCAAGGTATTCACACCTCTCTTCCTTCGCAAACCCCTTCTTTCCTCGTTACCAGCGTTCATCGGGACCGCAGTGCTTTCGTTTTGCCCTAATGTGCCTGCTACCATCCGCTAGTCCGCGCTTGTCCTGAGTGATTATTTTGTTTTCCTTCCTTAGGGTGCTATCATCGGAACCGAGGAGTTCGGAGAAGGTGTGGCTCTGGGAGTACGCAGTTTTGTTGGCCATACTGTTGGTAAGCTCCTCCTTCCACCTCCACCTCTTCTACGCTTATCTGTCTTTTGGAAAGCACTATCGTAAAATTATGCAATACTGGGAACATCACTGGAGATTATTTTCACCTTCATTGAAAATCATTTTTTGCATATTGTTAAGGTGCTAGTAAAAGAAATTAGAATAGGATATCAGATAGTACTCTACTGTAAGTAGTTCTGCATGTACATGCGCTCTGTCTTCTGGGTGTTTCCTGTATTCGTCAGCAGCGTGTGTTCTGTCGTCGCTCTCACCTCGGTAGCAGTCTCTCGTCTAGGGCACCAGAGCCCTGTGTCTCCAGCAGCAGAATCTCAGGTCGTCGCTGACGCGTCTCAGTAGCAGAGTATCGTGTCCCTATAGCAGATTGACGTCTCCTGCGGTGACAGCGTATTTAAGGACCAACGGCCTTTGTTTCCTATTGGCCCCTCTGAAGGCAGCCATCAGCGGTCTCCTCCAGCGTTACAGCTCAGTGGCTGTCTCACGCGGGCACATGTCTCCTTGCCACGTGTGACCTCAGCATTGAGAGAACCTGGCGGCGGTGACCTCGTGTAGTGTCCGCCGTTTAAGGTCGCGCATTCTGCATGTGTCCTTTTGCCTGTGGGTGCCTTCGCGTGCTCTCTTTGTTCTTGAACCCTCAGGATGGCCCGATTGATAACTCGCGTTCTGGGCCATCCTAACACTACTTCTCTTTGCGACGTGTAAAGGATTGGAGTCCTCTAAACCCCCGAACTGCAGGGACATTTGGAAACTCTACATGCATTTTTCCGTTGGACTGACAAAACATTGTGTAACGTCAATGAACTAGGGGATCAAATCTCGGGTCGAATTTGAATACAGGTGTTTTCGTGCACGGCAACTCTGAAAGTTAGTCTGCTGTCCTACCTTCCTAGCCCTAGCATTCCAACAAAAATGTAGGACCTGCATTCTCCTCTGCCATGCCCTATTAAATGGAACCCATGTAATATTTTTTTCTTATATAGGGGTTTAATGCGCTAACATAACGCAGCGGCCTTCTCGTTGCTGATTTGGCTACAGCAGTACCAATGGTTTTTTAGCATCTCTTGAACCATACTTGGCAAATACTTGTGATAGTTCGCCCGTCGATTTCGATGATATCCGCTATATGCCCAAGAGCGGGGATGGTGACTGTAGTCAGGTGTAGTAATAGTAGACGAGCAACCATCTACCACACTCTAATTCCTCTCCCCGCTTAAACCGGTGACAAGACAGAAGTCAAGATGACCGAGCAGGAATCGGCCGTCGGCCGCTTTCATCAGTGCAGGCCAGAACACCGCCTGCTTAGTCTTAAGTGGCAGTAGCCTTTTGCGTTGTTACTGTCGCACTATTTACCCTCACTCACCTTCAGTAGGTGTCAAACCAGACGCAAGGAAACCAAGGCTGCTATTGCTACTAATTCTAAGGTTATTCTTAATACTACTAACTAGGGGTTTAGTTTAGTGATTGTATCGCTGGTACTATTTCTGGCTGTATCATTAGTCGGAAGTGACCTTGGTTAAAGTCGGCTCTGTGCTCATATCCTCTCAATCTCAACAAGAAGTGTAATAATACTGGTACTAACACTGACGCTACCATTTGCCAGAGCTGACGCTGACTAAACAAGGCTGGGACTCATACCCCCTTGATCTCCGAGTAAATGTGTTTTTGAGGCCCGGAACACATCAGGTCTTTCCTTGGTTTCCACCCTCTCACCCCTGTTCACCAAAGGCTATGTCACTTTTTTACTAAGTTTGGCCTAAGATGCTGCTGCTGCAGGTAATATGCCACTCCTAATAGTGCTAATTCTAATAATTCTAAGAACACTTGATAATATATTCTAGTAATATATTCCGATAATTTTATAACAAGTATAACAGATGGGAATATGAGCTTACGCGCATCCTAAACTTCCTCCAAGCTGATTTGTCAGACACCCGGCGAGCGTTCACGTCCGGTAGGCTGAGTGTCAGCCGCTGAGTCACAAGCCAATCGTGCCGCTACCCACGCCAGAAAAGAAGCTGATTGGCTCGATGTGCATAGCTTACACTCGTTTGTTACCCTAAATATGTTGTACCATATACACTCAAAGACTTCTGCTTTCGCCCACTTCTTGTCGTTTTCTTCCTTGGGGGCTCATACAAGACGTACTTAGGCGGTGACATGTCAGCTTCGGCTACCGTTACAACAGTATATGCTAGTAATATATTCCTTTTATTTTATAACAAGCATAATAGATGGAAATATGAGCTTACGCACAGACTAAACTTCACCCGGACTAATTTGTAAGACACTCAGCGAGCGTTCACGTCCGGTAGGCAAGTCCGCAGTCACGTTCTCATTATATTTCTGCCAAGCGAGTATTTGCACCCCCACCGCCCCCCTACAGTTATGTACTCCCCCGTTCGTAGGCGGCGCCGCTGGTGCAGTCTCCCGCATCACCGGCACCCTGGGCAAGGGCGTGGCTGCCCTTACTCTCGACGATGACTATAAACGTCGACGACGGGAACAGCTGTCTCGTCGTCCCGCCAACTTCTCCGCAGGTCTAGCCCAGGGTGGCAAGGATCTGGTCATGGTAAGTGTACCCTGTCAGGCGTAAGAAAAAGAATGAGGTCATGTTTTCCGAAGTATTTCTCAATAAAAATGCCAGATTAAGTAGTCTGCATTTTGTGTAAATGTTCAATATCCTAACGAATTGCAACATATTTCATAGAAAATATGAACAGAAATATTGTTTTTTGTACTTACTTTCTTACTTGGCAGCAAATCACTTTTTGCCATTTTTCTATTCAAAAAGATACTATTTTTTACAGTTTGAAGAGTTTTTAATTTTGAAATTGTTCGAGACTGTACAGTGTTCATTAAAATGCTATAGTTTTGTTTTTTTGCTAATGTTCCTTACAAAGTATACAGTATAGTCCACGTTTATCGCATAAATGTATTGGCACCATACTAAATCTCCTTATTGGTATGCAGGATTGTATGGTCTCTCTTACGCAAAAGTCATCTTGCCTGTGGACTGAAAGCCCTAAACGTCGATGCAATAGCAGCTCGCGCCCCAAATTATTCGGAATTAGCCTCGCTCCTTCTTTGCGTACAGAGTTTGAAGAGGATGTCATTTGTATGTCAAAAGGATACGATGAAGAATATTATCTTTCATTTTTTTACATAAAGCATGTTCGACCTTGCAAGGTCATCGAAAATCTGTAGAACAAAACGCACATCCCTGAGGTCGTCCTGTTTTAACGAGGTTTCTTCAGAGGGCCTAAAGGACGTTCACTCAAAAGCCAATATCCTAATGTGTCTGAAATATCTTGGGACCATGCTCCAAGATAATGAATTTTACAATTCCATTTAAGTACTTATTCCTAGTCTAAGACGCATTTTGAACCTGTGGGTAGTATTGCATGAAATAGATCCTGACTATAGATCTTCCACACCCGCGGCACTGTTGTCAAGAGACTCACCCAAGTAGTCTTTTCGGTTCACCGGCCAGCGATAATAGAAGGTGGTGCGTCACAGAGTGAAATAGATCCAACCAAGCCAAAGGAGAGCGGAATGACCATTTCTGGCTTGTTAGCCGTCATCAGCTAGTCATACCCAATCTCAAGGGTTGGTATCCCCTGAGGTTTGAACGCGGGAACTTTGGTCATTGAGTTCAATACTCTACCACGGCACCGCGGGCTCCTTGCTTTGTTGGTTGAGATCGGGAATATCATGAATGTATGTGCTTGGCTGATCTAGTAGAGGAACTGTTGTGTTCCATTAAAAATGCTATTTTACAGTGTCCAGTTCTTACCGACAAACTTAAGTTTTTAGTGTGGTGTTTAAATCGCTAGGGCACCGGTCTTAATTACTGCCTCCCGGTGGACCAACTATTTTGCTACCACCATGTATCCTGTATTTACTTGAACCTTGGTTATTGTTTTTTTTGTTTATCCATCAACAGGGTGTCGTCGATGGCGTAACCGGCATCGTCATGCAGCCAATAGGTGGTGCCAAAAAAGAGGGCGTTGGCGGCTTTTTCAAGGGTGGGTTTGCATTGTTTGTTGTTCTCCTAACCACTACCTCCTCTGATCTTGACTACTTTCGATACCCTCCAATTTTGCACTTCTTTCTTCTCCAAAGGTATGACAAAGGGCCTCGTTGGAGTCGTTACTCGCCCGATCTCCGGCGTCGTTGATTTCGCCAGCAGCTCCTTCGAGGGAATTCGTCGGTATGCTCCTCTTTTTGCATTCGTGTCCTGTCTTTTTGGCAGGAATCGCGTATATGGCTCCTGCACCGTAGGACACTATAACAGGAACTATCCGCAGTACAGACGACTGCATGCTAAATGCGGAAGAAATTTTGGTTGCAGTTCAGATTGGGGTTCAGTTAAGTTTATTAAAGTAAATAGGCATGAACCATTGAGTACCGTATTTACGAAGTAAAACTGAATGCAGTGTACAGAGAAATGACGTGGGTTGCAAGTGTTCAAATAGGATTATACAAAATGACATTCGGGGCGACAGTTTCAAGAGTGAATTTGAATCGTTCATGGATCTGACTCATTTTCCGACACATCTGTGAATGTTTCTTTTAAAGAATTCCAGTGACGATGACCTACCAGCACCACAACATCTCTGGCTTGACCACTCTAACCGCGAAGGAGTACTTGCGCAAATCAAGCCTTGCCTGCTGGACACGCAGTTGAATGGGTGACTTCAGCAAATTCATAAAAGGGTTAGGTTGGGAGTTGATTTGATGCTGGGCTTAGAAAATGGGATGTTCCCTCTCCCGTCTACGTGTTCATTACGCAATCGGTTTCCCCTAGTTGAGCAATTCAGAATGCACACAATAGCCTGAGTGTGAGTCTCCCCAGCCAGTCACATTTTATTTTGCCCGCCAGCCGAGTCTTGCCGGAATTCGACTACTTTGTACTCGGCACTGCATCGTGCAGCCACAGGTAGGAGATTAAGTGCTCTGGCTTCAGATTATACTATCGACAGAATCGGCAAATACTGCTGCTGTTAGTCATGCTGGGGGTTGGCCTGAGCGTCTGATCATACTTGGGGTCCGATTCGGTCAGCTAATGTCAACGTAGGCAGGGTTGACTTTAGAGACCCCAAAAATCCCGTCGAATTATGATAAAAAAGTACCTTTGAATGTTCAGTAGTGCGAATTTGAATTTTTCGTTAAATTCCACCAATAGGAGGACGAATTTACATTTTCGTTAAATTCCGCCTACATAAGGTCGAATTTCCCTTAATTGGCATTCGTAACCTGCGCAATAGAAGTTCATGTTGATCGGATTTTATTCTATTTTAGTATATTAAATTACACATAATTTTATTGAATTGAATGTTTTTGATCACTTTCGCCACAATTACATATTAATTTAAGCCGAGTAGCCAACAATTTAATGTTTGACCACAAAATACGTTAAGCAGTTGGGCGGGGGGGGGTAGATATCTAGAGGGGCCCTACAAGTCATATTTTCCTCAACGTTTATTCGATTACTAGATCCACGTACTGCAAGTACTTCGTGCAGATAGTTGCCTTCCGAAACACCCTTATTTACTAGACTATGATTCGAATTTGAGCCTTCTTTTGTCCGTACACTGCGTTCTCCGCTGCCAGTGGTACATCCGCGCTCTGGTGAATTCTTCAATGTTTCCTTATGTAGAGCCACATCAACGTCTAAAGAAGTCAGTCGGGTACGACCTCCGCGTTTCATTGGCCTTGATGGCGTGATTCGACCATATGACCTGTATCAGGCCCAAGGCAACAGTATCCTGAAGGTACGAACCCGCAAATATTTCCTAACATTTTCACATTACCATGGATGTCTTGGCCGTCCTTAGACACATATTTATTATACCGTTTGTCGTAAGGCATGTTTAAGTGCCCAAACGGAGGCATAGGTAGGTCAGACCTTTAATCGTTCAGTGCTACATTCCGGAAAATAACCTAGAGTAAGCGATTTGCTTGGTATTTTATGCCCTGTGATACTGTAACTGTGAGATGATTAAGACCATCTAGGACTGAGGATACAGTGTCTAACACGTGAACCTTCGTCATGGCCTTCGAAGTCTCTTTTAAGTCACTTATACGCTTCGTCTACTGGAACTATGACGAATTCGTGTCACTCTAAAACAGCACCTTTGTGATGGGAAGTGCCCCCTCAGTGAGCAGTTTTACATTGTTCTGTTTTAGTTCTGCGCTACAAGAGGGCGTTAACTAAAGGTTTGACTGAAAACCGGTGTCACATAGCTGTCTTTTTTAGTATTTCGGGGCATTGTCAATTCTGTTTTAAATTATTTGTGCCATGGGCGTCTTCGCCCTTCTAACCTGCTGGCTTGTAGTTGTATATTTGAAGGTTACAGGCTGAGACCTCGATTATCCCTACTCTCCTGCGCAGTGTATATAAGCCATTATCATTTTCCAGCCTTTCAAGGACGCCTCCGAGGAGTACGTTATCCATGTGCCCCTGCGCAAGCCGAAAACGGTGTGTATTTTGACCTCACGGTGAGCTCCATTCTGCTTTCGTGATCTTAATGTGCCTTAACTGTTGCTTAATGATTCCGACAACGTTCCCTTTGGTATTCTGTCGCCTTTTTTTAATTTTAGGCGCCTTTTGGTTCTGAGTTTCAACGACATTCTTGGCAGCTGGTCATGTGACTGGCAGATTAGCCTCGCGGAGCTGGATGGAGCGCCCACCGAGTGTGCTAGCGGTCTCGAGCTGAAGCTACTTAAGGCGCAGCGGAGGGTCTTCGGCTCTTCCACCATTTCCAAGTTCATTGAGGCGGACGTCGACCAAGCTAGGGTAGGCGCTTGCGGCTGCAGCATACAACCTAGCTAGATTCCTTGTTACTATCTTCTATCACCTTTTCCCGTCTGCTTGTCCTTAGCTTTCTTTCCTCCGTTTTCAGCGTTTACAAGCCAAGATAGTTCAGAGGATGTCCACGGAGGAGGCTTCGTGATGGACTGTGATTCCTACCTCAGCCCAAGGCATCTTTCTTTCCACGCGGGCTTTAATAGGGAACCTCCAAAGAGCTTTCAACCCCAGAGCTTGCCTTTAACACATCACTATGTTTACTTCCGCGATGCTCCCTTCCAACCAACCCTGGCTCCTTTTACTTCTCTTTCGCTTCAGTGTTGGCCATTTACTACAAGCCCACTATGTTTAACTACTCGCTGTGGCTTCCGTGAGGCGTCCTTAATTTTGTGTTGCACCCTCGTCACGTGTGTTGGATGCCATCGACCGAGTGTTTGTCCAATTTGGAGTTTTCCAGGGTTATGTGAATTTGTTCCTTTCCCGTGATACTCCCGGCCTTTTCCTGTCATCAAGATGAAGCAGTTTGACGTAATTCAGTTCTATAAAGTAAAGGTATTTTTGCTCTCCATATTGTGTTTTTGTTGCATTCGGGAGGGTGGCGGCTGTCTGCGGGTAGTTATGCTAATTCGTAGATGAGAAATTAGGGGGCTCAATAATGGACGCTCGTGTAGGGGGGGGGGGGGGGCTTTTTACTAAATTTTAGCCGGGATGCTACGATCTGTTTCCCATTAGAGGGGATTACTTAGGTGCAGATGTGATATTTTTATCATGTAACTCAGTCGCAAGAAGTTCCCCTACTCTGTTGAGCAGGTACCATCTAGCATTCACAAAGTTTTCCAATTCATTTAAACGAAGTTGTGTACTTCTTAATCAGTATTTTTAGACAAAAATATTATTCTACTTGGATGAATAATTCCTGGTTTTCGAACCCTTACTTGCAAACCTTTTCGAAACAGTAATCCACCATTTCTTCGATTATAAAATGTGAAGTTGTGGTTTCCAGCGAAAAGAATAAAAGAAAACATATTCATGTACTTGGCAGAAGGAGTTCTTTCCCAAAGAACTCCTACCGAATTTTACTGCTTGGGATGCCAATTTTCCAGTTCATATTCATGTATGATTTCCATGACCTGTATTTGAGATTGGAGGCGATGAAAAATTAATGTCGACATTTGGCTGTTTTTACCCAGTGCATAGGCCGCCGGAAAATAGTGTGTTCGAAAGCCTGCATCCAGGGATTACGCTATGTGACGGTCACAAGCATAATAATCGTAGCATTTCAGTATTGTGGTTAACATTTCATGAGATACAACAACTGCTGAAGTTAATATCGGAAAGTCCGAATTCATAGGTGGTGTAAGTTGATTGCCGACAAATTTCACAAACCAGAGTAGTTACGGCATCTAGAAAAGTGCTCGCTGTCAGTTAAGTCAACTGGTCGTGTCACTAATTTACATCCATTCTCGAAAAATCAGTGTGGATACTGATGCATCGGAGTGTTCTGAAGCTAACTCTCTAGAGACGAATTCTATATCTTTGTGAAAGAAGTGGGATTGAGACAGACCCGTATTTACGGAATGCGAGAAGCGAAGGCACAAATGTGAACGTCTTCTCGGTTTTGATTAAGAACATGCAGTCGCTTGTTAATACTTCCAAGCTTCAGTACTCAGAAGGAGCCTGCATTCCATTATACAAACGTCAAAACAGATGGCCTCTGAGCAGTTGTGCGTTAAAATTACAGAAGGTGGAACTCAGACCATGCAGCGGACTGAATACTCGTCAAACACCTTTTGTAAATGTTGGTAAAGTTTGGGTTTCATTTAACACCAAAGTTGAGTCAATTAATCATCTGCTATCTTGCGAGAAGTGGACTTCCCCTCCTTACTCCATTTCCTTGCTAGCACATGTCTCTATATTATGAGTTGGGCCAAATTCGGGTGGATGGGAGCATGGCCAAGTTCTTGGGGACGATCACACCTATTCACAGCACAATCGCGTAGTGATACAGCAAGTTTTTTGTGGTACATAAAATGCAGGCAAGAATCTTTTGCAAATACCGTCGTACAAAAACTAACATACAAGCATGTTTTTTTGTGTTGTGTACTCAGAAGATTCTGATGAAGTGGACCACTTGGTTTAATTCCAGGCGTTAGTCCCTCAAAGGCTGGAAATTTACAGCATTCCAGTCCTTTTACAAAAAATAACACGAATCGGTCTACTTTTTAGTTGGCTGAGGGTAGTGGGCATGTTATTTCCATTTGAACAATTTATAAATTTTCCACGTCCATTTCCAGTGACTTCCTGCTAGACCGATTCCAATTGTTTCGCTCTTATGAAAGGCTGTTCCCCTTCCTGTGAACTGCGTGCCCGAGTCCCCTTCCTTCAAGAATTCTGTTCATGTTGACCTTTTTGTTTCCAGTCCACTGCACACTGGTGTTAAAACTAGTCCCCCAGCCAAGCAGCACTTAAGTGGTGCTTAAATGTTGTCCCTACCCCCTGTTCGACTCTCTTGCCTTTTAACCACCCGTGCCCACAATGCTTCCGGCCCCCACTGCAGCCAGAAACAACTGTTTCAACAGCTACTCAGTATTGCCTCCCCCTCTGGTTCGTTTGCAGCTGTCACCGCTGCTGACTTCAAAACGCTTGCAATATTACCCCCCCCCCCCCCCCCCCCCCCCCCCCGGTCCCCCTCCCCCTCCCCCCCCCCCCCCCCCTCCCCCCCCCCCCCCGCCCCGCCGGCACAGTTTGTTCTCTGTTCGTGTCCCCCCCCCCCCGCCTTGCCGGCACAGTGTGATCTCTGTTCGTGTCACCACCCCCCCCCCTTCGCGCTGCTGTTTTCAGACCAATCCCGTGGCCATAGGAATGGCCTCCTGGAATCATATAAAACTGGAGCCACGCCCCCTCTCCCACTAACACACACAAGCTTTTCCAAGACTAGTTTCGCCCCGCGTGGCGTTATTTTTGAACTTTGTTGTTCCCTTGCATAGAGTCAGGCGATTTGGCTGACTCCCTTTGTTCTTGACTTGGTGTATCCACTTTTGAGGTTTGAAATTTGATTATCCTTTACTACTTGTTTAATTCAGTGGAGTCCGGTTAATGTGGACACGGTTAATGTGGATAACCGCTTAATGTGGACAGTTGGCCAGGAACGGAATTTCTCCATAGTAAAATCCTCCGGTTAATCTGGACAGCCACCGCTTAATGTGGACAGCACCAAGCTTTCAACCGGTCGGTCGACCCACAGATTTGTCAAAAATCCAGTCCAAATCGCCCGCGGCGGGGAATTCCCGCGTCCTGTTCGCTACAATTGGGAGGTGCAGTTGTCGAAGGAGGCCGCCAATACGTCATCTAGGCTATTCCCACTCTCCCTGCCCTGCCCCTGTATCCTCACCCTTGTCTCCCTTATCTGCTTTCCCACAGATTTTGTCAAAAATCCAGTCCAAATCGCCCGCGGCGGGGAATTCCCGTGTCCTGTTCTGAAAGTTTTGCTTAGATGAACAGGAGGAAAGGGGGCTTCGTCACCACTGAAGAGGAAGTTGCAGAGAATGAAGTCGCGATTCCGATCTCAGAAGACGTGACAGAGGACAGGATCGAAAGTTTTCTAGAGTGGGTTTCAATCGACGACGATGCCGAGGTCGCCGAGGAGGCAACACTGGAGGAGGTGACAAGCGAACTCGCCGAAGCAGTTGCAGATGCCAAGAAGGTACCAGACGAGCAGGAAGAAGAGTCTGACGAGGAAGATGAAGAAGTCGAGCCCCAGTCTCATCAAAAGAAATGAGGGTGGCATTGGCCGTACTCAAAACGGGGCATCGACAACAAGGTTTTGATGTGGAGAATTTTGACACTGTGATAAAGAACATTAGAGGAGCTTTAAGAGAAAAGTTTCCACCAAAACAATCAAAACTGAGCATTTTCTTTCAATAAAACTTCATTCAGATGCAAAATTCTGTTTTTTATACGTAGAAACGACTGGTTTGGGGTCAGTTCGCTTAATGTGGACAACCGGTTAATATGGACAGTTGGCCTGGAACGGAGGTGTCCACATTAACCGGACTCCACTGTAGTACCGTAACACATTGATAGTTGTTATCACTGGTTTTGGCGCAAGCGCGACTGCTGGGTACAGTCAGAGAAGTCAAGAAACGGAACAGGGCATATGCCTTTAAGTAAACTTTTGAAACACAACGTCGACTGCGATGTACCGAGGAAGGATATGCGTTGTAATAGTTTAAAGGTCGCCATTCGATATTACAAGCGGGACGTGAACTTCGAGGATAATGTCAAACCACTAATCTCTCGTACTCAGATTCTAACAAAAATCTCTCAAGGTTTCTTTTTAAGCTTTCTAGCGACGGTGTCGCCGCAAAAGCTGCAGGGTGGATATTACATCGTTTGACCACTCTTTCAGAAAAGAAAACTGGCGCACCTCCATGCTGGCCTACTGATTGCGTAGTTTCAGTGGGTGACCTCGGAGATTGATCGTGGTAGCACTTTCAAAAAAATTATCAAAAGTTAGGCAACAACTTAGTCCCTTTAGAGGTAGGTCTTTTTCTACAGATTGATCTGCACACAGAGCGTAAATTTCTATATGTTCTGAAAGAACCATGAAAAATTCTGCGCCAGTCTGGTCCGGGCCTTCGGAAAGGAAGATGTACCAACCTGCTTTGAGACAACCAAATGCAATTTTTTCGGAAGACTAACAATGAATTGCCATTAATGCAAAACAAAAAAGAAGGAGCAGCTTGCATAATATCTCGCAAGACGCCAGTTATACGGGGTACTCATTTGGAAACTGGAACCCGACTATGTCCCCCTTATATGGCACTTTAGCAAAGACTGAAATAGATAAAGACCACAGAT
>JAYGXS010000001.1:23304616-23342987 GCA_036362985.1 Ligula intestinalis
GACAGGGCTCGGGAGCGGTGCAACGGTGATGATTGGGATGGCCGGGTTGCGAACAACTCCACCAGAACTGCTGGCTAAGGAGTGTTGTGATGGGCAACCGGTAGAACAGAAGCCTTCGCATGACGATGGTCTACAGACGAAATTTTATAGCAACCCGTGATAGTGCGGAGGGCAACGTTCTGTGCTGACTGGAGGTGGCGAAGGCTGGAAGAGCTCATCGTAGGAGACCAGATTGGTGCCGCATAAAAGAGGTGCGGCTTGGCCAGCGCCTAAAAAGCTGTCGACAAAGTCTCTTTCGCGCAGCCCCAGGATGTGCCTGCTATAGCCTTGATGACCTTGATGCAGCGGCTTACTTTGCTTGCGGTCTCTCTGGCATGGTCTGCAAACGTGAAAAGCGGATCAAAACGTACGCCAAAGAGTTTTGGCTTGCGGACGAGCGGTAAGGACGCACCGTTGACGGTGATGGCCGGGTGACGATTAAACCCATTCGGATCAAGCGTGAAAACAGTTACGGACGACTTGGGTGCCGAGATCGTCATTCCGCGCTGGGTGAGGAAGTTTTCGACATCAGGCATGAACTCCGTGAGGAGCTGTGCAGCCTGATCGATGTGATGGTGCCGGCAGAAGAACGTAACATCGTCCGCGTCAGATACCACTTGCACAGGTGCCCGGGGAGTGGGTGCTCTCGGATTAAGCTGTTAAAGAGCGTTGGACTGAGCATAGAGCCTTGAGGAACACTGCAGGTCTGCTTACGGGGCTTAGAGAGAGCGCTCCGGAAAAGGACACGATCGTGACGGCCACGGATGTAAGCCAGCAACCATCGGACCAGGCTAGTCGGGACGTTCACAGAGGCCAAGTCCTGCAGGAGCTGATCGTGGCGGACACAGTCAAAGGCTCGTGACAGGTCAATTAAGACTGCTACGGTCTGTGAAGCGGGTTTCTGTTGATCGAAGCCCTTGAGGATGGCGTCGCTGAGCTCAAAAAAGTGCCGTTGTAGTCCCACGATCCAATCGGAAACCATGTTGATGGCAAGATAGTTCCGCCACAGACGTCAGAATTGGGTGGATGAGGCGTTCCAGGTTCTTCGTCAATGGACTGAGGAGAACAATTGGGTAATAAGAGGTCGCTAGGCTGGGGTTATTGCCCGCTTTGACCAGAGGGATAGTGATCGACTGGCGCCAGCAATCGGGGATTATTGAATTTCCCAGTGAACGGTTGAAGAGGACAGCAAGGTGGGCAGGCACCTTCGGGCCGATGTGGCGCACATGGATAGGTGACAGACCATCTGGTCCTAAGGCTTTGTAATCGCTCGTTTTCTTGACGATGGTGAGGATGGCATCGGCCGAAAACGAAATGTCTAGGGGCGGGGCTTTACGGAGGAGAAGAAGAAGGGGGCGCTGGCTTTTGGGACTGGGCGCCGAGCGGGGCGAGAGCAGCTTTTTCATCTTCGTGGCGATCTTGCCGTCGTTGGAAATGAACTTGACATCCCGAAGCTAATAGACTGGTTAGATGTATCAGCCCGGGGCTTGATCAGGTTGCGTAAAAGCTTCCAAGTGGCCGCTGAGTTGCCGCTGAAATTGCAATCTGCAACTATTTCATGCCAATATCGGCGTTTGCCATCGTTGATAGTCTTGGTGATCAAGCCACTCAGTTCGCCAACGCGTGGGTCACTGGCATCCCGTGCTCGTATTTCCTTGAACTCTAGTTCCAGACGGGAGGCTTCGAGCGGATAGTTAGGACAGAAGATGGGAATGCGGCTGTTAGGGCTGTGGTGAGTTGCTGCTGCTAGGAGAAGTCAACGAAGGGCTCGCTCTGCCATGTGGACGCAGGTGGGGGGTGGTAGGCCATCGATCTCGGCTTCGCATTCGGTCATAAACGCTGCCCAATTGGCTCTCTTGTAGTTTGTAGTGGGTCGTGCCTGGCTGACTAACTCGCGTCGAAGTGCATTTTCCAAAACGCTCACCGATGTGCATTCCCGACGTCTCGATCAGCCGATAATAGTTCTCGCATCTATGAGGCGACGAATGAGGAGCTTGCACGCGTGCCCGACGCAAGTTGCCTCTCTGCCCAAAGCCTCCAGGCCGACCTAGCCAATGAAAGATCTCTCACTCTCTGTCTTCTGGCCCGACTACTCTAAGACCTCAATTGGGCCCGGTCAACCTACTGATCGGACGTTTCTCTCCCGAGTCGATCTACTCTCATCTATTCTCCTCTTCCGTTGTGTACACAATAAACTCTTCCTACTACTCTGGCCTTTAAAGACTACTCTTCTCTACTAAATAGCCATGGTCTGAAGATCGCAGTTGCACGGTTAGACTCACTTAACCCCTGCGATAAGTAAATGATGTGCCGGTTAGGGGCCTTGATACGCTCGGCGGCGGTGACCAATTCAAGCACAATGGGGAGGTGGTCGCTACCCAGACTGATTTCCGTCTTCCACATGGTGGAGGCTACCAGACTGAGACTGGCGAGGGAAACATCGAGCGAGCTGGAGGCACCGTTGGTCGGTAGCCGCGTTTGGCTGTTCTCGTTGAGAACGGCAAAGGGGCGTGTTAAATTTCATCAGCCAGGACTTCTCCTCGGGGGTCGGCCGCCAAGTTAGAGCACCGCAGGTCGTGGTGGGCGTTTAGGTCACCTAGCACCAAACTGTTTTCAGAAGATAAGTAGGGAGCGATAGAGGCGGTAAAACCAGGAGGACAACTGGAAGTTGGAGGGATGTACACGTTCAAAACGCTTAGTGGTGCCGGTCAATGTCAAGGGAAACTGCCCGTACTTCCGTGGGATCGGCTCCAAGCAGGGGTAGCTGGTGATGGGCAATGGATTTGTCCACCAGAAAGGCCGAACTCCCGCCTTTGTTGTTGTCACGGTCGCGAAGGACGATCATGTAATCGGCACAGAAAGGGACATTAGTGGAGTTAGACCACTTTGCCTCTTGGATTGTCGTCACAGCTATGATGTGTAAACGCATGAAAGCCAGGAGTTGGTCAAACTTCCAGAGGAGGCCGTTGGCGTTGAATTGTAAGATCTTTAGACCAGGTGGTGAGGCAAGGTCGGAGACCAGAAGATTTGGGTTCAGGATAGGACGGGCCGAAGACATGGAGATCGGTGGGGGCACGGGACAGCTGGGACACGCGAAGGTGTGCGACCAATCGGCAGCCGTAGCGAGGCCACTGCAGCAGAGATGGCACCAACCATTGCAGGAGCCGCAACGTACAGACCAGTCGCGGCGGCCCAGGCGGACTCGGCAGAACGAGCAGTATCAAAGAGGTCCAGGGTTGGCCTCAATTGCGGCGGAAAGGAGGAAGAGTCAGAGCAGCGTGGCCGGGAGGAGCTGTTCCGTCATCAAAGACATGGATTGGGCTGAGGAGAGGGTTGATCCAACGTAGGGAGATGGGTATAGCAGACCTTGGCCGCCGGAAGGGCGGGTGGGAATGCGGTTCGTAGACGCGTCTGCTGTGGTACCCGCCTTTTTGGGTGCCATCAGGTGGTGGTAGCTCAACTCCAGTGTAGCAGCGGAAACTGCCGCCACACTCGAGTTTCGAACATGCGTCTCTCCGGCCAGAGGCGAACGCTCTAACCCTTGAGCCATGGGTCCGCCGTGTTGACGATTTTTGATCGGGACGGTATGTAATTAGGTAATTTTAATCCGATCTGTTTCAGGATGTACCCACCCTGGTTATTGTCATGTTGAGAGCTAATTGGAACTCCAATTGTGTATGTTACTCGCTAACTTTTAGTAACAATGGTATTTTTTTACAAACGGAGATCGGAGTAAAATTACCCAATAAAACATACTCCCGATCAAAAACCTACAACACGGTGGACCCATGGCTCAAGGGTGGGATCGTTCGCCTCTGAACGGAGAGACGTGAGTTCGAAAGTCGAATGTGGCGGCAATTTCCGCTGCTACACTGGAGTTGAGCAACAACCACCTGATGATGCCCAAAAGGCAGAAAAGCTTTGTGCGTGTGCTCTCCGTTTGTCGGTAAGTACCATTGTTGCTAAACGTTTGTAGCAAACAGAGCTGACCCTGGGTTTGTTTAACCAGACTAGGACACAAAGGACCGACCTCGAGAAGGGGTACTAACAAAGGTTCCTTGTTCTGTCTTTGTTTTAGTACAAGTAACAACGGACGTGCTTCTCCCCCGGTGGTAGATTCCAACTCCACCTTCCCGGATCACCAGTCTTGATGATCTGCGCAATGCTCTTACACATTCTTCCTAACAACATCTGTACTTATACAATAAACCTTCATACACTATTCCTACCTTGGATTATTACTTTGTGATTATTTTCAATGACTAATGGCGACTTAAGTGCGATCGAGGATGTACAGAAGCCGGTGGCTAAAGCTGAAGAAGTTAATATAGCTGTTATACCGCAGGAACCCATCCCGACGGAGGAATCTACGTGCTCGGGCGCTACAGTGGTGGCAGCAACAGTGATGAACACGCAAGAAACGAACACGATATATCAAAATCATCAAGCGTTCCCACAGATACAAATACCAAAATACGAAGCACGGGAAGACTTCCAAGCGTGGCTTAAAAGATCTCGATTTTATCTACAAGAAATAAACCCAAAAGATCGAAGCCGGGCTTTAATGAAAGCTTTGGGACCGAAAGAGCTAGACAAAGCACTCAACGCCGGCCTGTCAGCCGACACACATTTAGAGGTTTTATGTGCTATGTTGGAAACCGTGCTCCACCCTACGCTATCGCTAGCAGAAGCGATTGAAGGACTCATGCATCGCCAACTCAAAGTAATTGAACAACCCAAAGTATACGCCCAGGACCTTCAGCGGTTTGCCACCGCAGCATACCCCACGCTGGCCCAAGCAGACAAAGACTACGTTGTGCTATACCACTTTGTCAAGGGCCTAACCAAACCTGACCTGAAACATTCCTTTTTGGTTCAACCACCAAACGAGTTTACAGAGGCAGTGACCCGCGCCGAACGATACCTTCAGGCGGCGAAGACGACGAACAGACAAATAGCCAGCCAAACGCGTGGCGACTATCAAGGTCGATATAATAATACTCAGAGACCCTGGCGCCCGTGGGCTAACTGACAAGACGCCAGAAATCCAGCTGGTCCAAGATTCAGTGGGGGACACTTCCCCTTCTACCCTACGAACAACACTTCGACTACCGGAGCGAATGCGAATAGATACCCGGGCAGTCAACACGAACCCAACAGAGACGCATGCAATGCGATGGATACCCGAACAACGTCAGAGGAAACACCCGGTACCTTATGCATTCCTTCCTGCATTGATATATTTCATACAACTGCCCCGTTTTATACGGTAGTTACAGTTTTTAACCGGTTGTTAAGAGCGTTAGTTGATACAGGCGCTACACTATCCTTAGTGAACAGCCACATAGTTCCACGCGAGTGTCTACGGGAAACGAAATTCTCCGACAACCTTCCCACACTAGTAACAGCCGATGGGTCACAACTAAGGACATCGGGTTGGCTGGCAATCCTAGTAAAGTTCTCGACAACGGTCAAGCTTCACGAGTTCATTTTATCACCTAATTTGGCCTGGGATGTTCTAGTAGGCACCGACTTTCTGGCAAAGAACCGCTGTGTCCTCAACGTGCACGATCGAATTTTGTCTTTCACAACCCAATGCCCTACCGTGGCACACGTAGATGAAGACATAGTGATTGCTTTAATTACAGCTGCAGTAGGCATGCCACCTACAAATATTGACGAGATATTACCACAAGACGCCGAAATCGAACTCAGAGATAAAATGAATCTCAAGGCTTTATTAGCATCATTTACAGATGTCTTCGCTTGGAACGGATTAACAATAGGAAGGACGTCCTTAATCCGCCGCGCCATAGATACTGGAACGGCAAAACCACTTTGGCAACCCCCACGTCGGATACCACCACAATTCCAACAGAAATCAATGATCTCATTGATAGGATGCTCTCCACAGGAGTCATACGACCATCTAAATCACCGTGGGCTTCACCAATTGCACTAGTTTGGAAGAAGGATGGAAAATTACGATTTTGTATAGACTACCGTAGGCTAAACACGGTTACCACAAGAGACTCTTTTCCACTGCCTCGGATCGACGTGACACTAGATGCACTAGCCGAGGCAAAATGGTTTTCTATAATAGACCTTAAATCGGGATATTGGCAGGTCGAGGTGGAACCCCAAGACCAACACAAAACCGCATTTATATTACCACAAGGACTTTTCGAATTTGAGACGATGCCATTTGGATTATGCAACGCAGCGGCGACATTCCAACGACTGATGCAAGTGGTATTAACCCCACTCTATCCTCACTGTTGTTTAGTATACCTTGACAATGTAATTGTATTCGAAGACACAATCGCCCATCACAATGCTAACCTAATGGCGGTCCTGGCCACGTTAAGAGAGACAAGCCTGCGATTGAACCCGCATAAATGCAAATTTTTACAGAAAAAAGGGACATTTCTGGGACATTCAATTAGTACAAACTGTATTTGCGCATCACCCGACAAAGTGGCGGCGATAAAAACCTGGCGCACACCAAAAACATCCACCGAAGTTCGGAGTTTCGTCGGACTAGCATCATACTACCGAAGATTTATAGTGCACTTTGCAGAGATTGCACGACCACTACACACACTCACTGAAAAAGGACGCAAGTTCAAATGGACTGAAGAATGCCAACAAGCATTCGAAGAATGGAAAGCTTACCTACTAACAGCCCCTATACTAAGGTTACCCGACACACAAGAAGGTGCCTCAACTTTCATACTAGATACAGATGCGAGCGGGTTTGCGATAGGGGCAGTACTTTCCCAATGTGACAGTTCAGGAGTAGAACGACCCGTCTGTTATGCGAGTAAGACACTAACTAAGACTCAGCGCAACTACTCCACGTACAAACGTGAACTCGTCGCCCTGATAACATTCATCAAGAGGTTCAAACCGTTTCTACTAGGCCGACACTTTATTATACGAATGGACCATAAAGCACTGCAATGGTTGCAATCAATGAAAGAAGCAGAAGGACAATATGCCAGATGGCAAGAATCCTTACAAGAGTTCCTTTATAAGTGCCAATTCCGGGCTGGAACGAAACATACTAATGCTGACGCCATGTCCAGAAGACCTCCAGAAGAACTTACGGACAACGCAACAAATAAAGACTATACCATCGCATCGATTGATATTAGCGAGCCGAATCACCACTATTAAGCCATAGCCCAAAGTACAGATCCCGATACGGCTATCATCTACGACCATCAGGTAACAGACCAACATCGTCCAACCGATGAGGAGCTCCAAGGGTCAGCATAAAACGCCACTATACTCCGAACGCAATGGCCACATCTATTTTTAGACAACGAAATACTCTTCCTCAAAGATAAGATAGATGGCCGACCCCGTCTTGTGGTGCCAGGCTCTCTAACGCGGTCCGTGATGGAAGACATCCACCGAAAACTAGGCCACGTCGGACAGTTCAAAACAGAAGCAGCAATTAGACGACGATATTGGTGGCCTCACTTACGTGAACAAATGACTATCTCCTGTAATACCTGCTCAACATGTGCTTCTTTCAAAGGACCTAATCCAAAACCAAAGGCACCATTACAATCGATGCCTACGGGATTCCCATTCCATCGCGTTGGCATTGATATAGTAGGCCCAATAAATTTTGCAACCACAGGCAATAGATACATTCTAGTAATGTTCGACTATTTTACAAAGTGAGTAGAGGCAATACCACTGAAAACGCAGAATGCAGCTTCGGTGGCGATGGCCCTACTTAATCACTGGGTTTGCCGATTTGGTGCTCCGCTCACCCTACATTCTGATTGTGGAGCCAACTTCGAGAGCAAGCTAATCAGAGATGTTTGTGACTTGCTACTTATCCAGAAAACGCGGACAACGCCTTTCCATCCCGAAGGCAACGGACAGGTAGAACGCACCAATCGAACACTAGTTAATCTGTTAAAAGCCTTCGCAAAAGACCATCACCCTCTCGACTGGGATACCCGGTTACCATACGCATTGATGGCGTACCGCACTTTGATTCACAGTTCCACTGGATGCTTTCCATTTTTATGCTAACCGGCCGCCACCTTCGCCTACCAACAGACTCTAACTTCCCCCTACCCTCGGGAGACGAATATAAACCGAACAAATATGTCCTCGCGCTGCAAGAGTTACTACGCCTCACTCTTACAACTTAGCACGCACACACCTACAAACGGCATATACCCGACAAAAAGACTAATTCGACAGACATACACACGGTTTTCCGTACCAACGTGGCGACCTCGTACTGCGATATCGATCATTCCTACCGGTCGGAATACCCACAAATTTTTTTATCCATGGGAGGGACCATTTGAGATAACTGACGTACGGTTTCCCAACACATACATCATCCGAGATTTACACACACGCAACGGGCCTACCTTTCCTGTACATTATGATAAACTCAAACCATACAAAAGACAACCTCCAACTGCTACACCGGATACCCTAACATTGCTACCTCTACATCTCGTGCCTCGCGCAGCAATGAGATAGAAGTTGAAACTACACACAGCCACCCATCGACAAGCCATGAGGACACGGCCGCGACCGAAGGGGGGGGCAGTTGTAGCAAACAGAGCTGACCCTGGGTTTGTTTAACTAGAGTGGGACACAAAGGACCAACCTCGAGAAGAGATACTAACAAAGTTTTCTTGTTCTGTCTTTGTTTTAGTACAAGCAACAACGGACGTGCTTCTTCCCCGGTGGTAGATTCCAACTCCACCTTCCCGGATCACCAGTCTTGAGTGTTTTGCTGATCTGTGCATTGCCCTTACACATTCTTCCTAACAACATCTGTACTTATACTATAAACCTTCATACACTATACCTACCTTGAATTATTACTTTGTGATCATTTGCAATTACTAATGACGATTTTAGTGTGATCGAGGACGTACAGAAGCCGGTGGCTAAGGCTGAAGAAATTAATATAGCTGTTATACCGCAGGAACCCATCCCGACGGAGGAACCTACGTGCTCGGGCGCTACAAGTTAGCGAATAACATAAACAATTGGGATGCCAATTAGCTCGCAAACACGACAATGATCTAGGATGAGTACATCGTGAAACAGATCGGAGTAAAATTATCCAACAAAATTTATAAGTATCCGGCATCTTCCTGCTCTGATACGTACATGTTTTACATTTCTTATCATAATTTTGCGTTAATTTTCCTGCTTTTAATCCACTATATTCTATGTCACTTATTTACTTCTTGTAGCAGCAATTTAGTGAATATTCAGAAATAATGTTGGAATTTGTAACTGATTGCGTCTTCCTGTCGTTAACAAATACAAATTCCCAATTCCAATTTTTCAAATTACCCGGCAGGTACCAATTTACTGTCAGAAAGATTTGGGGCAAGCCATGAAGGATATGCTAGGCAAGTAATAATGTGACTTAAAGTGACTTAAAGTGACTTAAGTACGTCTTTCATTCATCTTTTTCATCTTGGGCCTCTCCAATTTTGCTGGTTAAAAGTAAGGATCGTGAAGTGCGACTCTGTGTCGAATACTAAAATCTGGATGCCTTTACGGTGAAAGATTTTCTTCCACACCCTCCTATAAACAATACATTGGAGTCGCTGGCAGGTGCCGCCTGTTTCTCTTCTATTGATTTACAGTCAAGTTACTGGTAAGTAGAAACGGCGCCCGAAGGCCGGCCCCTGCGATGACCTGCCACTGAATATTTGGATGAAAGTAAAAGGTTGGCGAAATTCAGAAAAAAAAGTGAAACTGTACGTCGATTAAAGCTACGAAGAGTAGAAGCATTTTATTCGCCGTCATGATGCAAGGATGTCCATGGGAAATCGCGACTTGTGGAAGCCATGTCCAGGGGAACCTCTTGGGATTAAGCAAAGAGCAGGTAGTTTCTGTAAGGGAGGGGCCATCAGTGATCCTCGCAGGCCTGCGCCAGCGAGAAAAGTGGATCCGATGCAAGGTTCCACTTCTAGCTCAGCTTCCACCGCAGATTATTATCGCAGATGCCAGCGCTAAAATGAGCGGTTAAAACTGCACCAGAGGAAACGAATGGAGAATCTGGGAATGCAGCAAGGACAAATGGGCAAAGGCAGCCCAAATATTCTCGTGTACTCAACCAAGGAAGCCGTAAGTAGATGGACATCTGCTGATACGCGTCAACAGTGAGTTTTGGACTGGTGAAAACACGACGAAGAAACTTTAACGGTGAATTGACATCGGTGTTGGAATTCACTCCAAAGAAAAATGCCTTTGTGAGCGCTCCTTTTGAAGAATGGTTCGCGTTCAGTCTTTAGAGACCACAGAGGCCATGTGAACACTGGCTTGGGGATACCAACTGTCGAAGTTATCTCCGTTTTCAGGAGAGAGCGCATGTCTGTGGAAGACTGGCTTTTCTTTTCCCTGACGTTCACGTCAGTTTAAGACAATCCCCTTTATGCTGATAAACGTGCCAGGGACTTTCGAACGCTTGGTAGCTTCGGTTTTACGGATGATGTCGTCGTCGACAGGACCTTGGAGTCCCATATTGACAACCTCAAGGTAATTCCCCACCGTTTCCAGGCTTAAGGTGCTAGACTAAACATGTGAAATGCTGCTTTTTGAAGAGCGCTGTTCCCTTTGGGGTCAGATGGAGTGCACAAACGGGGTGAGGACCGAGCCCGCAAAGATTGAGCATATCAAACTTTGGGCACACCTTACGTCAGTGTCTGAACTACTGGGTTTTCTTGACCAATCCTCTTACTATCGTCCATTTATTAAACATTTTGCGCATGTGATGGCTCCCGTTCATCATTTTTTGAGCTAACAGGCAGTTTTACATGACCTATAGGAAAATGGAAAACACTAAACGTATGAGCAAACCTAAGGTTTCAGCTAGTACATGCTTTGTCAGTAAAGTGAATAAGTACATAAACCCTACTACTGGCCACCGGTTTACAGCTTGTAAATATTACATGTTTATTCCACAGTGGCTGATGGAATTCAACCCAGCTGCTTGCATCAAATTTTGGTCAGTGCCTGAAGACCCTTGAATATAACGATATATTTTAAATTTAAGATTAATTTCAGACATTATAATTTTTGTGATGGGATGATTCACCTTAATGTGCAAATAAATAAGTATGTAATGATTATTACTATTTAACATCTCCTCCCTGAACTCACCTCCTGTATCTGATTGCCCTTGTAGATACCGAGAAACCAATCGGGGACGAAGGTGCCGAGAGCGAGGCCTGATTGGCCAAGTTCAGTCTTCTCCTGGCTGTGACTCAGCAAAGGGCAGACCCTATATGCAGCATGTGCGCTAAGTAGCTGCGTCAGCATGAATAATACGCAACCAAAAATAACCAAATCCTAAGCAAGTTTAAAGAAGTAAAACAAACGAAGCAGAGAATAAAGAGAAATTAGTAATAGTTAATAGTTAGGAACTTAAGTGAATCTTTAAGATATTTTATCTGTGGGTGAAGGGATATTATGGAAAAGAAATGTGTACCAGGCATGCCATATATTCCCATTAAGGGCATTTGCCAAGTGACCCATAAAATTCCAAATTATTGTGGAGCTAAGTACCCAACCGAAGCGTTCTGCAATTAATTAATTAAAAATAGCAAAAAAATCGGTAGATAAAGGTGGTACTAAGAAACACATGCCCTTTATGGCATGTGCAGGTGACTAAACAAAGTGAAGTCTCCGTGGCAGTGCTCACTGGTAGGTGTTAACGATACTTACTGGCATAAATCAGTAAGAAAAAGGTGTCCGTGACTATATATGTAAATAAGTACGGACAATGGGGAATCTGAAGGGTGCCGTGCTTACTTTACGATATGCACTCATGGACACATGCCATGAAAGCCGTAGGCATCTTAGTACGGTGAATATGGACTGTGAGCGGTGCCGTGCTTACTTCAGCCTGGAGGATGACTGAGCACGAATGCAGTTGTTGCTGCGGAAAGTCGAATATCAGTTAACACCTTACTTGTGCTCAAGCCACTGCACCAACCTGTTGGGAGCAAAGCTTGGACGAACTGTCGCGTGCAAAACTGGGAGTTATTGGTTGCTGAAAAACCAGTCTGGGCGCTCGACCGACACAAAGCTTAATCAAGTGAACTTCAACGATTTCATCAAAAGTGGACATCTGTCTGCCTCTGTTGGTCTGCGTCATCCATACAGCGACAAAAAACAACCCAGCATAACCAGCATGCTCTTCCGATAACTTCCGTGGAGGACAAGGAAGCTTGTAAGCGCATATTCCTATCAGTTATGCATATTGTAAATAAAAGGTACGTGTCTAACCACCCAGATATTGTTACAGTATAGAAAACACCATGCTTCTATGCTGAGCTAATTCTGGAACTTGTCATGTCCTTAGACTGGAGACGTTCTGTAACTTCCAAGCTATAGCTGGATACGGTAGCAATTATATAGTTAGCCTGAAGACGGTAAAAGGCAATACCTTGCAAGATAAAGGCATGGTAACCATTATGCTAATCATGCAGAAAAACAATACCTGGGGCTTTGCGTTGTCTATCGAAAGCTTCACCCTGTAGTTGAGGTGCTTGATCTGCCAACCCGCACATAGGACGCATGGGCCGCAGACAAACAGGGGTATCTTATAAAATCACTATTATATCACATAATTATAATCTAGCTGGTTAAAACTTCATTATACAGTTTATACACAAATGTACCTGTTAGCTTACGTAGTCAAGTCTCTCAGCTAGATTTCCTAAGCTTTGATAGTGCAGTCTAGTCCTCAAAGCATAGTCTTACCTTTTAGCCTATTGCAATCTCAGCAACACTAGTACCGCACTTTTATAGCAATAAGCTCATGCCTCCACCTGTTATACTAAATTGATAAAATGGGATGCATGTCTAAGTACTCAACTTTGAATACTGTTATAAAAATCACCACTATCACTATTACTACCAGCATCACTTATATTTCCCTATTCCTGCTGCACTGAGTCAACTATCAATATAATTTTAAAAATATACTATTAAAATATACTACCCAACTATGATTACTAGAATTAACACTATTAGCAGTGGCATATTACCTCTAGCAGCAGTATTCTGGTCCAAACTTCGTAAAAATGTGGCAGCAGCAGTTAAATGGCTTTATCTGCTACACCAAATTCAAATCTAGCTAACCTTCAAGTCTAACTGGCTATAACCTCATTATTCAGTTTAGACACAATTGTATCTCTTCAATTAGGCAGTTGGGTCACTTAGTTTAGATTTGCTTAGCTGTGGTAGTGTAGTCTAGTCCTCAATCCGTAGTCTATGCATCTAGCCTATTGCAGTCACAGTAATACTATTGTCCTCTACTACCGTGCTTGTAGCGCACCTATTTAGAAAGAAAATGGTCTGACCTCCGACAAATGGCAGCGTCATTGCTAGCACCAGTACTTCTACACTTCTTGTTGACCTTGTGGGTATCTGAGCCCAGTGGCGACTTTAATAAGCGTCATTGGCAAAAATAATACAGAAAAAAATAGTACCAGAAATGCTATCAATCAGCTGCACCCCTAGTTAGTAGTATTAGAAATATCATGAGCAGTACCAGGCTTCGTCTCCAAGACTCTGGTTTGACAGTTACAGAAGTTGGGTACTTACTCGGAATACCTTAAACCCCCATTCGCACAATGTGCTGGGATCAATGGGATACGAGCACAAGTTCCGAAAAGTCCAAGCTTTAGATGAATACTAAGCTAGGTATGTAGTTGGGCTATAGACGGCAAACTGCATGACATAAGTGCATAGTAGGACTGGCACATTACTTTAAAAACGCCTTATTACTATCCAAATGCTAATCACTTTTTCCTCCTCGCACAAAATGCGAGTGCATATTTGGTGCGACTCCTTGAAAGCACACACAATAAATACTTACAGTATACTATCTACTAGTCTTACCTTACCTGATTAATCGAAACTAGCAATCCCAGTATAGGCACGTACCTATAGCAGCAGTATCTTATTATCTAAGCTGACACAGCCTGACGGATAGAGTTGATAGGGTGGAAACCAAGGCGAATGCTCTTCTGCTAAGGGCCCAAAGCATGTACTTACCCAAAATAGTTTAAACTCAAATTCACACTCAGTGTTGAGACAAGGGGCATGAGCCCCCCCCCCCCCGTGTTAACTGAAATGCAGCGTCACTTCTGACAAATTTTAGCGTCAGAGATAGTACTGATTGTGAGACTCAACTACATCATAGCCAGTTGTAATTAGACACAGTAGTAGCCGTATCAGTTTCGGCCTTCTTCGGCCTCTCTTCACACCTACTATGGGTGAGTGAGGGTAAATAGTACACTACTACCAGCGCAAAAGTCTACTGTCACTGTAAAACTAAATTAGGCGGTGTATTGGCTTTCATTTGATACAGCAGCCCACGCCCGACCCGTCTAGTCTCTTCGAGACTCGTGGACGAAGGTGAAGAGCGCGGAGCCGCTAACTACGTCCTCTATCACTTTAAACTAACCCCTGAGGCCATCACCTCATGTACCAACCTGTTGGTTTAGTTGGTGGACTTCATCGAAACCGATGGTCGAACACAAACTTCAGCATGCGCACTCATGGAAAAAGACCATGACCGCCGTAGGTAACTTAGTACTGTCAATATGGACTGCTAGCTGTGCCGTGCTCACTTAACGGACACATGCCATGACAGCCTAGGCAACTTATTACGGTCAATATGGACTGTTAGCGGTGCCGTGCTTACTTCACCATGTGCACTCACGGATTAGGTCTGCCGCTGTGAATGCATTGGAAGTAAACGTATCAATATTTAACCCTGCTAAAGGCAGGATGATCCTCTGGCAGCTTGCTGCTGCGCTTTATTCTAAAGCTTGTATTATTCGCCTGAAAATTCAACAAAGTCAACCATATTTTCAGTTACCTTCTCGAAGTCTCTCACTTTCGACATAACATCGCCATAGGTATTAAATATACCGTTCTGCATGATTCATTTGAACTGAGGTCGCAGAACCAAACCTTCTTCGTGAGCTAATATCGGGCAAATAGCATAGTGCGCAAAAACTAACTTCTTGGGGAAGACGGACTCAGCGTTCAAAAATCCGCTAAGGGATGCTCCTTAAAAAATAGCTGTGGTGTCAATGCTCTCAGGAGGCACGGAATCATGGTTGTGCTTCATTTTAAAGGTGGTGACCGCGATGCCTTCCTTCTTTTTGTGAGAGACATTGAAATATGCGTCACATCCAGCACACCTACCAGCAGAAATCAAATGCAATAACAAAGCACCATACTTTTTTGTTGGGGCCATGACGCACAGATACTTTCGGCTAGAATACACAACATTTTTGGCATATACGGACTCCATGGGATATTTATGGGACGTCCCTGCCGTGAAATAATAGCCGGTTGTCACAAATATACATCTAACTGCTTTTCTAACTTTACTAAACTCCTTAATCGCTTCCTCCAGGTCATGCAGTGACTAGAAGTGTTGACCGCAGAAGACCTCCCTGAATTTCAGCTCAACAGCAGGAGCGGACGCCATCATGACACACATGAAAGTGCTCGAATAACGTGCCAAAGGAAAACTGCTGACCAAATCCACCAATCATAAGTCGAAAACAGAGGTTCTCTTTCCTCCAATCACATGGCAGTGCGTAACCACAAAAACTAACAAAATTTTGGACCTCCTGTTATCCCGCACCCTTCTTGAGCTTCGTTGTTCTTGGTCGTCCCCAATCTCAATAAACTACTTTTTTCCTAAAGGAACCCTTTTTCAGATTGCCTGCTGACTGCTTAGACACTACAGTTACCCTTTGGTCATGTCCCTCCAGAATTGTCTTTTTACAGTATTATATTCCCTAATAGCAATTGGAATCCTACTGAAGTTCTACGGGAACCCTACAAGTCTACGCAGTAGTACTCTACGGGAGCTCCACCTGAAACAACATGTAGGATTCTACGGGAGATCTACATTAGGCCTACATGTAGACCCAAAATTTTCCGCCGGACAGGGGTTACCTCCTTCATCGCGAACACCCCCTTTTTTCAGAAACGCCGTAGTAGACATGTTATTGAAGACATTTAATAGTTGGAAACTGTATTTTGTAAAAAAAGCGGTAAAAAATATTACTGTTCAAAAAAAGAGTTCGTTGGCACTTTTGTGAATGTTATATACCTATCACAGGAGTGCTTGTAGACGGTAGTGATTGGTCAGTTTCTGCTCCAGATGAGCCGGGGCCGTCATCGCTGAGGCCGTGGTCTTCTGGAAATAAATAAAATTAGTTAGTTTGTAAGTACGTATTAGTTCAGTAGGTATTACTGTATGCAGTAAGTTGATTAATGTAAGTAGAAGTGTTAAAGGAACTCACCGTAAAAGCGTGAACGTTTCGCGTTGATATATTTGCCCCTGTTCAGCCTTTTGTAAGCCTTTTTGAAGGCCTTTATGAAGGCTCGTCTAATTTCCGTAGTCGTTGTAGCGCACATGCTTACCAGTTGCGGCCGAAGGCGTCGGTGACCGACACGATGGCATTGTAACTCCGCTAGCAGAAGAAATACTATCAGATTACTAAAACATTTTACATAACATGTAGGTAAATGAACTTCTTACCGATGAGAACGATGAGGAAATTTGGACCTTTCCGCGAAGATAATCATGTAATTTAGTTGGTTTACGTTTTTCGCGACTAGATTGGCGTCGGGAGATGTTGCCGTCAGGCATAACAAGTCTAAAATGAAAAGGTCGCGTTTAGCGCCTATTAAACGACCGGTTGCTGTTAAAGCAGGAACCAGGCTAGGCAAAAGTCGCTTCCAATGAAACTGGAAGCTATGGCAAAGGTTTTATTTGTGAAATGGCATGTAGTACAAAGGCAAGTACAGCATACGAGCAAAGAGTAAAGTACGTTAAACAGGGAAACTTACTTGCTGGCCCGCATTCAAATTAATTTGGCTCTTTCTTGACGTCCCAACGGTCATTAATCTCGATGAGGACATAGTGATTGTCAATGGGGAACGACGTGTACTTGCGGACGTCCGATGGCAATGGGCAGCAATGCAATATATCACCTAACTGTGCTTTAAAACTTTGAAATTTGATGAGTTTTGCGTAAAAGTACAAAAATTCTCAACATTAATATACTCGACATACACCAAATGAATATCACCCGTTGGGGAGCGAACAATGTTCTGGATGCATAACAACTTATCTTCTATTGCAATTTAGCCATTTGATGGTGTTGATTTCAAACGGTCATCAACATTACTTATGGCCTCTGCCGACAACTTATACTTTGTTCCTCTAGAGCTTTTCATCCAAAATTTTAACAACCGACGCATACCGCCCAGATAAACTAGGTGAAGCGGGTCTAACGGAAAACAAGTAATCATAACTACATTACAAGCTAATAAAGGCGATCTGCCGATACTGTGGCAGTCATCCCCCCGACTGCAGAAGTCGTCATCACTACTTTTATCATAACTAACAACATCTAAAACAACCTTTTTCCTTTCTGGTTTACGGATACCCGCCAATTTACAGTGCTCGCATCCGTAATAGGCATTAACATTTTTAACTTGCTCAATGAATGCTCTAGCAGGAGCGTCGCAAATGAAAGGTCCCAGTGTCAACTTCAGAGTTCGGTCTAACCTTTCAACAAAAAGCCCATTTCTTGACAGGAAAGACAGTTTCCTAAGAAAGGGCTTACAAGATGCCTGAACATCAGATAATTTGCCTTTCCCACAGTATATACCTACTGTGAAGATATTACTTACAAATGCTCCATTATTCTAGCAAAAATGGGCCAAAAATCACACCTACGCTTCCCATATAAAGTCAACCCATCTATTTATAAATAAATAACTACCTCATTTCCTTCAATATGCACCGTGTGTTGACTTACCTGGTTATTTAATCCATTGAGAAGTCTTAACTGAACATACTGCCCACTGCCCATTGCCGTCATGGTCGTCCGCGTGCTAGATCGTTCCCATATCGTTCGCCCATCACCCGGTAACTCCGGGTGAAACCGTTGCAGTACTTTCAGCAGTTCCGCGAGATGGCTTGTTGGTGGGTCACATTTTGCTGCCCACATATTCAGCACTTCTCGTAGAGTTGGCTCCTCAACGGCCTGTTGCATGCTTGGTCCTTTGAATGGAACATCAAACGTAGGGATTTTCAGACTGCTCGACTCCTCCATGAAGTCAGTGCTGTAATCTGACGTTCCACATGAAGAACAGCTAGAAGATTTACTAAACGAGGAATATTCCTCAGAATTAGACGTCCTCCGCCAAGCTTACCTATCTGCCTCCTCAACTTTACGAAGCAACGCATGATTATCGCGTTTTGCTTCTCTCCACAGGGTAGTCCTTGATTTAGGCTTCCACATACTATCAAAATATGCAGATTTTTATAATTTTAGCAACAAATAAAGCCACCGCATTCGGAGCCCACTTAGGTGTTCAGCGGCTCACGTGCGACACGACAGAATGCCGTCCAAACTCGCCGCCAGAACAGCAGTTGAGGTAGTCAATCAAATTGCACGTATTCAGATTAAGGCGTTTTGACCAATAATTTCACTGACATTTTAGCCAATGAGATTTGAGATATTGTGTGTGCATTAGCTGACGCGTACACAGGTCTACAAATTGCTATTAGTGTTGTAAATTTTGGCATAAAGTTGCTATATAATTTCAGCATAGATTCAGTAAATTTTCGCTTTTGAGTTTTTGGGCATCGCCCAAAATATTATCGTGTGATGCTCGAGCAATCAAATCAATGATTAAATTAATTCGAACCTCTCTAGAGAAACGTGACAGGCGTCAAGTGACTTAACTAAGCATCTTGCGCACAGGTCCACCGGTATGAAGTAGGGCAACGCGCTGTAACGGACGCACCTGGTTCCTCCTTATCCACTGTGACTGCTCCGTCCCTTACCTTCTCTGGTGTTCCTGCCGTTGATCCTTGTAGTCGAGTTATTCCTGCTGCCGGGCCCGATGTCTGGAATCCTTCAGAATCGGAAGTCTGGTGAATCATGGTTACGCGTATGGCTGTTCACAAGCGATCGCACTCACAACAAGAAGGACCTCGTACACTATGAACGTTTATTGAATTACAACAAGAATAATAATCGCTAATGCTCCTCTGAAGGTGAAAAGAGCTGGCGTTCCTCAGACACGTCCTTAGAGGCTCTGGTCTGGTTGCCGTCCAGCACTGTCTCACGCGACGTCCTCACGACCGCCACTAAAACAATTCAAAATTTACAAAATGTGCATTAAAACAAAAGGCGGTTGGTTCCTTACAGCGCAATAAACGCAACCGAAAACACGAAAATGTAAACTGAAAAGAAGATTTAAACAATCAAAAGGAAAAAACAAGGCAATGCAAAAAGTAACCAATGCAGACAGAAATATCAATAAAAAGCATACATTACTCCAATTTATGCAAAAAAGCCAAAAAACAAACATGTCAAATAGAACCTGGAAGATACGGAAGTATACACAAAATGATACAAGGCAAAAAAACCCTGAAGGCAAGGTTAATTCAGGACATACTCAACAATATATCAGTCACTATACAAGGTTCATCACCGTGGAGCTTATCGAGGTAGGAAATCATTGCCACGTTACCAATGAATCCCGTACGGTGAAAGACTAGTGGAGTTGAGATCAGAGTTAATTAATCACAGCCATGGTAGGGCCTCACAGACTATTAAGGACGGTTTTCTTGGTCAGGAGAACCATCCGAGGCCCATCGTATGTTACTACTTCGAACAATAGGCGTACCAGAAGCCGAACTAGCAGCGTGGTAAGCAGCTGCGTTGTAAGCACTACTTCTGGCTAAAGGTCTAACTGTCGGTACCCTCACACGAGAATGACCACGGACGCGAAGATTGGGGAGCAACTCGTCCTTGCGCCACGCAAAAATGGGCTGGTTATTACCATCCCCGACGTGTGCATACAACATGTTGCCCTCCGCTCTCATAACACAACGCGCGACCGACGGCCCTTCTCCGATATCCCCTTCGTCTTCTGCCCGCTCCGGTGAGTTGGAAGGCGACTCATCAGAGGGAAAATTCATCATATATTCGGCGAAGGCTTCCGCTTCACGACGCATTCTAGTGAAGCGCCTGGTACCGCTCCCCTTCATTTTTTCAATAACAGGAGCTAGAATTCTCATCGCTTCCGTATATTTCAGTCAGTCAGTATAGTTGAGGGAAAAATAGGCTTGCGCCTTTGAACTCCCTATTTGTCACATCAAAATCTCAAGAATTATAAACAATGTTAACAAGTTTTCAGTCAGGAAAATATAGACAGTCACATGGCGCAGTGGTGTTTCAAGGTTAATTTGTCACATAGTTACGTTGTGTTGTAGCATGTGTATATCAAGTCGGTGTTTGAATACCTCCACAGATTGGGACATAACAATGGCCTCGGGAAGGTTATTCCACGGGTCCACGACACGATTAGAGAAAAAATTCTTCCGTACATCCAATCGTCCTTGGGGCACATAGAGTTTGAAGGGATGCCCCCGGAGATTAGTTGTAGTGGCGAGTTGGAAGAAGTCGTCACACATGAGAGCGCAGTCAAAGCCACGCACGATACGGAAGGTTTGTATCAAATCTCCGCGTAACTGCCTATAACTCAAAGGATAGAGATTAAGGTTATTTAGGCGGATCTCATATGGTAGTGAACCTTGGCCTCTTACTTATTTTGTTGCTCGCCGCTGCACCCTCTCAAGTACGTTATAATCCTGCCGCATCCACGGTCTCCAGGCTTGAATCGCGCATTCAAGATGTGGCCTTATGAAGGTACCGAAGATTTTCGAGAAACAGTCTTCATCAAAAACCGTGAATGCCCGCTTGATGGCGTACAACATTGAAGTTGCAGTTTTAGCCGCCTTACAACATTGTGTAGAAGGTTTGAGATTGTCTGTCATCAAGATGCCGAGATCCTTCTGTATTTCTGTTTCTTGCAGAGGGATTCCGTTCAGGTGGTAGGGTCGCGCATAAGGCACCGCATTTCGATTTCCCAGGCGCAGCAGAGTGCATTTGTTAGAATTGAAGGACAGCAGCCATCGATGCGACCAATCGTTTAATCGACAAAGATTTTCCTGGAAGTTATCTTCATCGGCAGCACACCTGATGACCCTCCATATTTTTACATCATCTGCAAACATGGCGCACTCGCAGTCCAATTCCTGTACACAATCATTAACGAACAAGAGAAAGAGGGTGGGCCCGAGTACTGAACCTTGAGGGACTCCACTCTCGATGACTGTCGGCCTTGATTGTTGTCGTCCTACACACACCGTTTGGGAACGACCAGATAGGAAATTCTCAATCCACGTAAGAAGTCTGCCTCCGATACCCATCAGTCTCAACTTATGCAGGAGACGTTGGTGTGGAACACTGTCAAAGGCCTTCCGGAAATCAATGTAGGCTGCATGTACAGTTTCTTTTGCATCAATTGCCCTTGTCCAGCTTTGCATCGTATAAAGCAAGTTTGTTACACATGACCTTCCCCTACGGAATCAAAATTGCGCATTCGACAATATATTGTGAGTTTCACAATATATCATCAATTGCTTCTTGATGATCTTCTCCATTACTTTGCAGCATATGGAGGTCAGACTCACGGGTCTGTAGTTATTCGCAGATGCACGACCACCGCTTTTGTAAAGCGGTGTAATATGCGCTAATTTCCAGTCCGGAGGAAGTATTCCAGTATCAAGCGATTTCTGGCACACTAGTGAAAGGGGTTTAGCTAGCTCTCTAGCAGGTTCCTTGAGCAATTTGGCAGGAATTTCATCAGGACCCGGAGATTTACATTCCTTCAAGCTTTTTAGTTCTTGAAAAATCGCCTCTTCTTCAAACAAAATATCCCCAATATTTGGCGCTTCCACGACCTCATCAACAGTTGCGACGAAGGGAGGTTCTATGGTGAAGACAGACTGAAAGAACTCAGCAAAATGTTCTGCTTTGTTTTTACAGTCGGAGATTTCGTGACCATCATCAGTTTGCATAACAGGAATCGGGTTCCTGTTACGTGTGCTTTTCCGTAAATAACTGTATAGCAACTTTGGATTATTGACAGCTCGATGCAGTAGATCGCTCTCAAAGTCCCGTCGTGCTTTGAAAACCATTTTTTTTACCTTGTTCCGCTGGATTTTGTACTGTTCAAAATCTTCGTTGCAGCTTGTGTTGCAAAACTTCTTCCAAAGCTTTCTTTTTTTTTGATCTCTCTTTTGATAGCTCTGTTCAGCCATGGAGGTCGGCTAGATACCTTGGGCACTGAAAGTGGACAATGACTGCGCATTAGCTGCAACAACCACTCCTTAAATGTATTCCAGTCCTCAGTGACATCCCCAGAGAAAAGAAGACCCCAGTCTATTTGTGATGCCTCTACTCTCATTTGTGAGAAGTCACCTCGCCATATATTCGACCTTGGTTCGTCTGCTGTAGGGGGTAACGAGTAAAGACCATAATCCCATAAAAGTACGGCATGATCACTTCGACCTAGTGGAGGTAGGCAGCATACCTCGTCTATAGTGTCAGGATGCTTCGTGAAGACTAGATCTAAAAAACTTGCTTGTTGCCCTCCACGTGCTCTAGTTGAAACTAGGACGTGTTGTGTGAAAAGGGCCTCAAGTGTTGTTTTTAGCAGATGGTGACCAAAGGTGTTTTTAGAACAATTGGCCCGCAAATTGTTCCAACATATGCTGGGCGCATTGAAGTCACCCATGAGTACAACATCAGGTCGACTTCCTATCTCCTTTATGCACCCCAGTAAACGCGCATCTGCATCACTGTTTGTCCGCGGTGGTCGGTAGACAGTCACGGCTTCCAGGGGCTGCAACCCCCGTGCCTTAATTGTCAGCCAAATAGCTTCTATACCATGAGTAATCCTTTCCGGCTTCTCGCACGCACTTAATTCGTTCTTTACATACATAGCAACTCCTCCACCCTGGCGTTCCACTCGGTCTCGTCTAAATAGTTGGTATCCGCATAGCGCCATTTAATAATAATAAGTTGTATATTTCAGGCCCAGTGGGCCTCATCAATAAACCAAAAATTCGATAACACGAGGAACTAGAAATAATTGGTTTCACAAAGTATCCGTAGTCTATAGCTATAAGACGAGTATAACTGTTTAGAAGCGAATTTGTTAGATTCAACAAAAATGAATATAGCAGTGTTATGCGGAAGGTGAAATTCAAGGGCACACACAGATGAGCCACATCGTTATCTAGAATTCTGACATATGTATTCTGGTACCCACTGCCTCTGTTAGTAAGGGGGAAGGGCTTGGAAGCAAACTCAGTCGAAGCTGAGTGTGGGGCAGAACAATAGGTATTAACGAAACATTACTGGTATAGACGGGTTCCCAGCACTACACTCGGGTTCCCAAACCGATGCGGCATAATGGAACATAGGGAACCCACCAGTTTATGATCGTGATGGGCACCGCTGTATGATATCCAAAAGTCCGTCAAATCTACAAGACCATTGTTGTGGATGTCTGAGATGTGACCAAATATAAGGCCCTGATGATGGTTGATGACCAGCGAAACGAGAGCCGTCAAGACTGCGTCCTGATTCTGGGGTACATGAGTTAGAGGAAGGTAGTTTCAAGAAGGGATCCTAAATTCCTGATGGTCCTTTCTCCGAATTGTGGAGAAAGCTGCCCGGAAAAGATGAGGAAAACAAAAGGTTAATAGATTCAGTGTTAAGATAAATGTGCAGTTTTCGCTTGAATGCACATAGACTAGTCAACGTCCGAATATCAATCGGCAAATTATTCCAAAGATAGCTATACCTAGAAGCAAAAAATAGAGATCGCTTAGAAGTGGAAGAAGCAGGAGGAGGTATAATCAACGTTGAATTTCTTAGGTTGTAAGGGCGAGTAACGGGAGTAAGGGCAGAAATCTTGGGGAGATTTGAACTATTATTAAGGCGAAACAGGAGACAAAACCCTGCTTCCAGTCTCCAGTCTCTGAATCACTGATGCTTTGTGACAGCCAGGTTTCTGTAATTGCTATAACATCAGGGGACCCATCGGCTACCTGTATTTGAAGTTCATCAAACTTCGAGAATAAACTCTGGGCGTTAGTATATAGAAATTTCAGCCGGCGAGACTCTGCAGTGTCCAATGCGTTTGGGCGCGAGTTTGCCAGTACTACTGGACTGCAGCCGTCATCAGGATTGACTGCTTCCACAGCACTATGGTAGTTTTCTGTATTATTTGGTCCCTGAAAATGGCCAGATTGCTCTCTCCAGCTTTCTCTCTCCCCCGTAGTTCCGCCACCAATTCTCGGCGTTTCAGACGTTCTGCTGGAGAGTAGTCCGGCTGAAAAAACAGCGTCTTATGTAAGTGGCGGAGAGCTGTCTTCCGGGACAGAACCAAGTTCACCTGTTCTTTGTTATCCAAGACTATCCTGAGAGGTCGAGGTTGGACAGTTTCCGAATGTTCAGTAACCTGTTTGCCTATCCTGAAAGCTCCACAAACTCCTACTGTCTCTCGCTGTCTGAGAATGTCTTTTAGCAGGTCCCGAAACTTTTCGACGTCCGCATCCGTCCTTTCCTTCGGAGTAGTTCCGTCTGATTCAGGTAGGCCTTGAACGACTATGCAGTTTCGGCGGTCAAGGAAGACCCTTGATATATTTCCAGCCCTACTGCCATCGGAAGACCCCGAGGTATCGATAGGAATGGCTTGTGACTTTGGGTTTTCCTTACCATCACCAGAGATATGCTTCTTTTGGAAGCCGGGATGGCTTTGTTCAGGGCTGTCTTCGTGCTGCCCCCCTTCCGCATTTGTGGTTTTTTTAAGTGATCTGTATGCAGCCTTAGCATACCCACTATCTTTTTTATGCTGGCTTTCTGTGCCCGAACCGACTTCACAAGAAAGTGGAGTTGTACTATCTCCTTCTCCGATTGAAGCGTGTTGTTTGGTGGGTGTTTTGTTTCGCGCAGTATCGAGAGGATTTGAGGTGGAAGCTACCAATTTCGCCGCTTGGTTTTTCGGTGTCTGTTCATCTTTCTCAGTGGATGCTCCGCCCCGAGAATCTGCAAATGCTCTTCTCTGCTGGCCATTCTCAACTTCAGGTACGATAATGTTGTCCTTTTTAAGGAGGAAGCGAAGAGATTTCTTCAATTCCTCCATCTCCATTTTCAGATCATAGAGCTCCTTATCGTGGTCTGCAAATTTGTGCAGAAGCGTAAGACAGGATGTGCAAGCCTCGTCTTTATAAGTTGCACCTCTTAAACTTCTGAGACTTTTCGTCCGTTTGCCGGGAGGACTTTTCAGTAAACTTCGAGACCGCTCTTGTGTAGTTGATAATCTAATTTGATCCTCACTACTGTACTCTTCTATAGCCCCATTGTCTAGCCGTTCTTCTTCCACCCGAGGCGGCCGCGGTTGGATTCCTGGCCCCGTTGACAGTTTAGTAGAATTATCGAAGGTAATATTTGCTACTTCCATTTGCAAACGAAACGACTAAATTCAAAATGCGATTATGACGTAGCGTGTTGTTTGGTATTCAAAATAACGAAAATCTTCTGATGGTGTGTAAAGTATTGCAAATATTTCTAGCAGACTGAGTAAACAATACGCTTAATTACTTAGAAGCACTTTCAAATGTGTATAAACAATATGCAGGATATTCAGGAACGACTCAGCCGTTTGTAGATCTTCGAGGTCCTGAATAACTGCTGATCTTGTCACTGGTGGTTTTTTCAGGCTGTTTTCACTTGCTTTGGTTGTAGGCTGCAAATTCAGTTCAATGACGTGAAGAACAAATTTCAATTTGATTCCGTTTTCTGATGAAGTACGACACAATAACAAATTTCACGAGTTGCAGAAAGTACTTTTGCACATACAATTGAAACGATAATATCCAAAACTGGCGAAATGGTATCAGAATCCAAATAGTCTACGTTTGAGAGCAGAAATTAAGGTTGTGTCCAGTCGGGCTCAAGGTCATGGATTTTTTATAGGCTTCTGTGTACACAGTCTGCCTACGTCTTACAATCACGTCCCCTGTAAAACTGCTTACAGGGCGTGGAATAACCGTCTCTTCCAAAGGCCTTACTTCACCAATTTCCTTGATAGTCAGCCAACGACTGCCACTCAAAACGACCTCGGGGTCAAAGTTTTTCGCGGCCATGCAGTTTACTTTATGGACACAAGGTAGTTCCCAATTCGATGAGAATCGGCAACCTCACACGTCCACCCAGTCACTCATGCTGCTCACCCCACTGGTGGCTTCAATATGCTCGAGGAATTTATCTGACGCATAATCCGTCAGCCTCTTACATAGAGCGGCCACGTGTAGGGGAAACCCGTCGTAATGCCTTCGGCGGACATATTCTTCCGCCTCCAGCCTTTCACTGTCAACATTCTTAACCTCCACCAAACGCATAAGTTTCTTTACACATTCCGGCATACTAGTGTACCGCCGGCATTCTTCCTTTATCCTACGATTAAGACTCTCGGTCTTATTCGTAGTATTGTCACCATAAGTGACAACCTTAACGCGGGCATGGTGAGCCCACATGTCCTGGCAGCTTAACCAATTTGCCTCCATATAAAACCACAACTCAGGATAATGGGCTCGGATGTCTTGCAATATACCTCTAAATCTTGAACGGCTTAGTGGATACACAACCTTTCTAAAAAAAACCACAGCATTGTCGGCTGTATGTCCTCCATATAGCCTTGCAACCTTTCGCCTGAAGGCCTGAAGGACGTGAAATGTGCATATTAGGATGCGAATGTTCACTTCGTAAAATTCTTGCTCCCAGGCTTTTATCTCACGAGCATCCTTATCGACCAAAACCGTACGTATTTCATTAGCTGCGGAGCCCATGAATTCCTTAAATTTCCTCACGACCCATTCTACTAAATCGGCCGTTTCGTGTTTAATTAAAGCATAGTATACGGACCGCGCATGGCCATGCTTGTCGGTTATCACTACGGTATACAATGCAAACCCGTGACGGTTCGTTCCATAGGTGCCATCCATTTGCACCACCTTTGCATACTGGGCAAACAGGTTTTTCAGCGCTGGTGTCGTAAAACATATGGCTTCGAGCCCATCGTCGCCGTATATAGAGTCGTAGAAACTGCCTCCTAAATTTTGCAGGGCTGTCGTCATCGCTATTGCGGACGGATCAGACCGCAAAATTCGCCTTCTCATGTTCGCAATGTCCTTCATCGTATAATTTATGCCATAAGACTCTAACAGTGTTTTCGTTACAGAACAAGATGCTCACTTTTCAAAAAGATCTTCAGACAACCCGCTGAAGGCTTTAATTGGTGCATGATACGGAGAAGCTTTTCATCGGCTTCGGCCTCCAGCTTACGAAATTTAGGGTACGCTGATACCAAAAGCTGGTTGCAAGCGTGGTTGTGAAGCATGGAGAGAGACTAAACATGCAGCTCTCCCGCTAACTCCACTGCCGTAAACCTGGCCTTGCAACCAAATCTCATTGACCTAAAACGTCATTTTTTAATTTACAAGCAATTACCTTGTCCGTCGTCTAGTATGTTTAGCCCTAGGATTACCGCCGTGCACACATCGAAAATACACGTATTTGTACTTTACCGTGCCATATGCAAGGTGGTTCTCTGGCAGTCTGCTGTTGTGGGCTACTATAAAACTGCAGTTTGTGGCCTGAAATCTCCGTTAAGATAAGCACGTTTGGCCTACCTTTTCGAAATCCCGAACTTTTGACATAAGTTCTGCATACGTGTTGAAAATTCCTCCTTGCATCACTCTTTTAAATTGTGAACGTAAAACTTGTGCTTGTTCTCTAGCTAATGTTGGGAAATAAAAAGTGCATAAATTCACTTTTAGGCGACGACGGGCTCAACGTCCGAAAATCCTGCAAATAATTCTTCTTAAAATGCTTTCAGTATCCACATATTCAGGAGGCACTGACTCGTGATTGTGCTGCATATAGAAGGACGTGACAGCGATACCCTTTTTAACTCTATGATTGACATTAAAGTACGCTTCACATCCAACACGGCTAGCAGTAGATATAAAC
The DNA here is from genome assembly GCA_036362985.1 of Ligula intestinalis. Classification (NCBI taxonomy): domain Eukaryota; kingdom Metazoa; phylum Platyhelminthes; class Cestoda; order Diphyllobothriidea; family Diphyllobothriidae; genus Ligula; species Ligula intestinalis. The sequence goes on from JAYGXS010000001.1 coordinate 23,332,678, forward strand.
TACAATTATACATATTCCTACTTTTTCGTCGGCGCAACGATGCATACATATTTGCGATGGGCATACACAAACTGCTTGGCGTGTATCGAGTCCGCAGGATACTTATTTGAGCGGCCCGTCCTGAAATAATAGCCCGTTGCCTAAAAGTAATTTCAATTGACGTTTGTTACTGTGCTAAACTCTTTGATGGCTTCCTCAAGCTCCATAAAGGATTGGAAGTGACGGCCACAGAGAACCTCGCGAAATTCCTTATCGACATCAGAAGTGAACGCCATGGTAGCTCATGTGCAAATATTTGAATGAAACGCAACCCAAAGAGGCAAATCCAGTCCACCAATCACGAAGCAACGGCTGCAGAATTTACCGACCAATCATATTGTAGCACCTGCTACCACAAAAACCAACAAAATACCGGTGAAAGAATACACATAGTTCATTGCGGTACACAGGTCTACAAATTGCTATTAGTTTTGTAAATTTTAGCATAAAGTTGCTATATAATTTCAGCATAGATTCAGTAAATTTTCGTGTGATGCTCGAGCAATCAAATCAATGATTAAATTAATTCGAACCTCTCTATAGAGACGTGACAGGCGTCAAATGACTTAACTAAGCATCTTGCGCGTATTCAGTTGCGCCATAGTGATGCACTTATGTCATTCGATGAAATAAATTCTCGACAAATGGCTCGATATTCCGACTGCCGACAAAGGTTTATGCAACCATTGCCAATAGGGTTGGAGAGGCTCGGGATTCGGAGGGTGTCACGGACCCATGACATCACAGAAGTTTCTGGACGTTTATATCATACGCTGTATCCCTGATAACATTTTACTGGCGAGTTTTCGGCAGTTGGTGCCTCAACTTTGAGGCGACTTAAGTCGCTACCGTCCGGAATCGCTGGCTCAACCGAGGGAGCTGCCTCTCTGCCATTAAAAGCATCCCCAGCTGTTCAACGCTAGATTTCCGTTGCAATTGCTCCGTAATTGCTAGATTTTTCATTTAGCAGATGCATATACATCACATGCTTGGCCAATAGGACTTTAGTATTGTAGCAGAACAGAGCCGATCAGCTGACAAAGAAAACGCAGCCGGCTAAGATAGCCATTAACTTTATATAGAAGAGTGTTGATGCCGTACTACCGGCAGTTGGTCGAAGAAGTTTGGCCCCAAAAAGATGTAATAGAGTTTTTGGGAGGCTACGCCAACCAGAGGGGCAGGGCAGGGGTCGTGTGTATACATGCACGCTCTACACAGCTTTCAGGCCACTGCGTACAATACGCTGAATGCGTCCAGTAAACAAGTCAAGTCAAGTGTATCTATTAAAGGAAATATAGGCAAACACCTTTGAACTCCCTCTTGGTACATAGTCTTTAAGAAATGCATCGGCACAGCTGAGCCTTCCAAAGAAGTTTCAAACACGGACACACACATCAGTGGCAATGCTCGCATACATGGGCACACACACATACTGGTGGGACCGGCAACAGTAACGCACACAAAAAAGGGACTGCCGCCGCCAGTTTACCACTCCGCATCCTTCCAGGACCTATCTGTACGAGCATGAGAAAAAAAGATTTTTGTGAGTGTGAGAGCTATCCCCTAAGTGAAGTGATTAGTGGGAGGGTGTAGTTCTGCCCGTGACTCCAGGGTATGGTCACGGGATATTGTGCCAATAACAAAAGGATGTTAGTCGGTAGAGGAGAGGCTTATGAGCGTAACCTCCAGACGAGCCTATTATCCTCCTTTTCAGTGTCATTTTCTGTTTTTCGACCGCTACCAATCGCAAAAAGTCCGACCGTAACTATATTATCTAACAATTTTGTCTCGCGCAGCCGGCTACATTTCGTTTCTCACCCTCATCGAATTCATGTTATGCTGACTTAATTTTCCACTCAGCTCACCCCCTGTCGGATGTTCGGCTGTTATCACCTGGCATTATATCATTTCACAATTTAAGTTTTTGACTATTTCCTGTGTGATGTGTGTCGTTTGTTGACTTTTGTAATTCGTATCGGAGTCCTCGTAGGTCTCTGTAACTAGGACAATTATATTTAATCGGTTTCTGAGGTGTAACGTTTCAACCTGAATAGTCTTAAGTATGCTTGAATCTGTTACGACCTCGCCTCCGCCTGGATCTGGAATTAGGTTGATGTGATCTCGTACTGGTGTAGATAATCGGTGCGCTTTGCATAGTAAACACTGACACCTAAGTACTTGTTGATCAGTTTCACTATCTCGTAACTGTACGCTGAAGCTTCCGATATCGCTATATGCCGCACGGGCAATTTTCCGAAAATGTTGAGGGTTGCTCCTGCCAGCTGTATCAACCTTATACGTAATGTTTGTTCATATTCTTAGTCTTGTACGTTATAATTTAACTTGGCTAATTCCCAATTATTAGTTTATATTTCGTATCCATACAATCTTTATTGTCTTATGTTCATAAATGTGATTTTTAACATGTCTAGTGGTTACTCAATACATGCAATACACGATATTAACGATAAGAGACATGACCGATATAAGCGAACAGGCAAGTTCCTTGAGGTTTACTACAGTTAGAATCAAGACCACTCTGCCGTCGTTTACAAATGGTAAGTTTGTGTGACTTGGATGGCTGACACGGCAATGGACCCCTTGTCTAGGCTTGCCACCTACACTGGCTTCGCTGCACATGAATTGAATTTTTATAACTGGTCTGCCTCATTGACGGTTATCACGATGAAGGAAAATTAGGGGACATCGCAGACAAACATCCGGTTCTGATAACAAAGTTATCTTCCGAGTTGCCAGTCTTCCGAGCCCCCGCTGCCTTCTCATCGGAATATTAATACAAGAACCTTGAATTGTTGCCGTTTACTCTTAACAGATGAATCAGTTCCTATGATTACTGACGGCATTCCTTCCAGAAGTTCAGGGATCCTATTGGTTTCTTCTTCTTCTTCTTCTTCTTCTTCTTCTTCTTCTTTTTCTCGTACTCTATGATTTAAGACGCAATCCTTTTGATCTCAGGAACATCTAGTCAATAGGTGACTGATTTCTCTCTCGCTCTGGTGGTTGCAAGTATCTGTAAATCCTACGGACTCATTAACTCGTTTTCATGTTAGAGGCCTAACTTTCATCGAGGAAGATCATGTCCATTACTAACGCAGGGATGGTGGCTCGCAGGTTAATGCGTTGCTAGTAATAGTTTAGCATCCACCGCACTATCTCCTCTATCACGCACCTGAACCCGGTGTCAGGACAGAGTCAAATGACTGGAGGCAGGATCAGACGCAGTGGCATAGAAAACGAAAGAGTCCGTCTATTGTTGCCACACACGTCTGGTCCGTGCACTAGGAATTAGGCTTTCATAGCAACAGGACAGGGGATGACTGGAGTCCCGACTGAATGGAAGCGCCTTAGAAGGCATTTTAGGAGAGATTCACTGCAGCCTGACGCTGCGTCCCGAGTTATTCCGCCACTTGGCAGACATCTAAGCCAAGACTTTTAACGCACTGTAATAGTATAAAAGTTATTTAGGTGGTTTCTAGTGCGCAATATGCGCCTAGTGCTGTGGAAACGGAACCCCACTTTCGCCCTCCCAAGCAATAGTACATTGTCCTAGCTGATCAGTCACCTGCTGCCTATTTATGTACATACTATGTTTCTCACTGCCGATTTTGTAGTTGGATAAAGCCCTCCATATGCTAATGCCCTTTACTTAAATAGTTATTGCGTACAATTCAGCCTATTACATTACTCTAAGATATTGATTTGACTATCGAATTTCGAGACCGCCTGATTTTTCTGAAAACAATGTTTTTTTTCGCGCTTTTTATATGCATAAAACCCTGCCTACGCAAAAAGTAAATCCAACAATCTTTTGTTCCCTGTAAGTACCACAAATGTCGACCGACATGATCCTCAAGCGAAAGCTTGTGGCCTTGGGTTATCCCATAGCCAACGACTTTTCAAGTAACTGTAAGCGTTTTTTGTAATTCATGAAGTACTCAGCAGTGACCGATTTTAGAAATGTGTTGGTCTGGTTGGAGGATCGCGTCATACGAGCGTTGCCTATTTCCGATCGTTTTCGGGATACTGATAAAGACGAATGGGCCAAGTTCGAGGCTTCGGTAATCATGATTGTTTCCTAACACACTTTTCAGTACCTCTCCAAGTTAGGTTGTCCTTTTACTAGTGATAATGCCCCATGCGCTCTGGATTGGGTGCTGAATCGTGGCCTTGAACTGCAATCGACCGAAGAAGGTTTTGCACTTTCAGACTCACTTAACTCATACAGATGCGAAAGTTAAGGCATCGAGTGTGGCGGCTTCTCAAACTTCTATAGCTCCCAAGGGCGGCAGCATTTTCGGCAATATTGACAGTAAGTCCGTTATGATCTAGCTCTAACGCTGAAAGCCGAGAGTGAGGTTTTTAAGACGGGAGTTCAAAAGCTTGCAAAACTACTTCGCATACCATCATATGCTGATCCAAAGCAGACCTTCAAGGTACGCCTTCTCTGTTAGTAATCTCACCTTTTAGGCCATATGTCTCCTCATAGAACAGAAATTGTCTGAAGAGGCCATCCAGCAGGCGAATGATGAACAAGGAGAAAAGGTGCGTTCCCCTAATAGAAATGTCACTTTGGCTTTCGGGGTTGATAATCATGGTACAGTTCTGAATTACAACTCTGTTATTCAAAGCCAGATTGTTCTTCTCATAAACTTTATAACTCACTTCCCTCTATTTAATTCGTAGCTTTAAAAGAATAATCATTTTAGGTTACTACACAGTTCAGTAAAAGTTGAGAGTAAACCCCTCAGCTAGATGTTCCAGTGAGCCAGACCTCCGTAAGTGATGATACAATTATAGACTACAATCTCCGGACTATGGTGAGAGCGAACAAGCGAAAGTTAGTAACATTTCGACAATTTCAACAGATATCGGCTTGCGGTCTGTACCGACACGGCAAAAAGCAAGTCAGAGAACAGCAACGAAACCTCTTTTTTGATACACATTCCCCCTTTTTTCTTCTGTTACTCTTAATCTGTCCCTTGCAAGCGCCATCTCCACTGGGCAGGTAAACATAACAATGCCATCCCGTTTGCTCTTATAGAGTTAAAAAAGCCAATGAACTACAGGCCTTTTTCGTCTGTTGTTCACAGTCAGCATATAAGATGACTACACGACCATAGAGCAATAACTCACAGGGAGATTTTTGATAATTTTAGATCGACATGTTAATGGAGAAGGAGGTCTGTCTGGGTTTCGACGTCACCGACCCACAAGTACACGCAGCTGCTGTGGCACTTAGACTGATGCACTGCTCAGAGCTTCGTCAACTTCAGAACCAAATAAACTCTGCGATTGTACAAGTCCAAAAACTCACTGCCGATCCGAAAACAGACGAAAAACTCGGAAAAGTCGGCTTTTAGAAGCTATAACCTGTTTTCCATATCTCAAATGCTGAAATTTCTGTCTTAATAAAGCGAATGTCTTTCCTGTTTCTGCCTCGGTCACGCACTTTTATGCAGTATCTGGAAAACTGATGGTGGTATTAGTAAATGTTTTTATCTTTGATGAACTCATAGGGAGGGGGGACAGACTGGTTTACGAGCAACCATGGTGATGATAGTAAAAAGCAGCAAATAAGGTCAAGTGTTCGGACAGAATATGGGAAAAATCACAACAACAAAAGTTGCATGGGGGCGGCAGACAGAGGAGTATCACAGTCAGCTGCAGTAGACGCCGAGACGTAGGGTATGGAAGGGCTCAACGGGTTCGCTCTGTTCTAATTCAACGGCGCTGAGGAAAGCTGTTGTGGCGGTAGCTTTTGAGTCTGGATCATTTGTACTTGAGCTGGAGAGTACTTCGCCTAGGAGGCACCAAACACAACTGTTGGTGGAGTCCACCGCCAACGCGTCTCGAAGCACTTGCTCAGCCAATATGTACTGTTTGCTGTCCCGCAGTATCCGGGCCTTTGAATACGGGTGAAGAGGGGGGGGGGGGGGGGGGGGGGGGTTAGGCGTATAATAAGATTCGGAGAACGAGACTGTTAGGAACCCCGTCAGGAGAGAAATACTGCCGAAGTAGTGTGGAAATGACAGTGCCCAGGTGTGCCGGGTTCTATGGTGGTATAAATTCAGCTAAAGGGTGTAGAGGTAACGCATGTAGTGCGAGAATGAAACTAAATTGGTCCGAAGAACCAGTGCAGTATCCGTGTGGGGGGTCAGACTGGTCAAGTGTTGCACCTACCTCGAGAATTCTATACACGTTTATATTCGGGCGGGTGATAAAACTTCACTACTGGTGAGTTACAATATGCAAAGTTGCTCCAGAGTGTGTTAAACAAGCCAGACGTAAACGGCAAAGGGGAGAGTAAGAGAAGTGTGGTCAGATAGAAAGGAATGCTAGGTAGGTTGAGTTGTTAGAAGCTTACTAATCTTGCGATTGACAAGACTGATTAATGACTGAATGATCGCCTGTAGTGACTCCATGGCGTGGCGTTCCACTTTGCGTGCTCTGAATTTTCGCACACTAGGTGCATCTGGTGTAGCAGCATTGCACTTTATTGGGCAAATACTATTCAAGGAAAAGTGAATCTTGAAGCCAACTCCGGGAGTGCTTGGTTGATCATATCTCGAATAACGCAAAAACAGAATTCTCAAAATATCATTCTGGGAGCCATAGTGAACATATTCTTGGGGGATATTGAAACAACGAGTACCTAAAAAGGCCTTTCTAAGAAGTCCTTGCGCGTGAGTTGTATTTACTCAGTGATTTGCCTGGACAAAGTTTGTGGCCTCCTTAAACGTGATGTTACGCACTTACAATTTTTTTGGGTTTCCGACACTCCTTAAGAAAGTTCTTGTGCCCAGCTTTCAAAAATTCTTCTGTTTTTTCATTGAACAGAAGGTAATTAATTGGGCGGCTCGGTTGATGCATTTGAACTGGTCGCACATTAACCGAGTTACGCATCATCCAACTGCCTAAAACGCGTGATTTGGGAGGAGACAAGAGGAAAAACCAGCTTTTGCTTACAATGAAATCAGATGCTCATGATAATAAAACGAGACATCTTACCAGAGCATAGAGAGCCTTGACGTGCGAAGGATTTATGGCAATAGCGCTCTCGTACATGGCCTTGGCGCTTTCCATATGTCCGTCTGCCTCCAGAACACGTCCACGCTGTAAAATTGAACAACAACGAACAGAAGTAACCTTTCGTTAACAGACCCTAGCGCTATTGTGGACTTTGTGCACTTTGACAGGCTTACCAAGTAGATAAGTTCGTGGCTCAGTTGAGAGCGCGAGATCGCTTCCTCGACGCAGGCCTGTGCGTCCCTCTTACGGTCCAGTGAAAGGTAGAGTTCGGCTGAGCAACGGAGAGAACATAGACTAAGACAGGAAGGGACGGAAAAGGCTAGAAAGCCTCACTGTGGAGGTAACCGGGAAAGAGCCGATACCAAACAAACAGTGCGACTTACCTCTTGTTGGTCTCCATTTCATTGTCTAGCCATCGCAACCTATAGTCGAGCGAGCGCCTTCATTCTGAGATAACAAAGATTTGCAGCGAAAGGTTCCTCAACCACTGCGCAGCTGAGTAAGGCAGCAGTGCTCCCTAAACGCACCGCGTGCAAGATGCGCTGAGGCAATATGATCGCAACATGATAGGCTCCCATAACAAAGGCCGAACATGGAAGGAGTGTGGTGGCAAGCGTAGGTGCAGATTAAGGTACCAACTAGCCGTGACATTTATGGCACTCCCACTCTGGCCGCCTGCGTCCGATTCCCCCTTTGAACCTCTTGAATCTTTATTGATACCGCACACACAGGTGGGTTAAGGTAAGGGAGAATGTGGTAGATGCAACGCAAGCCAACTATAACTTGAAACTAGTCCACGTGTAAGTCAGCGTCCCTGCACAATCAGGCTGTGAAACACACGGTGAAGATCGTCTGAATCAATGGTCAAATTGCCGTCTGGTAGGGCAGCTAACGTGAGTCTGTAGTTTGCATCAACTGAGGTCGAGAATGCAATTCATTGATCCTATCGTATTTTTCTGTTGGTTGAATGTTGACGGTGGGAAACAGAGAGTCAAAGAGCCGTCAGAAATCGGTCTTGTTATTCACAAAACAGTGCTGATTTTGGCAGGGAAATAAGTGCCTTGTCCTTGGCTCCCCAAACGCACGTCACGTGGGCACCGGATATGGCGGGAGGTAGTGCTGACTTCGCAGCAGCACCCAATCAACCAATTTACGGAAGCAAGGAACATACCGAGCATCAGAGTTACCGACTCACCTGACAGAAGTTCTGCCAAACAGCCGAGAATTGAAATTGTGAAAAAATGGACGCGCGATCGCTGGAACAACAGCTTTATTAGTCTGACGATTCAGAGCCTTACTTGAACCCATCATCAGAAACAGACACAGAAAGCAGGTGATAGGGGATAAAAGTGGGCAGTTACGTTTCCCAGGGAAAATAGCAGCCCAGAAGCGGAAGGTCATTACGCTTGTTAATTGAATGGAAGCCGGAGAACAATGAATCAAGCAGCTGAGGGCTCACGCGATTATCACCTCATTCGAGAAAGTCAGTCTCAGGAAACTTTAAGGTGCGGCCGGGTCCCGTCTAAATAGGCGCGATAGAGGAACTTAGCGCATTTCTCCTCCCTGACACCGCATACTTGGCCATTCGCGTTTGAATTAGCCTCCCAAGTTCGCCAGCGTAGATTCCTTGTCTACAACCGCATCAGATCCAGTAAACGACTCCAAATATTTCTGGCCATAGCACGTAGTCTTTCAGCCTCATGATCTGGCGTCTGATAGTCACCTTCAGTCTCTCGTTGCGTTTACAAATGCAGTGGCTGAGGAAATGGCGCGAGTAAGCATTCATTCTATGGACGAGTCCAATATACTGTATTCCAGCAACCTTGTCTTCCGAGTCACAACAATGCATCTCGATACGCCGGTATGGCGCCCGTACGCAAGTACGCTTGTGACTGATAGGGTGGTTGCTGTTAAAGCTAAGTACGTGGCGTCGTATTGGTCGCTTACCTGTAAACCTTAGTTTTTAAACCGCCACAATCCTTGCGGTACACGAGGGCGTCCATAAAGGCCACCTGGTTTTGTTCTTCCACCTCCATCGTGAATTGGATGTCCAGCAAAATAGCGTTGAGGTATTCTAGCACCTGATCCCGTTCAATGACAACGAAGGTAACATTAACAGCCGACAGGCTAACAAGGCTCTTGTTTTAGTGATCGTGTCTTCTTCTTCGCGAATACTTCCTAAAACACATCGCTTCGCTTCTATTATCAACAATATTTGCATATTTAATCCAATTCGAAATACTGAAGACGGAGCACACTACGTAGGTTCTTTTAGGGTGCATCGATGCTGGTGAACACACATCAGCTAATGTTATGACCGACAGAAACAAAGTTGCTTCGAAACCGGGACCGTGTGATAGTTTAATATTGACTGTGATGTGTGAAGACAATTTCAAACTATTGAAGACGACGAGACGGTAAAGGGGGGAGAAGAATATGGTGCATGAATAAGGGGAACGAGAGAGCAGTCAAAGGAATAAGGATACCGAGTAAGAAGAGGAGCACCAGTTCTGCTAGGATCCGCTCGGCTAGCCGCAGTATCCACAAGCTACCGAAGCTATGCACTCTGTTGTGCCACCGCCATTGCGTTCCAGTCATGCGGTAGAGCCAATATAGGGGCAGCGACCATGCCAAGAGAACACCAAACCACCTAGTCTAATAAAAAGTCCATCAGAAGAGCATTACCGAAAAGGACAAGGAAGAAGTCATTGGCTGTGATCAGCCATTCGTATCCAAACCCAGGTTTTGGGACGTCTGAGGTTCGAGCCCGCGACTTTTGGCTAGAAGTCAAACGTTCCAAAAATTGAGCAATGGCCTTGCTGTCCTGCCGGTTTCGATCGGTAATGTGAACAAAAGTAGATTGGCACTTACCTATCAGTTGTGGGCTCGATGTGCATAATGAATATCGAAGTAATCTCGCATACGATCGGCGATCTGCTGCTCAGATTGCCGTCCAACCTTTCAAAATCGACCGGATACCGACGCGAAACGAGTGTAATCGCAGGCACCGATATAACTGTCACGCCAGTGAGGACACGAATTGACCTTGCGAACCATTTTTGCATCCACTGGACGAAAAACAACCCAGGCATTACACAGAGGAACGCTGTCCAAATCGATCACTATAATCCATCTGTCCACACATCAAATGCGTGTGTGCATGCTATCAGCGCACTGCATCGAGGCAAGCAAGGCATTTACGAGCAGGTACAATATATGTC
>JAYGXS010000001.1:23343087-23390975 GCA_036362985.1 Ligula intestinalis
TACCAGCCCACTATAGGGACAAGTCAGGCCTCCCAAAGGTCAACATGTTATAAGCGGTTCAAAAATAAGACTGAGGGACAGTGAAACAAGTGAGTATGATGAAGCAACAAGGAGGCAGGTTGTAGAGAGGACAAAACAAGATGAAGGCAGCACAATAAGGTGGACGAAATGCACCTACCCATGGCCCCGAGGATCTTGGCGAGGAGGCTGAACGCGGGCACAGAGTTTTTTACACTGGGCTTAGTGGGCGAAGTGGGCTGTTGTGGGGCGCGAGCCCCAGCAATCTCGGCAAACATGGTCTCCAGACGAGTGAGACTAGGGAGACCACAGCTGTCGCCGGCGAAGTTGATGCCGGCTTCACAGTCCGTGGCGTCGGTGTAGGCAAAGTCCACCGTCGCCCCGGAAACGGTAACCGACTCAGTGTTTGAGTGGCTATTGGCCACCAGCTGAAGATGATCTCGCAGTGCGCTGAAATTCAGCATTGACATCAAAGCTTTGAAACTAAAATGCAAAACAAAAGTGGCTGACAGAGGTAGGGAATCGACGCGGTCGCTACTGCCAAATAGAGCGTAAATGGCACCTAATGTGTTTCGTCGAATTAAGTTGATCGACGAGCAAGCCGAAGCAGGCAAACTTAGAGGGAAAAATCTAAAAAAGGGAGGGCATAATAGCCCATTCTGTTCATGAAGGCTTGTTGCAATTCAGTGTACTACATCCCGGTAAAACCACTACGACACAGAACCACCATCGTCACCCCTCATGAAAACTTGGTATCTACTACAACGCAGTCGGTTGGTTACAATTCCGTCTTATTGGCAAACCAGAGGCAAATTCATAACAGAAACACGATATGAAACTACAAAGGTGAGCGTCTACAACGAAGGAAGATATGCTGAGTTCGCGACAAAATATCGCGCTCAAGGCGCAGTTCCAGTCAGATCTACAGGATGCTACATAGCGGAGCTCTGTTACTACCAAAGTTATCTGTCTATATTTGATGCCAAAGGCCTAAGCGTTTGTAAAAACAAGGCCAAAGCTTCTAATATTGAGGCATGGCTGCCACTAATTTTGACATATCGTATTATTAACCATAGTGACAGTACAGACACTAGTTGAAGCTGGTGAATTTCGGCTCAAACATCTATAGCAACTTTCGGACTGAACCTATCAAGTTTCATTCCAAATGATCTACTCCAAACTCAAAATGTAAGACCTGAAGATCGTCCAGGAAAAGAAGCTAGCTGCCTTACCTCAGTGTCATTGATCCTCGGCAGGCTCCTCAGGCTGTCAAAAGCCGGATCTAAACATGGTCTGCCGGAAGGCATTTACTTAGAGACATTTGATGAAACGGTGTTTAGAGGGGAGTAGACATTCTAGTTGTCTGTTTCCGCTCGTCCAGTGAATAATTCAGGATGATCCTGCAAAAATGTTCATGGTACGATTGAAAAAATCAATTGACAAGCAGATATTCTTGGTAGTTCATCATCATCAGACCACTACAATAACTCGGAGCTCACTGACTAGTGAGCTATGTCCTGGTCTGATGATTAATGAATGAAAAACCGTGATTGCCAATTGACTCCCAAGTTCAGAATTCTGCCGGAGGACAATATTAGCCATGTGGGAATACAGTGCTATGGCTTGCGACGGTTTTAAAGTCATACTGTCTGCCAGGTCAGCACCTGAAGGTATTAACAAAGCATAAGCCGCGACTGCATATCCATCGTCTGATCCGAATCAGCAAATTTCGCAGTTAAAATTCGCTGAGATCGTTTTCAGACTTTACATCGATGTTCCTAATATCCGGCGAGTGCAACTCAGTCCCAAAGTCGTTGATCCACTATATCCCGCGCGCCTAACTCCAGGTCATCGTGACCCGGGGTTCGAGGGTGGCTTGATTTCGATAGAAAACATGCAATCAAAGGGCTGCCTTAGTCACTGTGTCCTTTCCGGATATTGTAGGAAATCATTCTGTTTTTTTACTCCCGAACCGCTCAGCAGAACCTCGAAGCTGTGTATGTGTGTGGGTCGTAGTTCAACCTCGAATCTGTCGTGTAGTCCGGCGTAATCTGCCTGTATCTGCTGATTTGCAGAGAGCGCATTCTCCCAAGAAAGTCCAAGTGTCTTACGCAATCACCACGTGAAGTTGAGAAATTTGGCAAGCACATATTTCCATCTGTTATGCTTATTACTCAGCTTATGACACAGTTATAGGAGATAACAATATTAGTTGGAGCAGAATGCTCTCCTATTAGACATAAAAAGTCCCCTTAACCTCGAGATAGAGTTAGATACTGCAAAAAGCTAGCCTTATAACGGTAAATGAAACCATACCACATGAAGACATGGTAAAACTAAAGCTATTACTTAATAACGCTTTGTTAACCAATAAGATTACAAAGACTGGCGGATAGAGTTGGGAGGGCGGAAACCAAGGAAAACCTTGTGGTTCTCCGGGCCTCAAACATATATTTCATCGGAACAGCTTTAACCTACACTCACACTCCCTGCTTGGATCGAGGAGATATGAGTAGACGTTCTGGAAAGTCCAAGCTACAGCTATATACTATAGAAGTCCTAAAAGGTCATCTATAGACGACAAATTTTATGACATAAAGACATGGTAGGGCTTGTGCTATTATTTAATAACACTCTATTTAACCCATAAGCTAATTACTTTACCTCATGGAGATTGGGAGTGCATATTGGGTGCCGACTTCTCAAAAAGTACACACAGGTCGTATTATGGTATACTACTTACTGGGCTTAGTAAACATGATTACTAGAATTAGAACTTTAGCATAGACACGTACTTCTAACAGCAGTATCTTAGTCCGAGCCTAGTAGAGACGGACACAGCCTAATGGTCAGAGTTGAAAAGGTGGAAGACAAGGCAAGCTCTACTGTGCTCAGGGCCCCCACAAATATACTTACTTGGAATAGTTTAAACGCAGATTCACTTTCCTTGTTGTGATCAAGGGAGTATGAACCCCAGCGTTGGCTTTAATCGTTGTCACCCCTGACAAATGGTAGCGCCAGTGTTAGTACTAGTACAACTACCGCGCAGCTACACTACTAGCTAGTAGTAGTCTGCATATCGCGATGAGCCCGCCAGGATCGTATTAGCTGAACCTGGCGGCCCCTAGATGTTCTCCCGCAGCGAACCGTGTGTGTGTGTGTCGTAGCCCATAGTTGGATCAGGAATCCCCGCCGGAATCCAAACTGGGAGTAGTTGGGAGACGGAGAAAAGCCACGACCTCGACCAGCTTGAGCCACAGGTCCGCGGGAGTGAGGTGGGTGCCTGGCCGAGAACTGCAGGCGAACAGATAACGGCAGTCATGCGGCGAGACGCCACAGTCGGGTATGGATGGGTTGAGCCGGTGTTGGTACTGGCGAAGGAGCATGCAGTAGCCACTGCGTAGCTGCGCCAGAGTTAGGCGAGTGACCCTCAATAGATGTCGTTCCGAGGCCGCAATCGGAGGTGGATAGCCACCCAAAAGGACCGGGGGACGGTAACCTCGTTTCCCCTCGACCACGAATCTCTGGTGGAGACGCTGGAAGCCTGTCTTAGTGGCAGAGCTATCAACAGGTAGATCCGCGAGAGACGAGGCAACAGCTTCCTTGTGGAGTGCTCGAATAGACAGCCGGACGTTGCGGCAGGGCTCGGGAGCGGTGCAACGGTGATGATTGGGATTGCCGGGTTGCGAACAACTCCACCAGAACTGCTGGCTAAGGAGAGTGTTGTGTAGGGCAACCGGTAGAACAGAAGCCTCCGCATGAAGAGGATCTATAGGCGACATTTTATAGCAACCCGTGATCGTGCGGAGGGCAGCGTTTTGGGCTGACTGGAGGCGGCGGAGGCTGGAAGAGCTCATCGTAGGAGACCAGATTGATGCCGCATAAGTGAGGTGCGGCTTGGCCAGCGCCTTGAAAGCAGTCGACAGAGTCTCTTTCGCGCAGCCCCAGGATGTGCCTGCTAGAGCCTTGAGGACCTTGGTGCAGCGGCTTACTTTGCTTGCGGTCTCCCTGGCATGGTCTGCGAACGTGAAGAGCGGATCAAAACGCACACCAAGGAGTTTGGGCTTGCGGACGAGCGGTAAGGACGCCCCATTGACGGTGATGACCGGGTGACGATTGAACTCCTTCGGATCAAGCGTAAAAACAGTTACGGACGACTTGGCTGCCGAGATCATCATTCCGCGCTGGGTGAGGAAGTTTTCGACAACAGGCATGAACTCCGTGAGGGGCTGTGCAGCCTGATCGATGTCATGGTGCCGGCAAAAGAACGTAATATCGTCCGCATAGGATACCACTTGCACAGGTGCCCGGGGGAGTGGGAGCTCTCGCATGTAGATGGTAAAGAGTGTCGGGCTGAGCACAGAGCCTTGAGGGACGCTACAGGTCTGCTTACGGGGCTTGGAGAGAGCGCCCCGGAAGAGGACACGATCGTGACAGCCACGGATGTAAGCCGCCAACCATCGGACAAGGCCAGTCGGGAAGTTCAACGAGACCAAGTCCTGCAGGAGCTGATCGTGGCGGACACAGTCAAAGGCTCGTGACAGGTCAATTGAGACGGCCACGGTCCGCGAAGCGGGCTTCTGTTGATTAAAGCCCTCGAGGATAGCGTCGCTGAGCTCGAAAAGCGCCGTTGTAGTTCCACGACCCGATCGGAAACCATGTTGGTGGCAACATAGTTCCGCCACAGACGTCAGAATTGGGTGGACGAGCCGTTCCAGGATCTTCGCCAATGGACTGAGGAGGGCAATTGGACGATAAGAGGTCGCTAGGCAGGGGTCCTTACCCGCTTTGACCAGGGAGATAATGATCGACTGGCGCCAGCAATCAGGGATGATTGAAGTTCCCAGTGAAAGGTTGAAGAGGGCGGCAAGGTAGGCAGCCACCTTCGGGCCGATGTGGCGCACATGGATAGGCGCCAGACCATCTGGTCCTAAAGCTTTCGAAGCTCTCATTTTCTTGACGGCGGTGAGGATGGCATCAGCCGAAAAGGAAATGCCTGGGGGCGGGGCTTTATGGAGGAGGCGAAGAAGGGGGCGCTGGCTTTTGGGACTGGGCGCCGAGCGGGGCGAGAACAGCTTGTTCATCTTCGCGGCGATCTTACCGTTGTTGGAAATGAAATTGCCGTCCCCAAAGCTAATAGACTGGTTTGATGTATCAGCCCGGGGTTTGGTCAGGTTGCGTAAAAGCTTCCAAGTGGCAGCTGAGTTGCCGCTGAAATTGCAATCTGAAACTAGTTCATGCCAGCGTTGGCGTTTGCCATCGTTGATAGTCTTAGTGATTAAGCCATTCAGTTCGCCAACGCGCGGGTCACTGGCGTCACTCGCTCGTAATTCGTCTCTCTCTCGTTCCAGGCGGGAGGCTTCGGGCGGATAGTTAGGACGGAGAAAGGGAATGCGGCCGTTAGGGATGTGGTGACTTGCTGCTGCCAGGAGTAGTCGACGAAGGGCTCGCTCCGCCATGTGGACACAGGTGGGAGGCGGTAGGCCATCGATCTCGGCTTCGCATTCGGTCGTGAACGCTGCCCAATTGGCTTTCTTGAAATTAATGAAGTGCCGGTTGGGGGCCTTGATACGCTCGGCGGCGGTGGCCAATTCGAGCACAATGGGGAGGTGGTCGCTACCCAGACTGATTTCCGTCTTCCACATGGTGGAGGCTACCAGACTGAGACTGGCGAGGGAAACATCGGGCAAGCTGGAGGCGCTGTTGGTCGGGAGCCGCGTTTGGCTGTTCTCGTTGAGAAAGGCAAAGAGGGCGTGTTCTATTTCATCAGCCAGAGCTTCTCCTCGAAAGTCGGCTGCCAAGTTAGAGCACTATAGGTCATGGTGAGCGTTGAAGTCACCTAGCATCAGACTGTCTCCAGAAGGTAAGTAGGGAGCGATAGAGGCGGTGAAACCGGGAGAACAACTGGAAGTTGGAGGGATGTACACGTTCACGACGGTTAGCGGCGCCGGGCCAATGTCAAGGGAAATCGCCAGTACTTCCGTGGGATCGGCTCCAAGCAGGGGAAGCTGGTGGTGATGGGCAATGGATTTGTCCACCAGGAAGGCCAAACCTCCGCCTTTGTTGCGGCCGCGACGGACAATCGTGTAATCGGCACAGGAAGGGACCTTAGTGGAGTTAGACCACTTTGTCTCTTGGATAGCCGCCACAGCTATGCTGTGCGAGCGCATGAAGGCCAGGAGCTGGTCAAGCTTCCCAAGGAGGCCGTTGGCGTTGAATTGTAAGATCTTAAGACCAGGTGGTGAGGCAAGGTCGGAGACCAGAGGATTTGGGTTCAGGACTGGACGGGCTGGAGGCATGGAGATCGGTGGGGGCACGGGACAGCTGGGACACGCGAAGGCGGGCGACCAATCGGCAGCCGTGGCGAGGCCACTGCAGCGGAGATGGCACCAGCCATTGCAGGAGCCGCAACGTACAGACCAGTCGCGGCGGCCCAGACGGACTCGGCAGAACGAGCAGTACCAGAGAAGTCCAGGGTTGGCCTCGATTCCGCCGGCGAGGAGGAGTCGGAGCAGCGTGGCCGGATGGGACTGTTCCATCATCAAAAACACGGATTGGGTGGAGGGGAGAGTTGATCCAACGTAGGGAGATGGGTGTAGCAGACCTTGGACGCCGTGAGGGCGGGTGGGAACGCGATTCGTAGACGCGTCTGCTGTGGTTCCCGCAGCGGACCGTCGACGATCAGAGCAGATATTTGTTTTCCCAACCTTGTCGGCGGACTCTTCAATCAGCAAGGGAGGACCAGGCCGCATCTTCTGCACTTTTCTTTTTTAAACTCTGTTCCACCGCATTGGCTTATGTGAATTGGCCTCGCCAAAAAACTGAGATACTATTCTTCTGATGTCACAACACCCATGTACAAATAGGGAACTCAAAGGCAAACCACCCACGTCTCCCTCAAATATACTGATACCTCCCACTATTCATTTCATCTGACGATGTGGGGTTACAGTGTGACCAATTTGCAGGGGAACTTACGTGCTATCACAGGCCGAGTTGAAGCAGTCGCGCCACACCTCCAGCATCTGCATGTAGACCAGGAGACCGGCCTGAGCACCGTTGAGTTCAGTCTCCACGAGGGCGAGAGTGAAGAGGAGGCCAAAATCTGTGGGCTGGTCGGCGAGGCCACCGCGCAGGGCTCGAATCGCCTGCTCCAGACGCCGGCGTCGGCTGCCACCAGCGGCGGCTGCTGAGGCACCGGAGGCCGCAGCGGTGTGCAGCAGCGCGAGCAGACGAATCGTGTCAGGCACCAGGGGCGCCAGCAGGAGGGAGCGATGGCAGGCCTTGAAGGCCTCCTCAATCTGCCGCTGAATGGCCAATTCCACGCCCAAGTGGTACCAGGCTAGATGGTCGTCCGGGTCCTGTTTTGTCGCTCTGTTGTACACAAAAAACACTTAATTCAGCATATGCAGTACGATCATGACGAAATCGTGCAGCCCCATCATGACGAAATTTGACTTGCTAGTTTGGCATATATTTAGTCACGCTCTTTTGATCCACTCAGTGGATTTAATCCCGAGAAAGCCTTCTGGTTAGGGAAATCACTCTTTTAGTTAAGTGTATTAAGGGAAATGGGCACTAATTTTGGTGAAATTGAAGGCAGTCTCACATCAAAGGAATTTCCTATGTTATTAAATACGACAGGACCAAACTGTTTATTAATGTGCATTATGCTATGGAAAACTGCGAAATAAGTAAGGGAAATTTAAAACATACCCCCTCAATAACCGGAAAATTTAGTTCGAAGTTGGTCGAATGCAAGTGAAGCCAAATTTGAAATTTTGACATTTTAACAACGCCATTGACTGGGTTCTTGGGAAGGTTTTACAAGAAAGTGACGGCATTGAGCTTGCACTCGGACACCGGTTGACTGACCTTGACTATGCCGATGGTATCGCTTTACTAGCATCAAGCTTTGGCGATCTCCAGTCTATGGTGTCGCGGGTGAACGAGGTCGAAAAATCAGTCGGTTTGTCTATAAACGCTGAAAAGACCAAAGTGTTTTCATGTTGTATCCCTGCCGAAGAGCAGGCACCTCTTGAGATTAGTGGCTGTCAACTTGAAGAAGTCGATAGTTTCAAATACTTGGGAGCGAGGTTGCTGCCGAATGGATAAAGTAAGGACAACATTGCCTTCCGAAGTGCTTATGGACCCGACGCGATATTTCCATCTCAACAAAGATCTGCGTGTACCGTGCATCTGTGCGGTCCGTTCTCCTATACGGCTGCGAATGTTCGGCTTTGCGCGTGGAGGACGAACAGAAACTGGAAGTCTTCGACCACGACTGTCTGAGGAACATCCTTCGAGTGAAGAATACCGACTTTGTCTCAAATGAGATAGTCCACACTCGCTGTGACAAAATCACAAGGATATCCCAGGCCATTTAAGAAAGACGGCTGAGGTGTTTTGGACACGTTCTTCATCGCCAACCTCAAGAGCTCAGTGCTACTGCCCTCGACTTGAAACCGTTGCCTAATTGGAAACGTCGAAGAGTGGGTCAACTCAAAACCTGGCTCGACTCAGTCCGTCAGGACATGGAAGTGTTTCTCGGACCTTGGGTATTCGGTCTCCGGCGCTTGCGAAGAGAATGGGCCGAACTGTCCAGGTCTGCGGCCACGGATCGTCACGCTTGGATAAGCATCATTCGGGTCATAATTGAGACCGGCCAGATTAGTCATGATCGCAGCCGTAACAAGTACAAGTAAGTAAGAGGCCAATTTTAAGGAATCACTTTTTTGCTAGTAGTAATAGGTCAATCATTTATGCCTACCAAATATACGGCCGTCAGACAAAGTTTAATCACGTGAGAGTTCGGCCTGATGATTGTAGTGTTCTAAGCAAAACCACTACTTAGACACTACACAAGTACATATGACTTAAGACCTCCCGACACTTTTTCGGAAAGTTGGAATCCGACTGATTTTTCAACAGAAAGAACTAACTGTGAGAGGTGACTGAGCCTGTAGTCTCAGTAGTACAGAAAACACAAAAGCAGATACCGAAAAAGCATCCTGGCATCCCTGTGTTACACTCACATAGTGTACTCCTCCACAGCAAGGCGATGCAATTCATTCTTCTTCTGCAGCATTCGGCACTCACGGGCAGAAATTGAGTAGCCCCAACCCAACATTAGATGGGCTCGCGCACAGAGACATTGTTCATCATTCTTTGATGTTACCTGAGTGAAAAAGAGAGGACGAATAAAACACGATAAAGCAGCTTAGGACGCGAGCTGAGAAACGCTTCGGACTTCCTGCATTCAAAAACTGACGGTATGCATTTAAAGCACATCGAGGGCTAGTCAGAAAAGTTTATAGATAGCGAAGTCTTATGTATTCGAACCTGAGCCTGGGATTGTTGCGTCACAGTCAATGCCTAAATGGATCGGTGCGCAACATGCCACGCAACATACCGGGAATGTTTAAAGAGCGTATCAAAAGTACAATAAATTTGCCAAACTCCGAAAATTCCAACCTCAAAGGCGTGTAAAATATAAAAATTGTGTCGTAAAGTGTCTTTGTTGCCGAGAGTTACCTCGTGGTAGAGATCGAAACTTCAAATAAATAAATCAATAAAGGCGCGCACAAGTGCACTACCAAGCCCTCTTTGCTACCTAATTACAAACGAAGCGAGCAACCTCTGCCACACAACTCAATTCGTCTCCGGAAGCAAAAATGCGTGGAATCCTACTTTGGGTCCCAGAAATTGTTTAACTAATCTGATGTTTTCGCAACAAAATAGCGCACCATAAATAAACACAGAAAGTTACTTATAGCTCTTGCTTACTTAAAGTTTATTGGGTGCTAAAAATTTAAACAATTTTTTTACTCATATATACTTTATAGTTAATTAATTTTTTTAGATATTCCTAAAAAATTGGTGGCTAGGAGGTCATCTAGTTCAACTTACTTGAGGTTAAACTGGCCGTTATGGAGTTAGATTAGTAGAGCTCGTGACGCGAAGCGCCAGGCACACCTTTAAGTTACATGCGCAATAATTTTACGTTAATTTATTTTAGTAATTTAATCTACTTATACTTAAGTTCAGTGTTACAGTTCATTGTTATTTGAAGCAAGCAAATATAGCAGAATTTATTCGATCAAATAAATTTCGTGACGGCTCGTCAGCTGCGGCCCGTCTTTGCATGAATGAATAACAAGTGGGTTACAGCACAATTTGAATATCAACAAAATCGATAAAAGCAAGGTCAAATTTACGCGTGCTAAATACTCTTTAGCACATCCGGTCATGTATTACAGAAGGATGGGGCTTTCGGGTGCTGATCTGGGACCCAAAGTAGGATTCTACCGAAAGTAGATATTGAAGCGACACAAACCGGTGGACGGTAGCAAGCACTGACAGAAACCCCGAGCGCCGCGCACACCTTCAATTTACATGCGCAACAACTTCATGTTAATTTAATTAATTTAACTTATTAAAATTTAGGTTCATTTTTCAGTTTAGTCTTCAGTTCATCATTACGTTTGATATTTTTAGTTTAGATTATTGTTTTAGTCAAGTGAGTTTACCTAACTTTAGTTTAAGATTTTTAGTTGGTGATTTTTAGTTTGAGTTAGTTATTTTTTAATTCGGTTATTTCCCAATATTTGTATATTTTAATTATGGCGCGCTTTTTTGTTGACGAACATTAGACTGAATATATGTGCTTCGCTGACCTAGTAGAGGAACAATTAGGCTCCGTTTTGCCCAGGGTAGGACTTGCTGAAGACAGCTAACAAGCCAAAAATTGCCATTTCGGTCTCCCTTTGCTTTGCCTGATCAATTTTAAACATTAGATTATTTAAATAATTATTACTTTTTTTCTACTTTTTATAAACTTTATTTTTTCAATTTTATTTCCTTTCCTTTGCATTACCCCGACAGTATACTCTTTAGTACATCCAGTCCTGTATTATAGAAGGATGGGGCTTTCGCGTGCTGATCTGGGACCCAAAGACGGATTCTATCCAAAAATGCTCCGCATAGATACTTCCGAATGGGCCACCACCTGCCAGGCTGAACTCGACTATGGCATTATGTCTGAGGGGGGGGGGGGGGGGGGGAATGAAGACGAAGTCGTAGCACACTTTGCACTGAACTTGTTAACTGCGAGTAGAAAAGAAACGGGTTTGGGCTATTCCTGAATCAGGAAAGATATACAGTAGATCCCCTAGCTCGTCAAATTTCAACCTAGTTTTTGACTCGAATAAATTACTGAAGTGGAGTTGCAGTGGCTTGTCTTTGTTGGTACTACTATTCTGCCTACATAGTCCCTGAAGATTCTCCGCTGCAAGGTGAGCTCAGTTCTTGTTCATTCGTTCTTGCTCTCGCTTCGCTCTGCGCTTCCGCTTCTCCCTCTTTGTTTCCTCGCTCGTTGCCTGTTCGTCCCCTTTCTCTTTTCTCCCTTTCAGTCGTTTCTTCTCTCCTTCCCCCTTTCTCCCTTCCCCTTTCCTTGCACAACCCGTTCTACCATACTCATCTCCGATCTGTTGTTTCTTTTCAGCGCTGCGCCCATCCCAACTTAGACGCTCGACAGCTAAGCAATTGCCTGTTGCTGTGGTAAGGGAGGGCGTGAAGATGGCCCTCAGCGCACTTATTTCCTCATTATAATGAGGATTCCAGTCTATAATCAATCCGATGCGCTTGAATCTATCGTGGTGCGCTAAAAGCCGCGGCTTGGAGGGTTGCCAGCTGGCGGGTTAACTCGGACACTGCAGTCGGTGCAATGTGTCTTGTTGTGTGGTGTGGCTCTCTGCGGGCTGAGAGTCAGATTCAATGGCTCCTTAATTTGGCCTTTATGGCGCTCCCTGTCGGGAGCATACCTAGCGAGACGTGCTGTTGCCACGCGTGTTGAGTGTTTGTCGCGCCAGCCGTCTGCGCCCCCTGCATTATTTTTCGGGCCTACTTGACTTTGTCTTGACAAGCGAAATTAGGTGTGGGAGTGGTCGGAGAGTGGGGTAGATTCGATCAGTTTGCCTTCACTATTTTTTTATTTTTTGGCTACAGTCACCGCGTGCTTCAATTTGTTGAAGTCCGTATTGGAGAGCTTCGAACACGACGGCCGAACTATCGATTCTGCCTTATTCATTAACCGTTGTGTGACTTCTGGTAGACTACAAGAGTGACCCCCAAGACACGACGACGCAACGAGCGAGTCTCGTAATGCGACCAGTTGACTACAGATGAATTCTACCTAGGGAGTATGTTACTGCGAGCTAAGTTATAGGTGGAAAAACACAACAAAAAAACAAGGGAATGACACAGTTACCTCAATTCCCTTTGAGGCGAAAACCATGCCCTCCTCAATGAGGTGAAGGTGGCCTAAGCAGAGCGAGCTAGCTAGAAGGTAGACGGACGGTTTGCTCGGATCGATTCGCTGGCACTCTCTAAGTATCAAGTAAGCGCGGTAGTACTGTAAATTAGAAAAAAAAACACAAGAAATATCCAAAACCACCCAAAAAGTTTTTCAGATAAATATATTCTAAGGTAGGGGAGGGGGGGGGGTGTAACGACAAGTACTTCAGTAGACATTAACCCTACAAGTAACTAAACTAGATGCCCAAATGCTAGGCCTGGAAATCCAAAATATCAGTGGCGCGTTCGTGCTTAGGATTAAAAAGGACACGTGGAGTGGAACTCTGTGATAAAAATTAAGCATTCATTTGACAGGGCGGCGCCTGTAGCAGGCCCCAACCCCAGTGCATGCAGCGCTTTACGCCATCTGAATGAGACGGGGACATTCACGAAACCCAAATCTGGACAGGACCGTGTGGTCTGGCCGTAAAACCCTACACCACTTTAAAATCGTCAGTACAGTGTGCAACACGAGGGAAAATTTGCAAAGGCTGGTTCACCTGTGTGAGATATGACAGAAAGCAAGCAAGAACTAGCAGTCAGTGCGGCTGATGTCCTGTGTTTAGACAAAGCCAATAAATTCGAAACATCGCCTGAGAGAGGATGAAATGCCAATACGTTGGAAGGCAGTAAGCGGAAATAGGAAGCAATAATCGTTTTTAGAGGACTTCGGAAATGCTTGAGGCGTTGGAGAAAGGAGGAGGATGAGGAGAGAAAGTAAACACCGAAAGGTGACAGAGACAACACCAGAAACTTACCTTACGAGAACTTATGAGCGACAAAGCGAATTGGTACCAAATTTGGAATTCACAGTAGGCGAATTTCAACGCTCGCTCCAGAGTCTAAATGGGAGGAGGAGGGCGGGTTGTAAGCAGGAAACGTAGAAATAAGACAAATTAGAGGTTTGCACTGGTAGATAGCAACTGCTGAAAGAATATCATGGTTTGGAATATGCGCAAAACTCACCTTGGAGAGAAAGGCAAAGCAGCCCTTGCGGACAAGGGCGATGGCGAGGAGGTCGTAGACGGCGATTGCTTCATTCACTGTTCTTTGACGCTCCTTGCTCAGTTCGGCTGATCGATTAAGAATCACCTCCTGGCTCGCCTACAATGTAAATAGGAGCGAACGTGAAGATGAGGGACTGACTGCTAGCCTCAACACCAAAAACACAATTGCCAACATCAGCGGCATGCAAACAAGAGATGCACTCACAATGTACTCAGAGATCAGAAGCATCAAAATGGCTTCTTGTAGTTGGTCGTCAGGAACAAAACGATCAGCCGAGTAACGGCGAGGTCGGCGATATTCCACCACCTAGAAAGGACAGTATTTAGAGAAAAAGCTCATCAAACTCGACTGGTAGGCTTTCAGGCAATACAATATATTTTATCTGAACCATTATTTGTGAGAAGATACATAGTTTTTGTACCAACTTATTCGGCAACAGCACCCTATAGAAATTAGTTCCACTAAGCACTCGACCGTTTTAGGCTTTGAATTAGCCGAGCCTGAGATCAGAGTATAAGTAAGATGCCATAAATGGCTATATCAAATCGCCCTCATACATGCCAGTGCCTTTGGAGCAAAAACCCTCATGAATAAGGTTTCTGTTCTAGGTATTTGCATGGGTAAAGAAGAAGACTCTTCGGGCGTCGGAACAGTTGATATATTGTCCTGAGCCTTCAAATTCTTACAGGAGTTTATCTTCAGAGAGAAGAAAAAGTAACAAAAAGGGGCAGGTCAAACTGAACTCATGCTCGGATCGCGTATACATGAACATAAGCTGGCTGTACGACGGGGCGATGAATTATCACAAGTTGCAACGCATGCCTATGAAACAAGTCATAGGTTCAACTTCGCAGCCGTCAAGCTACTCACCCACGCCGGAAACAAGACGAGCCGAGAATTGATTGAAGCCTAACCCGCGGATGGAAACAAGTTCGCGGGCTCGAGCCTCGAAGATTACCACCCCTGTGGTTAGGTATGACTAGCTTATGACGGCTAGTAAGTCGGAAATGGCCATTCCAGTCTCCCTTGTCTTTGTCAGTAATGTATGGCTGCCTTTAATACAGGCTAACCATCAACGGGCTGCTGGCGGGTTCCGAGAGCAAACCTCAGGGCACAGCGGGACGAGTGAGTTCAGCAACCGGTCGGTGAGCACCTATTCACTATTATATACAACATATAGATATATATAATCATAGAGTGGAACTGACAAACGCAACGGAAACCGGAACGGCCAGTCATTCAGATATAATTAAATTCACTGATGCTCTCAAAAGTGAAACAAAGGACGGGTTGGATACCTGGTTCATTGGCGTGTTCGAGTCAGAGGCTGTGAGATACTTCTGGTAATTTCCAGGTGAGACTACGCGAAGGAGAAGCTCTGCTAACTGACGTGCCAGGGACTGACGAATGGGTCTTGTTGAAGGTGTTTCCACAAAACGCATCAGATTCCGGAAACGAGAAACGGCGTCGATCACGTTACTAAAAATAAAATAAGCAGAAACAAGGCATTACAACGCAGTGATCAACAGGAAATTTTGCCGGAATTGTTTGAGACTCGCGCTATTATTCGTCTCTTTATATATATTTTAGTGCTGAGTGGTACACTTAAATTATTAGGCCTTGTCAAAGACAAAAACGGTCAGTGTGGTATTCCTGAAAAAGCGTGTTTTTAATTAGAAAAGGTTAGCTCGGCGGATTTCTAACTATGGCGGTTGTGCACTGCAGCCACTCCTCGATACCGAATCTGTTAAAGCACAATTTGTAGTGACCCGATTAGTAGGCAGAAGAAGGCGAGAGAGCGGTTCTGATAGACAAGGACTTTATTCAACCGCATACAAAGACAGTGGGGCTTGCAGACTCCCTTAGCTTGTCTACTCCGGATTATTTATATGGTTTCGTTGTTTCTAGAATATTCCTGGCATATAGTGTGTGCCGAGACATTCTAGAACGATCTCGACTACGGCCATTGCTTTAGCTATGTGGGTGGTCATCTCGTTTGCTTGACGCATGCGGGCGTGACGCACCGTGGGCGCCTGGACTGCGGACATGATTTAGTTCGTCTGTCCTCCTCGTCGACTGAATTTTCCAGTGGAACTAAGCAGCCCAACAGTCAAGAAAGAACCTTGGGATGAGAATGAGCTGTGCACCTTCTCTGCACACGTTCACACTAACGGCATGTTTGTGTGCAAGAGTGTACGGCGAAAATTTTGCAGAGGCACAATCTAAGAACGCTGTTACTAACTTCCAGTTCCTTATCTACAGTTTCTTTTCAGCAAGCCACGATTTAAAATCAGCACAGATAAGGAAAGTGCCGGTGGAATATGAAGTTTCCACAATTTTTTTTGTTACCATCACTAGAGCTGGCGGTCCGCATATCAGGGATGATGAGGTTCGAAATGGAAGAGCCGAAAAGTTGGAGGTTTGCACCACTCGGAGCGCACTGCCTGATCCAACTTACCACGAATGTGATGACACGAAGTCCTTGAGAGTACGCGCATATTCTGCAGTAGCAAATCAGTGTCGCACATGGAGGGGGCGGGGGTTGTTGTTGTTGGTACAGGATCAATTGCAAGGTAAGTGGCTTTAGAACCATGACTTCCAGATCTTCTTCAGATATCGGACTGTGGCAGAGGGTCTTCGGACGGTTAGGTCGATCGGCGCTCTTAATATGTAGTCGACACCAAACTCCAGAACTCTGGCAACCATCTCGGCTGCGCATTCCATCAGGTGTTCGTTGGTCTCCTCCTCCCTACGTGCTGCACACGTGGAATTATCAGTCAACCTTTACCGCCTCCTAATGTGATTGAGCTTCGGACAATGTCGGGTCCTAAATCTCACTAGAGTCGTTCCATCTAGCCGAGTCATTTTTTTTTCATCATCCCAGTTGATGGGGCCCGTATACGTTCTTCGGCCGCGTTCATGTGTCATTTGTGGCCTGGCGGTTATTAGTCTGACTGCTTTCATCGTTGCCCCAAGGGATGTTAGTCCAACGTCCGGTTCATCCCTGGCCACTGACTCCTTAGCGTCTGCTTGTTCATTCTCGAGGGTACCCACGTGGCTGACAATCCGCGCGATTTCCACACTCCTTCCCGTTGTAGCTCTCTCTAGAACATTCATCACTTGCTGTACCAACGGTTTTTTCAGGTCTTCTCCTGTCCTGAAGTTTTGTAGGGCACCTACAGCGAATTTACTGTCAGTAAGGATTCTAGCCGAACTCAAATCCTCGGGTGGGTGCTCTAGCTATTCAGCCGCCGTTAATAGAGCTAGCATCTCGCCATAAAAGGATGAGCTGTAGTATGCCCCCTTCTCCTGGTCGTTGCAACTGTTGAGTACTTGTTTCAGCTCCCCTTCGTCACCACGACTCCAGCGCCTCCCTATTGGCATCCATCTATCGCCGTGGGTGCGATGGCATGTGTAGGTGCAGGCTCCCGATGCACCAGCCACTCGCGCCTGAACCCGCCTCCAGTTTTTTGACACCGGGCACAGATGGGTGCGGGAGGCGACAGTGCGGTAGACGCCTGCGCAAGTCCGGCATTACTTAAAACTAATTTACACACAAACAAGTCATCGTCCCTGTACCACCATCCTGTGGATCACACGATGGATCTCATTGGATACGGGGGTCAAACTGGTGTGGCAAAAAGGCAGACCAAAGACAACCTGACGACGAAATACCCTTACTAACCCTGGTCGTAAACAATGAAAAGCCAAAGCGGGCTATACGGCACAAAAGTTTAAAGTCTTTATATTCATGTGGAAGCAGATAAAAGTGGCAAATTGACTACGCAGGTGTTCAACATACTTCTGCTGCAAAGGTATCAGAACCCGTCTCTTTATTGCCAGCTCGACAACCTTGGGAATTCCGATGGGCAGAGCAGACTCCGGCACAGTAGACTCCAACTCCTGCAGATGTCGAATGCACATATTTCCAGCTAATTCATAGCAGTCACAGATTTCTGGAGACATGACAGTCTCCGCCTTCGAGGCAGTATGCTCCTTGCTTAGGCCTAAATTAAGAAAATTAGACGGCTCGGAAGAAACTTACCCAGCATGGCCAAACCTTCGCAAAGCAGGCGCACAAAGCGTGCAGTGTAGGACTCGATTTTAGCATTCTTTAAGTCGACAGCATTCAGGAGTTCCACAACATCGGTATACTTTTCCCGAATAAATGCAATCTTAGCTTTTAATATCAGAGCCTCTAAACGATACTGTTCATCAGAAGCAGTGCGCAGAGCATCTTCCGCGGCTGATTCGGCACCCGCAAAGTCGATTGCTGAAGAGCAATCCTTTTCGGCTGGCTCTAACTTATTTTCACAAAATACGAGATGAAAGAGGCAGGCTGCAAGGAAGAAGAAAAGGCAGAATGAGAGTTAATGGGGCAGAACAAAATACCAGTTGATCCGCCACGTTCGCCTTTGAGGGGGTAGGCTTGTTCCAAGGCCTTCGTTAGATTGCCTTCGGCCCGGTTCCGTTCAATCTCTAACTCTAACCGTGTCTTTCGTGCACGCGTTGCCCTTGCAGCACACATTCTAAAAAAGAGGGACAGAGGGAGGGCGTGACAGGCGATTGACGCAAGAATTCTTAAGCTATTTTTGCACATGCATTGCGTCAAGAGAGAGAGAGAGAGGACCAAAGGGATTAAAGGTAAGCGAATAATCAGCCCAGATTCTAACGGGATAAAGATTCTGCCATTTTTAAAGGTCTAAATATAGTCATACTACTTTTAATACACGAGTAGCCATTCATGTGTACTATTTTTGATTAGCCTGAGTCTGCCTGCTTTCAGCCTACAATTATGTCAACGATTTCTTTACTGAATTTTCCCTTCGCATTAATGCTTTTTATAGCCGCTTTGTTACCAAAAGGGAGCTTAAATTCGATCGCATATCTTTCTCTCAATAAAACTGAACCCAAGAATCCCACAAAGACGAGACAGTACAACAACATAATAGTTAGAGGGATAAATGCGAGGGTGGCAGAGGTCTGGTACGTCGACTACCTTATAGACTAACGTAAAGCCCCGATGATGGCGCTGTTATAGGATGACATGGAATCTTTAGTAAATAAGTTGCTTTACTACCGCTGCCTTATTATTGGGTTCTCGAAGCAAGGCGCTAGAAGTGACAACCTGGAATAAAACATCCGAGTGACTGTTGGGTGCCCCTCCGGATCCCCAATTTGCAAGAAACCACGTAAATTTGAACTTTTAGCAACACGATCTACACTAGGCTATCAAAGGGAACCGACGCGCTCTGCAAATTTTCTACAGTAGTGTGGGCGAAAAGCATGCAAACGGGACAGATCAGTCGGGAACGGACGCTTAGTATTAGATGTTAGAAGGTGTGAACGTTCATAGACCTTGGTAACCAAGGTCGGATGGTGCACAATCTTCATCAGCACTAAGTGGGCATCTGCCTCAATTTAGAATCTTCGAGGTAGGCGCGCGGTAAATCGAGATCCCAGGAGTTAACTTAAACCACAGCGGTCTACGTGGCTCTTCCGATGGGCATATTCTGGCGATCCAAATAAGGTACTACAATGACGATTTCTTCCGTCGGTTGTGGATAATGGCGACATGGTCGTTTAGAAACTATCGTAGAGACTATTGGGCTGAAATTGTGACATTCGTAAAGCAGGCCTCAAACGTTGGTAACAGTCTAAAACCCTACCAAATTGTTCGTACAGTAAGTGGTAACTCCTGCACACTGGCTGTTCACGGTGTGAATGGCAGCCAAATGGCGTGAACACTTTCGATGACCGAACCTCAACACTTTGGAGCTCCTCTGCCGCCGAGTTTTATCCCACTTCAGATTTAGCAGCGTCAGGTGACCAGCAATCCCAGTGTAACACTGAGGCTGTGCAAGAAGAAGCCGAAACCTATAAGTTCTGTGTAGACATTCTGGCGTCTTGGCTCTGTGAGGCTACTGCGCGAGCGTGGCCAGATGAAGGCTTCTCAAGAAACTGGGGTTTTGGCATCATTACGCAGAAAGGATTCGAAGAAAAACTGTGAGGACTACTATAGCATAAACTATATCGACGTTTTCGGAAAAGTCGTAGTAATTCTCTGTCTTAGAAGACAGCAAAGTATGCTCCTTTCGAGGACGAGACCCAACCAAGTAATTGCGAAGTGGGTATAGATCCACAGACCGGATATTCATACTGAGAAGCATTCTTGAATATTTTCATGGCATGACGACCCTGGCGGACGATCAGCTTTGTCTGAGAACTATTCTCTGACTTTCGAAGGAAACAGTCGCACTCACTGTGATATCGCAAGACTATATAGGGGAGATGAATGAAGTGATTAAGACCCTTAGTCTTCCACCCCATGAAATCGGCGCTACTGCTCTCGATCCAGCACTGGTACCGACCTCGAGGTACCGAAGAGGAGGTCAATTAAATTTAGGCCCGATAGAGTCCATCAAGTGGGAATAGGGCTTTAGAACCTGCTGTATTCGTTCTACTGTGTTAAATTAATCTGGAGATGATTAATTGAGCTCTCCAGATCCGTTTTTACGCATCATCAGGCGTGGCGAGATAAAATTCCAGACTGGCTAGTTTAGGTACCAAATACAAGTACCGATAGTTCGACTTTCAAGAGCAACGATGACGCATGATAACAGCCACAGCAAGTACAAATAAAAATTACATCTGACCCCTTACGAATAGAATCTTCCATAACTAGGTTAAAAATAAGAAATCTGAGTCGTATGAACCATGCTCACTCAAAGGGCCTTTGTAAAAGCCGAAGGTAGGTTTGGAAGTAATACTTGTCATTGTTAGTTAATTTAGGTGATGTTAAACAAAACAAAACAAATTGCGGGCAGGCGGCATTCTACTATAAAAGACAACGGCAATAGAAATGGATGGTTCGTGCCCTACAGCCATCGTTTCACAATCAGGTGAGATAGGGGTATGCTACAGCATATGACTCCGTAAGGCCCATGGTTTCAGAATTGACACCATGATCCAGGAGAGCAGGCTTGAGAGTTACTGCATGAACCGAAGACTCTTTCTTCCCAACTGGATCGTCTATAGTGAGTTCTGCTTTAATATATTTGGCCAAAATAAGGAAAATGTCGGTTTTATTGGGATTCATTAGCAGCACGGGCGCGTTTTTCCACTTTATGGTGGTACCTGTGCCTGAATTCTTAGTGCGGACAGTGTTTGCTCGAAAACAGTGTTGAAGAGAGTAGTTAGTCATAATTTGATAAAGGCCATGTTTTGGGCCGATGGCATACATAAAAAATATACCTCTCTGCGGACAAGGCTTCTCTCGGTGATACTTGCTAAGAGGGCAGATTATTCTGAATGTTTTGCTTAAACGTCAAAACAAAGAGGCAAGTGAAAGTACGCGTATATTCAATGCGAATTTGAGTGGTGAATATAATGCAGGAAGTTGTTTTGTCATCGCAGTATTACAGTATTTAGGTGAAGCGAGCTTTCGAAATTTCACCAGTAAACTTTATCCCATCGATGTAATTAAGTATATGCACTCTGATCCTTTTGTAATATAAAAGATGTGCTTAAATTGATGCCTCCAAGTCGGGGTCTCGTGATTCGCAAGGCTGGAACGCAAGCCCTGCACCTTCTGTTGTGGGGCGCGAAACCCACCAAAGTAATCGAGTTTTCCATAACTGAATCAGATAAAACAATCAAAAGTGCACATATCACGAGCAAAAGTTGCTAAAATTAACGATCGAAAGCAGAGGGATGCGTTTCGAGATACTGTGTTGATAAATTCTTTTCTAACAGTCAAAAGACAATCAAAAGTCCCACATACATGTACACGCTTCTACGATAATTCTGTTGATATATGTCATGATAATAATAATAATAAGATGAAGAAGGATGATGACGATGCCTTGTCATGTTCGTGTTACTTACTGTTATAGCAAATATGGAACGATATATACAAATGCACTTGTCAGACTCTAACCTAATCCGAGAGGGCCTGATACTGTTGTGGAAGTTAACGAGTTAGTCAATATCGCAAGGAACTATAAAGGGCGGGAGGGGAGAGTGGCCTCTACTGTCACCGATGGAGGGCTCTTTTTCGAAAGGCTCAGTCTTTTTTATATCTATCGCAAGTTGATAAATCTGGCTGGGAACTGTCATTTGCGCCTAGTGAATGGCAGCCACATAAGTCTGTCGCGCAATTCGACGTGCAGCATCTATGTTTACTGCAACTCTGAAAAAAACTACCAATCATGCAGGATGCTACTATTCGCATGAATTTGACAGATCTAAAGAGGTTGAAGCAGAAACTTGATACCGCTAATAGTTTCATTTTCATAGAAACATCCCAGTAACTGGCAAGTAAAACCATATGTATACCGTGTACATATTTGTCATGGGGAAGCAAACGGTGACGCACTCAGAACCTTGAGCTGAAAGTGTACCCCAGTTGAAGCATGCCAACAGACCGGCTGCGCGCGCCGTGACCTCACGTGACACCCACCTTTGCATGCACTGCAATGTTCCAGAACGTCCCGCAGAGTGAGAAACCAGGCCAGCTATACTATAGTTTGCTTACCTTATTAACTTTTACCGGTACAAAATGTCTGATACCACTTTAGGACATAAGTGTAGTTAGCAAATAAAATAATTATCCGAACAACTACAGACAAATTAAAAAAAATATGTGTACACAGGCAAGATGTTTTTAAATATAAGCATAACTGTCGGCAAATAATGACTTCGTCTGCATGCTCTTAATTGACTTGCATAAATTGCATCTTATAAAGTATTTTTCGAGGGGTTGTGACCGCCCCTAACATAAAGGACTTCTACTGGAGCATTTACCATTGGCGCCTGAAAATCGCGCATAAGTAGACTCATCATTTGCGTAAGAATCGCTGGAATATTTAGGATATAGTCCTCGAAGCTTACAAAACCCTTGTTCACTGTGAGGCACTAGGCAGATACTGATATCCACACGCGAAATACATAGCACAATGGTGTGTTGTTGCGCAAACTCTTTGCAAAAGGCAATAATTGCGTATAACTAGAAAACAGAATGCCGACCGTCTGTGATGACTTGTGTCTACACTCTTCTTCATCTATATTATAAACATAGTTCACAAAAAACCACAGTTTCACCCCCGGTTAAGACTGCTTACGTGTTAGAGATCAGAAAGAAGACCATTTTGTAAGTTTTGGTGTATGATAATGACCAATTGCGTATGCACACCGTCCATGATGGTAATTTCCCGGAGCATTAGATCCTGTGCAGCTTGCATGCAGTGCTGGAGAGTATTCGTACGCTGATTGGCTTGCACTCTAAATGCGTACGTATGTGAGAGCACAATGCAAGCCAAGACTACCACTGGAGCTGCCACGATTATTTGCTCTAGAGGAACTCTACGAAATTGCTTTCAGGGGCTGCCTACCATTTCAGTGGATTTCTTAGTACATTAATATGTAGATATCTAGTCAAAATTCAAAAATGTCCAAGGTCTACGTTCATATCAGCACGTGTCGACATATGTCCATATCGAGGAGCCGTCAACGGAATATCGAAATGATACCCTAATGGCAATGTTCCGGAACCAAAGGTAAAAGTGGTTCCAGTGAAACCAAAGGTCCCACTTTGGTCCCACTGCGCCGTGATTGCGTATATGGGCGGTATTCCGTGCACTAGCCCGGGTAGTCTACAAGCTGTCGTCGAAATCGATGGTTGAACACCCACACACAAGCTCCCACGTCCACCTGAGAAAAACCCTACGCGCACGCACGCCTCCGGCACTTGCTACCTCCCCCCTCTCCAAAGGCGGCACCTGGATCGATGCCTTGCTTAGGCAACTTTTGGCGGCGTATGCTTAACCGAGTGCGCTTAGACTGCACATGATGCACGTAGTCGCCCCTACCCCTCTCGATATATCATTCCAATTAACATTTAGAAAGGTTCCAATACTGAGCACTAAATTGCGGCCAATTTCTGCGAAAATCAACTTCGACATATCGCCCTAACGGGCAATTATTGTGGGACGACTCACGGGCAGGTTGCGTTCACCCAGTAGCCCGAAGTAAGAACACTATATCAACAAGCTTGTTTAGATATTCACCAGGCTTTCATCACCAGTACCTAGGTATATATATGCCTAGCTATATATATACATATAGCCATGATCGGGTTTCGAAAGCCTGATGATAGGGGGAAAAAATGTAATTTCAAACACGTACGATTTTTTGGGTGCCAAAATCATAGAAATAGTTCTAATAACAAATAATAAAAGGTAAGGAAATGCAGGAAGGGTGTATAAACAAAAGAGTTAAAATTTTAAGGGATACTTTAATGGCCCATAGTAAACACCGTAAAACTCATAAATGAACGAATACAGCAACCTAACCCATAATATTTCTGACAAAGATGCGAAAAAACAAGTCCTAAGCAAAATTTGTACTTTTTAGGCCTTTTCCTTCCGAAACATAAATGAAACATTTATAAGGCATCAAAAGGTGTCCCATTATTCATACATGATGAGAATAGTGTGTATGCAATTTCGGCAAATGTCCCTTTGTCGAAAATGCCCAGGAAAAATAAGCCTTCGTAAACGAGGAACCGCACACTAGTTCTGCATGGACAGCTGTGTCTGAAAACCAAACTTCCAAAGGAATCCAGTTTGGTCGGCATTAATCTACGAATATTCAATGGTGTGAACATAACGGCTCAGAAGACTATGGCTTTCGTCAACCGCTCAGACATTGTTATGGTAACTGAGACATGGGCATCGACCAGTGTAGCCGACTCTGAACGCTCTGTTCTTGGCTATGCATGCATTCGGAACGATCGAAAAAATGGCCATGGCGGAGAAAGCTGCATATATATAAAGCAGCCACTTGCATTTCTCCCGTTGGACTATCCACAATTCACAGCGGTGGAGGAGAGCTGCTGGCTACGAGTTGTTCTAAAAAACAAATACTCCTTACTTGTTGGCTGTGATTATCACCCACTCGTATGCCAATGCAGACTACGATCTTTGTCTCTCGCAGGCATTTCATACCGCAGCTGACGTATATCTTAAGTATTGCTTGATTGCAGGCGAGTTTAGTCTTCCTGACGTGCAATGGTTTCCACCATCCGGTCCTTCAAAGTTCGAGAACTTACTTGAGGCAGTAGATATCGGCATGTGGGATCAGGTAGTTGATTTTCCCACTCGAGGAGCAAACATACTCGACCTAATTTTTGAAGAGGATGCGAACCACTTTCAGTGTCATCCTTAGATGCACTTGTGAGTTCAGACCATCTTACAGTTGTTAGTGAACTAAAACTGGAGTCGAATAAAACATCTTCCCAAAAGTATAGTTTAAGCATAACTTCCGATCAGCAAACACGGCGGACCCACTGGCACATCTAAACGCTCTCGACTGGTCTGAATTTTTCCAATGTTTTGATGTGAATATTTGTACCGATGCACTGTACAAAGTGCTGGATCCACTCATCCTCCACTTTGTCCCCGTAAGAAAGTAATACATGTCGAGGATGAAGTGTACCTTCCTCTGTCTTTCCGTCTTAGGCTGCGTAAACTCTCTCGTCGTTTGCATCGGCAGAACGACACTTCCGTTCTGCCCTTGATTTCACTGATTTTTGAGCAGGTTAAGAAGCTCTCCGAAGAAAAGCAGATATCCGATGAGGCCCACTTCGCTAAAAATCCTTCCCTCAATGTTGCGAACTCTTTTCGCGTACAGTAAAAGCTCAGAGTAAAACGCAACACCCCATACTCCAAGATGCTTTAGGAAACCCCATAGCTGACGCTAGGTTGACCGCCGATAGCTTCAATGCGTGCCTATCCAAAACGTTTAGTGAAAGCTCATCCGCTGCTCCGCCGCCTATCCTGGCTTGGATGGGTGCCGTAATCGAAACCATAAGTTTTACCCTCTGGGATGTGACTGTAGCCATTCGTCGTTATCGTCAATCTTATAGTCCAGGACCAGATAGCGTCTCAGTTAGCCTTCTAAAAGCTGAAGCGAATGATATCTCTCCGTCTATTCTTTGTCACGTATTCAATCTTGCTCCTGAGAGCAAAACCTTTCCTTCGTTGTGGAAGGAATCGCACATAATGCCTATTCGCAAGCATGGCCGATCGACCTCATTCGACAACTTTAGGCCAATAAATACACTTCCCGCAGCCTCGAAGATCTTGGAGACCTTAATCAAAGAAAAGATGATGCGTCACTTGACAGAGAACAACCTGCTCAATACAGCTAAACATGGCTTTCTCGAGAAACGATCTTGTGACAACTGCCAGCTCTCTCTCTTTGATTATGTGCTTCAATCTAGAGACAGCGGTTTTGCCATTTATAACGTCGATTTTGATTTTACTAAGGCCTTTGATCGGGTTGATCATAACCTCCTCCTTCTGAAACTGGCCTCCTTCGGCAAAGGTAGCAAGCCTCTGAACTTCATATCTTCCTATTTGGACGCTCGCACAAAACGAGTAAAAATTTCAAATGTTATATCCAATCCCACGCATGTGAGGAGAGGAGTTATGCAGGGTAGTGTACTGGGTCCGCTCATATTTTGCCTGTTTGTCAACGACGTTTCAGATAGTTTGCAGTAGGGCAGACCCTTCATGTACGCTGATGATTTAAACGTCCCTTATCGATATAAACTGGCAGATCGCAACATCGTGCTCGAACTGATAAAAAAGGATCTTCAGGCCTTCGCCCAGTGGTGTTGCACATGGCGCCTCACCCTTTCATGGCACAAATGTTCCGTTATGGTTGTTGGCGACGATCATCAACCGGAACTAAGCTTTGACGGCAACGAACTAGATGTCCCAGGATATATCAAGGATTTGGGCATATCCTTCTCTACTAGTCTCAATTTGTCAAAGCACTGTGCCCTGATAGTCTCGAAAGCACGCCGAACGACCGGATTTA
Organism: Ligula intestinalis; assembly: GCA_036362985.1. Lineage (NCBI taxonomy): Eukaryota > Metazoa > Platyhelminthes > Cestoda > Diphyllobothriidea > Diphyllobothriidae > Ligula > Ligula intestinalis. Next base: position 23,369,353 of record JAYGXS010000001.1, read on the forward strand.
TCCTTAGAAATTTTTGGCCTCATGACGCAGCATGACCGTAGTAAGATTAAAAAGGTTCAGCGAGTTTTCACTCGTAAAATATTTTCTGTTTCTGGGTCTGGTATGTGTTATACACATAGATGTCAGTTAGCAAACATTAAATTTCTTTGGATAAGAAGACTCGAAGCTGGTCTATGCTTTCTGTTTCGCGTTAACAATAGTCCTAATCTCCCACAAATATACGCTCTCCTTCCAGTAGACCGACCTTACGCCACTCGTAACTCTTTCATGATAATTTTACCACCTCGTATCTCCACATCTAACCGTTCCCGCTTTTTTACCTCCAAATATGCTTTTATTTGGAAAAACCTTCCTCTCGATATTAGACTGTCTTCTACACTGTCGATTTTTAAAGGCAAATTATATAAGCATTTAAATTAAGAGGAAATAAAGTAATTACTGTCTGTTTCCTTTCCAAACACGCAAGTTGTAGATTTTGAAAAGGGTCCTCCTGGCATTTGAAGCTCTTCCCAGGATACTAAAATGGTTTCTAAATATGTTTGCATTTCCCTCTGCAGAGTCAAGCATCACTTCCAATGGCTGCGAATTCTTCTCCGTTTTTGCAACCTTCGCTGTGGTCTTCGAGATTGGCTCTGGAATCTGGTGGGTCGCAACTCGATGATGTTGCCTTGACTTCTACTACCTTCTCCTGCCTTTCGGATGACCCATTCTTAACTCAACGATATATTATTTTTTCCCATGACCATAAACCTCCCGAACCCCCAACATCAAGTCCAAAAATACCACATCAAACCCTTTACCTATTAAGGCAGTTTTTTCTCCTAAAGTGTTTTTAAACTCGGTGGCCCGCTGAACTCATCCACCGATCTAGGAGTTTTTTTACTGCCGATGAAAATTATTTTATAAGAGTTCACTGCTTATCATCATTATTTTTTTTCACTATAGCACTCAGTTTGTAACGACAGGGCCCCTCGGGCCTTAAATATACAAATTATTATTATTATTAACTAACCTTTATAATATGTGCGTGAGACTTAGTCTTGAATACTGCTCGCCCCCATTCAGTCTTCTGCGCACTAGTGAACGGAAGAAAATAGAATCGGTGCAGCACTTCTTCACTAGAAGAGTTTTCACTACAGAACACCTTAACGTAACCTACCAAAAAAGGTGAGAACTTATAAAGCTGGATCCCCTGTGGCTTCGTCGATTTCAGTAGAGTCTATTTTTACTGCTTAAAATTTGAATGGTCAAACCTTTAAACCTCTTAGTACAATAAGGCAGCTTGAGCACTCTCGATGCGCCAGTCATCGAGACGTATTTTTATTTCTTCCTATGGCACGTACAGTTAAGTACCGGCAATTCTCTTCATTAAACGCCATATCAATCTGGAATAAGCTGCCCAAAAGTACTAAAACCCAGCAAAACTACCCTATGTTTAAGAGAGCTAAAACTAGTTTTCTACATTCAGGACAACTTTCACGAATTTTGGGTGCTGACTCGGTGAAATCTCTCTTTCACTCTGATGGCGTTCGTGGACATTGAACCCCGCCAGGCTTCATGCTGAAGATAATGCTGCTGAAGCAGCAGCCCGCAGTCTGCTAACCCTTCAGCCGATAGCGCGCAACTTTTGCCGACAACCGTTGAAGGAAAACTGAGAACACTGTGTTCTTGTGCCAGCCCTCTCCGGCTGGAACTAATTTTTTTAAACGATATGAAACATTTTTCCTGCTGATGAGTCAACTCAGCTTACAACTGTACATTTATTCCGTTTGTATCATACCTTTGAAGGCAGGTTTTTTTTCACTTGAAACAAACTCCCTATCTCGCTCAGTATTGACAAAACAAAAAACCTGAAACAAAACCAATACTGGCTGCAACATAGGGAGTTTGTTTTAGGTTTTTTCTGGTCTTCGGGGTTTTGGAAGGTGCCCAAGAGGTGCATCAACAAATCTTGACACTTGCCTGTAAACTGGCATAATGAACATATTATTACTGTAAGTACTTCCTGTGGAAAAGAGCTAATAATGCAGAGTGTTATAAACATCAAAATTCTGGAAGGAGGGGGAAATGCTCCTACCTGTCAAGCAATTCAGTGAGAATGAGCATAAACATACTGAATTTCGGCTTGACCAAAAACCAGTAGACTCAAAGTCAGACAATAGGCTAGATAATCCACACAAAGTTTCCGGCTTCTCTGAGCCACAAATAGCTCAAATCCCAGTAAATCAAAACTTTCTTCATACCATTTATGAGCTTAAATCATAGGTAGCAAATGTATGTTTTCTTTATTAAAGAGCCGTATAGGCCGACGTAATGGATGCCGGAATTGTATCCATTACTTACCTGATTAAACTTGCTGGCCGGTTACACATAAGGGCATGAGGAATAAAGGAAAACCATAGCATCAGGACGCAAAGTCAATTGTTCGCATGCATGTAAACCATTATAACTTAAATTGAAGACGTTTGGTGCACCATCCCAACATTTCCTGACTGCCTACAGACCACCAACTCCTACTCGAGACGTTGGCGGGGCCATGTTTTGACTAATGAAAAAGGGCCTAACATGAAGACGCATTGATAGCTTCAGATTTTAACGCACCATTGATCAACTGGGGCAAGTTATCAGCAAAAGGTTCGCTTTATCCCTCTAGGTAAAGTCTATTATAGCTAACGGTGAATGTGTTTCTCGTGCAGTATGTTGGATTTTCAACAAGAAGCAAAGAGACACAGACAGTGAACAATGTTATGCTTCTGTAGAAATATGTTTTGAACACCAAGTTAATGTAAAATGCTTAGTTTTTGCTTAATCACTTGCACGGGAAATTCACCGCGATGAGAGTTAACTGTCTATACTAGACTTACACGACTTTCTTACCGGTAGTCCGGAGGCCGATTGGAACGCTCGCATGGTAGTGCTGAACGATGTTTTGCATCAAAACTCTTCGCTGAGAAAAGAAGTACAAAAGGCGAGGTGGCCTACTTGGACAAAACGAGACTTGAAGAGCCATATTAACCGAAACAACAAACTTTGGAGAAGGTACACAACAAAAGGTGGGTCTTTCAAATACAAAAATATCCTTAAAGGTTGAACGAGATGTGGTCAGTGTTTTGCAGATCACGGAAGTTGTATGATGCAAGGATTATACTGGAAGCCGAATGTAAGTCAAAATAAATCTTCAGCTATGTCAACGGTAGTTTAAAAATAAAGAAACCATGGCAATGTTGAAGGGTGAAAACAGCGAATATATTATTGAAAATCACGATAAGTCAGAATACCTTCGTTGGCTTTAAATATTTATTTTCACGGAGGATTCAGATTTTTACCACGTGCAGCGAGTCAAAACCCGAGATTCTGTATATACAGGAGAAGATATGAGGGAAGAATGGTTTATGTTCCCTATAATATAGCCACAGTATCCATGTTAAAGACCATGACAGTGGACGCTAAATAAATAAATAAATTGTATATTTAAGGCCCAAAGGGCCCTTTCATTGCAAACTTAGTGCTATCGTGAAAATAAGAAAAAAGAAAAAATATTTCAGATTAACAACAAATTCTTATAAAATAATTAGCTGGGCAGTAAGAAACTCCTACATCGGATGAGTTAAGCGAGCCACCGATTTCCAAAAAAATGTAGGAGAAAAAACCGCCTTAAGAGGTAGCATGGTACAGTTAGACAGGATCCTATTGTTGAGGGTTCGGGACGCTTAATGGCATGGGAAAAATAACATAGCAGTGAGTTAAGAAGGGGTCAGTCAGTCAGTTATTATATTTAAGGGAAAAATAGGCTCACGCCTTTGAACTCCCAATTTGTCACATCAAAATCTCAAGAATAATAAACAATGTTAACAAGTTTTCAGTCAGGAAAATATAGACAGTCACATGGTGCAGTGGTGTTTCCAGGTTAATTTGTCACATAGTTCACGTTGTGTTGTAGCATGTGTTTATCAAGTCGGTGTTTGAATGTCTCCACGGATCGGGACACAACTTTCGCCTCGGGAAGGTTATTCCACGGGTCCACGACACGATTATGGAAAAAATTCTTCCGTACATCCAATCGTCCTCGGAGCACATAGAGTTTGAAGGGATGCCCCCAAAGATTAGTTTTAGTCGCGAGTTAGAAGAAATCGTCACACATGAGAGCGCAGTTACAGCCACGCACGATACGGAAAGTTTGTATCGAATGTCCGCGTAACTGCGTATAACTCAAAGGATAGAGATTAAGGTTATTAAGGTGAATCTCATATGTTAGTGAACCTTGGCCTCTTACAAAATTTTGTTACCCGCCACTGCACCCTCTCAAGAACGTTATACTCCTGCCGCAACTACGATCGAAGCGGTCCTCTGTTTCCTCTTTCGCGTTAACTCTACCCCTAACCTTCCACGAATCAACGCTCTCGTTCCCGCAGATAGACCTGATGCCACTCGTAATTCCTCCAGGATTATTGCACCCCCCTTAAGCTCCACTTCGAACCATTCTCACTTCTTTGCCTCCAAATATGCCTTCCTCTAGAATAATATTCCCCTCGAAATTAGGCTGTCGTCTAACTAAGCAGTTTTTAAAGTAAAATTTCGTAAACACTCAACTTCGGAAGATATAAAGTCCTTGTTATCCGTCTCCTTCTCAAACACACAACTTTTGGACTTTGAAAAGGTTCCCCTGGTAGCTGAGGTGGTTATGTTAATGTAACATTTTTTCAATTTATGTCTATTTCTTCCTCTTTTGAGTGATATTTGCAACGATGTTTCGTCCACTTCTCTGTCCAGTCATCATTGCCGTTTTCTCCATGCTCCGTTTTACAACCCTGACGATAAGCTTCATGGTCTTTAGTCATCTCAGTGCGGTTCTGCTTTTTTCGCTACGTCGTCGCTGGACTCCGCAGTCTACAAGGTCGCATCTGCGGCATTTCGTTCATGATCAGGTGACCTCTGCCGTTCACTCTCTTGTCAACCCTGTTTTCCGCGATGGCCTCCTCCGGTCTCACCTCCCTGATGGTTGATCATGAAGCCAGTCGGGCGGTGTTACAGTGGTGAACGACAGCCTCTGCTGTTAAATGATTTCTTCAATTACAAGAAGCGTTTCCAACACTCATACGTTCTCATTAACAGTCCTGTCTTATTTGCACTACAATCAATCCTCTCAACCAACCCCCTTAATTTTGTTGAAGCACTTTTTTCTCCAACGTTTGGTTTTTTTTACGCGGGGGTTTGCTGAACTCCGCCCCAGCTTTAATAGTAAGAGTTTTTTTTCACTGCTTCCTCCTTAGTTCACAATGCGTTTCAAAGAGTGTTGACTCCTATTTTAAAATGACGATATGTTGGTGAATATGAATTAATCTACCAACACTACTAAACGCTCCCGCTGTCTATGTGGTTGTTTCACGGAGAGTGGCATTCATCAACTTTGTATTTATTTTTTCCACAGCAATAAGTTTGCAATGACGAGGCCCTCCGGGCCTAAAAAATAAAATTCATTTACTATTTATTTATTTACAGGAATTGGACTGCGAGTGTGCCATGTTTGCAGATAATGTAAAACTATGTTAGGTGATCAAATGTGCTGCCGATGAAGATAACTTCCACGAAAGTCTTTGTCGATCAAACGATCGGTCGCATAGATGGCTGCTGTCCTTCAATTCGAACAAATGCACTTTGCTGCGCCTGAGAAATCGAAATTTGGTCCCTGATGCGCGACCCTACCACCTGAACAGATCCCACTGCAAGAAACAGAAATACAGAAGGATCTCGGCATCTGGATGACAGGCAATCTCAAACCTTCTACACAAAGTTTTTGGTGGCTAAAACTGCAACCTCAATGTTGTACGCCATCAAGTGGGTATTCACGGTTTTTGATGAAGACTGTTTCTCGAAAATCTTCGCATTCTTCATAAGGCCACATCTTGAATACGCAATTCAAGCCTGGAGACCGTAGATGTGGCAGGATTCTAACGTACTTGAGAGGGTGCGGCGGCGGGCAACAAAATTTGTAAGAGGCCAAGGTTCACTACCATATAAGGTCCACCTAAATAACCTGAATCCTATTTTTTGAGTTATACGCATTTACGCGGAGATTTGATAAAACCTTCCGTACCGTGCATGACTTTGACTGCGCTCTCATGTGTGACGACTTCTTTCAATTCGCGACTAAAACTAATCTCCGGGGGCATCCTTTCAAACTGTATGTGCTTCAAGGACGATTGGATCTACGAAAGAATTTTTCCTCGAATCGCGTCGTGGACTCGTGGAATAACCTTCCGGAGGCGATTATTGTGTCCCAATCTGTAAAGACATTCAAACACCGACTGGATATGCACATGCTACTACACAACGTGAACTATGTGACGGATTAACAGCACTTTGGTTGTTTTCTGTATTATTTGGTCCCTGAAGATAGCCAGATTGCTCTCTCCAGCGCTCTCTCTTTCCCGTAGTTCCGCCATCAAATCTCGGTGCTTCTGACGTGCCGCTGGAGAGAAGTCCAGCTAAAAAAATACCATCTTATGTGAGTGGCGGAGAGCTGTTTTTTCGGGACAAAATCAAGTTCACCTGATCGTTGTTATCCAAGACTATCTTGATAGGTCGAGGTCGGACACTTTCCGTCTGTTCAGTAACCTGTTTGCCAATCCTGAAAGCTCCACAAACTCCTACTGTCTCTCGCTGTCGGAGAATGTCTTTAAGCAGGTCCCGAAACTTTTCCACGTCCGCATCCGTCCTTTCCTTCGGAGTAGTTCCGTTTGACTCAGGAAGGCCCTGAATAACTATGCAGTTTTGGCGGTCAAGGGAAACCCTTGATATATTTCCAGCCCTACTGCCATCGGAAGACCCCAAGGTATTGATAGGAATGGCTTGTGACTTTTTGTTTACCTTACTATCACCAGAGATAGGCTTCTTTTGGAAGCTGGGATGGCACTGTTCAGAGCTGGCTTAATGCTGTCCCCCTTCTGCATTTGTGGTTTTTTTTAGTGATTTGTATGCAGTCTTAGCATACCCACTTCCTTGTTTTTGCTGGCTGTCTGTGCCCGAACCGACTTTCCTAGAAAAAGGAGTTGTGCAATCTTCTTCTCTGATTTGAGCATGTTGCTTGGTGGGGTTTTTTTCGCGCAGTATCGAAAGGATTTGAGGTGAACGCTAACCATTTAGCGGCCCAGGTTGGTGGTGTCTGTTCACTTTTCTCAGTAGATGCTCTGCCCCGGGATTCCGCACTTACTCTCCACTGCTGGGTTCTCTCAGATTCAGGTCGTGTTTTGTTGTCCACTTTCAATTCATCCATCTCCACTTTCAGATGACTGAGCTCCCTATCGTGGTCTGCAAATTTGTGCAGAAGCGTAGGACATGATGTACAAGCCTCATTTTTATAAGTTGCACCCTTTATGTAAGCCTCGTCTTTATAATTCGTATCCTTCAAACTTATAGGACTTTTCGTCCGTTTTGCAGAAGACTTCTCGAAAGACATCTAGACCGTTTTTTTGTAGTTAATAAAGCAATTGGATAACCTTTACTGCATTCCGTGATAGCACAGAGGTCTAGGCGCTCGACTTCTACGCGAGGGGTCAGCGGTTCAAATATGGGTGTTGCACCGACTTTTTCTCCTGGGTGCGGTGATGACGGGAGTTCGAATACAGGCAATGGGAATGTTTTTTCCACTCCTTCAGGGATGCATCACACAAGCTTACAATTCCCGAGCATTAAGTGACTTTATGCGAAGACATTTAGATAAAATTCTGCACTATAATCAATAGAAGTGGAATGATGGCTGAGAAAATTCCACAAAAGCCTAATTTTGACGATAACTTTGACACGACAATACAACGAATATCTATGTTATTAAGAATGACTCAGCCTTTGTAGTAGATGTAGCTATATTGTTCGGTGATGTAATGTTCTTTCTGGGCGTAGAAATAGTAGAACCACGAAGGATAGAGTCCGATCAATCCACAATTTTGCAGGGTCATCCGGAACAACAGGAGAGGGCAGTGGAATTCAAGGCAACATCACCCAGATGTGACCCAGCAGACTCCAGAGCCCGACGATAAGTTGCCGGCCAAGCAATAACCTCGAAGGTCACCGTATCCTGGGAACAGCTTCAAACGCCAGGAGGACCCTTTTCAAAATCTACAACTTGCGTGTTTGGAAGGGAAACAGACAGTAGCGACTTTATTTCCTCCAAATTTAAATGCTTACGTAACTTGCCTTTGAAAATCGATCATAATAATATGTTTATTACGCCAGTTTACAGGAAATTGTCAAGAGTTGGTGATGCACCTCTTGGGCACCTTCCAAAACCCCGAAGACCGGAAAAAACCTAAAACAAACTCCCTACGTTGCAGCCAGTATTGGTTTTGTTTCAGGTTTTTTGTTTTGTCAATACTGAGCGAGATAGGGAGTTTGTTTCAAGTGAAAAAAAAACCTGCCTTCAAAGGTATGATACAAACGGAATAAATGAACAGTTGTAAGCTGAGTTGACTCATCAGCAGGAGAAATGTTTCATATCGTTTAAAAACATTAGTTCCAGACGGAGAGGGTTGGCACAAGAATACAGTGTTCTCAGTCTTCCTTCAATGGTTGTCGGCAAAATTTGCGCGCTATCAGCTGAAGGGTTAGCAGACTGCGGGCTGCTGCTTCAGCAGCATTATCTTCAGCAGGAAGCCTGGTGGGGTTCAAAGTCCACGAACGCCATCAGAGTGAAAGAAAGATTCCACCGAGTCAGCACGCAAATTCGTGAAAGTTGTCCTGAATGTAGAAAACTAGTTTTAGCTCTCTTAAACATAGGGTAGTTTTGCTGGGTTTTAATACTTTTGGGCAGCTTATTCCAGATTGATATGGCGTTTAATGAAGAGAAGAAATAAAAATACGTCTCGATGACTGGCGCGTCGAGAGTGCTCAAGCTGCCTTATTGTACTAAGAGGAACTGAAATCTCTGTTGTAGAAAGAGAGCACACTCTAGCCCTGGATTATGAGTCCGTCTGGTTAAAGATCAAGAAGGCGAATTCACAGAACCTTGAATTCCTGGCCGTTTACCGGCCACCAAACATTCTGAACGGAGCCGACGACTCACTCCTTGGTCTGGTGAAAGAAGCTGCTAGCCACCAGGAGGTTCTCATCGTTGGTGACTTCAACGCCCGTGCAATTGAATGGAACAACCTGACAGTTGAGGCGGCGTCAACTTCCTTTAGTTCCAAATTAATGAATCTCACGCTTGACTTGTCTTTAGTTCAGAACGTTAAGGGCATAACCAGATTTCGAGTAAACCTGCGGGCTACTTGTTTGGATCTGATTTGCACGAAGGATTTTTCCTACATAGATAAATAAATAAATAAATAAATTTTATATTTTAGGCCCGGAGGGCCTCGTCATTGCTAACTTAGTGCTGTGGAAAAATAAATACACAGTTGATAAATGCTGCTCTCCATGAAACAACCACATAGACAGCGGGAGCGTTTAGTAGTGTTGGTAGATAAATTCAGATTTACCAACATATCGTCATTTTAACATAGTAGTAAACGCATAGTGAACTAAGAAGGAAGCAGTGAAGCAGCTGAAGTTCATTCAAGTGTTCCGCTCAGTAAGAGTGATCATACGACGCTAATGTGGGATTACTCACTCCATACTCAATGGCTGAGGAAAACGGAGGACCAGCCAAACATATGGAAGGCAGATTTCAATTCAATGAAGAATGCACTATCGACCGTGAATTGGGACTGCCTACTCAAAGGAGATCCGGAGGAGGATTGGAGATCACTGAAGAGGGTTGCATTAGATCTGCTTAAGCGCTTTTGTCCGGTCAAGGTACACAAGACGACTAGTCGTCCTGCCTGGTTGACGAAAGACCTTAACAGGCAACTGAAGAAGAAAAATAGGAAATGGAAGTTATTAAGGAAAACTGGGTCGCCAGTACACCTCGAGGAATTCCGACGCCAAAGAAATGCAGTAAAAAAAATCAATTCGCCAGGCCAGGAAAAACTATGAATCAAGAATCCTCCAACAGGCCGAAGAAAAGCCCAAAATTCTATTCCGCTATATTAACAGTAGATTAAAAAACAAGGATCCTGTCGCAGTACTTAAGAATGATGATGGCGAAGAAGTCGTTGAGAATGACGAGAAAGCCGAATACTGTAGCCGGTTGTTTGCCTCGGTATTCACTAGGGAAACCAAGCTTCATTTTGATAATGCCAACAGTGCTGTTGCAAACGCCGGTCCAGCACTTCATTCTCTACTATTTCCAACATCTGTAGTTGAGAGGGAGCTTCAGAGCCTCAAAGAAGCAAAGTCATCCGGTCCAGACAATATACCAGCCAAGTTCTTGGAAGAATTGGCAAGCGAACTCTCAGAGCCCCTAGTACATATCTTTCGTTCTTCATTTGAACTAGGAAAACTGCCATCTGAATGGAAAAAGGCAAATATTTACCCGATATACAAGGGCGGAGCCCGAACGAAGGTTAACAATTACCGGCCCGTCAGCCTAACTTGCATTTGCTGTAAGGTGATGGAAACGATAATTAAGAAGACGACAATTGAGTTCTTGGAGGAGAACAACCTACTGTCAGGGCTCCAACACGGCTTCAGAAAGAACCATTCTTGCCTTTTCAGCCTTCTACTCTCCACTGAGCAGTGGACTCGCGCACTAGATGAAGACGGTAAGGTTGACGTCATCTATACTGACTTCAAGAAGGCATTCGACAGCGTCCCACATAAGCGTCTAATGTATAAATTGTCAGAAATTGGCAAAAGAGGAAACCTGCTGGCATGGATCACAGATTTTCTCACAGGGCGATCGCAAACTGTGTGCATCGGTGACTCAAAGTCAAGCCCTACAACTGTTCTGAGTGGCGTCCCCCAAGGCTCTGTCTTAGGGCCACTGCTCTTCCTCATCTATATCAACGACTGTGTCAACGACCAGGCCTGCAGTGATATCATGTTTGCCGACGACGTCAAACTCTGGAGAGCCATTAGGTCTGACGCCGATAGGAAAGCGCTTCAAGAGAGTCTTAATCGACTTAGCTGCTGGTCTGCTCGTTGGCTTTTAAACTTCAACATTAGTAAGTGTGTGGTTTTAAGACTCCGTAAAAGAAGGACTGATGAGGAGAACGATTCCTTCCAATACCTCCTCGATGGGCACCCGCTTTAAAATGTGAACGAACAAAAGGATCTCGGTGTTCTAATAAATTCCTCACTTAAACCATCTACTCAGTGTGCAAAGGCAGCTAAAGGCGCGACACAGGGGCTGTTTATGATAAGGCGGGGATTCGTTAACATTGACAAGGAGCTCTTCAGGAAAACCTACGGAGCGTTTGTTCGGTCCCACTTGGAGTATGCTGTCCAGGCCTGGCGTCCGTGGTTCAAGAAGGATTACCTGCACCTGGAACGAGTGCAGGCGAGAGCTACGAAAATGGTCAAGAATCTTGGTCATCTGCCTTATGAAGACAGACCGACCGAACTTGATCTTTTCCCTCTCAATTATAGGCAATCCACGGGGACCTCATACAAACCTACCGAATTGTTAGAGGCCAAGACTGCGCCCTAGAAATTGATTATTTCTTCGAATTGGCTCGGACTGACCATCTGCGAGGTCATCCTTTTAAACTACAGAGGAAACCGGCCCGTATCGACGTTCGACGAAACGCCTTCTCTCAGAGGGTCATTGGAGCGTGGAACGGACTCCCGGACGATGTGTTCCTCTCAGGTACTGTTGACATATTTAAACACAAACTTGATTCTCATTTGCTGAGAAACTGTGGCAGATATAATGAACAAAGTGTCAGTAGCAGAACCTTGCAACTGGCTCACACTTATCGCTGATGTTAAGCCTACATTTGTGCATTTGTATTATGTACTATTGTTACGGTGGACCTATTATGCGATTTTGGTTATGAATAGGGAGCTCAAGGGCGAAAGCCTTTTTCCCTTAATAAAGTGACTTAAAGTGTCTTAAGGATTCAAGGTTTGACAATTCAAAAGTTTAAACAGTAAAAATAGACCCTTCTGCAATCCACGAAGCCATAGGGGATCCAGCCTTATAAGTTCGCACCTTTGTTGGTAGGTTAAGTTACGGTATTCTGTAGTGAAAACTCTTCTAGTGAAGAAGTGCTGCACCGATTCTATTTTCTTCCGTTCACTAGTGCGCCGAAGACTGAAAAGGGGCGAGCAGTATTCAAGACTAGGTCTCACGTACATGTTATAAAGGTTAGTTCTAACCTTGATAGTCTCAAAATTTCTAAGGATAAATCCGGTGGTTCGGCGTGCTTTCAAAACTATCAGGGCACAGTGCTCTGACAAATTGAGACTAGTAGAATAGGATATGCCCAAATCCTTGATATATCCTGGGACATCTAGTTCGTTGCCGTCAATGCTTAATTCCGGTTGATGATCGTCGCCAACAACCATAACGGAACATTTATGCAATGAAAGGGTGCGGCGCCATGTGCAACACCACTGGGCGAAGGCCTGAAGATCCTTTTTTATCAGCTCGAGCAGACAACCTTATTTCGAGTGGAAAATTGTTCCAAATAAATGCATATTTGGAGGTAAAAAATAAAGACGGGTTAGATGTGGAGCTATGGGACGGTAAAATTATTATGGAGGAGTTACGAGTGGCGTAATGTCGGTTTACTGGAGTGAGAGCGTTAATTTGTGGGAGATAAGGACTAGTTTTAACGTGAAACAGAAAGCATATACCAGCTTCAAGTCTTCTTACGCAAAGAAATTTAATGTCTGTTAACTGCTATCGATCTTTATAAGAAATACCAGACGCAGAAAGTGAAAATATTTTACGAGTGAAAACTCGCTGAACCTTTTCAATGTTACTACTGTCATTCGTGCTCATAAGACCAAAAAGGGAACCACAGTACTCTAGTATAGGGAGAACAAATATGCGGTATAGTTTTACCTTAAATTCTGAAAGGAAAAAAGTATGCGATATAAACCTACATATCTGTGCGGCCCTGGCACAAATTCGATCTGCATGAGGCAATAATGCAAGCTTATTTCTGTAAGTAAGACCTTAATCCTTTATCGTAGATCGTTCTGAAAGTGGAATGTTTTGGAAGATAATGGGTCCAGGAAGCTTTGTGGGACCAAACCACATAAAAATACATTTAGGTGGAGAAAACTTCATCTGCCATGCGGCGCTCCAACTTAAGAGGGTAAGCAAGTCTGCGTAAACTTGATCAACGCAACTACTGGCCGTTTCCTTAGAAAATGAGTAAATGCACTTAAAATCATCAGAATAAATAAAATTTTCCGAAGTATTTAGTACTGTTAAAATTTAATTTATGTGAAGAATGAAAAGGGGGGGACCTAAAACCGTGCCTTGAAAAACGCCACTCGTGTACAGCTGAGGCATCCAGTAGCTATTGCCTACTAAGATCTGCTGGCTGCAGTTAGACAGGTAGGAAGCAATGAAATCAAAAAGAGGAGGCCTGATGCCTATGCTTTCTTATTTTACTAGAAGGCACATGTGCGGCACCTCGTCCAAAGCTTTACTTAGGTCAAAGTAAATCACGATGACTGATTGCCGCTCATTACGTAGTGAAGTAACGAGGTTAAGGAATGCCAAGTGGCAGGTTTCGCATGATCTTCCAGGTAGAAACCCATGCTGTGAGGCACTAAATAGTTTATTTTATATAAAAAAATCGAGAATTTGATTAAAAATGATCTTTTTCAGAAGTTTGGCAAGGGTCGGGGTTTAAAGAACACCTCGGAAGTTATTTACGTCCTGATTTGAAGACTGGAAGAATAATACATATCTTCCATGAGTCAGGAAAGTAACCTTTAAGAAGGAAAGCTGAGAATAGATGACTTAGCAATCGGGGGAAGCTCAACACTTTCTTGATAAGTGAGTTTGGAAAACCGTCCGTTTCCGAGGAGTGCGAGTTTTTCAGACGCATAATGTGCTTACGAATTACTTCTATGGAAATATCTATGGCACTGATAGTATTGACTAAGCATGGCTGTAACGACGGGACCGGTTCACATTCCGTCGTAAGATGCTTTGCAAAGAATTCATTAAACAGTTCAGCCTTGTCAGACTCATCTAGCAAAAATGTTTTATCTTCATTTAGTAAGGGGGAATTTCGTGACCGCGTTTAGCAGAGGATCGACGACGGAACAGCTGTGCAATAGATTTTGCTGAGTTTAACTCGCTGAGTGTGCAGGATTCCCTCTGTTTGTCATGCGCAAGCCGAATTTTAGACGCTTTTTCGAAAATCTCTGCGATTCTGAGGTGCACAGATAATAAACTAGTAGAATGATCTTTCAGCTCTCTTAGCAATTTCTGTAGTCAAGGCAAAAGAAATTGAGGAATGGTGGGGTCTGAAGTATAAGGCTCAACATTTTTTATCGGCACAAATTCCAAAATGCTTTGTGAAATTGCCGTCATTAAGTCACAGAGAATTGTTAAAGTGTTCGTAGAGGAAAGCTCCTCCCATTCTAGTGAGTCCATGGAGTTGTTAATTAAATTAATATCAGCTAGGTCAAAAGCATGATAGGTACGAACGGTACTAGCCATTTTCGTAGAAGCAAGCGGAAGACAACAATGGATTCAAGTCTTGTCACATTGGAAGAGGTTCTGATCGTAGTCAACGAAAAAGTGGGAAATGTCGTTCGTGAAAATTAAATCTGAAATTTGCTGATCCCTCGTTGGGGAACAGACCAACTGAGACCAGTTTGAAAAATTGATGGTATCTAGGAAGTGCTGAAATCTAAATGGTCAACAGTTCAGTGACTAATCAATTTCGAGAAAGTTAAAATACCCAGCGATAACTTGAGCGTCAAAGGTGGACTCCGAAATCAGCCTTAATGTATCGCAACGCTTTTCCTTATCTTCGGATGATGAGTTAGGGGGATTATAAATACATCCGATAATCGCCTTTTGATGGGGAGACAGGATAATGGATGCAAAACAGTAATTGCCCGAAAATGACTTAGCATCTAGATCGAACGGGAAATGCTTAAAAATAGCTTACTGGGGCGGTCTTGACGGTAGAAATAATGCTCGTCTATTATGAGTTAAGCATCAGAAATTAGCGGATGGGTCCACGGCTCTGTAATTCATATAACATCTGGCTTCAGCTCGAATGCAATGGCTCTAAGTTGAGCCATCTCATTTATAACAGATCTTGCATTATGCAAGATGATGTCTAATGTAGATCGAGTAATCGAACTATGGTTACCTTTATTTGGTAATAAAAATTTGGAGGTGAGTAATTGAATTGCAAGTTTAAAGAATAGCCACCAACTGGATCAGGACAATTGGCATTTGAAGGCTGAGGGGAAAGCTAAAAGCTGCATGTAGATAGCTCTGTGACATCGACAGGCCATAGGAGGTAGTGCCGTGATGACTTTGCTGATAGTTACCGGAAAATTGGAAAAACCAAGAAGGAAAATAGAGGCTGGTGGGCGAGGTAAGGTAACTATGAGGATTAAGTGGTGGAAATCCTGGCCTAGTATGATAGTTTTGATAAGTAGGGTAACCTATACGTTTGTTAGCTTCCTGTTGTATAGGCTTAGTTAGTGTTCGGGAAGGCTGCATGCTCGCGGTTGAGCTCCGCATCCCACTCATTCGACGACCTGAATTGGGTGATTTAATAGAAGGTTTGGGAGGACGCTGTTAGAGTTACGAAGCTGTTCATCTACCTGATGTAGAGGGCTTTTCGGAATTTCTAGGAGGGCTACCAGAATTATTAGCTATGGTAACTGGGGAAGCATCTAAGTTGAAAGTAGATGGGGATGTCTGGTGACTTGAGGGGTAGGAGACAGTTGCAGTACTGGGGAGCAGTAACCCAGGTTTGCCAGGAGTAAGAGTACGTGGCTCCCTAGGCTTCCTAGGGCTAAGAACAGGAACTTGAGCCAGTTGTGGTGAATTTTCAACTTTATTAGAAGAACTTGACGCTATTCTTTGCTCCATTGGGGTGAGATCACGACAGAGAAAATATTTTTTTTTCAGATATTTGGAAACAAGCTCTTGCTGCTTAAAAATGGAGTCTACTTCAAAGGGTGAAATTAGCTTGACTAAAATTGGTGGGTTGTTACTGCGAGATGACAGTCTAATAGAATCTGCTATTTTATAGTTAAATCCGCAGGAGTAGAAGAAATGCATGGCAAATTCCATTGGCCGAATTGATTTCGGAACGTTTTTCAGAATATAATTGTGCGTCCTATTTTGCCTATCGTGTGACTCACTTGCAACCAAATTGAACAGAGTATCTAATCGTTTGCATTTCTGGAAGAAAACTGCAGAGATATTCCCATCAAATAGGGTCCCAAGGATTGAGAGCACTGACCCAAATTTCAAAATAAACTCGTTGCAATTTTTAATCGTGGACAAATCTACATATTTGCTCGGCAGTCAGATCTGGCTGAATACTGATGTCAGGCTGAAGAATGATATCAGTAATAATGTTTGCTTTTCGCAGACACCGTTTGGGTCTGGACGTCTGAGGCTTCCTACTTAATGAAACTGTCGCCTTCATACTTTTCGAAACAGCAAGTAGATCAACTACAAAAACAGTCGGGAATTCAGTATAAACTAACTGCTAAAGCTTATATAAGTTGCTGAAAGCAAGACAGATGGTTAACAGAATGCTAGGTAAGCAAGCAGAGACCAAACCAACGATAGGAATAGAAACAGATTTTTCAAAGTTAAGTACTGGTAGTTATGGATTATTTATATAAGAAAACGAAAGACAATTAGTCGTATCTTCTCTTAGATAAATCGTTTTTAAAATAATTTTCCACTTATCTTTAAGTATTGTACCCAACTATCTCAGCTAAATACACACAGCTACAAACATTTGCAGTTGTTTATTGTCCCCCAAACGAAAGTTGCAAAAGAGATTTTCTTCTCCTGACTAAACTGGACAATCTTTTATCTTAAAAAAGATACCTTTATCATTGGCGACTTCAGAGCTCCCAAAATCGACTGGCAAAATTGAACTGCTTCGGATTCATCGGATACATCGGCCATCGTTTGCATGAGAAGGCAACAAAACAGTTACTCTACCAGAAGGTATAATTCGGAACACACGTTGGGGAAGGACAACGTTCGAGTTTTCCTGACTTTGTGTTCACTCGAGACGAAGACCATGCGCTGGAGCTACAAAACCTCCTACCAGTGGGTGCTAGTGATCATTACTTGCTAATATTTAAGTATTCAGTGTAATCAGAGACGGAGTCACGTAAACCACTGGAAATGAACATCGAGATGTGAGATTTCCCCCGCATGCGAACGCAAGCGTCGACAATACCTTGGATAACTACATGATGCAGGGTTGATAATATACAGTGCACTACGTTTAGTTCACTGGTTAGAAGAATCATAAATCTGAAATGTCCACCGGAACTGAAGAAAATAAGAAACAGTCCGCTTTAGATAAACCAAGAACTTAAGATCTCCTTTAAAATGTTACTGAATGACATGGAGCGTTGAGCAGTTACCGGGTATACCAATGCGAGTTTACTATCGAGCAAATTGCCTTCCTATTAGACAGGAGATGTCCCCCAAACCTCATGATGAAGTCAAAGACTGCAATAAGTCAAAAGGTTAGCCTGATAACAGCAATTAACACCATGGGACATAAAGGCATAACCGAACCTGCGATATTAATCATTAAAGTCTTGTTAACAATACGATGACACAGCCTGATTGATAGAATTGAGAGGGCAGAAACCAAGGAAAGCCCTTATTTACTAGTATCATCACAATCGTTTATGCTACCAGCATCACTTCTATTGCCCTATTGCCGTTGCACAGCTTTATACTGTCCTATTGAATCTAGCTGATATTGTATTGTCGTACTGCTGTCATCTAGGATAGTACTTGTAGTGTGCTCCCACCTTGCTGTATCAATTATTTCTACTTCCAATTGTACTTGCGCTCTCTTACTATCAGTAAAAAACACTGCCGCTACTAGTATAAAGGCCTAGCAGTGCAAAAAACTAGTCGTAGTAGTAACAATATGAAGCTAGTTAAAAATCTTACCTCCTGAATGAGACCAGATGCCCACAGAATCACTTCAGGCTGTGAGCTCATACCTCCACTTGTTATATTAAATTGATAAAATAGGATGCATGTCTTATTACTGAACTTTTGAATATTGCTACAGTATTTAATAAGCTTTCATGACAAGTCGATAATGGAGAAGTTTGCTTTCTAAGAGACAGATGATGCTCTGTAAATTCTGAGCAAATCTAGGTACTGTAGAAAGTCAAGACATGGCTTGACAAATTATGATCCGATTTTGCGTCCACATTTGTTCTAACAAGATGTAACGAAAGGTCGATAACTGAGATGCTTGATTGACCATTGCAAGCTACACGCCAGGACCATTAATAGACTCCTCACCTTACAGTGGTGGACGTAAATCCTACATGCCCAGGGAGGTAATCTCGCTTCTCAAAGGCTCATGTAGCCGCCGGAGAATTGTAAGTAAATATTAGGAACAGTAATAATAATAGTAGAAGTAGCATCGCCTAGCAGCACGACAACTACAACTTGGCTGATTCTATTGCAAAACTTGTGCCGAGATATACTAGGGAAAAGTAACAGAAGTCCACGCTACCAAGACCATGTTCCAACCCCCACTAGGTGTCGTTAGGCCTTCTACCCGGCAGGAGTGAAGAGGGGCATTCATTCATAGAAGCGGAAAAGCACCAAACCTGTAACGAACGCCTCTCTCCTCTAAGTGGAGTGCATATCCACTGTGAAGGATAACACCTACTGCGCTTCGAATTCCCTCCCCCGCACAATTACGCGGGTCGCTCTCCGGCCCTCAGGTGTTAAAGGCAGACACTGAAGTCAGATGGATAAATTAAGAGCAAGAATTCGGTTGCTGCTGCGAGAAGTGGAATATCACTTAAAACCTAACTCGCGTTCAACCTGATTGCCGCAAAACTTGGACATCAACTTAAAAATAGATGACCAAACTGTCGCCTGAAAAATCAGGAATTTTTGGTTGCTCACAAGCCAATCTTAGGGCTCGACCAATTAAAAACTTTATCAAATGACTCAAAATGGCTTCATCCCTCGTCCTTTGGTCGGCGTTGTCCGTATTGCAAGCCAGCAGGTGTAATTGAATAAGGAGAGCAGACAGTGAAAAACTCCTAAGACAAGGTTCAGAATTCAAACATGGAATGTAATTTATGTTCTTTAGGAGAAAAACAGTTGCTCGTGGGAAAAAGTATGGGAACGGTAGAACCGGTATGCTGCTGTGAATGTGGCGTCCGTCCGTAATGGTTGACATTTGGATAAATTTGGTGCAGAGAATATTTTCATAAATAAATATAACTTAAGCGTAGCAAGTAATATTATAATAATTAAACTATTCCCTTCGTCTGCAGGTAGAATACAGAGGTCAACTTTTGTATGAGTGAGCATTACTATAGCAACCTAGCTTCCTGTTAAAAGTTTCAACGGAAGCCAACATAATAACGCCCAGGAACAGAGCATTCCAAGCTTCAAACCCTCTATTACAAAAGAATAACTTTCATGCATCTAGTCTGGCCCCTGTTACACTCCATTTGAATGGATCACCTCTTAAGTTCGTAGTTCCTGCTTACTCGAAGAAGTCGCCATGTGGAAAAATGCAGTCGTGACCGCGCATTATACGAAATGTTGGCAAGTAGGATTAGTGAGGCCAAGCATTTTTTTGAACTCAAAAAACTTCTTCCTACTTTTCAGTAGGTCTACTATTTTTCGACCAAAACTGGATGCAAGAGTTGGTTCACGCACCAATTTAAGTCCTCCAGCTCGCACGTTTCGCCTCCTTCCCCTAATCATCGTATCGGTTGCCTTGCCTAAGGCCCGCGGACACCCGCGCCCCCTTTACGTCAACCACCTACCATTTAACATGCGCTCGCCTAGGGTCTGGTAACGCCCCAAACTTCCACGTGCTCGCCGTTGGTCCAGTGGGGGGTTAGTAATATTGTAAAAAGATGCAACTCAGTGATCTCGCCAAAGGTCAGCGAACATCCCCCAACTTACATGTGCTCGCCGTTGGTCCAGTGGGGGGCTAATAATAGTGTTTAAAGATGCACCATTTGTTAGACATGCATTGGCAAACGCTTCCTACCACTGTTCGGATTCGCAGGTTTCGTCAGGTTTCCGGCTTTCTTATATCCGTTGTCTTCGGCGTGGCCTTCTTGTCCTGTTCCCTGAAACACCCCCATGGTTTACAGCCTAAATGGCATCCAACTGCAAGAAGTCGGCGCGCAGAAAGATTCGGGAGTATGGATCTCTACGTCTCTTAAGCCCTCGCTGCACTGCACAAAAGTAGCCAAGTCTGCGATGTCCGTCCTCTATCTTGTCAAAAGGGCTTTCTGTGCCTTCGATAAAGACTGCTTTGCTAAGGTCTTTGGAACATTTGTGCGGCCGAAGTTGGAGTTCGCAATGCAAGCATGGAAACCCTGGACCGCGAAAGACCTAAATTCCCTCGAAAAGGTCCAAAGGCGTGCGACCAAACTGGTTACCGGTCAGAGCTTTTTACCCTACGAAAGACGTTTAGCTAATCTCGATCTATTTCCGTTAAGTTACAGACAGCTACGTGGCGATCTGACACAAGCATTTCGTATAATGCGCGGGCAGGACTGCTGTCTTCTACCTGGCGACTTCTTCGAGTTAGCAACAACGACCAACTTAAGAGGACATCTCTTCAAACTACGCATAACAGGGGCCAGACTAGACACACGCAAGTTCTTCTTTGGTAATAGAGTAGTTGAAGCTTGGAATGCACTCCCCGAGGAAATTGTTATGTCCCCATCTGTGGATGCATTCAAGCGAAATTTAGATTTTCATACCCGAAATGCCCACTAAAATTGGATATGGCGAGAATGAAATTATATATATATGTATATAAATATATTACTCACTGATTTTCAGTAATATGTTAGTTAAGAATTAACAAGGATTGCAAGCTTCGAGTCCACCAAACGTTGTGATCCGAGGCTACGCGGATTTGTAAAACTTTTCCCAATTCAGGCCTGGAATGCTCTGCCCGCGGACATTGTTATGTCGCCATCTGAGCACACGTCAGACGCATCTATAGGCATGTTTACGACACTTTAAAGTTAGAACAAATAGCCACTGAGCCCCCGAAAATAAACTGCCAGTTGCCGAATGCAAATTGTGGAATAATCACATTATAAAAAACGTACTACTCGCTAATTTTCTGTAATATGTTTGTTTAGAAAACTACCGATTATATTTCTTCTGTCAATTAGCAGGCAGACTCGTTAAACCAACAAGGGTGCACGATGGGCGCATCGCCGACACTCGATGAGGTTCGCGTGACCTCCGCAACCTTCTCTTCGTGGGACCCTTGGTATTATGGCGAAAACCGCGATGGACTCTCCCTGACATGCTTCAAACACTCTTAGCACAGGCCATCCGCTTCGAATATACTCTGCACCCCCCCCTCCCCCAGGCGACAGTTTTTCTCCTTAAATCTCTCAAATGGCATTCAAACCCCTAGACTTCTGAACAATGCCTTAGGAGTTTTTTCACTGTCGGCCCTCAAATTTTTGGCAACGCCACTGATCTGAAATGTTCTGCAGATCAAATGCATTGAAAAAACTGTACCAATAGGGAGTTCAAAGGTATTTACCTATATTTCCCTCAATAAAACCTGACC
>JAYGXS010000001.1:23400551-23415705 GCA_036362985.1 Ligula intestinalis
CGTTGCAGCTTGTGTTGCAAAACTTCTTCCAAAGCTTTCTTTTTTTTGATCTGTCTTTTGATAGCTCTGTTCAGCCATGGAGGTCGGCTAGATACCTTGGGCACTGAAAGTGGACAATTACTGCGCATTAGCTGCAACAACCACTCCTTAAATGTATTCCAGTCCTCAGTGACATCCCCAGAGAAAAAAAGACCCCAGACTATTTGTGATGCCTCTACTCTCATTTGTGAGAAGTCACCTCGCCATATATTCGACCTTGGTTCGTCTACTGTAGGGGGTAACGAGTAAAGACCATAATCCCATAAAAGTACGGCATGATCACTTCGACCTAGTGGAGGTAGGCAGCATACCTCGTCTATAGTGTCGGGATGCTTCGTGAAGACTAGATCTAAACAACTTGCTTGTTGCCCTCCAAGTGCTCTAGTTGAAACTAGGACGTGTTGTGTGAAAAGGGCCTCAAGTGTTGTTTTTAGCAGATGGTGACCAAAGGTTTTTTTAGAACAATTGGCCCGCAAATTGTTCCAACATATGCTGGGCGCATTGAAGTCACCCATGAGTACAACATCAGGTCGACTTCCTATCTCCTTTATGCACACCAGTAAACGCGCATCTGCATCACTGTGTGTCCGCGATGGTCGGTAGACAGTCACGGCTTCCAGGGGTTGCGACCCCCGTGCCTTAATTGCCAGCCAAATAGCCTCTATACCATGAGTGATCCTTTCAGGCTTCTCGCACACACTTAATTCGTTCTTAACATACATAGCAACTCCTCCACCCTGGCGTTCCACTCGGTCTCGTCTAAATAATTGGTATCCGCATAGCGCCACTTCTGAATCACTGATGCTTTGTGACAGCCAGGTTTCTGTAATTGCTATAACATCAGGGGACCCGTCGGCTACCTGTATTTGAAGTTCATCAAACTTCGAGAATAAACTCTGGGCGTTAGTATATAGAAATTTCAGACGGCGAGACTCTGCAGTGTCCAATGCGTTTGGGCGTGAGTTTGTCAGTACTACTGGACCGCAGCCGTCATCAGGATTGACTGCTTCCACAGCACTATGGTAGTTTTCTGTATTATTTGGTCCCTGAAAATGGCCAGATTGCTCTCTCCAGCTCTCTCTCTCTCTCCCGTAGTTCCGCCACCAATTCTCGGCGTTTCAGACGTTCTGCTGGAGAGTAGTCCGACTGAAAAAACAGCGTCTTATGTAAGTGGCGGAGAGCTGTCTTCCGGGACAGAACCAAGTTCACCTGTTCTTTGTTATCCAAGACTATCCTGAGAGGTCGAGGTTGGACAGTTTCCGAATGTTCAGTAACCTGTTTGCCTATCCTGAAAGCTCCACAAACTCCTACTGTCTCTCGCTGTCTGAGAATGTCTTTTAGCAGGTCCCGAAACTTTTCGACGTCCGCATCCGTCCTTTCCTTCGGAGTAGTTCCGTCTGATTCAGGTAGGCCTTGAACGACTATGCAGTTTCGGCGGTCAAGGAAGACCCTTGATATATTTCCAGCCCTACTGCCATCGGAAGACCCCGAGGTATCGATAGGAATGGCTTGTGACTTTGGGTTTTCCTTACCATCACCAGAGATAGGCTTCTTTTGGAAGCCGGGATGGCTTTGTTCAG
The DNA here is from genome assembly GCA_036362985.1 of Ligula intestinalis. Taxonomy (NCBI): domain Eukaryota; kingdom Metazoa; phylum Platyhelminthes; class Cestoda; order Diphyllobothriidea; family Diphyllobothriidae; genus Ligula; species Ligula intestinalis. Next base: position 23,402,171 of record JAYGXS010000001.1, read on the forward strand.
AGCTGTCTTCGTGCTGCCCCCCTACAGCATTTGTGGTTTTTTTCAGTGATCTGTATGCAGCCTTAGCATACCCACTATCTTTTTTATGCTGGCTTTCTGTGCCCGAACCGACTTCACAAGAAAGTGGAGTTGTACAATCTCCTTCTCCGATTGAAGCGTGTTGTTTGGTGGGTGTTTTGTTTCGCGCAGTATCGAGAGGATTTGAGGTGGAAGCTACCAATTTCGCCGCTTGGTTTTCCGGTGTCTGTTCATCTTTCTCAGTGGATGCTCCGCCCCGAGAATCTGCAAATGCTCTTCTCTGCTGGCTATTCTCAACTTCAGGTACGATAATGTTGTCCTTTTTAAGGAGGAAGCGAAGAGATTTCTTCAATTCCTCCATCTCCATTTTCAGATCATAGAGCTCCTTATCGTGGTCTGCAAATTTGTGCAGAAGCGTAAGACAGGATGTGCAAGCCTCGTCTTTATAAGTTTCACCTCTTAAACTTCTGAGACTTTTCGTCCGTTTGCCGGGAGGACTTTTCAGTAAACTTCGAGACCGCTCTTGTGTAGTTGATAATCTAATTTGATCCTCACTACTGTACTCTTCTATAGCCCCATCGTCTAGCCGTTCTTCTTCCACCCGAGGCGTCCGCGGTTGGATTCCTGGCCCCGTTGACAGTTTAGTAGAATTATCGAAGGTAATATTTGCTACTTCCATTTGCAAACGAAACGACTAAATTCAATATGCGATTATGACGTAGCGTGTTGTTTGGCATTCAAAATAACGAAAATCTTCTGATGGTGTGTAAAGTATTGCAAATATTTCTAGCAGACTGAGTAAACAATACGCTTAATTACTTAGAAGCACTTTCAAATGTGTATAAACAATATGCAGGATATTCAGGAACGACTCAGCCGTTTGTAGATCTTCGAGGTCCTGAATAACTGCTGATCTTTTCACTGGTGGTTTTTTCAGGCTGTTTTCACTTGCTTTGGTTGTAGGCTGCAAATCCAGTTCGATGACGTGAAGAACAAATTCCAATTTGATTCCGTTTTCTGATGAAGTACGACACAATAACAAATTTCACGAGTTGCAGAAAGTACTTTTGCACATACAATTGAAGCGATAATATCCAAAACAGTACTGGCGAAATGGTATCAGAATCCAAATAGTATACGTTTGAGAGCAGAAATTAAGGTTGTGCCCAGTCGGGCTCAAGGTAACTTGTCCATAAACTCAGATCTTTTCGCGTCTCAACCTCTTCTAATGCGGTACCATTGATAAAATCACTGTTTTTCGGCGGCACTTTTCGCCCCGGGCTTATGTGTAGAACAAGATACTGGGATACATTAAATTTAAGAAGCCACGTGGACGACCAGATAACCAGTTTATCAATGTTTGACTGTAATCTCTTTGCGTCGTCGGCGCACCTAATTTCAGCCCATATTTTTATGTCATCCACAAACATGACAGCTGCGCAATCAAGCTCATTGAGACAGTCGTTTACGTAAATCAGGAATAACAGCGGACTCAAAACTGAGCCATGTGGTACACCACTCTCGACCTTTGTCCATTCTGAGGTTGAGTTTCTAACAACAACCCTCTGTTCTCTGAGGGACCAGAAACTACTGATCCATTTACACATTTTTCTTGAATTCCCACGTCCCAAATCTTCTGTAGAAAAAGCCTGTGTGGTACATTATCGAAAGCCTTTTTTAAGTCAAAGAAAATGACATCAATTGGATAGCCTTTATCTGCGGCCTTTGTCCACTTTTCCTGTGAGTAAAGAGCACTCGTGAGGCAAGAGCGTCCTGGGCGAAAGCCATGCTGTCCATCACATAGTATTTTGTTGCTTTCGAGGAAATAAATTAAATGCTTCTTAATAATGCACTCCATTACTTTGTACGCGATGCAAGTTAGACTGACAGGACGGTTATTTGAGCAATCAAGTCGTGAATGTCTCCCATAGATCGGGATGACATTTGCCCACTTCCATTCTTCTGGGAGTTCGCCTTAGTCAAGAGATTTCTGAAAGATGGCAGCCAGGGGTTTGCATAGTTTGTTAGCTAATTCTCTAAGTGCTTGTGCAGAAATTTTGTCAGGCCCAGGTGATTTGGCAGGCTTAAGTTGGAGTAATTCGGCCCTGACAGTGTTGTCTGAAAACTCTAGGTCCTCCATTTTGGGCAATGAGGAGGAGGGTAAGGTTGCAGTTATCGGTCGATGAGCGGACGTACCATCAGCAAAAGTTAGAGGTTCTCGAGTGTAGTCGGATTCAAAGAAATCGGAGAGGAGGGAGGTTTTCATCTGGTCTTCGGATACCAGTTGTCCATCGGCTGATCTCAGGGCAGGGATCAGTTCCTGAGATCTCTTCGTGCTTCGTTTGAAACCATACAATATCTTGGGGTGTTCTAACGACTTGTTTCATAATTTAAACTTGTATTTCTTGCGCAGTTTAGTAGCTTCTCTTTTACAAAGGGTACATTGTTGCTTATACTCCCTTAAGTGTTGATCGAAGACGGTTTATTTGTAGCGCCTCCAGAAGCGGTTTCTTTTTTTTTTGAAAGCAGCCCGGAAGTTTGACTTCATCCACTTCAGGCGATTCCTTCTTGCCTTTCAGCGTCGAGCTAAAGGCCATTCATTGTTCATTTGCCCCACCTTGGAGATCTGTTTCCCATGATACCGCTGACATTTCTCTTCTCATTAGAGGTAGTCGCCCTTCAAAATGTTACTTTTCCATGTGTCGGAGCAGTAGAGTTCGAAGAACAGCGAATACTCTAAATACAGCATAATATGGTCACTAGACCCTAATGGGGGTCGATCCTGCAGGTCAATCACAGTTTCCTCCTCTCGGGTAAAGATAAGATCGAGACAGTTCAACTGTTGTCCTTCCCTAGCCCGCGTTCCAAATGCGACGGTTTGGCAGAGCAGTTTGTCTATGGCCCATTGTAGTAATTTGTGATTGAAGTTGTCTTGAAGACCCTGTGCAGTCCATGTCTGCCAATCAACACCAGGAGCGTTAAAGTCCCCAACGATGAGGATGTCTTTTTTCTCACAAACCCTATACAATTCTACTATGAGGATAGTGTCTTGGTCAGGAGAATGGTTTGGCGAGCGGTATGTCACCGAAAGCATCAGTGGCCTGGCATACTTAACAGATATGTTAATGTTTAGCATTTCCACATCTCGTGCTGGGACCGGTACTTCAGCCGTGGCTGTCACCTTGCACGTGATATAGACTATAATCCCTCCTCCCCTAGTTGTTCTGTCTTTCCTGAAAAGCTGACATCATCTAAGCAATAATTTAGAATCTGCGGTATCTTTCGAAAACCAGGTTTCAGTTAAAGCCATGATGTCTGGTTTCACCTCATCGAACAAGTTTTTTAGTTCGTCCAGCTTGTTAAACAAGCTTTGTACATTTGCGGTTAGGATCTTTAGTGATAGTTTACTCCGTGAGGCCTAACCCTCATCGTGACAGGTTTTGGCCAGAGGAAGGGCTCCTTGACTTGCATTATTTTGCCCTCTTTTATTTTCAAGCCCTTTGCCTCACTTTCGGTTTTCTCACTCAATTCTGTCCTTAGTTCCCTCATTTTCATCCGCTCCCTCGGCTCGTAGTGTGTCTGAAAAAAACTTGCTTGATCGAATTTCGTAAGGCCGTTTTCGTTTTAGCAGTTTTGATGCCGAGCCTTCGCTATCGAAGATAACTTTGAGAGGCATTGGGTTTGTTTGTAGGTCGCGGCCTAGGTCTGCTTCAACCAGACGGAAGGCTTTTTTACGGTATAGGCTTCTCCATTAGTTAAGAAATGCATCGACAATGCCGTACATTTCAACAAGGTCGTTTACGTAATTGTGAGTGGCTACTCACTTTTTCGAAGTAATATAATCAGATGGAATGATGTCAGTTAGCACGAGCCAGGAGGTGCAACTGAACAAAAAAATCACACAGTGAAAAACCTCCTGAGGCATGGCCCAGAATTCACAATATGGTATATAGTGTATGGTTTTTTGGGAGAAAAACTGTCGCTCGTGGGAGAAAGTGTTTGAAAAATATGCCAGGATGCAGCTATTAATGTTGGCAGCAGTTGAGGGGGTTCACCACGACTTATAGCTTGACCGAAACAGCCATGCGGGGACGAAGACGAGACTGCAGGGTCATGAGAAGATCCCAACAAATCGGAGCTTCGACCACGATACGCCTTTTTCAATTTCCGCGACCGTCATCAACATGACGAAAACAGGAGATGCCGCCGCGATCGCAACTATCCGTTAATGATCGACATAAGCCAGCTGCTTGAGCACGGATTAATTTATCGGAAAGAACAATTTTCATAATTCAATGTTAATCAAACGAAGCAAGTAATATTATAAAAAATCATATACTCCCTTCGTCCTGCAGCCTGCAGCGGTTAACTGGCGTTAGAGTGAGCACTACTAAAGCAGTCTAATTTATTTTTTAAGACTTCTACGGAACTGGACATAACAACATCTAGGGGCACATCATTCCCAACTTCAACCACTCTATTACAAAAGAAGAAATTTCATAGGTCTAGTCTGGCCCCTGTTACGTGTAGTTTGAACGGATGTCCCCTTAAGTTGGTGGTTGTAGCCAACTCGAAGAACTCGTCAGGAATTAGGCAGCAGACTTGACCACGCATTATTCAAAATGTTTGTATAAGATCGCCTTTAGCTGCCTGTAACATAACGGAAATAGATCGAGATAAGCTAAACATCTTTCGTAGGGTAAAAAGCCCTGACCGGTTACCAGTTTGGTTGCGCGCTTTTGTACCTTCTTGAGGGCACTGAGGTCTTTCGTGGTCCAAGGTTTCCGTGCTTGGATAGAAAACTCCAGTTTCGGTCGTACAAATGCTTCAAAGACCTTAGCGAAGCAGTCTTTATCAGAGGCGCAGAAAGCTCGTTTGACAAGGTATAGGACGGACATCGCAGACTTGGCTACTTTTGCGCAGTGCAGCGAGGGCTTGAGAGAGGTCGTTGTCCACAATCGTTAATCATTCTGCGCGTCCACTTCTTGCAGTTGGATGCCATTTAGGCTGTAAACCATGGGGTTCTGAGAGCTGGTCGCCCAACTCGTAGGATACTGCATTTGTTTTCGTTACAAAGGTAAAAGCCAGTCTTAAGACCAAGTTTAAAGATGGTCTAGGTTTATCTGCAAACACTCTTCGTCAGCTGAATTTCTTATGACCTTCCAAATCTTATTGTCATCCCCAAACATAACCACGTCACAATCCAGCTCACGGACAATGTCGTTGACGTACATCATGAACATTATAGGGCCAAGGACAGGGCCTTGAGGAACACCGCTCTCAACAGCAACCTGTGTCAACTGCTGGTCACCGATATGAATAGTTTGAGAGCAGCCTAGTAGGAAGCCTCGACTCCACTTCAGCATGTTTCCTCAGACACCTATTTGGCTGAGTTTCTGCAGAATTCGTTGATGTGGGACGCTATCAAATGCCTCCTTGAAGTCAATGTAGAGTACATGAAGCCCGAGTCCAGCGTTCCAAACAGCAAGTTCGTCACGCAGGACCTGCCTCTGCCGATCCCATGCTGCGCATCCGATAGAAGATTATGCTGCATTTAGAAACGCATCAGCTCTCGCTTTACTACTTTTTCTATAATCTGTCAACAGATCAAAGTAAGCCTGATTGTTCCATAATTGTTTGCGTCGACCTTTTTCCCGCCTTTATACAACGGTGTGATCCGCGCAGATTTCCAAACGGCGGGAAAGCAACCAGCATCAAACGAGGTATTGAAAAGCATATTAAGCGGTTTATCTATCTCCCGTGCAAGTTCTTACAGTAATTTGGGCGGAATGTCACCAGGACCAGATGATTTCGAGACATCTAGTGTTAACAACTCTTGAAGAACAGTTCCATCTGCGAAAGATACATAATCAATCTTTGGACCATCGTCTAAGCCATTGTTGGGAGGGATGAATTCACTTTCAATTGTGAAGATCGATTGGAAAAATTATGAGAGATGCTAAGCTTTTGCCCCAACCCCAGTAATTTTTGTTTCATCGCTTGCTTTCAGAATAATGACTGGGTCTCTGTTTCGCGTAGTCTTTCTTTGGTAGCCGTAGAATAACTTAGGATTTGTGACTGCCCGGTTCAGTAAATCCTTTTCAAAATCTTGGCGTGCCCTGAAGATAAGTCGCTTCACGAGGTTCCTTTGCGCCTTGTATGAATTGATAGATGCCGGAGTCCTAGTCGCGCAAGATTTCCTCCCCAGCCTCCCCTTCTTATTAATCCCTTTTTTTACCACTTGAGTCAGCCACTGTGGGGCTGTTGTTTACTTTCCTCCAAAAAACGGGCAGTGGTTACTGAGGAGAGTATGCAATAACTCAGTGAAGCATTCCCAATCAGTGACTATATTATCGGAAAAAACGATTCCCAATTGATGCTTTCATTTTGGTCTTCATTTGATCGAAGTTGCATTCCTTCTTACCCTGCTGCGCTGTTCAGGTACCGCGAATATTGAATAGTCATAATGTAGTACGACGTGATCACTTCGACCCAGTGTAGGTAGAGATTGCACCTCATTGATACTGTCCAGCGATTTTGTGAGTATTAGGTCTAGACAGTTTGATTGCTGCCCCTCACGCACCCTGGTGGAAAACAGAACGTGTTGGATGAGGAAAGAACTGAGTGTCAGGGCTAGGTAACGCCGGTCGAATGCTTGCTTCGGACCACGTGCGTTTGTTGAACTCCAATCGATGAGCTAAACATTAAAGTCACCCATAATCAAGACGTCCGGCTGAGTAGATAATCATGCTAACTGCTCCAGCAGGCCAGCGTCAGCCTCGGGATCGCTTCTTGGTTGTCGGTAAACAGTCAAAACGTCTAGAGTGGGTGATTCCGGTACCTTTATAGTAAGCCAGAGAGCTTCGCTACTGCAAGCAAACCATTCCGTTTTTTCTGAGACCAGTAGTCCATGTTTCACGTAAGTTATAACGCCTCCTCCTTGACGCCCTCTCCTATCTCTTCGAAACAAATTGAATCCGAGTAGTGCCATTTTGCAGTCATCCACGTTTTCATACAACCAGGCTTCTGTTAAAGAGATAATTTTCGGGGAAATATCGGATATTTGCACCTTCAGTTCATCGTACTTGGATAGTAGACTCTATGCGTTGGTGTAGATAAACTTCAGCGAATTATTCTTTGCAGCTTTTGTTAGGATCCTCTTTGAACCTCCGTAAAAGGAACCAGTTCCGCCTTCATTCGAATTGGTTCTGTCCAACGCATACGAGGAGGACGGTGCACTATCTGTTCGTTGTAGAACATAAAATTTGACTCTTTATTCTTTTCTCTCAATCACATTCCGAGAACTAACTGTCGGCGTCTTTTCCTCTCCATCGGCGTATAGTTCAGTTGAAAAAAGCTTCGCAATTGTTATCTTTGATTCTGAAAAGTCGTGCGAGAATGAGTTTGACTTGTACTTCACTATCTAACACTACTTTTAGCGGTCGGGGGCGTATACGTTCTGATATGTCATTTGGGCGTATTTCAAGCCTTAAGTGCTTTCGCACATCTACCACCTCCGTGGGCAGCAGGAGCTTGTTGAGAAGACCTTGGAAGAGCCCATGGTCTACCAACTCCCGATCTATGAGAGTCTTGACCTTGGATTCTGGAAGTACATGTATTATAAGATTTTGCGATTGGTCTGGCGAACCTCTCGATGTTTCCATAATATCGAGCTTTGGGGAAGAGAAAATAAGCCTGTCGTGCTGTAAATATGGTTTATGCACGATCTGAGGTTTTCAAACCCCACTTCTGTGGAACCCCCACTTACACGTGTTGCTTCCAATGACTAGCATGTTGCTGATGGATGTTGCCCATCGGTATCGCGTACTTGGCTATTCGCTTTGCTTGCATAAGTGAAACTTGGGCCCTCTTTCACCTCGTTCGTTAGCGTAGACGGAGGGATGTCAGCCTGCTCATTCAATAGACCAGGATCAAGCCCCGATCCCAAAGGCTTTTTCATATCATTCGATTCTTTTACGTGTTCGATGCCCATATCTGTTGCTGAAGCATTCTGTTTATGGCACTTCACGACTTAGTTTTTATTCTTCGGTTTTGCCGTGTCTTGTTCTTGCGGTATGGAGGCCACGGAAGTAATTGCATAACTGCAACTTTGCGTGCTCATAACGCCGATCGTTTGTGGAGTTTGTTGCATGTCAGCCATTTTTTAAAGCAGACCGGGTTCGAGCCCCAACCCTGCCGGACTATCTCTGATATTAGTCATTTTCATATGAGCAATACTCGCATCTGTTTCTGAAGGGTTTTTACTTTTGTTCGGTTTGGTCTTCTTTTCCTCTTTTGGCGGGTAGATCCCTGAAATGATTAATAGCTTCATGCTGTTCATCTCAGTTTCCATAAGCAGCACTTTCTGATGGAGAATTGAATGTGCAGAATAATCTGCATCTTCGTACCTTACACGCTTCAGCGTTGCTAAGCTTCTTGTTCGCTTAGCGGGCGTTGAAGGAACACAAAATTTTCCATCGTGAACATGAAGTTGGCTATTTGTTTTGCTTCAGTAACTAAAACTTTCCTCGTTCACATCGATAGTGCATGACGTAATGGTAGTCACTGCGGTTCGTTGGGCTTAACTACTGGGTTCGAGTCCCGAGTTTTCATCACTGTTGCCTACGTTCGACACTTTGCCTTGTTGGATACCCATTACCTAGCTTAGCTTTGTGGAATTTTCTAAAAAAATTTTGTGCACGAAAATGTCAAGTGGCAGAGATATTTAAGCAAATTTAAGAAACGACTTAGCCGTGATAGTTTTCGTAGGGCTGAGAGAATTGCTGGAGTAAACGAGGCGGGTGGTAAAGTTCTATATTCCTGTGAGGACTTCAGTATAGCCGCCTGGAGATGACGGTCCTGTTTGTGCAAACTGGTGTCCTTGGTTTTCAGGGCCGTAATAGCGACTAGACGATGAAAATACCGAAAATTCTCGGAGATCGACAATTTGCCACCGAATTTGAAAGTTGCGCTAGGAAGAACCTCATACAGTCAGTCATGGAGGCCACTTCCTTTCAGTTGTACAAACAACGCTTAGATAATTATATGCGTCCTTTTTTGCCTGTCGAATTCTGAACTCTTACCACCAGACTTATTTGTAAATAGGCAAGTCAAGTCAAGTCAGTTTATTAAGGGAAATATAGGCAAACGCCTTTGAACTCCCTATTGGTACACAGTAGTTAAGGAATGCATCGACAATGCCGAACATTTTGAAGAAGGTCGTTTACGTAATTGTGGGTGACTACTCACTTGTTGTAAGTAATATAATCAGGTGATATGATGTCAGTAGCACGAGCCAGCAGGTGAAACTGAGCAAAAAGAGCAGACAGTGAAAAAACTCCGAAGGCATGGCTCAAAATTCACAAAATGGAATGTAGATTGTGGTTTTTTAGGAGAAAAACTGTCGCTCGTGGGAGAAAGTCTTTGAAGAATATGCCAGGATGCAGCTGTTAATGTTGGCGGCAGGTTAGGCGGTCCACCACGACTTACAGTTCTGCGAGTGCTGCGAATAAAATTCATAAATTGGTAAATGATTGATTATTTCTCCCATACCAGTGGGAACGCATTTACGAAAACTTATTTATAACAACGAGCAACATTAGGCATATTAAGTGCCTTAAATAACTATAAGAACAAATTTACAAACATTGAGAAGGTAGTTAATAGTCTTAGAGTGGAGATGAAGGAGCTGAAAATTTTTTCTCTATTTCTCCCTCGTGAGGAGAAACCGGCGATGCTTGAACTTGAGCGAGGAAACCTAACGTACGGAGAAACAATTCCCTCGCCGAAGTGTCTAAGCACAAAAATGATCCGGCAGCCAGGGTGCTTGACGGAGTTGGAAGTTTGCCATGGACAGGGGAAACGGTCAACCCACTGACTTCCAAAAGAACGAAGAAGCGCTCTCGGGCTCCCAAAAAATGCTGACCAAGCCCAAGTGCTAATATAAGTTGGCCGAGATTGAGCACGAGCCAAACAAAAAGGGCACCTTCGCAGGCCAAAACGAACAGGAGCGCTGAACCTCGAAGCGAATATGTCCTAACAAACCCTATAGAAGCAGAAGGGGATGACAGTCGGAAGGTGAGTACCACTCGTATAAACTCCATAGTCATAAAAGGCATGACAGAAGGTACTTCCGATACCCCGAAATCAAGATTAGAAGAGGACAGGAAGTTATTTAAAGAATATCTGAAATTTCTCCTAAAGGGTAAGGAGAAAGTCGAAGTTCTAAAGGCATTCCGAATGGGCCGTATAACAGACTCAAAAGATGAACAACGCCAACCAAGACCATTGAAGGTTGTTCTGAAGAGTGAGGCTGAGGTCCAGCTATTGTTAAGCAGGAAACCAATACTTAGATACTCACACCCGACGGTTTTTTTTCAGCGGGATTTTTCCCCCGCGGAGCGGGAGAAATGGAGATTGCTAAAAGTAGAACTCCACAGGAGATGCGAACTCGGCGAGAGGAATCTTCGAATTCTGAACGGGGAGATCGTCCATGTCCCGAGGTCACTCCTCTGGAGAAAGCTGATAACACTAACAGCCTAGTCGGGATAGAAAACAGTCCGTCTCCATCAGCACCGACAGCCCCCTGCATGCAATCTCACGCAAGAGGCAACCGCCTGCATAAAGTGATGAATAAGTCTAAATTGAGCTTTCTTTACACTAACGCCCAAAGTCTTCTCTCAAAAATTGATGAACTCAACGCAGTACTTTCGGAGTGGAAACCTGATGTAGTTGCCATAACGGAAATATGGCTAAAAGCATAAATCGCGGATTCGGAGATTTCGATTCCAGCATACCAGCTTTTCCGCAAAGACCGCCAAAACCGACAACAAGGTGGGGTTGTTGTGTATGTCAGAACTGAAATCTCTGTTGTAGAAAGAGAACACACTCTAGCCCTGGAGTATGAGTCCATCTGGTTAAAGATCAAGAAGGCGAATTCACAGAACCTTGAATTCCTGGCCGTTTACCGGCCACCAAACATTCTGAGCGGAGCCGACGACTCACTCCTTGGTCTGGTGAAAGAAGCTGCTAGCCACCAGGAGGTTCTCATTGTTGGCGACTTCAACGCCCCTGCAATTGAATGGAACAACCTGACAGTTGAGGCGGCGTCAACTTCCTTTAGTTCCAAATTAATGGATCTCACGCTTGACCTGTCTCTAGTTCAGAACGTTAAGGGCATAACCAGATTTCGAGAAAACCAGTGGGCTACTTGTTTGGATTTCATTTTCACGAAGGATTTTTCCTACATAGATGAAGTTCATTCAAGTGCTCCGCTCGGTAAGAGTGATCATACGACGCTTATGTGGGATTACTCACTCCATACTAAATGGCTGAGGAAAACGGAGGACCAGCCAAACATATGGAAGGCAGATTTCAATTCAATGAAGAATTCACTATCGACCGTGCATTGGGACTGCCTACTAAAGGGGGATCCGGAGGAGGATTGGAGATCACTCAAGAGGGTTGCATTATATCTGCTTAAGCGCTTTTGTCCGGTCAAGGTACACAAGACGACTAGTCGTCCTGCCTGGTTGACGAAAGACCTTAACAGGCAACTGAAGAAGAATAATAGGAAATGGAAGTTATTCAGGAAAACTGGGTCGCCAGTACACCTCGAGGAATTCCGACGCCAAAGAAATGCAGTAAAAAATCAATTCGCCAGGCCAGGAAAAACTATGAATCAAGAATCCTCCAACAGGCCAAAGACAATCCCAAAATTCTATTCCGCTATATTAACAGTAGATTAAAAAACAAGGATCCTGTCGCAGTACTTAAGAATGATGATGACGGAGAAGTCGTTGAGAATGACGAGAAAGCCGAATACTGTAGCTGGTTGTTTGCCTCGTTATTCACTAGGGAAACCAAGCTTCATTTTGATAATGCCAACAGTGCTGTTGCAAACGCCGGTCCAGCACTTCATTCTCTACTATTTCCAACATCTGTAGTTGAGAGGGAGCTGCAGAGCCTCAAAGAAGCAAAGTCATCCGGTCCAGACAATATACCAGCCAAGTTCTTGGAAGAATTGGCAAGCGAACTCTCAGAGCCCCTAGCACATATCTTTCGTTCTTCATTTGAACTAGGAAAACTGCCATCTGAATGGAAAATGGCAAATATTTACCCGATCTACAAGGGCGGAGCCCGAACGAAGGTTAACAATTACCGGCCCGTCAGCCTAACTTGCATTTGCTGTAAGGTGATGGAAACGATAATTAAGAAGACGACAATGGAGTTCTTGGAGGAGAACAATCTACTGTCAGGTCTCCAACAGGGCTTCAGAAAGAACCATTCTTGCCTTTTCAGCCTTCTACTCTCCACTGAGCAGTGGACTCGCGCACTAGATGAAGACGGTAAGGTTGACGTCATCTATACTGACTTCAAGAAGGCATTCGACAGCGTCCCACATAAGCGTCTAATGTATAAATTGTCAGAAATTGGCATAAGAGGAAACCTGCTGGCATGGATCACAGATTTTCTCACAGGGCGATCGCAAACTGTGTGCATCGGTGACTCAAAGTCAAGCCCTACAACTGTTCTGAGTGGCGTCCCCCAAGGCTCTGTCTTAGGGCCACTGCTCTTCCTCATCTATATCAACGACTGTGTCAACGACCAGGCCTGCAGTGATATCATGTTTGCCGACGACGTCAAACTCTGGAGAGCCATCAGGTCTGACGCCGATAGGAAAGCGCTTCAAGAGAGTCTTAATCGACTTAGCTGCTGGTCTGCTCGTTGGCTTTTAAACTTCAACATTAGTAAGTGTGTGGTTTTAAGACTCCGTACAAGAAGGACTGATGAGGAGAACGATTCCTTCCAATACCTCCTCGATGGGCACCCGCTTTAAAATGTGAACGAACAAAAGGATCTCGGTGTTCTAATAAATTCCTCACTTAAACCATCTACTCAGTGTGCAAAGGCAGCTAAAGGCGCGACACAGGGGCTGTTTATGATAAGGCGGGGATTCGTAAACATTGGCAAGGAGCTCTTCAGGAAAACCTACGGAGCGTTTGTTCGGTCCCAATTGGAGTATGCTGTCCAGGCCTGGCGTCCGTGGTTCAAGAAGGATTACCTGCACCTGGAACGACTGCAGGCGAGGGCTACGAAGATGGTCAAGAATCTTGGTCATCTGCCTTATGAAGACTGACCGAACTTGATCTTTTCCCTCTCAATTATAGGCAACTCCACGGGGACGTCATACAAACCTACCGAATTGTTAAAGGCCAAGACTGCGCACTAGAATTTGATGATTTCTTCGAATTGGCTCGGACTGACCATCTGCGAGGTCATCCTTTTAAACTACAGAGGAAACCGGCCCGTATCAACGTTCGACGAAACGCCTTCCCTCAGAGGGTCATTAAAGCGTGGAACGGTCTCCCGTAAGATGTGGTCCTCTCAGATACTGTTGACATTTTTAAAAACAAACTTGATTCTCATTTGCTGAGAAACTGTGGCAGATATAATGAACAAAGTGTCAGTAGCAGCACCTTGCAACTGGCTCACACTTATCGCTGATGTTAAGCCTA
>JAYGXS010000001.1:23415805-23453077 GCA_036362985.1 Ligula intestinalis
TTTGTAACGAACCGAGACGACCGATGGGCGATATCGTGCGACTATAACCCGAAACAGAACAACGAATTCGATTACTAGATGAAAACGACCAAACCCAAAGAAGAACAAGACCGTTTAAACAAAGACTACTACTCTTAAACTTTACTACCATTTGAAGGAATTATTTATAAGTCCTGGCTGCAACAATCGAAACAATCAGTAAAGTCGTCCTTTGGCGGGGATGATTGACTGTCCTGATCCTGGTCCTGGTCCTGACCGGAGATGACTTCTGGGAGGCGTTTGGAGGCGGCTGCCGAGAGAGAGATCAACCTTCCATAGGGCCGTCTACATATAGTAAGAGACAGCAGGATTAAGTCTATATTATAGAAGATAAACCAATGGGAATGCTTAATTTATACAATAGCCAATAGCATAAACTCGCCGACATAAAATAGCCGATCAGTTAGCCAATAGGATTATGTCCGCCTGAAATAACCAAGTCGTGACACGGTACGCCGCCATCTTAAATAGAGTGCAAAATGAACAAAAATTGAGGCCATCTTAAGGGTATTTGCTACACTGCATCATCCCCGAAAAAGGTATCGCCGTCCTCAGCGTGCACCTCATCCTCCAAATGATGTGGACTACTTCCTACGGGTACGAAAGTCTCCTCTATATCTTCGGGTGCTACCTCGTCGCGTGGGGGTTCGGGGTTACGATCTGGTTCGGCGGGACGGCCGCCCAGTTTGAGACGGTTGAAATGTACCGTAAAATCGGGGCTAAAAGGCCGTTCGTGCTCCTGGATAAAGCACGTAGTGTCCGAAATAACTCGGGTAACGGTATATGGGCCACACCAATCAACTACAAACTTAGATGGCATTCCCTGGGCAACGGAATAATTCCAAAGCCAAACGACATCACCTACTTCGTAAGGACTTCCGTGGGCCAAACGGTCGTAGTGATCCTTTTGACGCCTCTGGCTTTTGACCTTTTTTATTCTTTTCCGAGAAAATTCATTCGAAATTCTGTTATGATAACATATTTGCTACCTCGACTGCACATTATCTGTAAGAACAACCTCGTTTGCGTTACACTAATAGGGTCCTTAAAAATATATATATCTATAGATTCTGTGTACCGATAGGGAGTTCAAAGGCATTTGCCTATAGTTCCCTCAATAAGTAGACTTGACTTGACACTGCTGTATGGCATGTTGCGTAAAGAATTTTCAGCGGAGGTTGAGCTTGAACATATTCGTGCGCAACTTTACAGTGTGTCCATGGAGATGAGGCGAGAGATTCCACTGACACATGTCCTCAAAGCGGATTTTTCTCAAGACCGTGTATTATCTTGTAAACTAAGATATGATCCCCTCTTTGCTGCCCGTAATGCAGGGGGAATAAATTGAGGCATGTCAGTCTGCCTATGTAAGAGTGGTTCTTTGGGCCTCTTTCTAACTTTGTTGCCCAACGCCACACTTTCTCGCGACATGTTGTGCCTTTTGCTAGCCATGGTCGCCACGCCTGTATGCCATATTCGAGGTGTTGTCAAACAAATTTGCCGTACATTTTGCCAAATAGTTCTTCGTCGAAGGCTAGAAACGCCCTTTTGATAGCGTGCAGCACTCTCGTGGATTGATTTGCAGTTTTGGTACATTGTAAGTAGGGCTTCAAATTTCTCTGTATCCAAATGCCGCGATCTTTCTCCGAAGATTCCACTGGAATTGGATTGTTTTTCAGGTTATGTGTCTTCATGTTCTGGGGTATGGGGTAGTTCGTTGGACGCAGGTGGAGGACGGCACACTTCTTTCTAGTTTGAGGCCTAGTATGATATTTGTGATAAGAAGGGTAACCTTTATTTTTTATATTTCTATTGTATAGGCTTAGTTAGTGTTTGGGAAGGCTGCATGCTCGTGGTTGAGATCTGGATCACACTAGTTCGATGACCTGAATTAGTTGATTAAATGAAAGGTTTGGGAGAAATTCGTTCGAGTAACGGAGCCGTTGATCTACCTGACGTAGAGGAATTTTTGGAGTTTCTAGGAGGGCAACCAGAATTATTAGCTACAGCAGCTGGGAAGCATCTAAGTTGGAAGTAAACGGGGATGTCGGGTGATTTGAGGGGGAGGAGACGGTTGCAGTACCGGGGAGTGGTAACCCATGTTTGCCAGGAGTAAGAGTACATGACTACCAAGGCTCCAGAATCAATTTCTCGGCCATGACCTCTAAAAGTTATTTTAGAAACTGAAGCACAGGCGAAACTCTTGCTAGAGCGCAAACCATCCTTACGGAGTCTGCATTCACAAGTTTTTTTTTCAGCCGGATTACGAATTGAAAGAGCGGAGAAAGATGAGACAGCTAATAATAGAGCTGGAAAAACGGAGATCCAATGGCGAGACAAATCTCAAAATAAGAGAGGGAAAAATAGTTCAGGTCAAAAGGACATCGCTCTGGTCGAAGCCGGTAACAGTGACGGCCTAGCTGTCCCGCCACCGAAACCTCAGACATGCCCTCTTAAATTGGTCGTTTTAAATGCCAGATCACTGATTAATAAAATGCCTCTGCTCCAGACTATGGTTTTCGTCAACCGCCCAGACATTGTTATGGTAACTGAGACATGGGCATCGGCCTCTGTAGCTGACTCATAACTCTCTGTTCTAGGCTATTCATGCGTTCGGAACGATCGAAACAATGGCCGTGGCGGAGGAAGCTGCATCTTTATTAAGCAGCCACTTGCATTTCTCCCGTTGGACTATCCACAATTCACAGCGGTTGAGGAGAGCTGCTGGCTACGAGTTGTTCTAAAAAACAAATACTCCTTACTTGTTGGCTGTGTTTATCGCCCACCTAACGCCAATGCAGACTACGATCTTTGTCTCTCGCAAGCATTTCATGCCGCAGCTGACTTGAATCTTAAGTATTGCTTGATTGCAGGCGATTTTAACCTTCCTGACGTGCAATGGTTTCCACCATCCGGTCCTTCAAAGTTCGAGAACTTACTTGAGGCAATAGATATCGGCATGTGGGATCAGGTAGTCGATTTTCCCACTCGAGGAGCAAACATACTCGACCTAATTTTTTGTAGGGGATGCGAACCACTTTCAGTGTCATCCTTAGACGCACTTGAGAGTTCAGACCATCTTACAGTTTATAGTGAACTAGAACTGGAGGCGGATAAAACATCTTCCCAAAAGTATAGTTCTTATCATGACTTCCGATCAGCAAACACGGCTGACCTACTGGCACATCTAAACGCTCTCGACTGGTCTGAATTTTTCCAATTTTTGGATGTAAATGTTTGTACCGATGCACTGTACAAAGTGCTGGATCCACTCATCCTCCACTTTGTCGCCCGTAAGAAAGTAATACATGTCAAGGATGAAGTGTACCTTCCTCTGTCTTTCCGTCGTAGGCTGCGTAAACTCTCTCGTCGTTTGCATCGGCAGAACGACACTTCCGTTCTGCCCTTGATCACACTGATCTTTGAGCAGGCTAAGAAGCTCTCCGAAGAAAAGCAGAAAGCCGATGAGGCTCACTTTGCTGAAAATCCTTCCCTTAATGTTGCGAAACTCTTTTCGCGTACAGTAAAAGCGCAGAGGAAGACGCAACACCCCATACTTCAAGATGCTTTAGGAAACCCCATAGCTGACGCTAAGTTGACCGCCGATAGCTTCAATGCGTTCCTATCCAAAACGTTTAGTGAAAGCTCGTTGGCTGCACCTCCGGTTATCCAGGCTTGGACGGGTGCCATACTCGAAACCATAAGTTTTACCGTCTGGGATGTGACTGTAGCCATTCGTCGTTATCGTCAATCCTATAGTCCAGGACCAGATGGCGTCCCAGTTAGCCTTCCTAAAGCTGAAGCGAATGATATATTTCCGTCTATTCTTTGTAAGGTATTTAATCTTGCTCTTGAGAGCAAAACCTTTCCATCGTTGTGGAAGGAATCGCACATAATGCCTATTCGCAAGCATGGCCGATCGACATCATTCGACAACTTTAGACCAATAAATACACTTCCCACAGCATCGAAGATCTTGGAGACCTTAATCAAAGAAAAGATGATGCGTCCCTTGACAGAGAACAACCTGCTCAGTACAGCTCAACATGGCTTTCTCGAGAAACGATCTTGTGACACCTGTTAGCTCTCTTTCTTTGATTATGTGCTGCAATCTAGAGACAGCGGTTTTGCCACTTATAGCGTCTATTTTGATTTTACTAAGGCCTTTGATCGGGTCGATCATAACCTCCTCCTTCTGAAACTAGCCTCCTTCGGCATAGGTAGCAAGCCACTGAACTTCATATCTTCCTATTTGGGTCCTCGCACACAACGAGTAAAAATTTCCAATGTTATCTCCAACCCCACGCGTGTGAGGAGTGGAGTTATACAGGGTAGTGTACTGTGTCCGCTCCTATTTTGCCTGTTTGTCAACGACGTTTCAGATTGTTTTCAGTATGGCAGACCCTTCATGTACGCTGATGATTTAAAAGTCGCTTATCGATATAAACCGGCAGATTGCAACATCGTGCTCGAGCTGATAAAAAAGGATCTTCAGGCCTTCGCCCAGTGGTGTTGCACATGGCGCCTCACCCTTTGATGGCACAAATGTTCCGTTATGGTTGTTGGCGACGATCATCAACCGGAATTAAGCATTGACGGCCACGAACTAAATGTCCCAGGAGTTATCAAGGATTTGGGCATATCCTACTCTAATAGTCTAAATTTGTCAGAGCACTGTGCCCTGATAATCTCGAAAGCACGCCGAACCACCGGATTTATCCTTAGAAATTTTAAGACTATCAAGGTTAGAACTAGCCTTTATAATATGTACGTGAGACCTTTTCTTGAATACTGCTCGCCTCTATTCAGTCTTCTGCGCACTAGTGAACGGAAAAAAATAGAATCGGTGCAGCACTTCTTCACTAGAAGAGTTTTCACTACAGAACACCCTAACTTAACCTACCAAAAAAGGTGAGAACTTATAAAGCTGGATCCCCTATGGCTTCGTCGATTGCAGAAGGGTCTTTTTTTACTGTTTTAACTTTTGAATGGTCAAACCTTTAATCCTCTTAGTACAGTAAGGCAGCTTGAGCACTCTCGACGCGCCAGTCATCGAGACGTATTTTTATTCCTTCCTATGGAACGCACAGTTAAGTACCGGCAATTCTTTTCAGTAAATGCCATATCAATCTGGAATAAGCTGCCCAAAAGTATTAAAACCCAGCAAAACTACCCTATGTTTAAGAGAGCTAAAACTAGTTTTCTACATTCAGGACAACTTTCACGAATTTTGGGTGCTGACTCGGTGGAATCTCTCTTTCACTCTGAAGATAATGCGGCTGAAGCAGCAGCCCGCAGTCTGCTAACACTTCAGCCGATAGCGCGCAACTTTTGCCGACAACCATTGAAGGAAGACTGAGAACGCTGTGTTCTTTTGCCAACCCTCTCCATCTGGAACTAATGTTTTTAAACGATATGAAACAGTTCTCCTGCTGATGAGTCAACTCAGCTTACAACTGTACATTTATTCCGTTTGTATCATACCTTTGAAGGCAGGTTTTTTTTCACTTGAAACAAACTCCCTATCTCGCCCAGTATTGACAAAACAAAAAACCTGAAACAAAACCAATACTGGCTGCAACAAAGGGAGTTTGTTTTAGGTTTTTTCCGGTCGTCAAGGTGTTGGAAGGCGCCCAAGAGGTGAATTACCAACTTTTTACAATTGCCTGTAAACTGGCATAATAAACATATTATATGCTTATGACCAGGAGCTTAAGTCGGTGGCGGTGAAGTTTCAATTTTATTTAAAGAACTCAGCGCTATTCTTCGCTTCATTTGGCTGAGATCATAAAAAGGGAATACTTTGTATTTTCCAGATATTTGGAAACAAGATCTTGGTGTTTAAAAATGGAGTCTATTTCAACGGGTGAAAATAGCTAAACTAAGATGAAGGGATTGTTACTGCAAAATGACAGTCTAATAGCGTCTGCTATTTTATAGACAAATACACAGGAGTACAGAAAAGGCATAGCAACTTCTATTGGCCGATGGACTTAAGAACGTTTTTTTCGCCTATCCTGTGGCCCACTTGCGACCAAATTAACGAGTGCACCTAAGCGTTTGCATTCCTTGGAGGAAACCGCAAAGATAATCCCAAGAGTGGAGAGAACTGATCCAAATTTTAGCATAAATCCATTGCAATTTTTAATGACCGACAAATCTATTTGTTCAGCATTCACATTCGGCTGGATACTGATGTCAGGCTGAAGACCGATGTCAGTGACGATGTTACCTTTTCGCAAAAACCGCTTGAGTCTAAAGGTCACAGGCTTTCTACTAAATGAAACTGTCGCATTCATAAATTTTGAAGCGGCAAGTAGACTTACTACAAAAAACTGTCTGGGATTCAAAATAATCTAACTGCGTTAGTTTATATAAGTCGCTGAAAGCAATACAGGCGGATAGCAGAATGCCAGGTTGAAAGTTAGAAACCCCTCCAACGATGGGAATGGTAGCACATATTTCAAAGCGTAAGTACTGGTTCTTAAGGATAATTTATACAAGAAAACTGAAGACTGTAAGTCGTTTCGTCTCTTAGATAAAGCGTTTTGTATACAAATAGGGCACTTACCTCAAAATTCGAAACCAGCGCTCGACCCCGACCTTTCTTGATTGGTGGTACCATTGAGCGGACTCACCTCACAAATGCGAACAGAAAGCCTTTTTTGCTCACTACGCAGTCAAATAAATTAAGTGTCATTGGTGGTGCCACTGAGCAGGCTTACCTCACAAACGCAAAACGAAGGCCTACTTTGCTCACTACGCACTCATAGGAGTTAGTATTGGTATTAGTGCTGTCATTGAGTAGTTTCATCTCATAAACACACACAGAAGGCCTAATTTGATGAATATTCAGTCCCTGAACTGAGTACTCATATTGGTCCTTGCCGTGAAATCGTTCAGCTCAGAAACCGGCATAGAGGGTCAGTTGTATTAGTTTTCGACTATGATTTCTTCCTACGAGTTCTCCTGTTTGCCTTCTTGTCATGTGTTGAATATTTTCTATAACTTTATTGCTATATTTTTCTTATAATTTCTTTTAATTAATATAATGCAGTGACCTTGGATTTTTGGATTCTGGTTTTGTGGTTCTTCGCGTTAGTTAATTCTGGAATGATCTTAAGTCAGTCTCCTCATTAAACCCTTTGAACACTTTGCATTGGAGCTTTTTCATCATGTATGGCGCAGTAGTTTCCAAAGAACTGGGCGTGGCGGATAAGTCATCTATCCAGTCACCGCCCTTTGTGCCATTCGAATACGGCAGTAAGTACGTTGCGAAGGTACGGGTCGGTATTTTTACTGCAGGGGTTTGTAGTCTGGTATCCGCCTTTCTTTCAGTTAACATTTGAAGATTTTCTCTCTTGCAATGGGTTCCGTTGGCATCATATATTTACTTCGGCCGACTGATGACAAAAATATCCTAGGTATTGACGAGTTCTGGCGTATCAGCTTGAGTTTGATAACGTTGGCTACAGTGCTTGTTGGCATGTCTATCTTCCAAATTATTGCCTATGTCAAGAAGCCTTTCGAATCTGAGAAAATAAAAAGGATAGATCTTTGTGTACGCATA
Organism: Ligula intestinalis; assembly: GCA_036362985.1. Lineage (NCBI taxonomy): Eukaryota > Metazoa > Platyhelminthes > Cestoda > Diphyllobothriidea > Diphyllobothriidae > Ligula > Ligula intestinalis. Next base: position 23,423,415 of record JAYGXS010000001.1, read on the forward strand.
CATTCTAATTTATTTGAATTTTAGCTCTTCGTTTGTACTCTCATTTGCGGTGTCCTGTTCCTTATCAACGGTGTATTATTCTTCACAATGATTTCAAGTGTACGTGCTCTCAATGACTACTATGCTTCCCATTTTCGTAGGAAACCCCGATATGGTAAAATCTTTTCGTTGCGCTCGCTATACGAATCACAAAAGCATACATAAAGTGAGAATATATTGTCCTTGTCATAGCAATCACCTAAACAATTTCTGTTCTTTAAAGCCCGCCTTTCCGTCATTAGTAGCAGTAAAAGCCTGCAAAGCTTTTGTGTTCCCGCCTCGTATCGGTCGCGTGCGTCCCCAGTTAGAAACGCGTTGATGCTACCTGCAAGTAGTCGTGAGAGCGGTGCGACACATTTGGGATCCGGTTGACGGGGTCACGATCAGAATTCCCTGTAAATATTTGCCCTAAAAATAATTTTTCCCAGGATGGAGTTTGAGTATGTCATACGTCTATTCGTATTATGACAGCGGATTCTGTTCGCGTTCAACGACACAATCCACGATCAAGGTGACTTTAATGACTTGATAGAGTAAAACTCGGAATCTTAGCCCACAGCCCTTTCAAACCTAAATAACAACACTGACAATTTAATGTAATTATTAATGCAATCAGGGAAAACATGCTAATAAACCATTATGCTCTATTTACCACGGAAAATGATAACAATGGAAAATAACCCAGTAAAAAGTTGAAACTCCGCCTCATATCCAAATCCCCTGAAACGTCAGAAAACTTTGCTGTGGAACTTAGAGTGAGTTACGTATCGACCTGCTAGGAATGCGCCCATTCCCATGATTACTCATACCACAGGAAGATCGCGAGTGCAGATCGCGTCGCTGCCACAAGAGCGCGCCGTGACTATCGATTTTTCTTCACAGCTAATTGGCCCACTGACTCAGCTGTGTGCTTCGCGTTCCCACTTAAGTAAATACAGCCTTTGTGTGAGAATGACTTGCATTGACGCGCTGTACCGTGCTCTTTTCTGAGTAGACTCTCTGGCCGACTGGTCTAATCTCTGTCGCTCTTCCGGGCTCTAGGGGAACCGATTCGTGCGAATAAAAGTACCAGGCGTGGGTCGTAACATGACCATAATATACAACGGTCTTGGAACTCCGAGACTAGTTAGACAAGCAATATGCTGGTTGTCAACATGACGAGAAATAAGTAAGGTAAATTTTGAGGCGTTGAACACTGTCTCAAAGGTTGTGATAATAAAGTGGTTGTTCCCAAATCCACCTCCCTTCTTCCACACATCCGCTAGGCGATGCAGTTGGACCATTGTTACCGATATTTTACACCGTCTGCCTAACAACAGTGTGAGCGTAGGAACAGTGACTTTCCTGTCAATTAGTTTATAGTTATAGTAGAGTTAGCAGTCTTCATGGAGTACTTGCTTTTAAGGGAAAACGAAAACCGTGTGTTGTACTCACTATTAAATTGACTATTTTCTGGACTGATCTCAGCTTCCGTGTTCAAGTAGGCAGTACCTGAACCATCCATTTTTAGGCACGTTTAAACTTTCGTGAGTAGTGGCTAGCCTGCATAATGGGGTAGCGCATCTCGTTCTTTACAACGAACTTTATGTTTCTATTCCAAGGTTGGCAGTTCCATTGCAAAAGCCCTTGACGAGGAAATAGTCACTGCTTATGGGTTTGAAGGTGAAGCGACAAATGCCATCGACAGTCTGCAATTAAAGGTAAGATGCCGATTATTTATTTTTTCTCACTTTTTCGTAAGCTGAATTTTATCCTACCGGGTAACTGTTGCCCTTATATCGTTTACAAATGGCTTACCTAACAGAAGCATTATAAAAACGTTGTTTTGGAGGATTTTTCTTTTTTCGTTTTTTTATTGTTGAGCACTTCTTTGTTTTCTCGCCATTCTACTGCTTCCCTTCAGCCTTCCCTGAATCTTTCGCCACTGTCCAGTAGCATTAAGTAATTTATTTCCTCTTCAGAATGATTGAAAGAGTCCTTTACCCGCCCATTTTCTTATAGTCAAGCCATGTGCTAGTCATGCTGGCCAATTGACCTTCTAATGCGCGTTTTTTCCTTCCAGACGACCACAAAATAGGCTAGAATTAGGTTGCTTGTGTTACCTCTTCCTGTGTCTCGTTGCCTTTGCCATAAACATACAGTACCAAGTCTGCCCTTGCTGATGACCGACGCTAATTTGCGGGAAGTCAGAATTTTGTTAACTTAACTGTGCGCTCAAGGTGACTTTCTTATATCACTCATTTGCAAGCAGAATAGTTGAGGATAAGCAAAAGTTGTTAGTTAGACATAATCTCGCTGATAGGATTTCGTCCCCAAGGCCAGTTGAGTGACCTTTTACTGTTCCTCCCGCCAATTTTATTCTCACTTTCTGTCATATTTATCCCGTTGCACTTACCCCTTTCGTAGAAGGTGGTGCGAGGGATAATCGGAGTCACAGCAGAGTAGCCATCAAATATTCCTCGGCAGTTGCTGTGGTCTCCTGTGAATTGGAACATGGTTTAATTCGCACAGGCATCCATTCGAAGCAAGTACTAGTGAACGCAACCAGATAGTATGCTTCGCCGTAATTAGCCTAATCACTGCGTGTAATGGGATCGGCACTTTTCCCAAATTCAGAACTCAAGGACGCAAGACTGTACGGAGAACGCACAGTTTAGGCAGACACGGAGGCCGTTCGCTGGCCAGTAGTTCAGTCAAGTAAACTGCATGGATTCATAGTAGGCATGACACGGCTGAGATGCAATGCATGCGTCTGCTTAAGTGCAATCGTTTGATAGCGAAGGGCATACGAAGCCAGAAAAGATGCATTTAGAGAGTATGCTGGCAGGTCAGCAGGCAGTGCTAACTGACTGTATGTGTGCTAGTTGGATGCGTGTGCCTGGGTTTTGCCCGACTGCAATAAATCGGCCAAAGGTGTAACTTTAATTGGCATCCATCCGTCGCTACGCTGAGGCCAACTCACACACGACTCAATCAGCAAAGTGACGCATGTACTTCAATTTTGCCCCATGTCACAGTTAAGGACTGTCTAGAGGGCGCTTGCAATGTCTCAATCACCACCAGAATCGGCGCATACTGCGCAGTTGTTTCATATGTTCTCTAAAGCTGCGAATGCTAGGCAGTGTACGGGAAAGATAGGTGAAAAGAAGGAATCCGCGGACAACGTTACTTGCGGATGATTTATGTTGTTTAGTACACCGATTTTATACCGGGAGAGAAAGGGAGGGAGTCTGCATTCGTTGCAATAGCACTGCGGTCTATCTCCGTCTATCTAACAAAGGCAGGGTAGATCGTATGGGCATATTTTTCGTCACCCTTAGAACGACTAGGGCGAGGCTGCCTTAAATGCAATGCCGCTCCCTTTGCCCATTAGGAAGCTATTAAGTGCTAAACTCAACATCGTGCAGGATAATGTTAATCAAGATATGGAGGTAGCTCCTTGACCAAAGCTATTCGGCCCCCGTCTCTAGAGTTAAGAATGAGTCGAGCTCACAAGATCCGCGTTCACACCATGTTGCGTGTGGTACACCTGCATCCGTGGGACATTGCGTACCAGATAGACCAGGCGCCAATAAAGCCGTACCAAGTTTAAGTATTCACTTCGCTTAATTTGAGGAGCGGATATGCACATGGACCCCTAAACAAATCGCTTTGTAGTATTGGGGACCTGTGTGACTGATTTTATGGACTTACTTATGTTGTAAAGGAAGCCCAGGCCGTGATATCTTCGCCCAATAACGCCATATGTGAGTCCCCAAAGGAAGAACCCGACAAGAAGTGCGCAACGGCAGAAGTCTTTGAGTGTTAGAGGTACAACACATTTAGGGAAACGAACGTGTGCAGGATAGGTCCACGAACCAATCAGCTTCACTTCTGTATTAGTCATCGGTGCGATTGGCTGGGACTCAGAGGCTGACATTCAATTTGAATTATGAATTATCGATTGATTGACGGTTTGTGTTCGTTCACCCGTGTAGGCCGATCGAAAGCCCGCTTAGTGTGCGGCTATGGCTTGCAAGCTAATTGCTTCCTAAGGTTGTTTTTTAGGTCTTCCTAACAACTTAATCCTCACGAACCGGATTTTTTTTATCGTTACGGTCATTGGCCGCTCGCAAAAAAATAGGTTTGCTATGTTTTTCATTCATATGAAATTCAAAGATCATATTCTATAAATTTAATAAGTACATTTGACAATATATTTTTCTGGTTTCACGCGAGCTATCCGATTATTACTTGTTCGGTTAGCCATCATACCGTGGCAAAATTAAGGGTAGGTGGAAGTAGATGTTGATTACAGAAGCCTAGAAAGGGACTAAAAGTAGGTTTGTTGGTCGGTCCGGTAGGAAGTCTTTAAGCAACAGCAGACTATCCGTGCTCGGTCAAGTAGAATTTCACTGACTCTGAATCCCCCTTCCCCGAACACATGGCCCACGAACCAAACGTTAAAAACCTCCCTTTTATCGCCTGCTCAACCTATCGCCGCAGGAGTTACGCCACCATAACCCTCCTGCCCAATCCCACCCCGTTCTTTATAACCTCTGCCCCCAAAACCTCTAGTGCGACATTCCCAGCCCTCACTTTTCATTCATTCTGACGACGAACAAGTGATACCTGTTCGAAAATTCACGAGTATTTCTCGATTTTCCGAAGACCTTCTTTCTTGTTCAACGGTGTTTCAGACCAGCCATGAAGTCAATCGAGAATGCCCCTGCGAATTGGCCCCCTTTGTTGACCGGCACATTTCCTCCATATCATTTCTAGTCAACGCCTGATTTACCCATACGAAAATCCTCTGTGGATTACTCATAGCTGTAGCAGTTTATAAATGCAGCACTTCTTAACAATTACTGAGTGATTGTTGCAGGATACTGTTGTCTCTTAAAAGCCTGAAGGTGAGTTTTGAATTGAGCAGTAGTTGCAGTACAAACAGTTTTTTCTTGAAATGACTTTCCAATCGTTGTATGAGCTGAGTACTCTTCATAGATTGTTCACAAAGAGCCATTGAAAGCATATTATGCTGTATTTTGTCTGATCGATTTGTGTTCAGTTTGCATGCTGTGGAGGTTCCAACTACGAGGTCTACGAAGGTTCACGCTGGGGTGCACACCCAAGTGATATCGTCCCCAGGGTTGGCCTTGTTCCTGATTCTTGCTGTGTCCGGAACGAATCCACTTTGCAGATCGTGGATGCGAAGGCTTGTCATGGGGACACTTTGACTCTCCCCAACTCAGCAAATTTGAAGGTACGTCTTTCTGCGATGAATCAGCCTGTAACAGTCCTTTCATATAGTTTTACTTACAAATCATATTGATGATGCCTCCCTTTTCTTTCAATATAGTTTTTGTGCATGCCGAAGGTAGCCCGTTTGTGGCACGAAGGTGATTCGTTCACCATTGCAGGCCAGTTTCTATACTCATTCACACAAATGTCATAGCTGCACACAGACCTTCTAATAATTGAGCGTGGCAGAAAGGTTATCCTTTGAGACACGAGACGCAATTCGCGAGCCGTTCATTCTCTGGCCCGAGGCCGGTGTTAAGAAAAGTCAAAAAGACCTAAGATGGGATCGGATGCAGGCGGCCGGAGACACCATGCCTGGCTTGCATCCTACGGAGGATGAGTGCCATAAAAACCACAGGTGACTGGTGCATGAGCCCGCACCTGCGCGTACCACCCAATCTCCTCGTTCGTTTTCTTTTGAGTGCAACTGGTCTAACGCCAGCCATTTCATGATCTGGTCTCCGTTTTGGTCCGACGCAGCCCGTTTATGAGACCAACTACTGTCAACTTCCAACGCTGTTCCCAACAACAAAAATACTACTTCTACTGTTACTGATGCTGCTACTACAACTAATATTGTTCACAATCAAATCCTGGAGGATGCACGCTTCCATAATCAGTCCGAATGCTGATTCTGTTTATTTTTAGGACGTCAAAAGCTGAAGAAGACGATAACAAATGTTGAAAATATTCGCATCTGTGCGCTACCACATGCTGATGTTGAAGGGTTGACATCTAGAGACAATGAATGGATGTGAAGGTTCGCGTTCCGGGTGTTCGCACGAGTGAAGGAGAGGGCTCGTCGAGTACCGGAACAGTTTGTTTATTATTCTAAGCTTTCGAACTTGTGCAGGAGTTAATCGTCAGAGATGGCAGCAGCAGCAGCAAAAAGCGACAATTATAGGGGTTCAAACCAATTATTTATAAGTGGCGCAAGTCTGGAGGTGACTGCGCGGGGTTCTGTACACCGACATCAAATCGATACATCGATTGATTTAGCTTCCATCCATGGACCAGGCTTCAATCAGTTCTCAGCCCGTCTGGTTTCCCAAGTGAGCGATTATCTCGACAGCTGCGAAGTTGAATTCGTGGTCCATTTTCGTAGGCCTAAAAAGTAACTTGCGATAATTCGTCACTCCGTCGCACAGCCAACTTATTTTCATGTTTACGCGATCCCAGCATGCGTTCAGTTTGACCTGCGTAATTACAAGGGTAGCTGATGCATGTGCTGCGATGCACTACCCCAGATTCCTCTCTGGGACTTAGATGGTCTTTGATTTTCACCGCCTGCTGTGCACAGTAGCTCTGGGCCGATGTCTAATTTCAACATCCAGTCCCGACTATAACTACAAAACGGGGTATGAATTCAACCCCATTATCAATCGCTTTAAAGCCGGCATACAGAGCCCTACTCAGTCACCTCCAGACTTACTCCACTTGGCTTGAACCCCTATAATTGTCGCCCTTTTGCTGCTGTTGCTGCTGCCATTTCTGACGATAAACTCCTGCACGAGTTTGGAAGCTCAGAATAATCAACAAACTGTTCAGGTGCTGGACTAATCTTCTCCTTTACTTATCTTAAAGAATAATTTGCTCTTCTAGGCCTTCAAAACGTCATCAGACTAGTTTTAAAATATCTTTAAAGGCAAGTAAACGTATTTTCAATTTGAAGCCATCAACGTACAAGTAAGGCGTTCATGATGTCAACATGCGTATCGTCCGAGGCATACGTATCGCCTTATCATACAGACTGACGCCAGTGTTACCTGTCGCATTTCACAGGTTGATTGCCCTGCAACTATACAGGCTAAACCCCTACGAAAAGTGAAGAATGGATTATTTGAACACAAGGGCACAGTTGGTGTATGCGAGCCACTATCACTCGTGACCACTCTATGGTGCACAATAACAAATTAAAAAATGCACTGCTTAACAGGTGCGTCTAATTTTCGCCTACATGCCAAGCACTGTGTAGTTGTTGTTGTGTTGTTGTACTAGCTTACTCCCTTAACCTAGTTTGCCAGCAATACATGTTATAAAATTTTTAAGAACGATGAAGGGATAGAGATGAAGGAATAAAGAATAAAGAGAAAGGTATAAAGTGTTTAAGAAAGATGAAGGAATTCAGCGACTTTGTCTCGGCGAAGCCAAGGTCCTCAGGCGTGAGGTCCGTAGGGTTGGCTGGGCAATCGAAGAGGTGGCATGTTGTGTGGAAAGGCAAGAGGCAGTCAGGACAGTTGTCTGTGACGTTGTCAAAGCATGAGGTGAGACGGCTTTTGAATGAATTCAGCAGCGTGGAGAAGCCGGAACGCAGCTGGGATAGCCTGGTTCTAGCGTTTCTGGACAGGTTTGCCCTACGTTCTCTGGCCATGACGTCGGAGACCGGCGGAGGAGCGTTGAGGACTCTGTTGGGTTTATAGCTGCTGATGGCTTGCTCGACAGTTTTGGTGTGGATACGCTTAACGAGGTCTGTTATCGGTAGATTAGAGGGGTACACCGAAGCATGTGGGCCGTATGCGTCTATGGTAGACTGCTTCATGCGTCTAGCAGGTGGGGGCGCGTTAAAAAGCGATTGCCCGGATGTTCTGGGTTATGAGACTGCGCAATGTAGATTTTTGCCTGCATGATGGAGTGAACCTTCAGAGGCAGGACTTGAGTTTCCTGATACAGGTGATCTACATTGGTCATGTTAACACAGCCCGTGGCGATGCGGAGAGCAGCGTTCTCAACGCGTTGGACTTTCGCCCAGCTGGTATCGCTTAACAGTGGGCAAAGATGGCTGATGCATGCTCAGTCGTTGCCTTGCCTGTTGCCCGGTATGTCGTGACTAACGTCTCAGTGTCCTGGCCCCATAAAGAACCTGCCAAGGCTTTTAGGATGTTGAGCTTGACTTTGGCTTTGCTGGCTTGGATGTCAGCATGGCGGTGTAGAGCCAGCGTCGGGTCGAGAGTGAGGCCCAGGAGTTAAGGATACTGACATAAGGAAATGTCATCGCCCTCCACCTTAATTGGAGGATGGGACTTGTATTCTTTGGGGTCCGGAGAAAAGAGAGTTACTGAGGACTTTGTCGCGGATAGCTTCAGTTGCTTATCGTCTAGGTGCCGGACTAAACTGGGGATGTAGTTATTTAAGACATCGGCAGCCATGCGAAAGTTTGGGTGAGAGGACAGCAGGGTGATGTCATCAGCGTAAGACACCATTTCGACTTCAGGGGGGGGGATTCGAGAGGTCAGCCATGTAAATGTTGAATAGTGATGGCGAAATGACAGAACCTTGAGAAACTCCTGTCCTAGAGTTGCGGGCTTTAGATAGCTTGCCTGAGAATTCGACTCGCGTTTGTCTGCCACGGAGATAGCAGTTCAGCCATCTGCAGAGCTCGTTCGGTAGAGACGAATCCATGAGGGATGTCATCAAGGTGTCAGTGTTAACCGAGTCAAAAGCTTTATTAAGGTCGAGGGCGACCATAACTGTTCTGTCTGCAGGTTTCGTTTTGTTGAAACTACATGCAATGCGGTCCGTGATACGTTGTAGGGCTGACGTCGTAGAGTAAAAGACTCTGAAACCGTGTTGGTGCTCTTGGAGGTTGGCATGTCTATTGAGCGAGGGGAGAATAAGACGCTCAAGTATTTTCACGGCCGGGCTGAGAAGCGAGATCGGGCGGTAACTGTCAGAGACAGCGGAGTCTTTACCTGCTTTGTGGCTGTGAAGGATATGAGCCATTTTCCAGATAGCTGGTATATGGCACGTGGCTAGAGACAGATTAAACAACATGGTTAAGAATGCGACACCTCTGGGGCTAATGTGTTTTAGGTGTACCATCGTAATGTCGTCCGGTCCAAACGCCTTAGAGTTCTTAGCACGCTTAATCGCGGTTATGGTATCATGAGCTGAGAACTGGAGCGGCACTAATGAAGGTCTGCACGACCTGTGTTTGATGATCCTCGAATTCTTCGAGGATTTATGGACCGCAACCGTGGTGAATTGCACATTGAATTGGTTGGCAATGTCTCTGTCGGTCTTCTTCGGTATACCATTGAATTTGATAACCCGGTTGGGAGGAGCAGGTGCCCCTCTACCGATGGATTTGATTGTTTGCCACAACTTACTGTTGTTGGTGCGGCTGGAGAAAGTGGCTAGCTTTTCTTGCCATATGGTCCTCTTGTGTTCATTGACCAGTCGGGAGATCTCTAAGGTCATGGCCGGTAACGACGGGTGCTGAGGGTTTTGAGCTCGGGTGACGTCACGCTCTCTTGATAAGGTGGCCGCATCGGTAGGGTATCCTGGGATGGGATCAAAGACCTTGCCCGCGGGAATGTTATGCTTAGAGGCAGTATGCATGATGTGGTTGAAAACCGACACACCTTGGTGAACATCTGGAGGGAAAGGGGCCTGGTCAAAGAGATTCTCAGTTTCACTAAGGAAACGGGGCCAGTTGGCTTTACGTAGATTCATAAAGCACTTGCGAGCGTTACGAATCGGGGAAGCATGTGTGCTGATTGTGATGACTATCGGGAGGTGGTCAGAGCTCAGTTTGCATAGACAGTCCCATGAGGAAGATAGTAATAGGTCGCAACTGACGATGGAAATGTCCGGGCTAGCGCAAGTACCTGAATGAGGGAGTCTCGTGGACGTTCCATCCGTGTTGAGGACCCCAAAGTTGGTGTTGTTGATCTCGGCTAGTGAGGCACCTATATTAAAGGAAAGGTTAGAGAACCATAAGTCATCGTGGGCATTGAAGTCGCCCAAGATGAGTTTTGAATCACCCGTTAGCATGTGGACTATTGATGGTCTGAAGTTGGCATCACAACTGCTTTGTGGAGGAATGTATACGTTATGGACAGTCAGACTGGACGGTCCAATAGTAACTTTTACCTTGAGTTCTTCCAGCGGCGAGTCCGCGGATGTTGCTGCAGAGGTCAGCTCCTGGTATTTGATACTTTGGTGAACCAAAGTGACCAGTCCACCACCGGCATTACGAGCTCTGTCTCTTCGAATGACGGCGAAGCCCGGGAAACGTGGGACCTTTGACTTTGCTGACAGCTTTGACTCCTGGAGAGCAGCTATTTTGATGTCATGATCATGGAGGAGTTTAATGATCTCATCTGTTTTACCAGAAAGGCCATTACAGTTCAGCTGCAGTATTCTGAGGTCAGAAAGTGGTGTGGCGTCTGGGACGGTCAGCGACATAAGCGGCGGCGGTGGTGAGGGTTGTTGTGAGGCAGCCTGAGTCGTGGCGGACCGCGGCATAGGTGGTGGTGGCAGTGAGGGTCTAGGAGTGTGAGCCAGCCCATTTCGTGGATGACGACAGGTTATGCACCTGTATGATGAGCCGCTGTATTGGTGGATGGAAGTGAGATCCGAGTAATTAGTGCCTCTTGCGCGGAAGTGTTGCCAGTTATTGCAAGGCCCACACAAGACACAGGCTTGGTTTGGGTAGATCTGCTTGGCGCAGGTGGAACAGAACCATCTGATGGATCCTTGAGCAGGTCCCGGATTGGGCTCGACGCCGGCAATAAGAAGAAGGGTTCAGATCAACCTCGCCGGATGAGGAAGATCCATTCTCGAAAAAACGATAGAGCGATAGAAACATGTATACTGGCAAATTTTGGTATGGGGGGGGTAAGGGAAGTACAGCTCTTTGCTGTAGTCCATCCGGAGATAGGTCCGTCCGGAGGTGAGTCCATCCGGAGTTGAGTCCTTCCGGAGATGGGTACAGTCGGTTCCACCAGCGTGAAGGCGTGCTGCTTGGGAACCAGCACTGTGTAGTCGCAGCGTCAGTCGCAGTCGAGCCAAAAAATAGGCAGAAGTGTTTACTTATTTGCACTTGGTATGGCTGCAGTCAGCCTTGGTACTGTTACTGACTGTACTATTTCACGCGTGACGATGTACGGCAGTAGGCCTGGACAGTTCAATCCCTTGTCTTCGCCAGCAACATAGATCAAAGGCCCAAGAACCACTTCCGTGTCTTGACGAACTATGCCCCGGCAAGTTTTTAGTTGACTCCTTTTTCGACCCCTCTAAGTAAGCAACGGTGTCGGATGGAGAGTAGAAACGCTGGTGGCCGACGACAGACGTGTCAAAATCACCTCAGTCGTCTTTATTGGACGGCCTGGCATACCCTTGCGTTTTTTGCAGCTAGTGCGGACTGTTTTATTTGAGACGGAGTTGGCGGACTTCACTCAAAGGCTGGTCGTAAAGCAGTGGGAGTTAAATATCTCCAGTTTTGTCCATCTTTCATGCGCATAGCTCAGCTTTCACAACCGTAAGGGAGGACTGAGCGGTTGGATGTACGATACACTTAAAGTTCCCTGTCCTTGGAGGTATCACGTCGGACACTCTCTAAGGGCGAAAAGCATCGATTTAGGCGCCAAGGCAACCCTTATTCCGTTCATTCGAAAACAGCCTAACTCCGAGAGCTGCCTTCACCTGATCAGGGCTGCAGTTTGAAAACATTTTTGTCTTCTCCGTATCTATGGGTAAACTCCGCCAGTATGGTGACTTCATTTGTCCATGCTTTCATACACTATAGATCACCGAAGTTTAAATCTGGAACGACGTCAGCAACGTAGCCGGAATTAATCACCTTGTGTCCGACTGAAAACTTCACCCCGCCAACTTCGTGTGCAGCCTTTCTGACATTCCAGCAGATAGTGTTGTAAACAAAATAAGCGACAGATTAGAATTCTACCAAACAACAGATCAAATGTCGAATGGTTGAAACAACTTGTTATGAAGCAGTTCTAGCGCAGTGGTAATGGATTTTGAACATAGCGATGATTTATTGCCCATACACAATCAACCGGCGTTGTCCGTCTCGGATTCACGCTGGACGGAATGGCTGGCTAGTAGCCCTTGTTGGATCAGGAGCCCTGCTGGGTGAGCGTCAATCCCGGCAGCGGCGAGAAGGAGGAGGAGTCGGGGCAGCATGGTCAGGAAAGTTAGCTCCGGTCTAGAAAACGCAGCTAGAGAGGATGGGAGATAGATCCACCATAGGGAGGTTTGGTGTAGCAGACCTTGGCCGCCGTTATGGCGGGTGGGAACGCGACGAAGATGCGTCTGCTGTGGTTCCCACGCTGGAGGGAATCGTACATAAAGGCAAAGTTAACAAAGTAAATGGCCATCAGTTTTTGGTAACTATGGTGGCATCCGAGAATGCCTCTCAGTGTGAATATCTGGTCCGCACATTCATGCCCAGCGCAGAATCTGGTTTGGGTCGGCCTCTGTGCGTTATAGCTTAACGTTCTGCAGCCTTCCTAAGTGTAGTTGTTCCATCATTCCCGACGACTGTCGAACTCCACCGTTAATAGGAAATTCGTTTCAATGGGAGAACTACTCGAATTAGTCTTAACTACCTTTGGGATTGGAATTCGCCTTCGCCGTAGAAATGTTTTTGCAGTGTGGAAGTATAATTGTTGGTAGTTCAGACACTACCAGAAAAATCACAAACTCTGGGCCGAGCACTTCAAAAATGCCCCCAGTAGTCACCCATCAACCATCTCCGATGCTATCATCGAGCAGCTCCCTCAAGCAGAAACGAAGAAATAACCCAGTCGCCAGCACCCCCACCCGCCTCTTCTGGATTCCAGCTGCACCGTCTAACCACTCTGCAGCTGAAAAGTACTAAGTTCTGTAACAACACAAATTATTCCTGTCTTGGTCCTTAATTGTCAACTGTACCTTACACCACATGTTGCAATATTGCATATATTGTCTGGCAAGCATCGCGAAAATTTTCTAGACTAACGGCGGGAGATAAATTGTCCTGCTGTTGTTGCATTCTTCTCTTGAACGAAGTTTCCACTTGACTGCGAGAATGGTAGGTCATTTGTGCCAGTGGGATTTTCCGTGACTGTAGTGTGCCTTGAGGCCGCAATTGGTATCTTGAAATCAGAGTCCTTGTCTTTGTCTATCCTCTCTTATAGGGGTGTGCTCCTGTTCTGTCGGACGAAGCTAAATACAATATCCTCGTATATGCGTCTTGCTCAATTGCTCTCTTTGTCTGGATGGTAAGTTGGCAGGACCTTTGACTTTTATATTTGATCAAAATAAATGGCACAGTTCATAAGTGGTAGTCGTAAAAGGCGTTGAAACTGATAAATCTCGTCTCAATATACCTGGTTCTAACGGCAGCTCCAGTATTTTGGGTAAATTGGTTGTCGTTTTCTGGAGTCCTTTGAAAGAACGGCAGCTAATGTCGACCATACATTGAGGGTTGGTGAAAATGTTAAATTTAAGTAGGAGTAAACCAGTGTGTGTCTGTCTGTCTGTCTTAGCCCATTGGTGGAATAAGAGTCATCGCCGGAATCCAAACTGGGAGTAGTTGGGAGACGGAGAACAGCCGACACCTCCACCGGCTTGAGCCAAAGGTCAGCAGGAGTGAGATAGTGCCTGGCCGGGAACTGCAGGCAAACAGACGCTCACAGTCATGTGGAGAAGCGCCGCAGCCGGGACAGCAGTCAGGTGTGAACAGGTCGAGCCGATGTTGGTACTGGCAAAGGACCATTGAGTAGCCACTGCCTAGGCGAGCCAGAATCCAGCGAGTGACCCTCGGGAGATATTTTTCTGAGGCCGCAATCGAAGGACCGGGGGACGGTAACCTCGTTTCTCCTCGACAAAAGCTCTCTGGTGAAGATGTTGGAAGCCTCTCTTGGTGACAGAGCTATCAACGGGTAGATCCGAGAGACGAGGCGACAGCTTCCTTGTGGAGAGCTGGAATAGACGGCCGAACGTTGCGGCTGGGCCCGAGAGCGTGGTCGCCGTGGTGATTAAGATACCCGGGTTGTGAACAGGTCCACCAGAACTGCTGGCCTAGGAGATGCTCGATAGGCGACATTTTATAGCAACTCGTGATCGTGCGGAGGGCAGCGAACTAAACCAGTCGATTCCCCTAGTGTCTCCATAAGTTGGATTATATCGCCTTTCTCCCGGTCCTAATCAGTCTCTCTCTCTCATCTACTTCTTTTCCCTCCCGATCTCCACCTTTCTCTCCTTTATTTTAAACTGACACTATTTTGCCTTATCTGCCTTCTGCCATAAACCTAGATTTTCCCTATTTCATGGCTCCTAAAAAATTGAAACATTCACTCTAGGGGTTATCTGGGCCACCGCCGGTCAATATGATGTCACCATTGTTAGCCTTGTTTCAATCACGATTTTATACGGTGGCTTTGTTTTCCCGTCTTGACTTTTCGCATTTTTTATACCGCCACTTTTGGGGCCAACCGACTAACACTAATGTATGTTGTCATTTTAGATTATTGTGTCCGGCTGCGCGTTCTACGTTTACTACACACCTGCGCGGTCCATTATTGTATAGTATTTATCTTTGATTTGTAATCTTAATCTTTCACGGTTTTTTTGTTCCGAATGCTGGTTGTTTTTGACCAATAGCCTCAGTTCATCGGCTTTATTATCATTTACGCTTAGCTTTGTACTTTTTACAGAGCATATACCCCTGTCTTTGATTAACCCGATTATAGTCTATCGGAGTCGATGCCTCCTTCGTTCCTTGTTCTTCCTTATCATGTTTACTGTACCGCATTTTATACCTTTTCCTGGATAAATAATACCATAATTTAAATTCTCGTAACGTCGTTTTAGCAAACAATTTTTCGGTCTTTCATCGTCAGGCCGATGCATTGACATGGAAAATGAAATCCTCAATTATGTTCAGTGCTAATATGGTTCGCGTGGCGTGGTTAACGAAGTGGGTTGCTTAGTAATCTCTTCTTCGGCTTGTACATGCCGGAGCCAGCGTATTGAGGACGTTGGCGTGCAGAGCGCGAGGGAAGAACGTTCCCGTGATAGGCTGTTTAAAGTCTGTACGTCAGACACGTCGTGTACACTTGACTGTTCTCTGTGACTTTGGGCGGCGTGCGATTCCCGCCTGTAGTCGGCCAAGCGAGGTAAACCTCTTGTACCAAGGTCTTTTGGCGACAGAGAAGTGTTTTTTAACCGGATCGCCACTACCTCGGCTGTAGCTAGCACTCGTTTGCGTAGACCTTTAGGGTAGTGTGTTGCTGTCTTGTATGTGACCGGACTGGCGGACTGAGAGTCAGGCTGCACTGGCTCCTTAATGTGGGCTAACAAACAGTCCAAAAGGTGCAACTGTAGTACTTTTCTCTCTTCTAGCTTGTTGTTGCAGTCGACTTTCTCTTTAGATATGCCTTCTGCCCAGACATATCACATGTTTCCAGTCCTCTGATTCGTTTAATTGCGCAAGGTTGCAGGGTGATCGCTGTGGTTATTGTGCGTGCAGGTGCAGACGGGGAGAGGTTGTGTTCTCGTCGATTCATGCAATTCGTGGTGTTCGAGGTGGCACCAGTTACAACTTGAATTGTGACGAACAACAATCTCGCGGTATGGTACTGCAAAGAAGGGTAGAAGGACTACTGAAGGTTTATCTTCTCCAGGCCACGCTTTGTAGAAGCACAGCGAGAACTCGGTTAATGAATCTAATACGGTCCGGCACTGAGCTGGTTATGTGAAACATTCGTCTTTCGAAACGTAGCCAATCAAACTGCATCAGTTTGCTGATGGACTGCAGGCCATTCAGAACCCACGCCCTGGGGACAAGATACAGTAGTCGCCGATGATCACGCAACAATGCGACATATGTGAAAGATTGATACTCTTTCGCTAATCAGTGTTGACTCAAGTTGTGATACTGATTACCATGTAGTCTATTCTGAAGTCATTTTAGTCAGGGTATAATGCGGACTTTTTAACGAGCTTCACTCTGACCACTAGCAAAACGTATCGTTTGTAAAACCTGGCTACGTGAGTAGTATGCCTTTTTATCATTTATTTTGGCTGCCTTTATAAATTAAAATATATTTTATGGAAAATATGCAGGAGAAAATTATTTTTTTTACTTGTTTGATAGCAAATTGTGCCTTCTTTAAATTGTATACTCAAAGAAAGGGTATCTTTCGGTTTTAAAAAAGTTGTTCAATTTCCGAATAATTTTCTAACCTAGTGACGGCTGCACTCGAATTCAAGGTTTAAAAACTGCGCACTGTGTTTCCTTTTTAAGGAAAAGAATGTTTTTCTCCTACAGTTTGAGGAAGAAGTCACATAGTTTTCATAAAATATTGCAATAGATTCGGAACATAATTTATACAGTACAGGCAGTATTAATAAATTGACGGATACGATGTATTATGAATAAACACCTCACAATTGTAAAAAACTCATAATAAGAAACTATTTTAAAACCGTGAGCTACCCTTTCTTTAAGTACAAAATTTAAAGGCGTAATTTGCTATCAAAAAAGTGCAAGAAATAATTGTTCGTGCGCGTTTTCCATAAAATATTTGAATTTATGAAGGCAGTCAAAATAAATGACAAAAGGCATACTACTTAAGTAGTCAGTTTTTATAATAGATACGTTTAGAAGGTAGAATGAGGCTCGTTATAAAGCTTGCATCCTATCATGGCTGAAATGATTTCAGAATACACTACACGATAATCAGTATCACAACTTGAGTCAATGCCGATAAGTGAAAGAGTATCAATCTTTTGCATATGTCTGCATGTTGCGTGATCTTCGGCGACTACTGTACATTGGCGGACACAGGCACACGCGCGCACTGGCTACTCGTTTACCGAGCGGAAACTCGTAACTCGAAACAAATATGAAACAAGCCAAAACAGCAGAATTTATTTGTGCAAATAAATTTCGAGAGCGCTTATCAACTGCGTCAGCTCTTTGCATGAATAACGCAACAATTAGAGGACACATCATTTTGAATTTTTACGAAATCGATAATAGTAAGGTCATGTTAACGTGGCAAATGGTAAATAGAAATGTCAACCTTAAACTTGGCACGAAACGAAGGCAGGGGATTTAACAAGAATAAAAGTGTAGTATGTATTTATCAGGGCATTTGAAGATTAACTACATGGTCTAGTTGTTTACATAGGTCGTCTTTCTCCCGCCGCATGTAGGATGCTTCCATGTAACATAAGGTCCGGTTTGTTCGTGCTCGAACAAGAACGCGGGAAGATGTGCTAGTGTCCACGGATTTACCACTGTCTAATAGGTGTTTTGTAATAGATGTACGTGGTACTTCGTTCTCTTGTTTTAAAAACAAAGCAGGCGAATATTCAGCAGCCGTGGTCGCCAATTGCCTTTGCGTACGGCCAATGTACTTGCATCCGCAAGTGCAGGTGATTTCATATACGCAGTTTGAGGTGGCGTGTAAAGGCAAGGCTTCCTTTGGCCAGTTAATTAGGAGGCTTTTAGTTGGAGTGAGGAAAGCAAGGTCGGTCGCATAATAAATTCTCTGTATGGAACAAAGTAGTCTTCGCTTAATGATATTCGAGTTGTTGTCTCCCTTGATGAATAAGGATATAAAAACGGGCTTTCTCGCAAGCGACTGGTCACTTGGAAGAAAAGGTCTCATCGGAACTTAATAAGACAAGATATAGACGATATGTGGATGATATGTTCACTATTGTCGATACAGTAGTCGCCGGTTATTAAGCCCACGGCTAATAAGCCCAGCCGCCTATTAAGCCCAAGTCAGCTTGGGACGCACCAGTTGGTTCCGAGAAAGCCCGTTTTTGTATCCTTACCCTCTAAGGGAGACACCGTCCCAAATACAATTCAGCAAAGACTGCTTTGTTGCATACAGAGGACTTACTACGTGGCCGAACTTCTTTTCCTCACTCCAACTAAAAGCCTCCTAATTAACCGGCCAAGGGAAGCCTTGCCTTTACACACCATCTCAAACTGCGTAAATGAATTCACCTGCACTTGCGGATGCATGTACACTTGCGGTACGCAAAGGCAATTGGCGACCAGGGCCGCTGAACATTTGTCTGCTTGGCTTTTCAAACAAGAGAACAAAGTATTAGGGCGACCTAACAACAGCCTTCGCAAGCAGTAGTTTGCAAACCATAGCCGCGTATCCAATAGGCTATCGATCGGCCTATGCGTGAGCTACGACTTCGATCTAGACAATCAATCGATAATTTTAATTTCAAGCTGCATTCACTCACTGAGATAGTAGCCAATGGGACTGGCCACTACCTCGGGAGAGAATCTTATTGGCTCAAGAGACATCGTTGGCATACGTTTGTTTCCCTAAATCTGTTGTACATAGAACCCTCAAAGACTTCCGCTTCTGCACACTTCCTGACGTGTTCCCTCTTTGGAAGCTCACATGAGGCGTAATTAAACGGCGAATATCTCGGCCTGGGCCTCCATTATAACGTAAAGTACCACGGTCATCTAGTACAAAACACCTAGTAGACAGTGGTCACTCCGTTGACACTAATAGATCTTTTCGCTTTCTTGTTCGAGCGCGAACAAACCGGACCTTATGTTACATGGAAGCATCCTACATACTACGGGAGAAACCCGACCTATGTAACCAACTATACCGCGTAGTAAATCTTCAATTGCCCTGGTAAATACATGCTACACTTTTATTTTTGTTAATTCCCCTCCCTACGTTTCGTCCCAAGTTTAAGGTTGACATAACTATTGACCATGTACCACGTTAATCTGAACTTGCTGTTATCGATTTTGTGAAAATTCAAAATTATATGTTCTCTAATTGTTTCGTTAGTAAAGTTGCAAAAATTCCCATTAGATAATTCAGAACACAATTTTGGCGAGCGAACGTATTCAGTAACTTCTCATCAGGCCAAACTGTTACAAAGTAGTTTTTAATTCAATAATCGATAGTTTGTCTTTCTGTACATGCAGGGTCCAAGCAGAGCGCAGAAATGTGCAGCCAGTTAGGTAATCGTTGGCAATGCTAAGTTGGGGGCTTGCACGAGATTCTTTTGTGCACACAAAACCGGTTTCCTCAATCGGGTTGCGGCTGCTTCTGCTGCTGCTAACAGACGTTGACTCAGGGACTTTGGGTAGTTTTTTGGGACCTTCTAAATTACCTTAAAGGCTTCGCTTGGGTCCACACGATTTCTGGTGTCAACCATGTGTGCGAGGATAGAACTGTTTATGCTTTTGGTCTCGCCTTTGGCTAGCCATGCCGGGAGGTGTTCCCGTATTCTTTTATGTAAGCGCCTCCTCGTGCGACCAATATAACCAGCTCCACAGGAGCAAGTAAATGAGAAGATACACACAGCAGTGGTCTGAGTTGGCAGCTTATCCTTACCCTCACCGTGCAGTACCGGGTTGGTTGAAAATAACACCTTAATTTTCGCTGCTGAGAGGGTTTGTGCTACGGCTTGCTGGAGGCGTCTGCTTAAGAGTTCGCTTGCTGCATCCCCTTGAACAGGGACTTTGAGGAATGGCGTCTTCTTTTCCACCGTGGGTGTGGTGGACTTTGTTCCTTTCTCCATCATATTCTTTATGATGAATCTGTCCGGATATCCGTTCTCTCGAAGCACGTTCTGGAGTTCTATTTCAATAGTGTTAGCTGAGCAGATTTTTCTGGCACTTTGCATTAAACAGCGGACTAAGTTACGCTTCTGTTGGATAGGTACAAAACTGTTGAAGTTTGTTTACTGTCCGGATCAGGTTTTCTTTCGGTAAACGCTCCTTTGGATGCTACCGTCAGGTCTTCGACTTAGGAGGACATCCAAGAAAGGAAGTGAACCTGCCGTCTCCACCACGTATCTGCCGTGGTGACTATAGGCCTACATTTAGTCACCCTTTGTTTTGTTTGCGATGCACCATAGAGAGAACGTACAATGCAGCTGCATTGGTGTTCCTCAGCTCCATTAAAGGCCTTCCCGTCAACAGGACAAAGGATGCCTTGCCTTTGCACGCCACCCCAAACTGCGTTTATGAATTCACGTGCACTTGCGGATGCAAGTACATTGAGCGAACGCAAAGGCAATTGGCGACCAGGGCAGCTGAACATTTACCTTCTTAGCTATTTAAACAGGAAGACAAAGTACCCTGGTCCTCTATTGCAAAAAATCTATTAGACAGTGGTCACTCTGTCGATCCGAAAACATCTTTCCTAGTTCTTGTTCGAGCACGAGCAAACCGGACATTACGCTACATGGAAGCAGCCTATATACGGCTGGAGAAACCCGACCTATGTAAGCAATTAGAACATCTGGCTAACCTACAGCTGCCTTGGTGACTATAGGCCTACATTTAGTCACCCTTTGTTTTGTTTTGTGTTATTTCCTTCCCCAAATTTCCGCCCCTTCCCAAGTTAAGTTGACAGTATGGATGTTCACTTGCGCGCAAATTGACCTTGCTTGTATCGATTTTTTTGATAGTAAAATTGTGCTATTATCCACTTCTAATTCATCCCATGCAAAGACAGGCTGCAGCTGATGAGCAGTCACGAACTTTGGTTGATCAAATAAATTCTGCCGTTTACGCTTGTTAAAAATTTTGTCCTTATCTAATAATCTTTAATTTATGTACTATCCCCTTCTAATGATCACTTTTACGCGAACGTCCGCCAATAAACTCATCATAGAAAGCTTAACAAGGAAAGGCTAAATGCTGGCGTCCCGGCTGTCATGCGTATGCAGGGAAGAGAGGCCGACCTGGCGCCCGATCCTGCTTTCGGTCTTCTTGAAACCGGACTCAGGTATGCGATGGAAGAGAACGTGAGTTAGATGCGGCGCAATTCTACCTTCACTATAATCCAGTGCAATTCACCGTCCCTTAACCACCCTGCTTTGGATTATGCGATGAACATAGTCGAAATTGACGGCCAGGTTCCGTCACCGCATCCCAGAGGAAGGGCGATTGCGATTTGTGACATTTGATAACAATGTACCTTTAAACGTGTGTCGACTTCTAGGTGTTGCGTTCTATGTACGTTCTTCTTCCCCTGAAGGAGCCTGCTGTTCAGTGTCAGTATATTGAGGGATATGTAGGAAAAATTCCTTTGAGTGCCCTATTTGTACATATGTGCAAAGCTAGCAGAAAATTTATTTCTCAGACTATTGGCGAGGCCAGTTGTCCTATGTCATAGGATGAAAGAAGGAACAGACAGTGAAAAAACTCCTCAGGGATTTTTCTGAGAAAAACTGTCGCTCTTGTGGGTGTAATGCGTGGGATTAAGGAGAAAAAAATTGTGCGACAAATTTTTCTAACTTTAGAAGGCAACAGTAGGTTATTAAGTCCCCGCATTAATCCTTACCTCCAGCATGTTCTTCTACGAAAACGGTGGTTATAGGGTGTTATGGGATACGCAGGATAGGCAGTTGAATATACTTTAATAAATGCTATATGCATTTATAATTTATTGCATTTAGAAGTTTTTTAATTTATATTTGCAGATTTTTTGTACTCTGTAGTATCGTTTAACGTATTGTGGAAAAACCCAATTATCAAATTGCTGGTTTCTTGAAATTCCTGAAAAATAGGAATGGTAGTTAGAAGGTCATCTACTTCAACTTCCCTGAGGTCCAACTCACCGTTCTGGAGTTAGATTAGTATACTCCGCGGCGCGTAGCGCCGTGCACATCTTCAATTTACATGCGGAACAAGCACAACTATGCGATAAATTCTTAATTTAATTTCAGTGGAGGTGTAAGAATTAAAGCTGCAAATCTCGACAGCTTTGACCGTAATTCTATCGCCCCCAGGTGAGAGATTTAATTTATTGGTGTACCTTAAGCTTTAGTCATTGAGCTGCCTTTAAAACTAGCCGGTTGCGGTAGCATTTATTCCCATGACGCGTAATGACAAGTGAAAGGTGAGAATTCTGTATGTCACGTTGTGCACCATGAAGTAAGAGCGTGCAAGTCCGAACGCGTTTAAAGTGCTCGTGAAATCATATGCTTATTAATTCTTCACAAAAAGATAGTCGGGTAGTTGGATTTAACATCTGGCTTTTCAGAAGGGGAGACTGAAAAGTAACTAATGAGTTATGCGTGGTCATAAGCAAAAATGTCGCGATAGAGATTCAGAAAGAGAAGTCGGATGTAATTTGTTGAAAGTTAAATCTAGAATGCTATCGTTTCCCGTCGCTGAGCTTGTGGTCTACGATGATAGCAGTATCCCAACGGTTATAAACCAGTAAATAAGAAGAGAAGACGTGAGAGGTCAGTGTGTTATGAGTAGATTATGGAAAAGAGGAAGTTGACTCTCGGACAAGTGCAGTCCAGTCGTGATAGAGCCGGATCTGAAGTCGCTTTCTGGCAGTGAGGCCACCAGGTACGGGAAGCTATAGTCCGGCAGTGAGGTTGCAGTGAGTCATCTTGGCGCAGACAGCCACCGCAATAACGTCCTTTGTGGGCCAGCCTTGGAAATCGATTTGCCAGTTACGACAGAGAGAGCGGGAACACATATGCGTGACCTTTGCCACCTTTTACGCGTTCTGGTGGACACTGCTTCGTGGACACGAAAGATATGCATGCAGCCTGAGCCAGAGGCACGCAAGAAACGCAATCTTGTGGCCTCATGCATGGCCTAGTATGCGAGGTCACAACAAGGTGACCAATTGCGGCAAGTTTGAAACAGTGAAGGGTGTGTACCAATTTCTTAAGATTTGACCGGGAGCTATTCCTAATCCAGTCAATTTCTGACAAATTACAATCGTATACCATTACTTCGACATCAAATTGGACCTGTGCACCTTTTCCAAAAAATTCATAGAACCGGCTTTTATTGCCGGACTTATCGCCTGGTAATGAGTTAAACCCTTAGCTAGTGCGATCTTCAGGCCCGCTTCCTTGTGGAAGGAAAACAAGGATGAGGCCAAGAGGAAGGAATAGTTTTTTTCCGTACGGAAGAATTGGAGACTGGGTTGGAAGAAATTGACCGTCGGACGAGCATGCGCCTAGCCGCACGAGGGGTCGCGTCCGAAGTCTGTGGTCTCAGCAACCGCCACATGAGGCCCTGTTTGAGTCAGCCACAGGGAAATTATAAGCCAGGCTGGTGCAAGCTAGTGCACGCGCACTTGCTGGCAATCACAGAGGGTTTGGAATTGGCGTGGTTTTCAGCACTGGCTGCCCAAGGGTGACCAATATTGCTTTCACGTGATCTCACGTGTGGCGTGACGCGGGAGAAAGGAAGCGTTAATGGAGGTCTACAAGTGCCCCTTTTCCAGACCGGAGTTTGGATGATGAACGGATCCAAATGGAGGAAAAATAGTTAAATTTAGGGAATGTGGTACGTACCAATGGTCAAACAGGCACACACAAGAAAGGATCGCATAAAGACGAGGACCTTGAGCCAGAGTATCCATTGGCTGAAGATGGGTAGTCGAGACCACTACCCGAAACGTCAGGGTTATAATAAACCTCTCCCGGTGAACGCTCCTCTTTCTTCTGACTTAAGCATATATTCGGCCGCTCTTTTTTGCATTCGCAAGCTTTAAACAGCCGAAAAATAATGAACTATGGTGAAAAGCACTCTTATATATAAAATCAGTCAACATTCTCCATTTTCGCTTTGATATTACCTTTGAAAAAGGTTACGTGCACAGGTATTCGTCAGCTGAATATCTAATTAAAGTGCTTTTAAAGGATTAACGTATTATGGAACGTTTTTTTATTAATCTTAGGCATGAAAATATCAGAAGTCTGTTGCGGACGTTCTTTTTAGGCGACCATGTATTTTGGTGTTATCAGGAGTTTATAAAGATGACACACTTTGAAATCCTCATACGAAGTAGCATGCAAAAAGTAGTTTTCCCCGTAAACGTTTTTATAAGATAGACTATTTTAAAGGTTTTGATATAAACCTCGAAACGCTTGAAATCACTGAAAATGGTCGAAATTATGCCAGAATTTAAAAGATGATATTAAACTGATTGTAATCTACTGACAGAAGTACGTCTAAAAATGTTGACTCACAAAAAGTTATTTTCATATAAAGATAATGGTATAGTTATCCATTCAGCTGACGGTTAAATTTAAAATAATTGGCCTAATTTAGTCTTTTAACGTCTGCGTAACTTGAGTGTCATTCAGCAGATTTTATTTTTCTTAAAAATGATTAGTCATAGATATATTTCTTTTAAGTACCAAATTCGCCTAACTTTGTTTATTATTAATTCTAAGTTTTCGTACATGCGTTAATGCCGGTTTGCAAGTGATTATCAATTTTTTGCAAACTTCGACATTTTGCCTGACTTAAAGGCCGAACTGTATAAACCTGCTAGCATCTACTCAGTAGTCGAATTAACACCTTTTATTTCTTTGTCACACAATCTACTCTGCAAACCGATTTACACCTTATTTTAATTAACTTGTCACACACAGGTGGCCTCCAGTCATAAACTCTCCCGAGGCACTTGTGGGAAAATTCGGTGGGTCGATTGTTCGTTAAATTTCCACTTGCACTACCGAGTGGAAGGATAACTCACCGAACCCAGAATTCCTAACGATACTCAGACCACAAAATATTCTGAGTGCAGCTGACGAGTTGCTTTTTTGTCTGACGAAGGAAGTAGCTAGCCCCCAAAGGATATTATTGCTGGTGATTTCAACGCACCTGCAATAGACTGGGAAAATCTGACAGTCGAAGGGGTGCCAAATTCCTTCAGTTGTAAGCTAATGGACGTCACTCTCGACTGCCCTCAAGCACAGCATTTTAATTGGCGAAAGTAGCTTATGTAGGCCCACTCATATACCCCTATTCCCCGCATTTTGTCCTGCAAAAACGGTAGTTACAGAGTTTTGGGGGTGGTGAAATAGCATAGGCAGACAAGGAAATTTTAAGAAGTAAATGCAAAGTGAAAAAATGTAGTCAAAGTTGCTTCCCGCGGCCACTGGAAGTAAGTTGCTCCGCATGCAAATTGAAGGTTTTCGCGTAACTTCGCGCCGCGGACTATACTAATCTATTTCCAAAAAGGTAAGGTGGACCTCAGGTAAGTTGAAGTAGACCTACCAATCACCATTTCAATATTTCGGGAAATTCAGGAAACCTGCAATTTGATAATCGGGTTTTTCCGCAATAAGTTACATGATAGTACAGATCAGGAAAATCTACCGAAATAAATAATCAACTCTTCTGAATACAGTAAAATAAAAATGCATTTCGGCATTAATTAAAGTATATTCCACCGCGTGTCCTAATTCCCCACCCATAAAACCCTTTAACCAACGTTTTCGTAGGAAAACATGCAGGGAGTAGGGATTAATGAGTGAGCCTTAATAAGCTACTGTTGCCCCATAATTCACCAACCAGATTTCGAGAGAACCAGATAACTAATTGCTTGGACGTAACTTTAACGAAGGTATTCTCCTACATTGATTAAGTGTATTCCAGTGCCTTGCTCGGTAAGAGTGGCATAACGCACTCTATTCTCAACACCCGAGGAGAATGGCAAGCCAACCAGAGGCATGAAAGGCAGATTATAATTCGATTAAGGATTAATGAGGTCTGTTAATGAAACTTTTTGTTTTGGGGAGATCCAGAAGGCAAGCAAAGATCGCTGAAGAAGAATTTGTGAGGTATAATTAAGTGTTGTATTCTGATGTAGATGAAAAGGATGACAAGTAACCCTTTCCCAAGTTGACAAGAGACCTTTAAAAACAGTTAAATGAAAATAATAAGATATGAAAGTTATTTAAGGAAAAGAATCACCAGTACAACGCCATAATTTCCGTCGCCGACTAAATGCGATCAAAACATTGATACGCCAGGCAAGGGAAAATTATGGATCAAGAACTAACCAACTGGCTGCAGGTAAACCCAAAATTTTATTCCGTTTTATTAGTAGTCAGCTAAAAACATGGACCGTATCGCAGCACACAAGGGTGATGAGAACCTAGAAGCCGTTAAAAGTGACGCAAAATCTAAGTACTGTGACCAATTACTTTGCTCAGTATCAACCAAAGAAACCGAGCTTCAGTTTCACATTGTCAACAGTGCTGCTGTAGACGCTAGTATAACATTTGAATCCGCAGCAAAGGTATTTAAAGTATTGCACATCATGTACCCCTAGTCCTAGCATTTTGTTCCACGGAAACAGTGGTTATAGGGGTTTCGGGAGTAGGGTAATAGGATAAGCAGTGTATTAAATTAGTAGAAGTGAATGCAAAGTGGAAAATATGGTTGAATTTGTATCCTGCGGCCACTGAGAGTAAGTTATTTCACATTTAAATTGAAGATGTGCACGGCACTTTGCGTCGCGGACTAATCTAACTCCAGCATGGTAAGTTGAAGTAGACGACCTCCTAACCACCATCTTAAATTTTTTCAGGAATTTCAGGAAACCTGCATTTCGATAATGGAGTGTTTCCGCAAAACGTTAAAGGACAACACAGATTAGAGAAATCTACAGATATAAATCAACAAAATTTCTGAAAAAAATTTAAAAAAACAATGCATTTTGCATTTATTAAAGTATATTCCATTACCTATCGCAATTTATCACACAAAAATCCCTTTAATTACCGTTTCCATAGGAAAAAATGCTATAAGTAGGGGTATATGAGGTGCACTTCTTAAATTACTGCTTCTGAATCCCTATTATTCCTGATATTCTCAGTGGAAAGACAGCTGAAAAACCTCAAAAAAGCATAGTAATCTAACCCAATGAATACTCCGGCCGAGTTCTTGAAAAAATTGGCAAGCGTGCTCTCAAAACAACTGGCGCGTATCTTTCGTCCGTTATTTTACTTCAGGAGGTTGTCATCCAAATGAAAGACGGCTAATATATACCCAAAAGGTAAGTGTGGGGCTCCAACAAGTGTTATCAATTATCGGCTCGTCAGCCCAACTTGCGTTTGCTGTAAAGTTATGGAAGCCATAAGTAAGCAGGCAACAATAATCTTCAAACTGGCTTCAGACAGAACCATTCTTTTATTTCCGGCGTATTGCTCTAGATGGAACAGTGTTTCATGCACTAGATGAAGATGATAGGGTTGATGTCATTTTAACTTATTTTTAAAAGGCGTTTGATAGAGGCCCGCATGAAAATTCTGATGTATCAATTATCTGAAATTGGAAAAAGATAAAATCTGCTCTCATGGATCACACATTTTCTCACAGGACGATTGCAAGCTGTACGCAGCACTGTCTTGAAATCAACCCAAACCTTTGTTCTGAGTAGGGTCCCCATCGCTTTGGTGCTCTTCTTTGTCTACATCAGTGACTGTGTCTACGACCTCTCTTGCAGCGCCATCCTATTTGTGCGAACCTGCTGACTCACGTTGTCATCCTTCGTCAAAAATGGCACGCTCGCAGCCCACTCACACTTGACAAACTCCCCCGCACTGTCTTTGCCAACCACCGCGAGAAGCCCGCAAGGTCCTATGCTACCCCCAGTCTGCTTGTCGTGACTAGCTCGCGTCGAAGCAAACTTTGCCAAAGCTCACGGCAGCTCTTCCCGATTTTTGGGAACAGCCAATTACAGATGCCGCAAAGCTGTCCCCTGGCCTGGCACCAAGTCACACACCTGCACGCGTAGGCAGACCCACTCAATGGCCGGCTGACTTCCTGGCTGGTCGTGCGCTCCGATGTCAAACTTCTTCCTGCTTATACTGCGTTCCTTTGTATCCAGAATAAACTCTTCCTACTATTCTGGCCTCCACCGCTTTCTTCTCTCCCAGGGAGCCATGGTTTAAAGATCGCAGTTGCTAGGGGTTAACTCACTTAACCTCCGGCGATATGCTCGTTGCTCAAGGCGCGCGCTACTTCCAGCCAATCGATGCGCACCGTTCCATCTGATTAGCTGCACAGCCCACTCTTGACATTCACATCGTCCGAAAACACACAAAATGAAGCCACAGAGGACAGTCGAGCGCAAACTACGCGGCTGCAATACAGACCTCTACCCACTGACTATAAGAACATCCACCCTGTCTTCTCTGCGCATCGCAACCAACGTCCTACCCGCACGGGTGCCCGCATTCAAGAGACGAGGGAAAACTTAAAAGCTTATTTAGACTCACCCATCTACTAACCCCTTTCCTCCCCCCCCACCCACAACCTGACGATTATATAAACGCTGCAATTAACTGACCATTTTATCCCCAATGTCATGTACCGGCCTGATGATGAATGACCAAACACAACTTTTGTTAATACGAATTTTCAATCATAAAATGGGAAATTTCGCTGAACATAAGGTTCTCCATGTTCTGATAATCCGCTCGCCTAAACCATCTTCACAGTGTCGGCTAAAAGCGGCTAAACGTACGACACTGGTGTTATTTACACAAAGACGACGATTTGTTCACGTCGATAAGGGAAGTTTAGAAAAACCTACGGAGCATTTGTTTGATCTCACTTGGCTCATGACTGGCGTATGGAGTTTAAGAAAGATTATCTGCAGCTGGAAGAAAGGCAGATGGGGGCTACGAAGATGGCCAAGAATCTTTGTTATCTGCCTTACGAAGACAGATCGGCTGAACTAGATTTGTTTCTTCTCAATTACAGACAATTACGCAATGACCCCATACAAACGAATCGTCAGAGGCCGTAGGTGCGCCCTAGAATTGGATGACTTCTTCGAAGTGGCTCAGACGGACCATCTGCGGTGTCATATCTTTAAACTGCAGAGGAAGCTGGTCCATATGGACGTTCGACGGAACGCCTTCTCGCAGCTCTAGATGAATATGTGATCGACAGCTACGACAACAACGATACCTTTCAGATGGTGCACAGGGGGTTTGAGCTCTATCTTAATCCTTTTCATATATATATATATATATCCCGCTCCCCATCCCCCAAAGAAGATGAAGAAGAAAAGGCGCCTTCATGGACCACACTGTATTGGTGCTGACGTTTCGAAAACACGCTTGTTTCCATCATCAGAGTGATAAGGTGATTGTTCCTGCTTGCCTTGATTTGGTTTGTCTTGCTGACTGTCTCGTATGATGGGGATGTGTTACGTGCGCACCCTGGTCGTCCTGCTGGTCGTTGATTGGGTTTGGCCCAATGCGCCGACCCTGGTCATTCTGTTGGTCCTGGATTGGCCTCTGCCTCTCCGTGGGCGACTGCAGACGACCTCGTGTGACCCCCATCACTCGCTCGGCTGTTGTAGTCCCCGGTGGATCTGTCTGCACATTGCGCGCGCGCGAGGGGCGACTGCAACCAGAGTGGTGGCGGCCTCGCGTGTCTTCCATCGGCTGCACGGCTGTTGTAGTCATCGGTGGATCTGTCCGTCCATCGCACGCGCTCAGCGGGCGCCTTTTCTTCTTCATCTTCTTTTGGGGATGGGGAGCGGAATAATTTATCTGGACCTCGTATCTTTAGTCATGTTAATATATATATATGTATATTCACTAAGGAATGTGCAAACACCGATCGAATAGGCTTCCGAACTAAACAAAGTTCGTGTGGTGGTCAGAGGTCCTCAACGGGTGACCGCCTGCCAGGCCGATTCCGGCCAAGTCATGATAGCAGTAAGTGGGGTATGACCCCCAGATGCTGTCATACTCCACTTACTGCTATATATATACATATATATATATATATATATATATATATATATATA
>JAYGXS010000001.1:23453177-23471996 GCA_036362985.1 Ligula intestinalis
TATTAATGCTGCCTATATGGTATAAAGCATGTTCCACACCTGTTGTAGCATTTTATTAGAAATATGTGACTTCTTACTCAAACTTTAGGTTGAAAAGCACTTTTCTTTAAATAGGATTTACACAGTGCGAAGTTTGTACACCTTGAATTCGAGTGTAGTAGTCAGTAGGTTTTCAAAATTATTCGGCAATTTAGAAAATTTTTAAGACTGAAAGATACGCTTTCTTTAAGTATACCATTTAAAGAAGGCTTAATTTGCTACCCAACGCCTACACGAAACGATTTTGCGTTCACGCTTTCCATAAAATATAGTGGAATCTATAAAGGCATTTAAAGTAGTTACATTTCACAGTACATACATTTTGTGTGGTCAGAACGAAGCTTGTTAAAAAGCTCGCATCATATTATGTGAGTGACGATTCATCCACAGCATAATTTAGCAAGCAAGATTTGGTTATAGGAACTGATAATTATAGTAGGCTTTTGCAAATAATTATAAATACCGTGCAGTCTATGCATGTGTAGGAGTCTGCCGGGCTGACTGACGCTGTTTTTGTTCACCAAACCGCGCAGGTTCACTATGTTCTCACGCCCGCAAAACTCCCGCGCACCTGCAAAACCGCTGCGCGAGGCCCGCGATCTCCTGCTGGTCCTATGCTCCTCCCCATTAGCTCGTTGCTTAATGCGCAAGTTATTTCCAGCCAATTGATGCGCGTCTGTTCACCTGGCTGGCTGCACAACTCCGCGGACCGACTTGGCGAGCAAAGGCGTTGGCTCTGGTGCAAAACAAAGCCCTTTTACCGTCCACTTTCCGGCAGTAAACTTTGTTCATCACTACCATCTTGCTTGGCTTTGATTTGGGGGAACCTTCTGCTTGTCGACACTACTACCGGCGACAAATGTATCACCCCAATCTGCGCATGTCTCACACTATCCTACGGGTACCTATCAGTATCAGTATTTGGAGGGATATGTAGGAAAAATTCCTTTGAGTACCCTATTTGTACATATGTGCAGTGGTAGCAGAAAATGTTTTTCTCAGACTGTTGGCAAGGACAGTTGTCCTGTGTCATAGGATGAAAATAGGAGCAGACAGTGAAAAAACTCCTCATGATTAAGCATTCTCGACAGAATTTAATACGTCAGGAAAGCAAAATGCTTGTTCCAGTGATCACATCTTCTTCTTTTGAACTGCTACCTTGAACTCGCATATTCGCTACGATTGATATTTCAGTTCATTGTTACAATTCATAATACAACCTGTGCTTGAGGACCACTTCCATGTGAAGTCCACAGGCTTCATCCACCAAACCCACACTCGTTCTCATTAAAATTGATGACTGCACTAAGTGTGAGGTTACAACGTTCGTCATTTACGTAAAATATGGAAGGCAATCGGAAGCTCTGACGTTGGGCAGTTAAGTGACTTCATGGATTTGCTGCATCTTCATATGTGGTCCCGCGACTGAGAGCAACTCAAAGACAGTTATTGGCAAATGTTCGTTAGAAAGGAAATGTTCATAAGAATCTCAAACGTCTGAACCACTGCAAACTTGATACTATCACTTTTATGAGACGTCATAACCAACTCACCTGCATGCTTGCTACTGACTCAATTACTTCCGAAGAGCGGATAAGTCAATGCAGTAGTACCGAGTGCTGGCTCCCGCACTTCCCCCCCCCCGTTCCATCGCTGAAATGATCTTCAGCGCCAGTGTCCAAATTCCTGGTGAGCTGATCTCGTCACCCTCTCAAGGTCTGGTCGAGGAGTCTTTCAAAATCCTGCACTGCATTCGGTAGTTTTTGCGGACGCTGTCTCCGGCTCCGCCAAGACCCTTTTTCTCCGAGCCTTATGTCGAGAACGACTTGCTGACATGCTCTCACGCTTTCCTGATATGGGATCGATTTCGCCGGCCCCTGGAACCCTCCTACGACGACTCTCTGCGTGTTGTCTCTCGAGGGACGAAGACCTTCCGCATCCACCGTGGAACTCGCGAGGTCGTGAGTGTGGATGGCCTCAAAGCAGTTAGCCCTGACATTCTTCCGAACGGGCCCTGTGTCCATTTTCCTCTGCTCCCCGATTTTCTATCCTTGCACATTCCCTCTGCTATCTCTTCCACCATGTCCACCGCCACTAACTGTTATTCATTCCTCATCAACCGCCAACATGCACATCACAACACAAACTCATTATTCCAATGTGCTCCGTGGTGGACGCAATGTTCCTTTTCCTAACTGCTTGTTTAAACATTCACTTTAGACATGAACCAAACCTTCAGCATCGCTGCACGCCGTCGTTATTCTAACCGGGGGGTGCTACGGCAGTCCGCGATCTGGATCACTGTGCCGATTCATTGTGCCTTCGCTTGTCAGGCCTTGCACGCCCACACTGACTTCCTGTCCAATTCATACTCCTGGTCAAACTGCTAAAGGTACTACCCTCACGCAGTTCAAAGCCAATCACTGTGCACCGTCCCCCGATCGGCTGCAGGCATAAAAGAACACGTCTCTGGTTCATTTTATTCCACGCGTACAGGCACAACAACTCCAAAGAGTCTGTAAAGAATGCGAGCAATAAATTTCTGTAGAGCCTTTTATAAGCTCCTATTCACGTAAACACTCTCCACCCCTATCAGTCTTCCCTGACTTCTGATTTGGGTACCCACCTATTTGCCCCACCACCTCTCGTAAAGCCCTCCGGTCTCCTGCTTCCCCACCTCCGCCCAATTTTCTACCACACCGTCCGTCTCCATGACTTTAAACCTAACACGAGTTAGGGTTGAATGCGTTGAATGCCATGGGACCTACAGACTCCTCCTCTACGTCGCTTTCCTGCATGTATCTTCCGTAGTAGATGTCATGTTCACTTTCCTAAACATCTCGTTACTCACGTTTTCACGCATCTACCATGCCTTCGGCGTCTTTGCACGCCATCTTCGGTCTAGCTGGCGGAGCTGTGGCAGTCCGCGCCACTGCACTGACTCATCCTCCTCGCTTTATATGAATTCACAAGGATTAATACAAAAAGAACGCAAAATTAGAAGTGATTTAGCAAAATGAGTCCCGCGTACATGCGCATTTACTAGCGTGTACAGCTGTGTGCGCATGCAGCTGAGTTGGGTCCTGACAGTCGATTCACCGTTTGAGGTGGGCGATAGCTCGAAGCCAACCGATGTGCGTTATTTTTGTGGATTAATCGCAGGCGACAGAAGACGCGCTTCGGAGTCAAGAAATCTCAACAGCGACCTGGTTGACGACACAGTTGGCACCTAGCACTTGGCCGAGCACTTTTTAAAGCTCCCTCAGCAACCAGTTCGGCATAATTACTAACGCTTTTGGTAACTGACGGCTAAGTCGACTTCATTATTGAAGTAAAGGGATTTACATGCGTACTATTTTGCATCGTGAGCTAGTATTTTATTCTTTGCTGTTCTTATGCGTCACTGTTGCAAGTGAAATCCTACCTACTAAGTTGTAGTGCGTGGTTCAGGCATCTATGTATTCATTCTGTCCTATGGGGAGACTGATGCATTGCAGTTTCAATTTTTTACTGCCAACCATCATTTCTAAGTGTTTCTACAGCCATGCATTGATTGTGTTGGGTGTCACAGTTCTGAGTACTACACGAAATGCGTGTGGTTGGTGTCCGGAGCTTGGAGCGGCGTTTGATTACCACCCGTAAGTCGGTCAAGAAATGCAAATTGCCTGTATCACCGTTGAGACGATGACAACTGTGGTACACTTGCGACTGTTTCTTACTGTTCAAAAATATCCTTGCAGTCCTGCACAACTTTATCCCACTATACTAAAAGCCGCGGCTAGGGTGGTCGCAAACTGTAGTTTTATACCAGACTAGGCCATCGGCCCAGCATGCGTTAAACGGCTGACCCATGGACTAGGCGACAGGCGGCTCCTTCTTACCTCCCGGTATTGCTAATCGTAGTGTGGGCGTCAATGAAGTCAAGTCCTTCTGTGAAGCGCGCAGACGGGTTCGCCTGCCCTGGCAGTCACCCCACATTAGACAACTGACCGGCTCAGACGGTGCTTCGGCTTAGCGCACATTCCTCACCATTAGCAATTTGGCATGCTTGAAGCTATCACGTGGCGTTGTAAATCCACGGCTTGGTAGGTTGCCAACTGTCGAGGTAGCTCGAAACGCGCTGTAGCGACCTCTCATTTTTAAGCCATGCTTTGCTCACATGCCTGTGGGACATGACGCCAGTGTCTAGCTTTCGTGCCTACCAGTTCATGCGCGCTAGACGATGTCAAACCTCCGCCAGGGTTGCAAAACGGCGAAGAGTTTACAGCTTTTGGAACTGATGCTTGACTTTGCAGAGGAACATTTTAATATATTTAAAGACCACTTTAACATCCTGGGAAGAGCTTCAAATGCCAGGAGGACCTTTTCCCAAGTATACAAGTTACGTGTTTGGGAAGGAAACAGACAGTCAAGAGTTTATTTTCTCCAAATTTAAATGGAGTTTTCTTCATCCAATTTAGTTTCATGTGTTTTGGTCCCACAAAGCTTCCTGGACCCATTATCTTCCAAAATAGTTCACTGTTAGAACAACCTACGATGAAGGATTTGGGTCTACCTTACACGAATAAGCTTGCATTATCGCCTCATGCAGATTGAATTTCTGCCAAAGCCGCACAGATATGTTGGTTTATATCGCATAATTGTTTCTTTCCAGAAATAAGATTAAAACTATACCGCATGTTTGTTCTTCGTATCCTAGAATACTGCTGTCCGTTTTTGGTCTTATGAATACGAGTGACCGTAGTAAGATTGAAGGGGTTCAGTGAGTTTTCACTCGTAAAATATTTTCCCTTTCTGGGTCTAGTATTTCTCATTCAGATGTCAGTTAGCAAACATTAAATTTCTTTGCGTATGAAGACTCGAAGCTGGTATACGCTTTCTTTTTCGAGTTAGAAATAGTCTTATATATGTATGTATATGTATATTGAAAAGTTACAGGCAAGAAATGCCCTTGAGGACCCTATTAATGTAAAGCAAACAATGCTATTCTTACAGTTAATGTGCAGTTGGTGGAGGACTTATGATACCATGACAGAATTTCGAATGAATTTTCACGGAACAGACTGAAAACAGTCTAGAGCCAGAAAAATTGTTTACAATGCTGGCAGTAGGAAATCGTGTTGTAAAAGTCGCCTTTTGTCAAATAGAATGATATCGAGTCTTCTTTTAAACTCCGCAATTCTGTCGGCGGAAACCCTCTCACTTGGTAGCAATTTCCAAGGTCGGACCACGCGTTGACTGAAGAAATATTTTGAAGGTCTAATTGACTGCGTTCGTTTGTGACCTTGTAAGGATGGCCACGCAGGTATTTTGTGGTGGCTAATTAGAAGAAATCCTCCAATTTTAGGAAGGAAATGTGGCCCCGAATTATCCGGAATGTCCACAGCAGGCTGCATTGGACGTTCCTGTAAGACAAAGGAAAAAGGTCAAGTTTGATCAATCCCTGAGACCATCGACCATCTTTGTCACCCTGTGTTGCACTTGTTTAAGAAGCTCCATATTTTTCTTCAACCATGTTGTAGAAACTGGCATTCTGTATTCAAGACGTGGTCTCACAAAGGCGCCAAATATTTTTCCAAAGAGTTCAGGTGGAAAGATTTTGAATGCTCGTCTTATCCAGTGCAGTGAACTAGTTGCCTTCTGGACGGACTTTTTACACTGCTCTCTCTGCATCAAGTTCGCGGTTGTCCATAAACCCAGATCTTTTCGCGTCTCAACCTCTTTTAATGCAGTACTATTGATAAAATAACTGTTTTTCGGCGGCACTTTTCGCCCCGGGCTTATGTGTAGAACAAGACACTTGGATACATTAAATTTAAGAAGCCACGTGGACGACCAGATAACCAGTTTATCGATGTTCGACTGTTATCTCTTTGCGTCGTCGGCGCACCAAATTTCAGCCCATATTTTTATGTCATCCACAAACATGACAGCTGCGCAATCAAGCTCATTGAGGCAGTCGTTTACGTAAATCAGGAATAGCAGCGGACCCAAAACTGAGCTTTGTGGTACACCACTCTCGACCTTTGTCCATTCCGAGGTTGAGTTTCCGACAACGACCCTCTGTTCTCTGAGGGACAAGAAACTGCTGATCCATTTTTACATTTTTCCTAGAATTCCCACGTCCCAAATCTTCTCTAGAAGAAGCCTGTGTGGTACACTATCGAAGTCTTTTTTGAAGTCGAAAAATATGACATCAATTGGATAGCCCTTATCTGCGGCCTTTGTCCAATTCTACTATGAGTAAAGAGCACTAGTGAGGCAAGAGAACCCTGGGTGAACGTATTTTTGTTGTATTTCGTTGCTTCCCAGGAATTCTATTAAATGCTTCTTGATAATGCGCTCCATTAGTTTGCACGCGATGCAAGTTAGACTGACAGGACGGAAATTTGCGCAATCAAGTCGTGAACCTCCCTAATAGATCGGGGTGACATTTGCCCACCTCCATTTTTCCGGGAGTTTGCATTCTTAAAAAGATCGCTGGAAGATGGCAGCCAGGGGTATGCACAGTTCGTTAGCTAATTTTCTTAGTGTAAGTGCAGGAATTTTGTCCGGCTCAGGTGATTTGGCAGGCTTAAGTTGGAGTAATTCGGCCCTGACAGTGTCGTGTCAAAACCTCAGGTCCTCTTTTTTGGGCAATGAGAAGGAGAGTAAGGGTGCAGTTAGATGTAAATGAGCGGACGTACCGTCAGCAAGAGTTGTAGGTTCTCGGGTGTAGACAGATTCAAAGAACTCGGAGGGGAGGGAGGCTTTAATAATAATAATAATAATAAATTGTATATTTAAGGCCAAAGGGGCCCTTTCATTACAAACTTAGTGCTATCGTGAAAATAAAAAATAGTTCCAATTACCAATGAACTCTTATAAAATAATTATCTGGGCAGTAAAAAAAACTCCTATGTTCATCGGTGGATGAGTTCAGCGAGCCATCGATTTCCAAAAAAATGTAGGAGAAAAAACTGCCTTAATGGGTATGACATGATGCAGTTAGATAAGATCCTGCTTTTGAGGGTTCAGGACGCTTATTGTCATGGGAAAAATAATATAGCGCCGAGTTATGAAGGGGGCATCCGGGACAACAGGAGCAGACAGCAGAAGTCTAGACAACATCACAGAGATGCAACCCACCAGACTCCAGTGTCCACCGACAAGTTGACGACCAAGAAAGAACCATCAATAGTGACCACGAAGATCACTGTATCCTAGGAAGAGCTTCAAATGCCAGGAGGACCCTTTTCGAAATCAGACTCCAGAGTCCACCAACAAGTTGGCGACCAAGAAAGAACCATCAATAGTGACCTTAAAGATCACCGTATCCTGGGAAGAGCTTCAAATGCTAGGAGGACCCTTTTCGAAATCTAACAGTTGGGTGTTTGGAAAAGAAACAGACAGTAACGACTTTATTTCCTCTAAATTTGAATGCTTATGTAATTTGTCCTTGAAAATCGATAATTTAGTAGACAACCTAATTTCGAGTGGAAGATTGCTCCGAATAAAAGCATATTTGGAGGTAAAAAGCGTGAACGGTTAGATTTGAACTACGGGGTGGTAAAATTATCATGAAGGAGTTAGGAGTGGCGTAAGGTCGGTTTACCGGAGTAAGAGTGTTAATTTGTGGGAGATTAGGACTATTGTTAACGCGAAACAGAAAGCATATACCAGTTTCGAGTCTTCTTACCGAATGAAATTTAATGTTTTCTAACTGACATGTATCTGTATAAGAAATACTAGACCCAGAAAGAGAAAATATTTTACGAGTGAACACTCGCTGAACCTATTCAATCTAAGTACGGTCACTCGTGTTCAGAAAACCAAAAAGTGGACAGCAGTATTCTAGTATAAGGAGAACAAACATGCGGTTTAGTTTTAAATTAATTTCTGGAAGGAAATAATTATGCGATATAAACCCACATATCTGTGCGGCCTTGGCCGAAATTCGATCTGCATGAGGTGATAATGCAAGCTTATTCGTGTAAGTAAGACCGAAATCCTTCATTGTAGATCGTTCTAACAGTGAACTATTTTGGAAGATAATGGGTCCAGGAAGCTGTGCGGGACTTAAACACAGGAAACTACATTTCGATGGAGAAAACTCCATCTGCCATGTAGCGTTCCAACTTGAGAGGGTACGCAAGTCTGCGTTAACTTGATCAACGCAACTACGGGTCGTGTCCTTATAAAATGAGTAAATACACTTAAGGTCATCAGCATAAATGAAATTTTCCGAGTTATATAGCACTGTTGAAATTGCATGTATGTAAAGGTCCGTCCTTTTCATTCTTTACAAAATGAAATTTCAGCAGTGCTAAATAATTCGAAAAATTTCATTTATGCTGATAGCCTCAAGTGTATTTACTCATTTTCTAAGGACACGGCCAGTAGTTGTGTTGACAAAGTTAACGCAGACTTGCGTACCCTCTCAAGTTGGAGTACTACATGGCAGATGGAGTTTTCTCCATCGAAATGTAGTTTCATGTGTTTTGGTCCCACAAAGCTTCGTGGAACCATTATCTACCAAAACAGTCCACTGTTAGAACGATCTACGATAAAGGATTTGGGTCTTACTTATACGAATAAGCTTGCATTATCACTTCATGCAGATCGAATTTCTGCCAAGGCCACATAGATATGTGGGTTTATATCGCATATTTTTTTTCTTCCAGAAATAAACCCTAGTAGCAACTAGTCGACTATTTGTCTGCTATAAGTGGCTATTTCTAGGCCTTCGCAATGCTGCGATCTAATTGGTTACCAAAATGACGCAATCTGAAGTCCGATTGGTTTGCGCTCGTTAAGCGCGTTAGCGCGCGCATACGCCCCATTTTTTGACGTGAACGGCGTGCGTGCGCGCGAGCTGTCAGTCACGCGAGCTATCAATCACTCTATCAATCACTCTATTTGCCTGCTGTTGAATAATATTTTTTCATTTTCATTGCCTTTAATATTTGTTATAATATTTGCCATTGTTTTGCCTTTTTTCCAATGTTTAAAGGGGATTCTGAGAGAACACGAAGACGCTGGCTTAAGAGGTATGCGGATGAGGAATGGCAGGCTGCAGAGGAGGCCGTAAAGAAGAGAATGGAAGCCGTGAGTGCACTACAACATTTAGGAAATGAGAGCACAGCGCCTCCTGAATCGATTGCTTATTATTGTGAGTAGTCGTCAACCGTAAGTGACGCTGATTGGGTTCTTACATTTGATGAGGGAGAGGATCCTCTTCTCGAGGACGAAATCGAGGAAACGAGTAGGGAAAATAGCCCTCAAGCAGCGCCCACGGACTAAGTTAAGTTAATACGTGAATGGGCAGTTCGAAACCATATACCGCACAAGCATTTGCGCGAACTAATGGATATAATTTAGCCACTGTTTCCTGAACTACCAACCGACTCAAAAGCGGTGGTAAAGAAATTGTTAAACGTAAAGGTAGCCGCAGTGGGTGACGGTGAGTACGTTGATAAATACACTTACAACGTCTTCAAGTACTGCTGGCCTTTAGGCGCCACGGATGAAGCTTCAACTTCGTGAACAACGAAGTTGCCTGTATATATTCTTTTCGTTTTTTGGTTTTCAATATAGTTTTTCAGTAATAGAAGACTTCCGACTTCACCTTTCTACGACTCGATGAGAGTTAAACGTGTAAACGGGGTCGTTCGCCGAACAAAGGGATTCACTGCCAAGCATAAACCGTAGTTACCGCCGATGGCATAGACCGACTAAAATGGGAACCAC
This sequence comes from Ligula intestinalis, assembly GCA_036362985.1. Lineage (NCBI taxonomy): Eukaryota > Metazoa > Platyhelminthes > Cestoda > Diphyllobothriidea > Diphyllobothriidae > Ligula > Ligula intestinalis. Next base: position 23,462,946 of record JAYGXS010000001.1, read on the forward strand.
AGCAGACGTGTCTTCGACCGCGTTCCCATCCGCCCTCAGGGCGGCCACGGTCTGCTACACCAAACCTCCTTATGGTGGATTCATCTCTTCTCCTCTCGATCTGGTTTTTACGACAGAGCAGCCCCTCCTGACTATGCTGCTCCGACTCCTCCTTCTCCTCCTCCTCGCCGGCGGGATTGAGGCCCACCCGGCGGGGTTCCGGATCCAACAAGGGTTACTTGCCGGTCTGCCTACCGACTTAAATAAGTCGACTATTAGGCGACAAGAAATAGTTGACTATTAGGCGACTAGAAATAGTTGACTATTAGGTGACTAGAAATAGTTGACTATTAGTCGACTAGAAATAGTCGATTAATAGTCGACTTATTTCTGGTCAAAGTAGCCGACTTTTAGTCGATTGGACCGACTAGGAATAGTCGATGAATAGTTGACAAATGCTACTAGGGAAGTTAAAACCATACCGCATGTTTGTTCTCCCTATACTAGAATACTGCAGTCCCCATTTTGGTCTGATGAACACGAATGACCGTAGTAAGATTGAAAAGGTTCAGCGAGTTTTTACTCGTAAAATATTTTCTCTTTTTATGGGTCTAGTATTTCTTATACAGATAAATGTCAGTTAGCAGACATTAAATTTCTTTGGGTAAGAAGACTTGAAGCTGGTATATGCTTTCTGTTTCGTCTTAACAATAGTCCTACTCTCCCACAAGTTAACGATCTCACTCCGGTTAACCGACATTACGCCACTCGTAACTCCTCCACGATAATTTTACCATCCCGTGGCTCCACATCTACCCGTTCTTGTTTTTTTTTACCTCCAAATATGATTTTGTTTGGAACAATCTTCCACTCGAAATTAGGTTGCCTACTACATTATCGATTTTCAAAGGCAAGTTATGAAAGCATTTAAATTTGGAGGAAATAAAGTCGTTACTGTCTGTTTCCTTTCCAAACACGCAATTTTTAGATTTCGAAAAGGGTCCTCCTGCATTTGAAGCTCTTCCCAGGGTACGGTGACCTTCGAGGTTATTGCTTGGCTGCTAACTTATCGGTAGACTCAGGAGTCTGTTGGTCACATCTCGGTGACGTTGCCTTGACTTCTGCTGTCTGCTCCTGTTATCCCGGATGACCCCTTCATAACTCGGCGCTATATTATTTTTCCCATGACAATAAGCGTCCCGAACCCTCAACAGCAGGATCCAATCTAACTGCATCATGTCATACCTCTTAAGGCAGTTTTTTCTCCTACATATTTTTTGGCAATCGGTGGCTCGCTGAGCTCACCCACTGATGTAGGAGATTTTTTACTGCCTAGATAATTTTTAAGAGTTCATTGCTAATCTAAAATATTTTTTTCTTATTTTCACGATAGCACTAAGTTTGTTATGAAAGGGCCCCTTGGCCCTTAAATATACAATGTATTTATTTATTTATAAAGAATAAAACTAATGGACCTAAAACCATGCCTTAAAAAGCGCCACTCGTGATCAGCAGAGGCATCGAGTAGCTATTGCCTACTAAGACTTTCTGGCTGCGGTTAGACATGTAGGAAGCAATGAAATTGAGATGAGGGGGCCTGATGTGTAGGGCTTCAAATTTTACTAAAAGGTGCCTGTGCGGCACCTTGACAAAAGCTTTGTTAAGGTCAAAGTAAATCACTATGACCAATTGCTGCTCATTACGAAGTGAAGCTACGAGGTAAAGAAAAGCCAAGTGACAAGTTTCGCATGGTCTTCCAGGTAGAAATCCATGCCATGAAGCGCTAAATAATTTATTTTCTATAGAAAAACCGAGAATTTGATTAAAAATGATCTTTTCCCGAAGTTTCGCTAGGGCCAGTGTTTTATGAACACCTCGGTAGTTATTGACGTCCGAACGAGATCCTGACTGATCCGGTCTTCGGTCGCCCGCTGTCCATCTGCTGATCATAGGGCAGTGATCAGTTTCTGTGATCTCTTCATGCTTCGTTTATAGCCATACAGTATCTTGGGGTGTTCCAGCGACTTGTGTAGTATGTTCTACTCGTATGGCTTGCGTGGTTTATTAGAGACGCTTTTACAAATGTTACGCTGTTGCTTATACTCTCGTAAGTGTTTATGGGAGCCGGTTAGTCTATAACGCCTCCAGATGCGGTTTCTTTATTTGAAAGTGGCCTGCAAGTTTGAGTTTATCCACTTCGAGTGATTTTTACTTGCATTTCTTCTTAAGGCACAGTTGAGACAAACAGTTCTCTTCAGCGTCGAGCTAAAGGTCATTCATTGTTCATTTGCCCCTCCTTGGAGGTCTGTTTCCCATCGAACCTCTGACATTTCTCTTCTCATAAGTGGGTAGTCGCCCTTCCAAATGCTACTTTCCCATGTGTCGGAGGAGTAGGGTTTGGAGAACAGCAAATACTCGAAATACAGCATAATATGGTCGCTTGACCCTAATGGGGGTCGATCCTGCAGGTCAATCACAGTTTCCTCCTCTCGGGTAATGATAAGATCGAGACAGTTCAACTGTTGTCCTTCCCTAGCCCGCGTTCCAAATGCGACGGTTTGGCAGAGCAGTTTGTCTATGGCCCATTGTAGCAATTTGTGATTGAAGTTGTCTTGAAGACCCTACGCAGTCCATGTCTGCCAATCAACACCAGGAGCGTTAAAGTCCCCAACGATGAGGATGTTTTTCTCTCACTAACCCTATACAATTCTGCTAGGAGGAAAGTGTCTTGGTCAGGAGTCTGGTTTGGCAGGCGGTATGTCGCCAAAAGCGTCAGTGGCCTGGCATACTTAGCAGATATGGTAATGTTTAGTATTTCCACATCTCGTGGTAGGACCCGTACTTCAGCCGTGGCTGTCAGCTTGCAAGTGATATAGACTATAAGCCCTTCTCCCTTAGTTGTTCTGTCTTTCCTGAAAAGCTGATATCATCTAAGCGATAATTCAGAATCTGCGGCATCTTTTGAAAACATGGTTTTAGTGAAAGCCATGATGTCTGGTTTCACCTCATCAACCACATTCTTTAGTTCGTCTAGCTTGTCAAACAAGCTTTGTACATTTGCGGTTAGGATCTTTTGTGATAGTTTACTCCGTGAGGGCCAACCCTCATCGTGACAGGTTTTGGCCAGAGGAAGGGCTCCTTGATTTGTATTATTTTGCCCATCTTTTATTTTCAGGCCATTTGCCCCGCTTTCGGTTCTCTCTCTCAATTCTGTCCTTAGTTACCTCATTTTATCCGCTCCCTCGGCTCGTAGTGTGTCTGAAAAAACACTTGCTTGTATGAATTTTGTAAGGCCATTTTTTCTTTTAGCAATTTCGATGCCGAGCCTTCGTAATCGAAGATAACTTTGAGAGGCCTTGAGTTTGTTTGCAGGTAACGGTCTGGGTCTGCTTTACCAAAACGGAAGGCTTTATTTACGGTATAGATTTCCCCATCCTGTAGGACATCGCTGGCATATTCGTGTGTTCGATCACAATCGTGTGCATCTGGTTCCGTTGTTCTGTCTAACGTGAACTCTGCAGCACCCTGTATGAAAATGATTTTTTTCAATTTATGGGCGAATTCTGTATTGCCTCATCTGTGCAGTTTCCACTAGTTCCAGTGCCAGGTTAGGCGCTTACTGAAGCTTTCATGTCACTTTTGGCCTTCGATGGAGTTCTTTTTGTCTGGATAGTGCTGAAGCTTGGCCCACTTATACTAGTTGTGTGGCTTGATTTGTGTTTTCTGGGAATCCGTGAGCGATTCTTCGTTCTCTGATAAGCTTGTGCGTTGATCATTTTCTCTGTCCATGACGGACTATCGGTTCCACAAATTAACGCTCTTATTCCGGTAAGCCGACCTTACGCCACTCGTAACTCCTCCATGATAATTTCATCACCCCTTAGCTCCACATTGAAACGTTTCGCTTTATAACCTCCAAATATGCTTTTATTTGGAACAATCTTCCACTCGAAATTAGGTTGGCTTCTACAGTATCGATTTCAAAGCAAATTACGTAAGCAATAACATTTACAGGAAATAAAGTCGTTACGGTCTGTTTCCTTTGCAAACACGTAACATGTAGATTTTGAAAAGGGTCCATTTGGCATTTGAAGCTCTTTCTAGGATAGAAGGTGGTTTCTGAATATGTTAGCATTTTCCTCTGCAGAGTCAAGCATCACTTTCAAGTGCTGGCGGTGGTCTTTGAGGTCGCTATTGATGGTTAACTCATTTTCTCACGCGAGCGCCAACTTATCGGTGTACTCTGGAGTCAGGTGAGTCGCATCTCTGTGATGTTGCCTTGACTTCTACTATCCTCTCCTCTTGTCCCGGATGACCCCTTCTTTACTCACCACCATATTATTTTTCCCATGACAATAAGCGTCCCGAACCCTCAACAGCAGGATCCCATCTAACTGCATTATATCATGCCATGGTACCTTTTAAGGCAGTTTTTTCTCCTACATTGTTATTTAAAACTCGGTGGCTCTCTGAAATCATCCACCGATATATGAGTTTTTTTACTGCCCAGACTATTATTCTATAAGGTAGTTCGTTGTTAATCGGATCTAACTTACCATCTCACCACGCGTAACATCCTACTAATTCCTCTTGTCACACAATTGCTTACGTACAACTTTGATTACCAATTTCGTATATTTTCATTTTCACAATAGCACTAAGTTTGTAATGAAGGGGCCCCTTAGGCCTTAAATATACAATTTATTTAGATATATTTATTGTTCTATATGGACTCGAACGTAAAAGTTTGAACATTTCTTATTTGCATCTACATGTACATATTACTAAGGTGACGCTTTTTGATACTGATTTGTTCAAACTTCTTTAGTACCTGTTTATTTTACTAACTAACAGATTTCTGATATTGTGAGAACCAGCTGTGGACGTCAAAAAGCGGTACTTTTCATGAACTGTGCAATCGGAGGACGAACGATATTATTTGCTGTACACATTTTTCATATTATTTTTCCTATCAATAAATTATTCAATATCCTTAATCATCGTATTGTGTTCTACCTTATGCAACAGTGGGTATAGCGGGTAAATAAGTGCCCCTGCGCATTTTTTGCACGAAAGGGCTAGAGGCGTCCATGTGTGTGAATTGCCGCACCTGTGTCGCCTCTAGTCCCGCCAAATACCCACTCTGCCCCACGGGTTATGGAGGGTTTTGGAGTGGTTGGTGTTTATAGGGTCTGGCACAGAACATGAAGTCACCAAATCGAGTTCGAGAGAACAAGAGGGCTAGTTGCTTGGACCTCATCGAGGGGCGGGGGAAAACGGGACTATATCCCCGACTAAGATAGGGCTCAGGGCGGGGATGTCAACCCGTTCGCCCCGTCGCCGAAAACAAATTGGCAGCACGATGCGCTAGTTTGTTCATTTTAGCCCCTCCCTCCTCCTCAGCCCCCCCCCGTTGCCGTTAATGCCGCCGCCATCCTTAACTACCCCCGAGCCCCCCTTAACCCCCTTCCGGCCCCCCAAAGCTGCTTATTGACCCTTTTTGGTAAAGGAAAAGTCATAATGAAATAGCAATTGCTTTATATTACTGCATAAAAAAGATATTAGAAAATTTATGTTTGTTAATGTCTTTTAGGTAGATTTTCGGGGAAGGCGTCACTTTTCGACGGCAGGAAGGCTGGCGCCTATAATAGAAAAGGTGGGAATTATAAGTTTTTTGTATGTTAACAATGCAAAATTGCGAAATTGTGACTTAAGGTACATGGTCGACAAAAGTTAACCAATAAGGCCAGTGTTTGCGATGGCAATAACAGTGTCAACCAACAGAATGTGAGAGGTCCCAGCGTTGTCCGCAGCGGCCTCCTTTCGTTTTTCTCTGAGACCTCCATAGCGATCCCGTGAGCCATGTAACCATTCAATTGTTGTCTTCCTTATTACGTCCTGTTGGACGTTGTGTAGCCATAGGTATCGCCGTGTGGTCTCTGAAGGTTATGTAAATGATTGCAACCTACCCGTAAAAATTGTATACAAAGTACTCCCTATGAAGGACTTCTTGTCCTTTTGTGAGTAACCATGCCATGTGAAAGTGGTGCATAGTGGCGGCCCCAGAAGCTGCGACAGTAGATGCCGCATAACTTCTTTGGAGCTGCGGCCGCCAACCCTTAGGAGGAAATTAACCTACATGTCAAACGTGCGTAATTAATTGGACCGTAATCATGCGCTATCCTGCAACAGCGTTTCTTCCTTTTCGAAGCGTCTTAGGAAAAAGCGCAAGGCCTCGTCTGTGCATAGAGGCAGGCGAGACCCCGTGGCCGCCTCACCGCCAACCAATGTGCGGCGGGTGTCAGAAGTAGCAGCCTCAATTTGCTCCAATTTCGTTAGTATGAGGCTGCGGTCGGCCGATTTGCTTTCGTATCGTTTACTAAGTGAAAGTGTAAAAGGTGAAAAGGACCAATCTTACCGATTCCAATCTGAATCTTGTTGATAGATTTGCCTTAAATCGCTGTACTCTTTCCTAAGGAAAATTTAATTAGCTGTATTGAGCGGTCTTACCTTATCTTCTCTACGAGTTGCCTAAGAAGGGCAGACTCCTGCTTCATAAGCGACTCTAGAGAGCCGGGGCGAGATGAAATAGAGCGGTTCTCACATTCTAGAGTACTTATGCGTGCCTCCATAGTTGCCCGGCGCGAGTCCACTGTGCGAGGCATTGTTGTAGTCGCAGGCGCAGGCACAGGCGCAAGAGTGGGCGATGTGTACGCAGAATGAACCTTGAAATAATTATACATACGTAAAATAGCTAACTGACTCATTGTGGGCCAGCCCGCAAAGCTTTTCGTGGGTGGCGTTGGAGTCCGCGGTGGGATGTTCTCCACATCACCGATCTCTTCGCCAGAGTTGGGGGTTAGTCGATCAGAAATTCTAGATAACAAGCCATTAATAATACTGCACACTTACTTCCTCCTGTATCCCTTGCCCATGTCTGTGGGCATCGAACTGGCCAAGTTGGAGTTGTCCTCGGCCAACCTCCTGCTCCGACGAGCCTCATAGCGTCCCGGGACCTGTATGGGGTACAACTGCGTATCCGTATTCAGTTGAGGAAGAACCAATCCCCCAACCAACATAAATGACGGCGCTCGTATTAAAAGAGATATTGTTTAACGAAGAAACTTTAGAGAAAGCTATCCGCCAACTGTCCAATTCCACATCATATGGAACGGATAGAATCCAACCTTGCATACTGATACATATGACATATGCCCCAATACTTCTGTCTAACCTTTTCTCCTTACTGCAGTCAAATGGTATTTATCCAGAAATGTGGAAAAAAATCATGTATCACCCCAATTCTCAAAAACGGAAATCGTTTCAATGCCCAAAACTATCGTGGTGTTCACCGAACATCGGTTTTAGCTAAAATCTTCGAAAAAATAATTTATAACCAAATGTTAAACCATCTGACGAATGTAAATCTCATACCTCCTTCTCAACATGCCTTTTCACCTGAAAAGTCATGGCAGTCCTGCCATCTCACTTTGTTGGAATTCGTCTCCAGAAATAGAGATGACGGGAACACTATAGTTACAATTTACTGTGATCTAAAAAGGCCTTTGACAAAGTTCCCATAAAAGACTGATCGTGAAGCTAATGAGTCACGGGATTCGGCCACCTCTCCTTGATTTTCTCAAATTCTATCTTCAAAACCGATCGCAAGTAGTACAACATAGAAATATAGTATCAGACCCAGCTCATATCACCAGTGGTGTTTTTAAAGGCACTATCCTAGGCTCCCTCCTTTTTGTCATTTACATTCATGAATTATCGACTATATCGACTTCTGCTAAAACATGTTTAGATGCAAATGACTTAAAACTCGCACACGCATATAATAAGCATTCAATAATTAATATGCATAGAACGATAGAATCAGATCTTGCGAAACTAAATGTCTGGAGTTCTACATGGCAAATGCCATTTTCACCAACAAAATGTCATCGCTTGATATTTGGACCATTGAAACTTCCCCCCATAATTTTTCACAATCAAGAAATTAAAGAGACGACATCCATACAAGATTTAGGTCTTAGCTATACAAACTCTCTGGACTTATCCCCTCACGTTAAACAAATTGCACCAAAAGCTAATAGATTATGTGGTTTCATAAGAAAATTTTTTTACATCGATCACACTTATGACGCAACTTTATAAAATTTTCGTTTTACCTATCCTGGACTACTGTTCTTTTTTGGCATTATGTCGTCAGCTGGTCGGAAGAAACTAGGAGGCCTTCAACGGCGCTTTACTAGATCTTTATATAAATTTGATGGCACACACGATTCCTACATTGAACCATATAGTAGGTATGGATTCCGAACCCTCTGGATTCGCAGACTCCAAAATGGTCTAACTTTCGTATTCAAAGTCACGCACGTCGAATGAATTCTCACTACACGCATGCTACCATATCAAAATGGTCCCCGAGACACTAGAAATAATGTAAATACGATCAAAGTCCCCAAATTCAAAAAGCCCCAAGGGTCTAATTTCTACTCTGATCGATACGCGGCAGTATGGAATACCCTTCCAATTTCTATTCGGAAAAGTTGAACTCTCGTAGAATTCAAAAAAAATAAAAAGGTTTCTGTTAAGTAGCACTACACATCTTTTCTTGAATAAGATAGGACACTTTTCAAGTCAGTTCTTTGATCGAGAAATAGGGCCCAAGGGCCTCTAATAACATCATGTCCAAGAGCCTGAAATTCTGTCACTAAATCATGAGCTTTGCACAGGCTGATTTCTCCTGATGCCGAGTTCCTGATACAGATCATCCGCCTGGATCAGTACCTAGTATTTGTAGACAACAAGCAAGTTGTGATTTCACACCTATGTTATGGGTAATGAAATCTCAAATCGAATCGTCCTGTCCTCCATATTCCACTACAATTTTCCGACAGGAAGTTTCCACTTAGCGAACATACTTTTCGAGTCCTAGACCTAGAAACATACAAGAAAATGGCTTTAGCTAGATGACAGACAAGACCATAGCATTATTATATGCCTGCAGACAAATGGTTTGCAAAAAGTACTATACCTATTTTGTAAAATTTGAGTTGACCC
>JAYGXS010000001.1:23481996-23492029 GCA_036362985.1 Ligula intestinalis
ATGCCAACAGTGCTGTTGCAAACGCTGGTCCGGCACTTCATTCTCTACTATTTCCAATATCTGTAGTTAAGAGGGAGCTGCAGAGCCTCAAAGAAGCAAAGTCATCCGGTCCAGACAATATACCAGCCAAGTTCTTGAAAGAATTGGCAAGCGAACTCTCAGAGCCCCTAGCACATATCTTTCGTTCTTCATTTGAACTAGGAAAACTGCCATCTGAATGGAAAATGGCAAATATTTACCCGATATACAAGGGCGGAGCCCAAACGAAGGTTAACAATTACCGGCCCGTCAGCCTAACTTGCATTTGCTGTAAGTTGGTGAAAACGATAATTAAGAAGGCGACAATGGAGTTCTTGGCGAAGAACAATCTACTGTCAGGGCTCCAACACGGCTTCAGAAAGAACCATTCTTGCCTTTTCAGCCTTCTACTCTCCACTGAGCAGTGGACTCGCGCACTAGATGAAGATGGTAAGGTTGACATCATCTATACGGAATTCAAGAAGGCATTCGACAGCGTCCCACATAAGCGTCTAATGTATAAATTGTCAGAAATTGGCATAAGAGGAAACCTGCTGGCATGGATCACAGATTTTCTCACAGGGCGATCGCAAACTGTGTGCATCGGTGACTCAAAGTCAAGCCCTACATAGGTTCTGAGTGGCGTCCCCCAAGGCTCTGTCTTAGGGCCACTGCTCTTCCTTATCTATTTCAACGACAGTGTCAACGACCTGGGTTGCAGTGCTATCATGTTTGCCGACGACGTCAAACTCTGGAGAGCCATCAAGTATGACGCCGATAGGAAAGCGCTTCAAGAGAGTCTTAATCGACTTAGCTGCTGGTCTGCTCGTTGGCTCTTAAACTTTAACATTAGTAAGTGTGTGGTTTTAAGACTCCGTACTTGAAAGACTGATGAGGAGAACGATTCCTTCCAATACCTCCTCGATGGGCACCCGCTTTCAAATGTGAACGAACAAAAGGATCTCGGTGTGCTAATAAATTCCTCACTTAAACCATCTTCTCAGTGTGTAAAGGCAGCTAAACGCGCGACACAGGTGCTGTTTGCGATAAGGCGGGGATTCGTAAACATTGACAAGGAGCTCTTCAGGAAAACCTACGGAGCGTTTGTTCGGTCCCACTTGGAGTATGCTGTCCAGGCCTGGCGTCCGTGGTTCAAGAAGGATTACCTGCACCTGGAACGAGTGCAGGCGAGGGCTACGAAGACGGCCAAGAATCTTGGTCATCTGCCTTATGAAGACAGACTGACCGAACTTGATCTTTTCCCTCTCAATTATAGGCAACTCCGCGGGGACCCCATACAAACCTACCGAATTGTTAGAGGCCAAGACTGCGCCCTAGAATTTGATGATTTCTTCGAATTGGCTCGGACTGACCATCTGCGAGGTCACCCTTTTAAACTACAGAGGAAACCGGCCCGTATCGACGTTCGACGAAACGCCTTCTCGCAGAGGGTCATTGGAGCGTGGAACGGACTCCCGGAAGATGTGGTCCTCTCAGATGCTCTTGAAATTTTTAAACACAAACTTGATTCTCATTTGCTGAGAAACTGTGGCAGATATAATGAACAAAGTGTCAGTAGCAGCACCTTGCAACTGGCTCACACTTATCGCTGATGTTAAGCCTACATTTGTACATTTGTATTATGTACTATTGTTACGGTGGACCTATTAGGCGATTTTGGTTATGAATAGGGAGCTCAAGGGCGAAAGCCTTCTTCCATTAATCAAGTGACTTAAGTGACTTGATTTAAATCGGTTTGACTTTTTCTGACTCCAAGGGATTTAGTCGATTCCGGGATTTCACACTTCTGGACACTCTCGCGGACTCCAGATATTAAGCATTGGATACTATTCAACAATCTCGTCATCGTGGAATTTTTATTGTGTCGAAATTCATCAGAAGACGGAATCAAAGTGGAATTTGTTTCTCAAGTCGTTGAACTGAACTCGAAACCTACAAACAAACAAGCGAAAACAGCCTAAAATGAGCAAGGTGCAAGGATCTCAAGCTTTCTCGAAGATTAGCAGTTATTTAGGACCTCGAAGATCTACAAACGGCTGTGTCGTTCCTGAATATGCTGCATATTGTTGATGCATATTTGAAAGTACTTCAAAGCAATTAGGCGTATTGTCTACTCAGTCTGCTTCAAATATTTATAATACTCTACACACCTTCGGAAGATTTTCGTTATTTTGAATATCAGTCAACACACTACGTCACAGTCACAAAGGCGAAATTAACATTTTGAATTTAATCGTTTCGTTTACAACCAAAATGGAAGAAGAAAAAATTGCTCTCCATAATTCTACAAAGCAGCCAGTGGGGCCGGGAATCGAACCGCGGATACCTCGGGTGGAAGTCGAATGGCTAACCGATGGAGCTCTAGAAGCGTATAGCCGTAAGGATCAAATTCAGTCATCAAATACAAAAGATCAGTCACGAAGCTTATTGAAAAGTCCTCCTGCCAAGCGAACTAAAAGTCTTAAATGTTTAAGGGGTGCAACTCATACAGATGAAGCCTGCATATCATATTTTTCCCTTTTTAGCAAATTTACGAAACTTGAGGAGGTGGTTAATAGTCTTAGAGTGGAGCTGGAAGAGCTGAAGAAATTTTCTCGATTTCTCCCTCACGAGGAAACACTGGCGATGCATGAACTTGAGGTAAGGGACCTAACGTACGCAGCAGCAGCATCTCTCGCCGAAGCGTCTACGCACAAAAATGATCAGGCAAGTAACATAAATGGTCAAGTTGTCCTCGACGAGGAGCACCGTGATCAAGATTCTACAGAAACATCTCTAACGGTCTGCGGGACTAATACTCTGCGCTCAATTTCAGCACATGAGGGAGTTTCCGAATTAAAAACCCCGCTAATTATAGGCTCATTTTCCTGGCCGATAGTGCAAAATGCACCCAGCACATCAACCACTCCTATTGGGTATACTAAGGCTGCATACAAATCACAGAAGGAAACCACAAATGTAGAAGGGGGCAGCACGAAGCCAGACCTGATCAGTGCCATCCCAGACTCCAAAAGAAGCCTATCTCTGGTGATGGTGGCGGAAACATAAAGTCAAAAACTATTCCTAACAACATCTCGGGGTCTTCCGATAGCAGTAAGACTGGAAATATATCACGGGTTTCCCTTGACCGACAAAACTGCACAGTTTTTCAAGACGAGTCAAACGGAACTACAGGTAAGGTATTGCAGTAGTCGTCCATAAATCGGAAAAACAGCATTATCATACAATGTGCTCCTGAGTCCTTGTTTGACAGTACAACGGAACGAATTGCGCACGACTATGATCGAATACACGAATACGCCAGCGCTCTCCTAAAGAATGGGGAAACCTATACCGTAAATAAAGCCTTCCGTCTGGGTAAAGCAGACCTAGGCCGCGACCTACAAACAAACCCAATGCCTCTCAAAGTTATATTCGAAAACGAAGGCTTGGCATCAAAACTGCTAATAGTAAAAAACGGCCTTACGAAATTCGCACAAGCAAGTGTTTTTTCAGACACACTATGAGCCGAGGGAGTGGATAAAATGCGGGAACTAAGGACAGAATTGAGAGAGGGAACGGAAAGCGGGGCAAATGGCCTGAAAATTAAAGAGGGCAAAATAATGCAAGTAAAGGAGCCCTTCCTCTGGCCAAAACCTGTCACGATGAGGGTTGGGCCTCACGGAGTAAACTATCACTAAAGACCCTAACCGCAAATGTACTAAGCTTGTTTAACAAGCTGGACGAACTAAAGAACTTGGTCGATGAGGTGAAACCAGACATCATGGCTTTCACTAAAACCATGTTTTCAAAAGATGCCGCAGATTCTGAATTATCACTTCGAGGATATCAGCTTTTTAGGAAAGACCGAACAACTAGGGGAGGAGGGATTATAGTCTATATCACTTGCAAGCTGACAGCCATGGCTGAAGTACCGGTCCCAGCACGAGATGTGGAAATGCTAAATATTACTATATCTGCTAAGTATGCCAGGCCACTGACGCTTTCGGTGACATACCGCCCGCCAAACCATTCTCCTGACCAAGACACTATCCTCATAGCAGAATTGCATAGGGTTAGTGAGAAAAAAGACGTCTTCATCGTTGGGGACTTTAACGCTCCTGGTGGTGACTGGCAGACATGGACTGCACAGGGTCTTCAAGACAACTTCAATCACAAATTACTACAATGGGCCACAGCCAAACTGCTCTGCCAAACCATCGCGTTTGGAACCTGGGTTAGGGAAGGACAACAGTCGAACTGTCTCGACCTTATCATTACCCGAGAGGAGGAAACTGTGATTGACCTGCAGGATCGACCCCCATTAGGGTCAAGCGACCATATTATGCTGTATTTAGAGTATTCGCTGTTCTACGAACTCTACTCCTCCGACACATGGGAAAGTAACATTTGGAAGGGCGACTTCCCACTTATGAGAAGAGAAATGTCAGAGGTATCATGGGAAACAGATCTCCAAGGTGGGGCAAATGAACAGTGGATGAAATTTAGCTCGACGTTGAAAAGGACTCTTTGTCTCAACTGTCCTTTCAGAACAAAGACAAGTACGAATTGCCCGAAGTGGATGAATTCAAACTTGCAGGCCACTTTCAAAAGAAAAAACCGCTTCTGGAGACGCTACAGATTAACCGGCTCCGGTAAACACTTACGGGAGTATAAGCAACAACGTAACATTTGTAAAAGAGAAGCTACTAAACTGCGCAAGAAATACAAGTTGAACATATTACACAAGTCGCTGGAACACCCTAAGATCTTGTACGGTTACATACGAAGCACGAAGAGATCTCAGGAACTGATCCCTGCCCTTAGATCAGCCGATAGACAACTAGTGACCGAAGACCAGATGAAAGCCTCCCTCCTCTCCGATTTCTTTGAATCCATCTACACCCGAGAACCTACAACTTTTGCTGACGGTCCGTCCGCTCATGGACCGATAACTGCACCCTTACCCTCCTTCTTATTGCCCAAAATGAAGAACCTAGAGTTTTCACACAACACTGTCAGGGCCGAATTACTCCAACTTAAGCCTGCCAAATCACCTGGGCCGGACAAAATTCCTGCACTAGCACTAAAAGAATTAGCTAACGAACTATGCAAACCCCTGGCTGCCATCTTCCAGAAATCTTTGGATGAAGGCGAACTCCCAGAAAAATGGAAGTGGGCAAACGTCACCCCGATCTATAAGGGGGGTTCGCGACTTGATTGCGCAAATTACCGTCCTGTCAGTCTAACTTGCATCGCGTGCAAAGTAATGGAGCGCATTATTAAGAAGCATTTAATGTATTTCCTCGAAAGCAACAAAATACTATGTGATGGACAGCACGGCTTTCGCCCAGGACGCTCTTGCCTCACGAGTGCTCTTTACTCACAGGAGAAGTGGACAAAGGCCGCTGATAAAGGCTATCCAATTGATGTTATATTCTTCGACTTCAAAAGGGCCTTCGATAGTGTACCACACAGGCTTCTTCTGCAGAAAATTTGGGAGGTGGGAATCCAAGGAAAAATGTATAAATGGATCAGTAGTTTCTTGTCCCTCAGAGAACAGAGGTTCGTTGTCGGAAACTCAACCTCAGAATGGACAATGGTCGAGAGTGGTGTACCACAAGGCTCAGTTTTTGGACCGCTGCTATTCCTGATTTACGTAAACGACTGTCTCAATGAGCTTGATTGCGCAACTGTCATGTTTGCGGATGACATAGAAATATGGGCTGAAATAAGGTGCACCGACGACGCAAAGAGACTACAGTCGAACATCGATAAACTGGTTATCTGGTCGTCCACGTGGCTTCTTAACTATAATGTATCCAAGTGTCTTGTTCTACACATAAGCCCGGGGCGAAAAGTGCCACCGAAACACAGTTATTTTATCAATGGTACCGCATTAAACGAGGTTGAGACACACAAAGATCGGGGTACATGGATAACCGCGAACTTGATGCAAACAGAGCACTGTAAAACGTCCGTCCAGAAGGCAACTAGTACCCTGCACTGGATCAGACGAGCGTTCAAAATCTTTCCACCTGAACTCTTCTGAAAAATATTTGGCACCTTTGTGAGACCACATCTTGAATACGGAATGCCAGTTTGGACACCGTGGTTAAAGAAAGATGTGGAGCTTCTTGAACAAGTACAACGCAGGGCGAAAAAGATGGTCGATGGTCTCAGGGACTTACCCTATCAGAAGAGATTGATAAAACTTTACCTTTTTCCTTTGTCTTAGAGGAACGTTCAGTGCGGCCTGCTCTGAACATTCCGGATAATCCCTGGCCACATTTCCTCCCTAAAATTGGAGGATTTCTTCCAATTAGCCACCACTACTCACCTGCGTGGCCATCCTTACAAGGTCACAAACGAACGCACCCGATTAGACTTCCGAAAATATTTCTTCAGTCAACGCGTGGTCCGGCCTTGGAACTTGCTACCAAATGAGACGGTTTCCGCTGACACAATTGCGGAATTTCAAAGAAGACTTGATGTGATTTTATTTGACAAAAGACGACTTTTATAACACGCTTTCCTCCTGCCAGCACTGTAAACAATTTTCTGGCTTTAGACCGTTATCATTCTTTTCCGTGAAAATTCGCTCGAAATTCTGTTATGATATCATCTGTGCTCCCCCCGACTGCACATTAACTGTAAGAATAACCTTGTTTGCGTTACATTAAAAGGGTCCTCAAGGGCATTTCTTGCCTGTTACCCTTAAATATATATACATATATATATAGGTTACACTACTTATCACAATCATCACACTAGGCCATGATTTTTACTACTGAATCCTCATAGTTACCTTACCTCGCCCTCCAGCCTCTATTTCCCGTCTTGGTTTTCCCAATTTCTCGGTAACTTTCAGTGAGCTCACCACGGCACTAATCCCTATGGCCCATCGATCTCACAGAGCTATCTGCCTGCAGCTTTAAGCTATCCCCCTCAGCTTTCTAATGCTAATTGCCCTGTTCCAGTTGATGGCTATTCTCCAAACTTCCAATTCAATTACCCACCTCCAAATTTTATTACTAAATAAAGATAACCCTAGTTCGATTACTCAAGCTACACTAGATATCATCTTGCTTAATACAAGATCTGTTTTAAATAAGCTGGCTCACCTTAGAGCTATTGCGTTCGAAATGAAGCCAGATGTTATATGCATTACAGAGTCGTGGACCCATCCACTAATTTCTGATGCTTTACTCATAATAGACGAGTATGATTTCTACCATCAAGACCACCCTAGTAAGCGTGGTGGTGGTTGTCTTCTCCATATCAAAGCTTTTTTTTAAGCATTTCCCGTTCGACCTAGATGCTGAGTCATTCTCAGGCAATTACTGCTTTGCATCCATTACCCTGTCTCCCCGTCAAAAGGCGATTATCAGATGCATTTATAGTCCCCCTTACTCACCATCGGAAGATAATGAAAAGCTTTGCAAAATATTTAGGCGGATTTCCGAGTCCGCCTTTGATGCTAAAATTATTGGTGGGGATTTCAACTTTCCCGAAATTGATTGGTCATTGAAATCTTGTCCATCCAGATTTCAGCCCTTCCTAGATGCCATCAATTTTTCAAACTGGTCTCAGTTGGTCTGTTCCCCAACAAGGGATCAGCATATTTTAGATTTAATTTTCATGAATGACATTTCCCCACTTTTGTTGACTACAATCAGAACCTCTTCCCAAGTGACCATACTTTAACCCATTGTTGTCTTCCGCTTGCTTCTACAAAAAGGGCAAGCACCATTCGTACCTATCATGCGTTTGACCTATCTCATATTACTTTAATTAACAACTTTATGGACCCACTAGACTGGCAAGAGCTTTCCGCCACGAACAGTGTAAAAATTCGCTGTGACTTAATGACGGCAATTTCAAATAGCATTTTGGAATTTGTGCCGATCAAAAATGTTAAGCCTTATACTTCGGACCCAACTGTTTCTCATTTTCTTTTGTCTAGACTAAATAAATTGTAAAGACATTTGAAACACCAGTCTTCTAGTTCATTATCTGTGCACCTTAGAATCGCAGAGATTTTCGAATTAGCGTCTAAGATTTGTCTTGCACGTGACAAACAGAGGGAATCTTGCGCAATCAGGGAATTAAACTCTGCAAAATCTATTGCCCAACTGTTCCGTCATTGGTCCTCCACCAAACGAGGTCACGAAATCCCCCCTTTACTGAGTGACAATAAAACCTTTGTGCAAGATGACTCTGAGAAGGCTGAACTGTTTAATGCATTCTTTGCAAAGCACCTTACGACGGAATCTGAACCGGTCTCATCGTTTTAGCCATGCTCAGTCAATACTATCAGTACCATAGATTTCTTCATAGAAGTAATTCGTAAGCACATTATCCGTCTAAAAAACTCGCACTCCTCGGGAACTGACGGCCTTCCGAATTCACTTATGAAGAGAGTATTCAGCTTCCCCCGAATGCTAAGTTACCTATTCTCAGCTTATATTATAAACGGTTTCTTTTCTGATTCATGGAAGATATCTATTATTCTTCCAGTCATTAAGTCAGGATCTCGTTCGGACGTAAATAACTACCGAGGTGATCATAAAAACCCCGACCCTAGCCAAACTTCTGGAAAATATCATTTTTAATCAAATTCTCGATTTTTGTGTAGAAAATAAATTATTAAGTGCCTCACAGCATGGATTTCTACCTGGAAGATCATGCGAAACCTGCCACTTGGCATTTGTTAACCTGGTAACTTCACTTCGTTATGAACAGCAATCATTCATCGTGATTTACTTTGACCTTAGTAAAGCTTTTGCCAAGGTGCCGCATAGACGTCTTTTAGTGAAACTAGAAGCCCTTGGCATCAGGCCTCCCCTTCTCGATTTCATTGCCTCCTACCTGTCTAACCGCAGCCAGAATGTCTTAGTAGGCAAAAGCTACTCGATGCCTTAGTTGATCACGAGTTGCGTTTTACAAGGCACGGTTTTAGGTCCCCTCCTTTTCATTCTTTACATAAATGAAATTTCAGCAGTGCTAAATAATTCGGAAAATTTCATTTATGCTGATGACCTTAAGTGTATTTACTCATTTTATAAGGACATGGCCAGTAGTTGTGTTGATAAAGTAAACGCAGTCTTGCGTACCCACTCAAGTTGGAGCGCTACATGGCAGATGGAGTTTTCTCCATCCAAATGTAGTTTCATGTGTTTTGGTCCCGCAAGGCTTCCTGGACCCATTATCTTCCAAAATAGTCCACTGTTAGAAAGATCTACGATAAAGGATTGGGGTCTTACTTACACGAATAAGCTTGCAGTATCACTTCATGCAGATCGAATTTCTGCCTAGGCCGCGCAGATATGTGGGTTTATATCACATAATTTTTTCCTTCCAGAAATGAAGTTAAAACTATACCGCATGTTTGTTCTCCCTATACTAGAATACTGAGGTCCGCCTTTTGGTCTCATGACCCAGCATGACGTAGTACGATTGAAAAGGTTCAGCGAGTTTTCACTCGTAAAATATTTTCTGTTTCTGGGTCTGGTGTGTGTTATACAGATAGATGTCAGTTAGCAAACATTAAATTTCTTTGGGTAAGAAGACTCGAAGCTGGTATATGCTTTTTGTTTCGCGTTAACAATAGTCCTAATCTCCCACAAATTAACGCTCTCCTTCCGGTAGACCAACCTTACGCCACTCATATCTCTTCCATGATAATTTTACCACCCCGTAGGCCCACATGTAACCGTTCTCGCTTTTTGGAATTTATATTTTTTTTTCAGCGCCAGTACGGCACTATCTATACAAAGTTAATTTCGAAAAAAATAAAAATTCAAAAAATAATTTGACAATATGTGCAAGTAGACGTAGAAAGTCGTAATAATGTCAGCAGAATTTGTCCTTTTGGGGCAACATTAGCAATTTTTTGCAGGTAATTTTTAACTAAAAACGAAAAATTATGGCAGTTAAAAAAAACTCTTACAGTGAAAATGGAGACAGTGTTCAACGGGCCTCCATGTTCAAAAAGTGTGCAAGAGAAAAAAAC